>OU892282.1:24581457-25218362 GCA_917834065.1 Ceutorhynchus assimilis | reverse complement strand
AGTAATATTTACTAAGCTACATTAAAAAAATCAACTGGTTATAAATCATTTCTTATGTAACGTATCTGCTACATGTTTGAGAAGGGAGACAGCCTAGATCAAACCATTTATTTTGTCGGACAAATGTTGTTTCATATTATTTATGAAACTATCTCAACATTCAGCTACAAAATTAACTGTTATTATTTACATTTGTATGATCACCAAATAGACATGTTTTCCACCTGCGCACTCTGTTAGCTACCTGTTTTTGGAATTTTCGCAACAGAAAATTTGAGCTTCTTATCAAAATGAAGATACTCACGAAGATTTAGCTGGTTATTAATGAAAAAAGTTAAATCGTGAAATCGCCAACTTTTGAGTGTATGACTGAAAATAGCTACCTGTTTATTTGTAGGACAGTGTGACCATTTAATTGTAATAATATTTACCAACCTACATTGAAAAAATCAACTTGTTATTAATCATTTTTTATGCAACGTAATTGCTACATGTTTGAGGCGGGGGACATCGTAGACCAAACCCTTTATTTTGTCGGACAAATGTTGTTTCAAATTATTCATAAAATTTTCTCAACATTTAGCTGAAAAACTAACTGTTATTAATTAAATTTTCATAGTCGCCAAATCGACATGTTTTACACCTGCGCAGTATGTTAGCTACCTGTTTTCGCAATTTTCGAAGAGAAAAAAGTTGGGCGTCTCGGTGAAATGAAGCTGCATTGAAAAAACTAGCTTGTTATTAATGATTTGGAAAAAAGGTCCTCGGCCCCCGGACTATATATGGTTGTTTTGTGGCAAAAGCCGCATGCAGTTTTGACGTGTCCTGAGTCTGCATCAAATAGATTTTCCAAAGACGATGAAAATAACCCTTCAAAAGAAAGTAACACTCCTGGAACGTAACTCTCGTGCACTAATGCTTCCAGAAGTTATGTGATTTTACAGACTTTAAAGGTAAAAATTAAGGATCAAAATGGTCTAATGGAAGTGAGAGCTCTGGTTGACACTGAATCCCAACGCTCATATATTTGGAAGTCCACAGCACAGGCGTTGCAACTGGTGACCAAGTCGACGGAAAAGATTATGCATTGTCTTTTTGGGGGTGTTTTGTCAGAACAGTCGCATGGTATTTACGAGATTCATTTATTGCAGGATAATGGTTACACTTGTAGGTTTGATATATTAGATCAGCCTAAGATTTGCTGTGAAGTTCCGAGTGTTCTCCTGGAACCTGGTTGCAGGAATTGTTGGACTTATAGCCGTTTCCACCAACTATTTAAGGGAAGCCCTAACGATAA
Organism: Ceutorhynchus assimilis; assembly: GCA_917834065.1. NCBI lineage: Eukaryota > Metazoa > Arthropoda > Insecta > Coleoptera > Curculionidae > Ceutorhynchus > Ceutorhynchus assimilis. Next base: position 25,217,065 of record OU892282.1, on the reverse strand, counting down.
AAGTATTCTCCAAACTGACATTTCTCCATGGAAAACTGTCAGTTTAGGAAATACTTATCGTTAAGGATTCCCTAAAATAGTTGGTGGAAACAGCCATTAAATATAGAAATTAGTGATGTGGAACTTTCTGACACTATTGAGTCGTTGATTGGTTCTGATATAGCAGGAAATTTATATACAGGTCGGAGAATCATGCTCAAAAGTGGATTGGTAGCCATGGAGACGTTGCTGAGATGGGTGCTCATGGAAAAGGTACCTAGAGAACCAAAGAAAATATATCCACCAGCATTTTAAAGTGCTTTGTGATGGATTATAGTATAATTAATCTTTGGGAATTAGATGTCCTAGGCATCACTGAGCCGGTAGGCATCTAAGCATTCCGTATATGTATTTGGCACCTAGGCATATCCTATTGGTAAGTCGCACCATGCCGTCGAATTTAAGCCAATAAACGGCGAGGTGCCAAACGCATATACGGAATGTAATTTGCACTAATGCACTAAATAAATAGAAATTTTTCGTTCCTTTTTTTTACATTTTTTATGGAATTTACAATTTTTCTGTTTAATCAGACTTTACCAAACTTACCGATGAAAACCTGGTTAGTTTGGTAATGTCTGATCAAACAGAACAAGGGTAATGAGGAAAACCACCTATTTGAAATATTATTTCTTCAGATCTTAATTTAAAAAAAAAAAAAAAACGTTTACTGAATAAAAGTAAAATGTTGCAATCATGTCTGCGCCATCAATTTTAGGTTTGAACGGAGCGCGCCACAGAAAAATGAAAGTACCGAAGCGAAGGGTAGATAAGGAATTCGCAACTAGGCTTTAGAACGAGCTAGACTGGTCTGTTAGAAAACGTGTCGCGTGTCTGTAATTATTCATTATTCAATTATTTCTATATTGCATTAAAATTAATTGTTCAATCCAATTTGTTATTAGTGTGTGTGTCAAGGAGCGATCACCAGGTCAGTTAAATAATTATTATTTTGTTTTTGAGAGTTCAATTTACGCAAGTATTATTTTTTTTCCAATTTTGTTTGTTTATAACAATTTTTTATAACATGTGCATTGTTTATGTATTTAACCAAAATCGTTTCATGCTGTAAACAACACAGATAAAGAGTAAATTAAAACCTAAGAAATTATGTGCTATCTTTTTGTGCTGAGATTTTGATTTTGTGTATTCAGAGCGTGCATTAGGGCCTTGTTGAATTTACTAACATTTTCCTACCCTGACGAGCGAATATCCTACCGAACAAAGGAAAGAGATATTGGCTCAAAAACAACTATAGCCGTGAGTTCACGTAACCAGGGACCTCGGTACCTGCCACAGATGGGCTAACTAACCAAAACTCTTCAGTATTGATTATAGGTAGTGTGGATTGAATGTAGTGTGTGTAATTGAAATTTTAGCACAAGAACAGGGGCGGTACCTAATTTAAACTTTAATTGACTTAAATTATTGAATTAATGACTCACAATTATTATTAAAATGACACAGTATGTTTCGATTTTTGAGGAATGTTAGACCGAGGGTTTCTCTGCCGTGCTCTTTCCCCTCGTTAGTTGATAATAAAGGAGACGTTTCACAAATTTTCCGTTTCTTTTACATATCACAACTTCCCTTAAATTTCCCAAATATTTGCTATGTCAGGCGCATGTCCAGTAAGTAAAATTGAGTAAGTTTCCACAACGTAGGTCCTATTTGTTTTTCATTTCGTTTTTCAGAATGTTTCTGGTTTAAAAGGTAATAAAAATTCTCATCGTTCAATCTTACTGAGCGAACCCGGGTATGTTATACTACAGTAAATTTACAATAAAACATTTAAATGTAGATATCATGATGATTTGTGCATTTTTCAAGTCATGTTCTGCTAACTTTTCTAAAGCACACGGAACATGTCGTTTTAAAAAAAAAAAAAAAAAAAAAAAGGCTAACCCAAACTAACCTAAAGAGAGAATAAAAAAGCGTCACCATCTTTCAGCTAACGTAGCTTTAAAGTTTAAACCAACCAAATGCAACAAAACATGTAGGACATTAATTTAATTTCCCTTTTGGTCTATTTGGATTTTTGACTACCTATTAATCTGTTTTTGTTTTTCCAACTTATAAAACTCAAAATCGTCAGTCCTATGATACATTGCTTATACGAATTTGGCACTACATCACATTTCGTATATGTGTTTGGCACCTTGCTGTTTATTGGTTGAAAAACTACCTCGTTTAAAAACTGTTCTTTGAAACAAAACATCTACACACGTGTTTAAATGTTTTGTTTACGGGCGAATGTTTCCAAACATTTGTTTGTGGGTAGTATGTAGGTCTGGACTAGGCTTTAGGAATAAAAGTGCTTCGAGTTCATTAGCATATTTTGTAAACGAGTCACGGGACACAGCACGCACATTTTTTTTAATTTCCAGGTCCAAACATGTCACTACACGACGAACTTGGTCAAACCGGCCTCGACAGTAGCAGTCCGAAATCGAGGCAAAGTTGGAAATAGAGCGACGAAAGACAACTCAAGATTTCCTGGCGTTCACACGGTTCACAGTCTATATTTTTCCAAAAATGTTTTTCGAGTCCTGTCATGGTCGCCCAAAAATTTGGGATCTACGAAGAACTACCCGTAGTGCGTAGTGAGGATCACAATGAAAACTCTCTGCTGAATAGCAAGTACAAAATATCTTCCAAAATGTTCCAACGACCGCCAGCATCAATTGTATCCTCATCATCTTCTTTATTGAATATTTATATCCTTTTCATTCCCGTTAAATTTGCATGAAAGTTCCAATAGTTTGCATTAAGACTTTTGATTACGACCTAGAGTTTCTTCAAATGCTTTGAAGCGAATCAGTACAATTTGAGTAATCTATTCAAAGCTGAGCAGATCTACAATAAAGATGAGCGCCACTGGACTGCTAGCCAAAAATATCGAAAAATACTGTTAAATAATAAAATTGCATGTTTTAAATTCATGAATGGCAGCTGCCAGTTGCACGGACCAAATGTTCGCACAGAAAAAGTTGCAAATTGTTTTTAAAAAACATTATTCATCAAAAACCATAAATGAAAATATTGCGTGTGCATTGTGCCGTCACAATACAAATTTCATCGTGCTAAAAATTAAAAGAAAATATCACAAGTCGGCATACATAAATAATACAATACCGATCAGAAACAGATTGCGTCTAAAAAGAAGGGTGCGTTAAATACATGCAAATTCAGATGTTCTAATGGGGCATGTCACCCTTATTTATCTTCAAAATATTTTAATAAAGTATCATCGGTATACCCCGATTGTATACGGATGACTTTCCCAGATCTTGATCTTATCCCCTTGTTGAGTATTGGATTACAAGATAAAAACAAAAAAAAAGGTTTAAATATGAATACCATTTTTATTTGGAAAGTAGTAAAATTTAATGGATGTCCACGATGTCGTCTTGGAGCGTCTGGATGCCTCTGGAATTTAATTTTACCGCCGTTTTATTTGTCTTCATTTTTATGGTCCTCGGAAAACCATAAAATATTAATTTAAGAAATATTAAGCTGGTATATCATATGGTATCATCTGCAGACGCTTTACAGAACGACGTCGATAAAAATCTATCTTATTTTGAGTACCTACTCTTTTTATTGAGTTATATTTGAGGACTTTTTACCTTTGTTGAAGTAAATTTAGTTGAGTTAATAATAATAATCCTTAATGCTGGTTTATTGAAGGTAAGAGGAAGAAGTAAAAAGACAATGTTCAATGAAAATTAATTTAAACAAAACATGGAGTAAGCGTAATGGTGATGAGGCTTCATAGTTTGTATATTGGAGAGGGCAGGATGAATCTTCAAATCCTTGCACGCCACAAACTCGAATATTGAACTTTATTTGAAGTCTTCTCTCCCTCAAAATGCAAATACTCCAACCCCCATTACAACATATTGCGTAGTGGAGAGTTTTTGCGATATTTTTCGGACACCCTGTATAAAAACTGTTTTTTTTTTTCTCAATTTTAGTCATCATCATCAATCAATAGTCTTAAGTAGGTAGTTATTTAGTTAGGATATTTGGGCAACATCAGCACCCTGGATGATCTTCATAGGGGAGGTTGCCAAAAAGGCCCTTTAGTTTCATTGTAAACCAATGTATTGTATTGTTCTATTCTTGTATTTAAATAATGAATGTAACCCAACTGGAATTAATAAACGTATTGAATGGTTGTATGTTCAATCGTCGAATCTTATTTTGAACACCTTCTTAGAGAGAATTTCCTCATCAAGCTTTTCATTTATGGAATTGTTACTTTCTTAGCATCAATCCTCAAACCCCTTTTTCGCAGACCATTTTTTACCAAAGGTTATTTGATATCCTCTCGCCCTCAAAAGGCAAACATCGAAGCCTCATTATGAACGCAAAACTCGAAACTATAGTCAAATTTTAAAATATTCCGATATATTCAAACCAAAATAATACAAATCTGACGGGCCGCTTTATGTAAAGGGTAAATATTAGTACAAGAGCTGGAAGGGCCACGTGCAGCAGTGTTCTGTTGCTGCTGAATTTCTCCTCGTATTAGCATATCGGAATATCACCACGAAATATGTGTAACAAAAGCCACAATGAACCATTGGCCGAACGGGAGGGTTTAAAATAAACAGAAGATTTTTTTCACCGCCAGGAACCGAAACATTTTCAACTATTTGAATCCTGAATAATGATGGGGCGTTAGGGATTCAAATTTGAATAACAATCTAGAGGTTGTGCGAAATTAAATGATTTCGACAAATATCAGGGATACAATATGTTGCACATCAGAATTCTCTAGCTATTTTAGTTTAAAAGTTATGTGTCCTAAAAATTAATAATCTACGATGTATGATGTATATCAAAGTGTTTCTTCTATTCAACCTCATGTGTTTTTCAGAATCAGAATACACTGAATAGAGTATCGTACGTCGAGCCTCTTCTTAGACTTGTTTGTGTCTTCAGCAATTCCAGATGCTAGAATCTCATGTGCAAGTTTTTCCTGGATGATGCACTTTAGAAGGCCCTCTCTTCATTTAAAAAAATTAAAATTCAGAAGTTGCATCTGTAATAACGTACATCTTCTATTTCATTCAGCAACCATAATATAAAATAATTGATATACTTTTAACAACCGTATCATTAGCACCAATAAAAAAGGAACATGATGGATTGCGCCCCATTCATTTTACCCGACCCGGGCTCTATACGTATTGTTACGTCTTTTGTCGCAAAACTGCAGCCCACAATAGGAATGATGACAAATCAGTTTCAATTTTCGGGATGATTGATCGAAAGTTTTGAAATTTTCGTTCAATCAATAAGTTGCAATATGGTGTAAGCGTGTCGAATGTTTTTAGAGGCAAAAGGTGCAAAAATTTAGATACATTTTAAGTAATTTTAGTAATAGAAGCGGCAATCTTTGTAATGACTCGAAATTGGCATACAAATTCCTATTGCTTAAAAAGTCCTTAAGTAAGTACAGCTCGAGTAACACGATGACAATCCTTAAAGAAGCACCAGAGATATATGAGAGGATGCTTCATCACCCCTCTCAGGTCTGGTTATTTATCGGAGTTAGAAAGCTTCGGTTCCTGATATAATATTCTTTGACAAGAAATTTTAATTATATTTCCCATCAGTCTCAGTCTCGATCTCAATCGTAACACGAATACTGTCCCAACATCTCAATATCGGATTTTGCAATCTGACTTAGAATTGTATCTAAATCGGTAGCATTCAAATTATATCTACGCCAACTTCTACTTCTCAAATGCCTATCTTTTTCTGTGGTTTCACTGTTTTAAAATCACGTTCATTCACATTTCTTTTCCATTCTTGGGAGAACGCTTTTTAATCTACATTTCCAACCTACTCTACAGTCACTACCCATTAGAAATGAATCAAGAAGTTTTACTCATCCAATAATCTGCAATTAGCTGGTCAACAAAAGTCTTAGCGACCAGTCTGCGTGTTACTCAAAGAGCCATAGGCAACAACGTGAAATTTGGAACTTTATTCGTTCCCAATCTAATCAGGGAACTACTCCTAACGAGATATTTCTGGCCACAGAAAAGGCGTCCAACGGTGTTGATATGCCTAATATTTTTGGTGTTCATTTTTCCTCCGTCTATAAACCTCAGAGAAATTCCAACGCCAGAACTTTTGCTGATCGATTTGAGAATGTTTCAAGCATTGTCATAAACCCAACCGATATTGGGAAGGTTCTAACGCAAGTGGACATTAACAAATCTGCAGGACCAGATGTATTCCTAACTGAGTAGTAAAATCTTGTTCTAACACTTCGTATTTCCCTCTAGTTAATATTTTAACAATTATTGACTATGTGATAAGCAAACAAGACACAAACATAGAGATAAACGACGTAAGAGTCCTAAGAGGAATAACTTGCGGGTCAGATCATTTTTTAGTAAGAGCCAAAATTAAGTTGCAATTTAGGAAAACGAACAAGAACCCAGAGGAACAAAACACCGATGCCATACTAACGGACACAGTGGATACAACAAATTAAAAATTTTGACAGTTTTAGAGATGACAGCACTGTATTTCTATATCAGAGGCGACTCGATAGCAAACTATTGAACCCTGAAGAATTTACCTTCAATAAACTCTATGAGAATATTATAAGGAGTCTAATAGAAGCCACCCAAGAAGCAATAGGAACGAAGGAAAAAAATACCAACAAGAAATACTGGTGGAACGAGGAGATAGAGCTATTAGTCCAACAGAAGAAGTAAAAATATCTGAAATGGCTAACAACAAAAAATGAACAAGACCTTGAAGTTTATAAAGGCACAAAAAGACAACTAAGAACGTGCATCACTATAGCTAAGAACGAGTCATGGGATAAGAAATGTGAAGAAATTAACACCTACATAGGAGGAAGGAAATGCCCAGAGGTATGGAGATTTATATCAAATGTCAAAAACCCAGGAAATGGCAGAGCTAATATCCAGATTATTAAACCAGAGCAATGGGTAGAACATTACAAGGGTCTATTACCAGAAAGTAGACCGGAATATATATTAGATTCTCCAAGACATATGGAGAAGTAGTTGAGATATCTGAAGAAACAGTAAAAAAGACTGTTAAGAATCTAAGTCAGGTAAAGCTAGCGGCCCAGTAGGGATATACTCAGAAATGCTGAAATGGGGAACTAAGAAGCTCTTTAAAGGTCTCACATGTATTATCAATAAATGCCTAAATGGACATCCTGTTCCACAAGACTGGAAAACGGCTTTTATATCATCCATTCACAAAAAAAGAAAATAAGCTGGATTGCAATAACTATCGGGGCATATCAGTCACAATCACACTAAGCAGACTATACGGTAGAATCCTGCGTGATCTCATTGAAGAAGATTATAAAGAGCAAGAAGAAGAAGAGCAGTGCGGCTTTAGAGCAGGAAGATCAGGTACGGACAACGTATTTTGCCTAAAACAAGTCATAGAAAAGAGATCTGCTAGATATTTGGAAACCCACCTCACATTTCTTGACCTACAAAAAGCATATGATACAGTCCCAGTATCCAGACTATGGAAGGTATTAGAACACACAAACATCAATCACACCTACATAACGGCACTAGGCACTAGAATTAAGATAGGTAAAAAACTCACAGTCACATTTATAGTAAATAAAGGACTACGTCAAGGATGTTGTATCTCTCCTACGATTTTTATAATATACGTAGCAGTAGCACTGAAAAATTGGAAGAGGAAGATCCATGGAATGGGTATAGAGATAAATGATAGGTACCTGTTTACTCTTCAGTTTGCAGATGATCAGGTCATAGTGGCCAGTGACAAAGAGGACATGCAATATATGATAAGAAAGCTGATAGAAGAGTATCAAGAATGGGGCCTGAGAGTTAATATAAATAAAACAAAATATCTATGTGTAGGCAACCAGAACGGAAACTTGGAAGTGGAAGATGGTCAGGAAATTCTGCAATGTCAAAAATATGAGTTTCTAGGTATCACATTCGACAACACCAGAACAGACGTGAAAGAATTAGAAAAGCGGATAGTTAAAGCTAAAAAAGTAATAGAATGCCTAAATGGAATATTATGGAGCAAGGAAATTACAAAGAAGAGAAAATTTAATATATACGAGACAATGATAAAGGGCAGCCTTCTATATGGAGCCGAGTCTTGGAGAATTACAGACAGACAAAAGAAAAAAGTGGAAGCAGTTGAAATGGATGCTATTAGAAGATCCATGCGAATTCTCACGAAGAGACAGAATAAGGAAGGACAATATAAAACAACAAATGGGTATAGAAGGTACGATAGTCCAAGAAATTGAAAAGAAACAACTTACCTGGTAGGGACACGTACAACGAATGCCAAATGACAGGTGGCCCAGAAAAATGCTGCACTGGCAACCAACAGGTAGAAGAAAACGAGGAAGACCAAAACTGGAATGGCAGAAGACCATACAAAAGTCCATGAGTGAAAGAAATCTCTCATCCGAGAATTGCGACGATAGAAGAGGATGGAAATTAGGTGTCGGACAACGAAGAAAGACGTTCTAAAACGACATGTATATACATATAATATTTTCAACAAATCCCTGATTTCTGTAATTTTTCCAGAAATGTGAAATCTCTTTTTATATCTGAAGAATGATGTAATAAATGACAGACTTTCTAAGGTACAGACCTATCAGCATCCTGTCTGCAATTCCTAAACTATTTGAGCAGTGGGTTCAAAAAATCCTTCCAAAAATATTTCATCCAGATTGTGATCAGTCAACAGCATGGTTTTACAGCCGGTAGATCTGTTGAAACAATTCAATCTCAATTATTCAGGAAATAATCTAGTTGTATACCACTCGACCTATAAATTTAAATGGATTAAACTATCCAAATATTTTTTGCATAATTTTGCTTTTTGGCAAATAGTTTCATGCACTCGTCTATATTGCCGGCCTCACTGCGTTCGGCAGGCAAACTTACAGACTCGTCACAAAAGTATCACTTTTACTCCTAATAAAACAATATACTATTTTCAGCCTGGCAGTCCCACCACTAACAATAAAACTCTCATGCCAGTGGCGTCTCTTCATTTTGAGGTTTCTGGTCTTTAATTTGCAATGCAGATAAATCAATCTGCCTGGTGCCTCAGAGCTTTGATGTTAGTGGTGGGACTGCTGTAATTCGAAGATCTGTCAGCCTTAAAAAAAAAATTATGCCATTTGAACCTTCGAAAAATAATATGTTATTTTCTGTATAAACGCCATATAATGGTTAACTTTTTGTCTTGTTATGCTATTTCTTTTGTTATGTTATGTGGCTGTATTAACCCACCTATATTAATTTTATTTTAGGTTTTTTATTTAGTGTAACTTATAATAATTACTGTTTTTAGAAAAAAAAAATGGAAGTTGAACAGATTGATTTATCTGCATTGCAAATTGAAGACCCAGAAACCTTAAAATGAAGGGACGCCACTGGCCTGACAGTTTTAATGTTAGTAGTAGACTGTTAAAATTCGTAGATCTGCCAGGTTCGAAAAATTGTCGTTTTTGCTGGCATTCAAAGCCGATGCCAATATCTGAAGGCAATACAATGTAAAATTGTCAATGCTTTCAAATTTTTTATGTATAAAAGGCTTGTGTTGCCAACATAGTTACTAAATTTTTGACTTGGGGAATTATCAATAGTAATATAACTAGTGCAATGGAAATTATTGATAATTTTTGGGAAATTTGCCCGAATGCAGTTGAAAAAGAGCACGAGTGCACGTAGTGCATGAGTACCTTTTTCAGTTAAAAACGCATGAGTGCAAATTTGTCGAAAATTATAAATATATTTCCATTGCACGAGTTGTATTTAATGAGAGAATTTCATAAATCAAAAATTTAAATTTTTTGTCAAAAAATGTCAAAACACGAGTTTTCGCACCAGTTAGTATGCAATTATCTGATAATTTGCACTAGTGCAAATTATCGCGTAATTACAATCTGATTGGTTCAAATCAACAATCAAAACATGTCAATTTATTGTTGGAATACCAGTTTTGACAGATTTATGAAATTCTCTTTAAAAGAAAAACAGACTTTATCAATATAAATATTTCCAGCTCAAAGTTGGGGACTACCAATGACATCTTAACACAGATAGACATTACAGTAAACAAAATTTTGTGTCGTCAACATCTAGGAGAACGATTCAACACCGGTGCACCCCCTTCAATTTAGTTGCCAAATTGTTACGGATTGATATTTTATCCTGGTAAGACAGTTATGACTTAGCTTTCAAAACACTGGAGTTTCCAGGACTGAAAACGACTATTGGCAATGCCAGTTTTGTGAAACAGGCGGAGCATGCGCAGCAATCAGTTGGCATGTTGACACGCCCATGGAACGTATATCATATGAGTTAAAGGCAGATAGATAGATAAACGAGTTGCACCCGTGGAGATTTTTTCATTATTTTGGTCAAGTGAATAACGGGTTCAGAGGGGAAAACTGGTAAAAGGTCATTGGCAGCGGCAGTGGGTTGGGATGTTTATTTTTTGTTTTTGATTGTTATGACAATATGATGGCAATTCAATTTACATCTATTGCACAGATTCACAGATCCAAGTGTTATATTTGTTATTTCCAATGGTTCCAATTTTCATTTTTCTTAAAATTTCATAATTTGGATAATGCGGGTTATCATTCCCAATTTTATTTGTGTTTATTGTTAGATTTTGTAAGTTAGGAGTCCCGAAATGGGTACACGGAATCAATTATAGAATATTTTGTTAACATAGTTCTTGCTAAAACCAGCAAAGTACAAATAAAAATAATGAATTTCTTAGTTCAAAATCCTGAGAAGGATTAAGATGTCATGTCTCGAAGGCCGAAAGTAAACTAAGAGTCCTTTTCTTTTTCAATTTTAGATTTCCGCAAAATCCTGAGAAAAAAAAATATTTGGTTTGCTCTTCTTGGTTTTGAACAGGACAGAGAGATATTTAAATGGCCATACATCTGTTCAAATCATTGTAACAAAAATGATTTTCAGTACAGAACAAATGGCTTCAAATATCTTAAGGGTGATTCGAAACCGTGGCCAGTACACCTTGAAGTATTTCAGCCACAGCCACTAGGGTAAGTAATTGTCCAGTCACCAGAATATCTTTGGAACAATTTGATTTCTTTTAGGTTCGAGTCTGATATGGGAACTGAGTCCATCGCTTTTGGTGAACAAAGTCCAAGTAAAACGTTGGTGAACAATAATTAATATGACACACCCTATACATTGTATAGGGTGTTTCCCATATATTGATTCTTAATCTGCAGCCTTTACTTCTACTGGTAGAAGATAACTACAAAAGCTGTGAGAGTTTTATCTGAATTTTTGGAATTCATCAAAAGAAAAAAAATCTATAAATGTCAAATTTTTTATACCTTTTTTTTTATGAAATATTTGGTTTTATATTCTTGAAGAGCACAAATTGCCGATAGCCAAACCAGACAGATGAATTATAAAATTTCAGAATCGAAAAATGGACTCAAGAAAATGCAACCAAATGAAGGGCATTGGCTTCAATTTTAAAAAAAAGTTATGCAGAATTTTACATTTCCTCCATGGCATTTAAAAATTCCGGAAAAACTGAACAACTTTTGTATTTACACTTTTCTTCTACTTGTAGGCTGCACATGGGTTGTCAATATACGCGAAACGATTAACTCTCACAATATTTTTGTGCCTATCCAATTGTTTTAATTTGTTGTGAATGGGATAAGCGTCTGGCGACTCAAGTAAATTAAGGCATTTGTTATAAGTAACACATTTCTTTTTCCCTTTTACAACAAATCCAGCGATATAGGCAACAACATCTTCCACATAATCTGTCAAGTTCCATATGGAAGCTGTATTATGTTGCTGTTCGTCAAGCGTTCGAAAAACTTCACTTTGGGAAGGTTGGTATTCTTCAGACTCCTGCAAATTTTCGCCATCAGTTGTTGATAGTTTTTGGTCTCCAGTGCCACAGCATAAAATAGTATATTGTGTATTTAGGTGGATAAGTGACACCAGGGACGGGGCCATGGGGGGGGTTGGGGGGGCGACGCTCCCTCCAAAGTTCCTAAAATATATCGAAAGTTGGGAAAATTTGGATAAAAAATTTAAAGTTGGGAAAAATTGGTAGACAAAAATTTGCGCACCTTATTTGCGAGGACTAATTATTATTATTATTATCTTTTGAGAAATACTTAAGAATTAAGTTCACTGACTGACAGAATCCATCGGTGTAATGTCTGGAGATCGCGGAGGCCCGTTAATGGTACCACTAGTGGAAATTATTATTCCTGGAATTAGGAGCATTTGAAAAAACAAAGTTGATGATGATCGCGAAGAAACGAAACATCTGATCAAAAATCTAATAACATTATCATGTAGTGGAGAAAAAGTAGCAATGAGAATGTGAAGTTTATTATGCGATATCATTTCAAATAAAGTCAGAAAAAAATAAAATCCATTTCGGCAAAATTCGGTTTTTCATCCCTAATAACACCGATCTCCCAGAAACATCCTATTTATGTACCATTAAGGTCCTTATGTTTCCGACATAAATGGTACATCGCTGCGATGTTTGTAATGTAACATCTCTAGGATGATTGTCCTGAAATGTTTTAGAAACATCCTTTCGAAAATATCTATCGACAAAAAGATTTTTCGTTCTCAAAATTAGATACTTATTACAGCTGAAAAATGGCTAACATTATTTTACAAAACTAGGTAGGACCTCAGACCGGCAGGACCCAGTATTAAATTTGCCAATTTTGTGTGATTTCTGAAAATGTCTCTATCACACACACAAACTAATTTCAAATTCCATAATATACCTGTAATGTATATAGATAAGGTACTTAATATTAATTTTGTATTGTAACAACAGCAAAATTTAATTTTTCATTCGACTTACAACTTGGAATAAAATAAAATATGTATTGATGAAAGTCTTCTCTCTTTTCAACTTTCAAACATCGTGAATATTCGTGAAGCCGAAGTGTATGGCGCAGGCGCGTGCTCAGGCATTTGTACTTGTACCGGTCAGGACAGGAGGGCACGCCACCACGTAGGGTCGGCGCCGCAGCCAGCGCAGACGGGCAGAATCAGTCGAACGGGTCGTCCTGTGCGCTTCGCTTGTGTTGTTGGGCGGAATTTTATTTCGTAATGGCGTCGTGCTGTGTGGAGGATTTGTCAATTTGTGGTTTTTCGCTACACCTAGTTGTGCCATTTTGTGTTCGAAAGGATCTCTGCGACCTACCAGTGCTTATTAGTTGGTGAGAAAGATTATTTGTTGAAAGATAACGTCGCATAACTATCAATTGTTTAGTTTATTTAATTTCAATATGGCGTCGGTTAGGAAATTTCTAACTTTTCTAATAAATAGCCCCTAAAAACCCGAACTTCATTCTTCATTAGGTAAGAGAAAATAACCAATAATTATTTTTTGTTTTCATAGTTGATTACATTCTAGGTGTGCAAGTTGAATTGTACTTCAAGAACTTTGGATTTTGGTTCTGTGGTTGTTTTGGTTAGTTAATGGTACCTTTATGAAATTGGAGCACCAAAAAAAAAAAGAAAACGCCGAACTCCCCCACTACAACATGCTGCCACTGCCAAACTATGGTTTTCGATGACATGACGGGGCATAAATACTACATTATTTAGGCAAAATTGTCCGTCGGTTATTATTAGTTGATAGATAATCAATATAAGTATGCATGTACCTTATTTTTTCAATAAAAAATGTTATTGGAAACTGATGTGCCTACTTAATTTTATAATTTTCAATTTTTGTTTTTTTTTTGGAAAAAGTTCTATCTGACTTCCAGAAAATAGAACGAAAATTGAAAATTATTGAATTAGGTAATTTTTAATCCATAATCCTAAAATTCATTCACCTATTAAAGTCATACTAGAAACATATAGAGGATGTTTCTTACACCTGCCCCGGATGTATTAGGTACATCCCGCGTCATCTTAGAAACATCCCTGAGAGATGTTTATAGGACATCGCAAATGATGACACGGCTGTTGCCTGCAACATCCCAGGGATGTCCCCAGGAAAATAGGGACCTCCCAGGGACGTCTTCATTATCCCTGATGGATGTTTCTGGAATGTTTCTGCGATGTTACTGTGTTATTAGGGATGGATATCTTCGGAATATGTAATTTGGAATTAACGAAATATCAAAACATGGCGCCACTGAGCTCAGTAATGCGCAACTCTTTCCGAATTTAACCAACCCTATATCTCTTATGGTTGCCGAGATCAGACTGCATCCTTATCCGGGACACCCTGTATACATGTCAAACTTTTTATCAGTTTTTGAAGTGAAACTTCCTAGGCGGCGGTCTGATATTTAGAGAAGAATATGGAGAATGATTTGAAAAACGCATAACGTAACGTCACGTTTTGGCAAACTTCGTTACACGAGAGATGAGAGAGAAGGAATATATACGTATAGTAGACTGTAGAAAGACGGAGAAAGCGAGCCAATGGGTACATTCAGGCGGTCCCAGCGGCTAAGCTCAGCCACTCAGCAGGAACTTTATTGTCGAAACAGGGGAGCAGCGTTCTCATTGAAACGAAGTTTCTGTCTTTGTCGTCCGGCATAACACTGATAATGACAGAGCAATCGTTCTTATGAGAACGCTAATCCTTGGTTTCGAGAATAAAGTCCCTGATGAGTGGCTGAGCTTAGCCGCTGGGACCGCCTGAATGTACCCAATGACAATCACAGACGAGGAACGATTAACACAAACCAAGGTTTATAAGCAAAGAGGAATGCCTATTGTTGTCAAGCGCAGATACCCTTGTGACGTCACTATAGATGCGCGTCTCCCTTTTGTGTGGCCTTTCGTCTTTACCCCGACTCATACGCTAAGTCTAAAAGCTGTATGAGGGAGGGTATAGTTTTTAAAAAGTTTCACCTCCCAACACGTGCACAATGCTGCACATGATTTTTCTTAAGTGAAACTTCTTGTAAAGTGTTTTGAAAGACACGTCACGTTAACGTAACGACACGTTTTGGCAAATTTCGGCATACGAGAGACGAGAGAGAAGAAAGATATGCGGCGACGTAGACAGACGGAGAAAGACAGCCAATGACAATGACAGCCGACGAACGATTCACACAAACCAAGGATTATAAACAAAGTGGATTGCCTATTATTGTCAAGCGCCGTTACTCTTGTGACGTCACTACAGATGCGCGTTTTTCTTTTGTGTAGCCTTTCGTCTTTATACCTCGACTCATGCGCTATGTCTAAAAGTTGTATGAGGAAGGGAATAGTTTTTAAAAAGTTTCGCTTTTTAACACGTGTACGATGCTATATATGATTTTTTTTATGTTTCAAAAAAGTTGGGAAAATTAGGAATGTCACCCCCCCCCCAAACCAGAGGCCTTCGCTACGTCCCTGAGTGACACATTTTCGGCCGACGGTGTAAGTTGGCAAACACCGAAGGCCGAGAATGTGCTTTTCCACCGAAATACACATACAATTTTTTCTGCGATCGGTTAAATATCTATTGAATGTGTGTCTTCTTGTTCCAAAGATTCAGCAGTACGAGAATCACTTTCCCGGCCTAGGCCGGAAAAGTGATTCCCGTATTGTTATCCATTGATTCCTTAGCAACTATGAAACATAATTAAAATACCAGAATATTGAGTTTTGCGACCTGTCAACCGATCAAAAATGCTGACATTTCTTGTCAATCGCAGAAAATGGTTATTTTCTGCGATTGACAAGAAATGTCAGCATTTTTGACCGGTTGACAGGTCGCAAAACTCAATGTTCTGGTATTTTAATTATGTTTCAATAGTTGCTAAGGAATCAATGAATAACAATACCGGAAAGACTTTTCCGGCCTAGGCCGGGAAAGTGATTCTCGTACTGCTGAATAATTGGAACCACAAGACAAACATTTGACAAGTATTTAACCGATCGCAGAAAAAATAGTATGTGTATTTCAGTGGAAAAGCACATTCTCGGCCTTCGGTGTTTGCCGGCCTAAATACACAATATACTATTTTCTCTAGATTGATGGAATTGCCAGAATTTGGAGCAGAGATACCTCACTGTGAACCAGCAAGCGTTTATAGGCTTCCTCAAATTACCTCTTCCAGGAACCAGAGAAATGGAAATTTGTCTTATGGAATTTTCTATACTCTTTTAGGTCAGTTTTGAGGGAAATCACTAATACTTCAAACACTAGTATAGTGATACAAGTTCTACAAAATCCACCAAATCCAGTAGCAAAATTGTATCTAGGAGAAGGTGCCACAATACATTATAGTCAAATAATTTGTTACAAAAATGCACTATAATAATTGAAAAAATAAATACGAATCTTTTTTTGAATTTTCAATTCTTCCCAGAAAGGCGTTGATAGTGGCAGTGAGGCGATGATCCGCGATGCGATTGACAAATTGCCTAATTTCCGCAGTGATCGCCTCACGATCAATATCATCCAGTCAGAGCAACACTGAATATGTGCATTACGTCCTAAAGTGCTAGAGGACTCAGCTCGCGCAATGCAGGCCTGATATGGCTGTCAATCAGCCTCACAATAAAGTCTTTAGTATCTCAGGAGTAGACATTTTTTAATTTATTTTTACATGCTACAGCAATTTAGCTGTTTCAAGATCTCAAAATCAAAATTTTGGCATAGACCCTTTAGAAATTATCAATGACATATAAACACAGTGTGTTAAGATCTCATTGGAAATTATACTCTTCAATTTTTTGCGATAATAAATTAGAAACGAGACGCTACTCCGCAGCTTTTGACATTAGGCGGGTATTGTGTACGACTCTGATGTTACCCCATTATAAAAATTAAAAAAATAAATAAATATAAAATTGTCAATGCTTTCAGATTTTTTATGAAGAAAGGGCTTGTGTTGCCAACATAGTTACTAAATTTTTGACTTGGGAAATTATCTTTAAAAAACAAAACAGACTTTATAAAGTCACACAAATTAAAGGCGCAAATATTCGCAGAACAAGCAAATACCTGTGTGATGTGTTCAACATATTCATACAGCATGATAATACTAGTAGCAATGCGATGGAGCTACAGTTGATCGTCAAAAATGGACTGGTACAACAAGGCTAGAATAATTTTTTTAGATTTGCATGAACATGAACGTTATTTGCTAGGTTATTTGGAATTTCTTCCCCTTCACAAATAAAGCCGTTCTTTGTGTTCTTCTACGTAACAAATTACAATAATAAATTATTTATTTCCAATAATATAAGAAGAACTGGTGTGAAATAAGCAGCCAAAACTTGGTAGGCAATTTGACGGAAACACCCGAACGACCATTGGCGTAGCATTTTTTCTTTATTCAAAATAAATTCAATAAATCATACTTATAGACATCGACTCCAGCCATGAAATTGATAGATCACTATCTCCAACTTGGACTTCGAGTCTTGCAATAAAATTGATGGGGTACTATTTCAACACCATTTCCAGCCCCCATGCAAGATCCCATCGACTCAAACCCCGTCGAAGTGCGAAAAACTAGGAAGACTGCAAACTGCACCACAGATCACCTTCAAACAATTCACACACTCACAGAAAAATGCACTGAATACAACGTCCCACTACATATGGCTTTTGATTCCATACACCTAAGCGCAATATTTTAAGCAATGGAAAACGCATGGATTGACTCAAGACATATAAACCTGTTGAAACACATCTACGAAAACGCCACATTCCAAGTAAAGATCGAAAGCGACATAATCACGGACAAAATACGAATAAGAAGAGGAGTAAGACAGGGCGACACCATTTCTCCCAAGCTTTTCACCCTAGCCATGGAAGGTATATCCTGAAAATTCCAGATATTCCTATAAACATAAGAGAAAAGTGCATGACATGTGCATAATCGCCGTACTGACGTACGGCCTGGAAGCCATGACACTAATTATAAAAAGTGCAAACAAACTGCAAGTCATTCAGAGAAGCATAGAACGCGCAATGCTAGGCATCAGTCTGAGAGACAAGATAAACAACTACGACATACATCGACGCACGGGTGTGAACGATGTGATCCAGTGCACAGCAGAAGCAAAGTGGAGATGGGCAGGCCACGTGGCAAGGCAACTGAACAACAGATGTACAAAAATAGTCATGCAGTGGAGACCAAGAACACACAAACGCGGCAAACGGAGACCCCAAAAGAGGTGGATGGATGACATTCACCAGGTAGAGGATGGCAACACATTGCACAAGGCTGTCAGAGATGGAAATTGGGGGAGGCCTATGTTCAGGAGGGGACGCGACTGGGCTGCCTATGATGATGATGATGATGATGATGATGATGATGATGATGATGATGATGATGATGATGATGATGATGATGATGATGATGACGATGATGAAAAGTAAAAGCCAGAAAGTCGTTCAATAAGGCTAAAACTACTGGAAACTGGGAAAACTACAGGAAAGCCCAATTCCCAAACAGAGTACAATAGAAAAATCCAAAAGGAGAACCTCAAGATAGGCGAACCGATCAATGAATTAGCCACAGCACAGCACAATGTCTACAAAAAGTCCTGTCAGAAAACAACTCGAAGGACATTAGTCTGCGAAAAAAGCTAAACGGGCACACAACCACAAAGAATGTCTAGAGGTCTGACTGAAGACTCACTTTCCAGGATCAATCGTGGAAAATTCTCAGAACCTGCCTGGCAGCAGACTCATTCACCCCAATGAAAGAGGTCTGGCTGACAAGGAGAATATTCACGCAAAACATATTAAAATGAGCGATAGTCGTATAAATCCTTTAAGCCGTATATAAATGCCCATCCAGGAAAGGACAGTATCTTTCCAGCCCTGCGGCAAAAGGGTTACAATATCTCAAAGGTACACCTTCAAATAATATTCATATCTAGTTTCATTCTGAGTTACGTTCCACTAGCCTGGATTGAGGCTGGCGTGATATTTATACCAAACCCAGGACGTCGGCCAGAGGATGAACTAAAATCCTATCGACCTATTACCCTAACTTCCTTTCTCCTCAAATCCATGGAGTATGGAAGCCTTCAAATCTTGGACACCAACTAGAAGCAGAGTCACGCACAAATATCTAGAAAGGTAGCAGTGGCTTGAGCGGCTGGAACAAGCTGTAACGACTCCTAATGCAATCTACAATTTACTCATAGTAGTAACATTCGGTACAAAGAAAAAGAATATTCCACAGCACGTGACAAATCCTTTACAACTGTAAATATATAAACAATATTAAAAATTTCTAAGATCATACAAATGTGCTGACAAACCTCCCTTTAAACGCTATAAAAAGGTTTGATAAAAACATTAAACAATAATTTTGTCAGCTAATATGATATTTTAGTCAATATTTATGTACGAGAATCATATAACAAAAATAAATTCAATCGGAATTTAATCTATTAGACCATCAAAATGAAAGATCCATTTGTAATATGAGCTTTTCGCAAAAGTGTGTCCAAATATTTGCACATCCTTCGGGACTTTGAACGAAACATATGTCAGCAAACATTCAGTAATGTATCATTCGGGTGGCCAGTTCTCACGATTTTTTTTGTGCTATAAAAATTTTCATTAAAACCTAAAGCTAATGACTGAATTTATTTTTACACCTTTCTTGACATTGTACAAAGAAAACAATTTATCAAACTTAAATCCGCTCCAATTTTTTTAAAGCGTTACAATTCCATTATAGGCACATTCTAGCCGATTGTAAGACATGAGATTTATATAAAATATCGTTTATAATGCGCTGTACACACACCATCAAACCCAGGGTGGTCTAATTTCAACCCTCTAGGGCTCGAATAACAGATTGAAAAAAAAAAGAAAAAAGGTTTTAAAAAGGGGCGTCGAGAGCGATTAGGGCTTTTCAACGTTTTGTTTGACAAATTGTTTGTTTTGTAGTTCTTTTTTAGTTGGTAACAATGTGGCATTTATCTTTATTTTTTCGGATTTTTGAAGGGTCGATCTCCAAGAGAAGCACTTGAATTTTTTAAATCGCGTGTGAGAATTTCTATGTTTGCCAATTTTTCTAATTAATAAAAAAAATTCCATAATAGCGGTTGGTTGAAAACCAATTACGCTTGGTTGAAAACCAATTATTT
The DNA here is from genome assembly GCA_917834065.1 of Ceutorhynchus assimilis. NCBI lineage: Eukaryota > Metazoa > Arthropoda > Insecta > Coleoptera > Curculionidae > Ceutorhynchus > Ceutorhynchus assimilis. The sequence continues at coordinate 25,196,879 of OU892282.1, read as the reverse complement.
TTTCCAGAGTTCGTCGATTAAAAATGAATTCCAGGCCTGTACCGTGTGTTAAAAAACCATCGCATGAAAAAAAAAACCTCCTCTAGTTCCTCTCTTTTATGATTACAAATTAAATCAAATCCAGGCGAGCTCGCGCTTTTCGAACATTATAACGGTTGACTAATTTTCGATTTGCTTATGTACGGATTGAACGGGAAAAAAAAAGGGTAAAAATAGCCCCCATCAACGTTAAAATAACGAGTTGGTACGTCCGAACTCATCCAAATCTTGATTATATTTCAATTTGAGTAATATCTTTTGAGAAAAAACAAAAGTTTTATCTTTTATTGAATTTGGAATATTTTTCGAAATAATAGGTCAGACCTTCATCAGTACCTAAGTCTACGTATCTTCTTGTTTTTCACAGGGTACTGAGTTTGAAGATGTACCTAATTTTTCCAATATTCTGATGGAAACATCTTGAGATATTGATGAAGTTGGAATAATTTGGCACAAAAACCTGTTTTAGAAATTCTAATGGAGGATGGTTTGGCTACTATATTTTGTTTCCTGGTGCATGCATTATAACAATCTTGTTCTCAAATTTTAGACAACGGAACAGCATGTTAATGAGACTACGTTTATTTTATGCGTTGTATCCGGATACTTAGTGGATTGGATTGATAATGGTTATTGATAATCGAAGCGAAATAAACACCCAGGATTCAAGAGTATATCCGGATCGGAGTACCTAATCCAATCCTCCAAATTTGTAGGATTGGACTTAAAATGGATGACAAATCAACCAACTGCCTTTTATTCAAATAGATTATCCACCGTGTAAATTATTAATCGACACAGGAAGTCATGCCTCTTTAATGAGACCCTCAATCGCAGAGGAATATTTTTCAAATTCTATAATTAATTCAAGAAACAAGTTAACCACTTGCATGGGTACAAGAAAAACGCAAGGAAAAATTAATGTTGAAATGTAATATTGAAAACAACATTGAAATGATAATGTACAATTTCCATGACTATTTTGATGGAATTATTGGAATCAAAGCATTACAAGAAAACAATTTGAATATAGATTTTTCTAATATGCTTCTTCCTAATAATAAAACAACAATTCCGTTTCAATATAGAACAGATTTCGAAAATCAAAATTTTGAGATTCCAAGCAATTCAATTCAAGTGTGTTATTTCAATACAAATATAGCTGATGGCATTGAAATACTTACACCACCGATAAAAAATTAAACGTATAATATACCGTCGACAATAGCACCAGTCATTAAGGGAATAGTGCCTTTAGACTTTAGAAGTACACAACGTAATGAATAAGCCTATTATTGTCCCATATAACATAAACAACTTAGCGGAAATAAGTTCACCTTATGCTGATGAACAGTTTGAGATATTCAATATAGAACAAATGACTTCATTAGAAAATGATGAATATGCAAATGACCCTATAAAGTCGCTACGTATTAATCATTTAAACTCAGAGGAATTTGATGTTTTAAAACACGTAATTAAATCTTTTCCTAAAATTTTCCACAAGCCAAATGAAAAATTGACATTTATCAATCAAGTCAAACATGAGATTGAAACAACAGACGAAATACCAGTGCACACGATATCCTCATGTGCATAAACAAGAAGTAAATTCTCAAATAAAGAATATGTCAGAAGATAACATAATCAGACCATCCTGTAGTCCCTGGTCATCCCCTGTGTGCATACAAAAATGGGAATGGTCGTTGATTATCGAAAGATAAACGATAAAACTATTGATGATAGATATCCATTACCTATAATATCACGGATATATTAGACCGACTTGGTCGTAGTAATTATTTTACGACACTAGATCTAGCCTCTGGCTTTCATCAAGTTGAGATGCATGAAAATTCAATACCTACCCAAGAAAGCATTTATTGTTGAAAATGGTCACTACGAATTTAACAGAATGCCCTTTGGATTAAAGAACGCCCCCGCGACATTCCAAAGAGTGATGGATAATGTATTACTAGGATTACAGAATAGAATATGTCTAGTATACATGGATGATGCAATAATTTTTTCCACTTCACTTCATGGTCATGTAAAAAATTTAAAGAAAGTATTTGAGAGACTCGAGAAGTTTAATTTAAAAATACAATTAGACAAATCAGAATTCCTACACAAGACAGCCGAATTCTTAGGACACGTAATTACACCAAATGGAATAAAACCGAATCCAAAAAAGATAATGGCAATTTAAAAAATTCCCAATACCAAAGACGGCGAAGGAGATAAAATCATTTTTAGGATTAGTAGGTTATTACGGAAAATTCATAAAGAATTTTGCCAAACTGACAGAACCAATGTTATCTTATTTGAAAAAAGACAAAAAAATAATACACAATGCAGAATTTCTTAATAGCTTTAAAACTTGTAGAAATGTATTAATAAATGCAGTTCCGTATTTCCCTAATACGCACAGTACGCACAGGCGTAGGGCGGCAAATCTGGGGAGGCGGCAAAATTTTAAAAAAAGAATCAGAAAAAAGACAACAAATAATCCGAAAAAGAAACCCGAAGATCCAACGCGAAACGCGGTTCTGTTTCGCGTTGGACCTTTATTTGATTTTTGATAAATTCGAACAATATTATAACAAATACAAAAAATAACAAAGCACAAAGAACAGATACCTACCTACCAAAAAAATGATAGAGGCTGTAAACGCCGGTTTTAAAAATAAAAAGTGCATATGAAAAAAATGAATCAAACAAAAGACCACACAGATCAAAATAATGTACCTATACCAATAGTCCAAGAGCCCAGAGCCGCCAGACACAACTTATTTTCTAAAGGACAGAATATGTGGGATTGTGTAGCACTTATATGTACTATGAACGTATGTATACCCGCTAAGTTGGGCAGACGGCCAATTTACCAACACCAGGTGCGAAAGCTTAAAAAGTACTTTAACTTTTTTTCTAACGCTTGATTTTTATACATGTTATTGGGGAGACTATTTCATAACTACGTGTGCTCAGCCAGACCAATCGCACCGGCCAAACATCCCCCCAGACGCAATTATGGTTTTTCCGTGAGCGTGAGCGCGAGGGTACTATGCATGCGTTTGAGAGTGATCGAGATATCTATTTCCCCCTCTTAAACTTACAGTCTACTCCAGGCTAGAGTAGAAATGGGATTCGGTTTTTCCCATAATGGGAAAAACCGTTATTTACAAATAACAGTCAACTGGCCGTCTGCCCAACTTAGCGAGTATACATACGTTCATAGTACCTATAAGTGCTACTCAATCCCACATATTCTGTCCTTTAGAAAATAAGTTGTGTCTGGCGGCTCTGGGCTCTTGGACTACAAGTTTAGGTGATAAAATGTAGGTAGGTAGTACAGAAAAAAAAATTAAAAAAGACTCAAAATAAACGTTTTTGGTCGTGGCACCCAAAATGATTTTCGTTTAATCCTGGCGTCCCTGTTAAGTTTGCCCCGTCGGCCTCCAAAAGCCTGGCTATGTACCTACGCCACTGTCCGTGTCCAAGTCCTGTATCTTCTTGGCCCCCCGTTTTTTGAGGGACGCGCCGCTCGTGCCAACATGAGGGCGGCCTTTCCAAACGTCCAGGGGTGTAACCACGGGGGAGGTTTTGGGGGTTAACCCCCCCCCCCACTTGATCAGAAAATTTAATTAAAAACATTTTAGCATATACTTTTTTACCCTCAAAAAAATATAAAGCATTGACCTTGAAATTCTACAAAATTTTCGCCTGTGGCGCAATTTTTTTTCTGACATCCATATTGTCATGCAATGATTCTTAATTTCAATAGCGAAACCCCCACCCCACCTGAATTTTCTGGCTACGCGCCTAAAACAGGCGTAGGGCGGCAAATTGGTAAATCTGGCACTGAATAAATGACCCATATATTACAACATCCTGACTTTAAGAAACCTTTCTTATTGACAACTGATGCCTGAAACTATGCAATTGGAGCTGTTTTATCCCAAGGTCCTGTCGGAGCTGATCTTCCCATTGCAGATGCGTCTAGAACCTTAAACCCAGCTGAATATAATTATTCGACGATTGAAAAAGAACTTTTAGCAATCGCATGGGCAACAATAGTTATTTATGCACCTAGGTCAAAAAGTACAGCCCGCAGCGTGTGTAACAGCCTGAGGCGTTAGCCGAGGGCTGTTTACACGCTGAGGGCGTTAAAGCTCTTTTTGACCGAGGTGCATACAAGATTTTATGCACGATGAGCATGTTTTCATTTTGATGTATGAAAAATTATATATTTTTAATTTTGTAATGACATCAATCAAAAATATTTCAAAATATAAATTTTCATCTTCACCGCATAAAGGTCATAAGTTTTTGTCAAATTTAGATCAAGAAAGCAGTTGTTGACAAAAGTATCACGTAACTATTATAGCAACATTAGCAACCCAGAACAACAAACAAATAACTATTTTACTGTGTGTAGTGTAAGTGTATAGTCTTCTTATGATGTGTAGTCTGGCGTCTGAAAATGGAGCAAAATAGCCTCCCCAAGTTCATTCTTGAGGCAGTTGAAGAGGCCAAGGAAGATCTATTACCTTCAAAGTTCAAGAGACTCTATGAAAAAACATATAAGGACTTTATTTCCTGGTGTGCCCAACATGGTGTCAATGAGCAGCAGTACTTTGTAGAAGAAACTGTCGCATATACATTAATGAAAAAAGCCATCAAAAAAAGCCATCCACCCTATGGAACTGTTAGTCAATGTTGAAGGCAAAGTAGATTGAATTTTATTATTATTGCTTATTCCATTATTCTTATTAATTGAAATAAAGCTTGTTTTGTTGAACAAAGTTGGTATTTTTTGACTAAGCAATAGAAATGCAAAAAGTTCAAAAAATTGAGTCGAATTCTTGCTTATTTTTGAAATTTTAGAACTTTCAGGCCCGCGGGCATAAAAGGCGCCCTAGGGCGTAAAAGTACTACTTCACGCTCTAAAACCGGGCGTAAAAGTGCACTTTTACGCCCGTTCATGCATAAAATATTTTACTTCACAATTTTGTCAGATCACAAACCTCTACAATGGCTATTTAATGTTAAAGAACCGAGTTCTAAATTAGTCAGACGGCGACTAAAACTATTCGAATTTGATTATGAGATCTAATACAAAAAAGGAACATTAAACATGAATGCAGACGCACTATCAAGAATTCCTGCAATACAACTTCGTGCCATTCAAAAATCAGATCCAGATGCCAGATTAACATCTTCAGCTGAAGAATTTAACAAAAAATTAGGAATAATGCTGAAAGATACACCATTATGTAATGATGAAATCATAGCAAAATACTTTACAGACTCTAAAGTATATCTTCCTAAACAAAGCGAGAAAGCTAAAGAAAAAGAGATAACAATGTCTGAATCATGTCGATCAACAAAGACAGCATCAGAAAGAGAACCTGAAGAGGAACCTAAGAAAGAAAGACCTAAAATAAAAATATTATCACAACTAATAATACCTCCACGAAAAGAGAAGAAAGAAATCCCCATAGAAGTAGGAGAATCTTCGAAAACTCTAAGAAGTAAAAGACAAATAACACCAACTGTTCGTTCTTCAACAATTTCAGCCTTATCACACAAACAATACATACGTCTATGGGAATTAATACGAAACCTTTTGAACATATTTATATTGACACGTATATAATCAATAACCAGAAAGGACCCCGCAATATTTAAATGGAAATTCGTTACCCGTGATATTTGGATGAAATTTAAATATGTTGTTGGGGATGCCATAAGCAACATTTTTTACCATGGGCACAACCCTGTATATATGACAGGTGAGGCGTGGTTAGCTGTCAAATATTGGAATTTTATATCCAAAAGCAGAGTCACTATGGCAGATTCTGATGAACAAAAAATTTATTTCTACTAAGTCGACCAAGTTAAGTCGAAAAATGTCAACCATTTTGACACCTGTCAAAACCCTGCCAAATGGCAGCACTCATCTTTTTCATTTTTCAATATTTCATGATGTCATTTGACATTTTCAACTAGTATGTAAATTCTGAATTCAAAAATTGAAAAAAAAAGACAGAACTGTCAAAACCTGTCATTTGTTTTAGGAGAAAAAAATACTTTAATTTGATTCTTTTTTATTTCAAGGTAGTTTATTGGTGATAAAATATTAAACAAAGTTTAAGTATGTCACATTTTGACAACTGTCAGAGTCAAAATGTGACATGCATGAATTTTGTTAAATGTTTTATCACTAATAAACAACCTTGAAACAAAAAAGAACTAGATTAGAGTATTTTTTTCTACTAAAACAAATGACAGGTTTTGACAGTTCTGTCATTTTTTTTTTCCAATTTTTGAATTCAGAATTCACATACAAGTTTAAAATGTCAAATGACATCATAAAATATTAAAAACGGGAAAAGATGAGTGCTGCTATTTGGCAGGGTTTTGACAGGTGTCAAAATCGTTGACATTTTTCGACTTAACATGGTCGACTTAGTAGACATCGATACTTCGTTCATCAAAATCTGCCATAGTTGCTCTGCTTTTGGATATAAGTTTCCAATATTTGACAGCTAACTACGCCTCACCTGTCATATATACAGGGTTGTGCCCATGGTAAAAAATGGTGCTTACGGCATCCCCAACAACATATTTAAATTTCATCCAAATATCACGGGTAACCAATTTCCATTTAAATATTGCGGGGTCCTTTCTGACCATTATTGATAGCTTTTCAAAATTTGCTCAAGCCTCTCCTGTAAATACGAAAACAGCTGTAGAGATATCATCACAGTTATTGAAATATTTTAGTGGTCATCGCACGTGGGAATCGCACCCCTTTTCAAGTGATTAAAGGAGATTTAAATTATGCCATACCAATTGAACAAACAGAAAATAAACTAACAACTGACTATATAACAAGTTTGCCAGAATCCCTTGCAAATTTGAATAAAGAAATTCAAGAAAAATTGTTAACGAAACAAACAAAGTCTTTAGAATCACGTAATAAAAATCGTGTACCTGAACCAAAATTACAGGATCCAATCTTTGTAAAAAAATTTAATAGAGACAAGATAAGTCCGCGTTATGATAGCAAAACACAGAATCGCTTTGCTAAACAAAATTTAAACGACAATAATTTATTTCAGGTACTCCGAGATGAATCCTTTAGTATTCCTTACTCTCGTTAGAGTCACCCAAGCGTATACATTGATGACGGTAGAAAATCCTATCTAACCAATTTCTTTAGGAACTACATACGTAACAACTCAACAGAACACGAACTATTATCACATAAACATGACAATTATCATACAAAGTATCCATAAACTGGAAATTACCCTAATGAAATTATCTGACACTCTAAACAAAACAACATGGTCAAATCAATTTGTTGCACTGTTTCAAACCAATATTGGAAACAGTCATTCTGAAATTAAGATTATGAAACAAGTCATAAAAACCTATCAAGACCGAAAACGTAATTAAAGAGGTCTATTAAATTTCATGGGCACAGCACAAAAATGGCTCTACGTAACCCTAGATGCTGAAGACGGCGCAAGATATGATTCTTATATCCAGACGCTCAATGATAATCAAAAGACTCTCAATGGAGATCTAAAAACACAAGCTCAAGTATTAAAACAAGTTACAAAAACATTTCACGATCAATTTCTAACTATTGAATCTAACCAAAAGGTTATCACAGGAAAATTACAAAATATTTCCTTGGAAAACCCAAATTTCCACTCAATGTTATCCTTTAATCTAATATTGAACAATATCAATATTCAAAGTAATAAAATAAGAAATCTTAATGATCATGTGCAATTAGAAATAAATTTCGCACAATTGGGAATAATGCAATAAACTATCTTACAGCATAATGAATTAAATCAAATATTAATAAACATACCCGAAAGCAAAGAATCCGAAAGTCAGCAAATACCTTTTGATAATAAAATCAAGTATTACGAGAAAATGAAAACTCAAGTAAAAATCCAAAATGAGTTAATTAAACAAATAAATAATGTCTTTTATTTGTTATCGACAATTATTACAAATAATAGAATGAAATGGTGGCGAGATCTAGCTTAGAGCTACTCTTATCTAACCACGCTTTAACCTAATAATATAAAAAAAAAGAAAGAAAAAGCTTATGTGAAGTATAAAATACATGCTAACACAATTCTAATAAAAACTAAAGAATAATTTGAAGAGTAATTTAATAAAGTAACTAAACTAAAGACAGTATAAGAAGCAGATTGACGTGATATATGGATAACTTAAAAAGTAGACACAAATACACGGATATAATAACATACAAATGTAATAATCATTACTTATTTCCACGAACAAAAGTCCTCAGCCTATTTTTAAAGCCAGGTACGGAGGAGCTATCCAACATTACGAGGGGCAGAGAATTAAAAACTTTTGTGGCATTATACGTGAAAGATCGCTGGAAAAGGGCGGTATTATGCTTTAGGACGTTCAGTCGATTGCAATGTCGGGTCAATCTGTTATGGGTTTCAGACCTGCGGCCAAGTTTGTCATACAGATATGCAGGCTGTTTACTGCGCAAAACTTTAAAGGTCAACGTTGCCATATGCATAAAAAAGCGCTCCTGTAAATTAAACCACTTGGATTGATCGAAAAGAGGGGTGACATGATCAAATTTACGATAATCATAGGCAAATTTAAGGCATGAATTTTGGATTTTTTGAAGACTATATCTGTCCTTTTCTAACAGGGTAGGCCAATACAAAACATCACAATACGTTAGGCTCGATAGAATCAATGTATCACACAGTCTGAGCTTAACATCTATTGATAAATAGTCCCGATGTAGATATAAGGTGCGCAGTTTAATATATGCCTTTTGTAGTAGAGAGGCTACATGAGGTTCACACCGCAAATTGGCATCCAAGACAACGCCCAAATTCCTACAAGAATTCACAGGTATTAGCCGCTGATCATCGATTCTAACAACAAAGTTACTGTTATGACACAAGGAATTGCGGTTTTTACCGAAAATCATACACTGGGATTTTGCCCCGTTCAGAATCAGCCCATGGGACCGCGAAACACTGGCCATGGTACTCAAATCACTATTCAAACGCTCTTCAGCTATCCTAATGTCCGATGCTAAGAAGGAATAATACATTTGCGTGTCATCGGCATATTGATGCACAGTGCAATATTGCAAAAACGCTGGAAAATCAGAGATGTATATGGAAAACAGCAAGGGACCGAGTATGCTACCCTGGGGAACTCCTCTGGTGACTGTTGCATATTCAGATTGGTTTCCCCCTATCACAACTCTCTGCCTCCTATCATGTAAATAGCTTTTCATAAAAAGAAGTGAAGACACATCCATACCAAAATATTTCAATTTAACACACAGTGTGTTATGATCTAAGGTGTCAAAGGCTTTGCTATAGTCCAGCAGTACGAGAGCAGTATTTTTACCTTCATCAGAGGCGCGGAACAAGTCATCGGTTACTTTTAATAAAGCAGTGGCTGTACTGTGTTCGGAGCGAAATCCTGACTGTATGGTAGGAATTATTTTATTCATAGAGAAAAATGAGTTAAGTTGTTCATAAACCACCTTCTCGAGCAAGTTGGACAGAGTGGGCAAAATGCATATTGGGCGAAACTGAGTAACACTTGCAGGATTGGAAACCTTAGGTACCGGAATGACATTGGCACACTTCCAGGTTGACGGAAATCTTGAGCAGGATAGTGAAAAATTTATGATATGGGAAATTTGATCAGTAAGGTGTGGAACAATCAAGGAGAGTATTCTAACATCAATATTATCAACTCCCTTTGCATTAGACTTAATGATACGCAAAAGCCTCTCGATGGTATCTCTAGAAACTTCAGCAAAACGACCTATTTCGAATATTTTCGTGAAATTTATTTTCGTAATGAGAAGCAATGAACTCAACATCATTATTGATACTAGGAGGAACAATATTATTAAAGTGATTCGTAAATTCATCAACAGATCCCATTTGATTTGCTGTCATTTTAGGAGTAGAGTTTATATTCAAATACTTCAGGGTGCGCCAGAATCCTTTAGGATCAGTCTGAAACTTATGTTGTAAGAAAGCACGCTTTTCTGTTCTTAAGGCTGTAGTGACAAAGTTCCTTAAGCTTTTGTATTCTTCCCACAGTAAATCTGTTTTATATTTATTAAACTTGGTACGCGCTTTGTTGCGTAATCTCATTAAAAGCTTCAGGTTATCCGTCAACCATGGGGCAGGTGATTTGGTGACTCTAGCACATTTGATAGGTGCATGCAAATCGAACATCTCGCTTACCATTTTGTTAAATAAGTCAATTTTCACGTCAATAGAATTACTCGTATAGAAATTGCTCCAATCTAGCTGCAATAAGTCCAAAACCAACGCGTCATTATCAAAATGAGAATAATCTCTATAAGTTTTAAAAGATATTGGTGGTTTGCTCTTTGGAATTTTTAATTTACATTGCACCCAGCAATGGTCGGAAATATCATCCATTGATTGGGGTTACTGCTACTTCACCAGCTAACCCATCTCGAGAAGAGACGAGCAAATCCAGCAATGAAGACGAATTATTCCTGACCCGTGTGGGCTGGGCAACCAGCTGTTTTAATCCATATTTATTTAAAAAATTATTTACATATAGGGCACCAGTATGGTTTTCCTTAAGAAGGTCAACATTAAAATCTCCCCCAAACATCAAAAAATCAAACTTAGGTAAAAAGGAAGTAATAATATTTTCGAGGTCAGTAAAACACCCGGATAAATTTACATTAGGGGGTCTATAAAGTGTTCCAAAACAAAGATTTCAGCCCCCAGTCCTAACACTCACCCACAGATGTTCAAGCTGACTTGATGTCGGAGGAGTGGCAAGAACCCTAAACTTGAAGTGGTTCCTGATGTAAAAGCCAACGCCCCCGCCTCTTCCATTCCGATCCTTCCTAATCAAAGTATAATCATTGATCAACAAGGCAGCATCGACAATGCCCTCATTCAGCCACGTCTCAGAAAGTCCCAAAATGTCGACATGCTCCCCCGCAAGAAACTCCGCAAATACGTCAAACTTGGAACACAATGATTTTACATTGAAATGCGAAAAACCTACACCCAGTGGCGGCTCGTCGTATAAAGCAACTGAGGCCGGGCCTCACATGTAAAAATTACAATAATAAAGTAAAATTTTGAAATAATATTTATTAAATATTTAACGTTTTTCAACTATTTTCAATCATTAAAAGAATCAAAACATCGAATTTTCATTAAAATATAATACTATTTCTTGAATCTAGCGCGCTCTTCTACCTATTTATTCTTATAGGCGCTCAAATCGTTGCCGGACAGCATTAAAATAAAATAGCAATCCCAAAAATTTTGGCCTCATGTGCGTCACAGAACGCCGAAGCGATGCCACGGCACTCCCCACCACAACGCTTCAACTGTAGGTGAGACGATAGCGAATTTTTATAGGCATTGAGGCGCACAATTTTTGGCTTGTTAATAAGAAACCTTGCATCGCTTGCTGCTGCGACAAGTATTTAATTGGTTAATTGGCTCATATTTTTTATTTTGGTCTGTTGCGGGTTAAAAAACTGTTTTTTGGAATTTATTTTGTTAATTTGAAACTCAATATTTGTATTAAAATAAGAATTAGGTAGCTACTGCTGTTGTTTTGCAACTGTAAGAAATAAAAATTTTCATTAGAAATATACAAAAAAAAATATCCGAGATGTTCTTTTGATGAAATTTTGGGTCAAAATTTGGGCGTAACACTTGAAAATTTTGTTTGGGTTTGTTTGGGTTAACTTGATGGGCCATGGGCCTCACCAGTTTGGATTGTCACGAGCCGCCACTGCCTACACCTTGATTCATACAACCCGCCATGATACAAAAATAAAAGAGAGCCCCCGTAGGTATATAACCCAAATATTTAGACATAAATCCATAAATTATACCAACATTAATCTATAAAATAATACCCTAGAAATAAAAATGAGAAAAGTAAGGAAAAAATCAAATAAGTCTTTAGGTCTGGCAACGTAGCATCTGGTGAAAGATTCAATCGTGAGCAATAATTCATGTTATTTCATATAAGTAAATATTTAAATACTTTATCCACTTTGAAGGAGCGAATTCCAAAATAACAATAGAGGTAAATTTACAATGTGAATAAATGCCGTATTAAATAAATAAATCCTATGCCGCTAACCACAAAAAAAGCAAAAAAAGACCCAAAGTCAGAAGAATAAAGAATGCATAGGTATTTCGAAGTCCATGGTGAAGATTCTAGTCCTAACATGTTGATAAAGATGCGACGTTTAAATAAATATAAAATATAATAAATTCAGCTAACAATGCTTTGGATAATTAATTAACAATTGACCTTTTCAATTTAAAAACCTCTCTCTCTGGCATCAAACTGTCAGATGCCAAAAGAGTATGAAAACAATGGTTGACAGCCGTTGACAGTGGTTTGTAGACAAGACTTTTGAAAAAAACTATTATTTCCTCGGTTTTTTCAAGGTTTTTTCCTAACAGTGGTGATTCTGTGTAGTGTGCCTTTTCATAAAAATACATCCTATTCACCGGCGGATGCGTCTTTCCATAAGTTTCTATCAAATTCTACATTTGTCAAAATTTGGATACACAAAATCAGAAAGGATACTCGCAAAAGAAAGAGAAATCTACGCACCATCAAGTATACAAAGTAATCCACGTTCAAGTTTAGTTTGCGGAAGCTGTTTGCTTCCAAAATATTCCATTACCGTCTTCATAGCGAAGTTCTGCGAATGAAGCAGTGACTTTTCCCACATTTTCTTCTCAATTTCAAACCCTGCGCAAATGTTACCGATGGATCCACCATTTTATGTCGGTCATTGTCATTTTCCATTCACTTAATGAAGGTAGCTTACTCATTGGTGAAGTCACCGATTCGAATAAAAACGAGGGAATTGCTAGACACCCAATACACATTGACATTGACAAGCAAGCAAATGTTGGCGGGAAAACGAATGTTTTCATACTTATCGTCTATCTCTTTTAATTGAAAACGTCAATTAATTTCAAAGGATATCAAATACTTGCTGGTTCCGATGCCATTACTTTTCGGTTGTTCCTCTGATCCCAATAAAAAAAATTCCCACCTGATGACCAAGCCATATTATTTCCATACTTCTTTTTTGCTGCAGACAAAATTTCATATCGGAAGCGAGTAAGGTCTTCATATAAGGAATATGGAGTGTTCTTAAAGCTTTTCTTAGCCCTCATAACCTCGTTCTTCCTTATGTTTGTGGTGAAATTTAACAAAATAGTACGTGGACCCTGTTTAGACCCATTTTCATTATTCGCGTTAATTCGATACACAAAGTCGATTTCACTGCGGCTGCACGGGACATTGAGCTTCTCAGTCAGAAAAAGTGGAATAACCGTATCGAGGTCTTCATTTTCAGTTTCTTCGAATCCACACAAACGAACAGTATTTCGCTTGGAGTTTTGTTCTAAATTTTCCACACGAGTTTGCAAATCCTTTATGTTTTTCGTAGCCACTGTGGATATACTACTTAATGCTTTGAAGTTATCTGTGATTTGTTTAATTTGGTTTTCGAGTTTGCTGAGTTTGGCCTCTAATTTGGCATCAAGCTTCTCCATAAAACTGTTGCAGACTCTGTTTATTAATTTCTCGATGTGGTCCTCATCAGATTTGCTATCTGATCTGCTTGTGCTTCTAGTCCCTCCAACCATTATCAGTTTTGATGACCACGACTTTATCGAAGTGGAGCGATTATACTGATCAAGAAATTGCCAACGATAATTGGTAGAATAATAACTATTGGAAAAGTCTCGATAACTCGCGATAGGATTCTCGACATCAACTTGTTTTTATATGGTCCGATCTTCATGCAACACAAGTCGCGGTAGGCACAAAAAAAAATCGTATAAAACGGATTTACGCAGCACTTATAAGTAAAAAACTACGGAGCTCACTTCTGTACGTCTACTCTGATACACGGCACATAATAATGTTTTGACACATAATAATGTTTGACACATAATTATATTTGATATACACACACAAATGATTGATCCCAAGCCTTTTATATTGTATAAAATCTATCCAATTCCTATCCAAGAACTTACCATTAGGAATAAGTACCCTTACTCTTACTTACTACGGACATTTACTACAATACTTCATGGGAATGCCCGAAAGTCGAAAATGTGTATCTTTGTATAACCAAGAAAAGCTCAAGCAAGAAGAATCATGTGTCTATGACCTGATTACTGACCTACCACAACAATGTCCTTTCACTAAAGTTTAATATGAGAAACCAACAGTGAGACAACTCCCGAATGGACGACTATTAGTCATCCCTAAGAAACGTCTGACGATAGTTATTCAATATGACAAGACAAACTACATGAAAATTACAATCAATCCAACGCTAGTTGTTTAAAAAAAATGTTTTGTTAAAATATAAAATCAAACTTTTTCAAAAACCAGTGAGAACTTCAATTTTGAACTGAAGATTCCAAGAATAGACATCCCTGAACTTCCAGAGAACATTGGTACTTCAATAAATCAACCAATAAGACTTAGAAGAAGCCTTCAAGACGACTAAACAGATAAGAGTTCACAATCTTAAAGAATTGTCTTTTGAATACTCTTATATGAATGTATTCATAGGTTTAAGTCTTGCTATTTTATTCATAATTTTATTGTTTTACTGTTTTAGGAAGTTTGAAACTTCAGAAAAAGGTTGTGCAAATGTGCAAATTGAATTGTCTGATTTGAATTCACAACAATCCACGTTTGCAACATCTTAAGGAGGGAGGAGTTATATTAACCAATTGCCACGCTGATTTATAATCAACAATACATTGTTGTAAAGTAAACATCAAATTGCTATCTCGGCATTAAATGTTTATTTAAGCCGATGCAGTCCTATAAGGAACGTTTATTTGTTTTCTGGCTTTTGCCTGTAGCAATTTGATCCACGTATTTTCTTTTGTCACCTCTGTATTTTAATCAATAAAATAAATGTTTTTAAAAATACAAGTTTCTGAATCGAAAATATAATTCGCATACCATTCAAAACGAAACAGGCTAAATATATGATGTCACCTTTATTTTTTTAAATCGCTCGTACACGTAATTTGATTGTGTGAGTGTTTGAAACATTTTTAACACTCACTTAACCCTCTAAGGGGGACCAACCCTTAACATTCCAAATGGAACAAGGGGTCGAGTGATACCTGGTTTCAAAAAAGCGTTCGATTTTCTTTCAAATGACAGCAAATGAAAGAGAATTGAATGCTCTTTTAAAAGAGGTATCACTCGACCCGTTGTTCCATTTAAAATAGTAAGGGTTGCTGCCTAGAAAACTTCCCCCGTTGAAAATCAAATTACGCGAACGAGCGATTATTTTAAAAATAAACGTGGCATCAGATATTCGGCCTGTTTCGTTTTAAATGGGACACCCTGTATACATGATACTAGGTATATGCATCGATGGAACTTGACTTCCAGTGATTAGTGAAATACAGTGAAACTCACTTCTAGAGGGACTCTGAAGGGCCTCCACATGGTACTGTTCCACTCTTCCTGATGTCTTGCCCCCTGTTACGATCCTTCCTGATGACAGTGTATTCATCATGGAACAGCTTTGCATTTGTTATGTCTTCTGAGAGCCAAGCTTCGGTTCCGGACGCTTGGTAGTGTGCAATTCACACTGCACGTCCGGAAATTTTGGAATTAACAACTGTTTTACAACGCAACCTGATGCGTTTTTGGATCGAGTTTTGTAACGTGGAGTAACATGCACTTGGGGAGAGCCTTTATGCTAGGGTTTTCCTTATTGCAGACCATCATAAAATTATAACGTCTTCTTCTTCGAAGGTTTACACTCTGCCAGTCTGTGTGTTTATTTTCTCTTGGGACATCACGTGATTGAGAGTTCAGATCTTGCAGTTCTTTCATCATATTTAGCTGTTTTGCTTCGAGTATAGCGTGATTTACTTGTTTTTCCGAAAAAGCTGGTTTGTTTTGTATTTTTCTTTCTGGTGATAAGTAGGTACCTTCGCGAAAAAGTTATTACCTACATCAGACATGATAATTAGAAACCAAAAAATGGCTACGAAAAAACACAAGTTTTTATTCGCATAGCACCAATTTTTAAGATCTCACGACACACATGTGGGTGTGTTGTGCTCTGTAAGACAAACAGAAACCGAATTTTCATTCATTTTCCTTCAAACCTGTTTCTTTGATATGGTATGCTTTCGCTTATGTTGCACTGATCCGAGCTAACAGGCTCGAAACCGATAGGTATGCAACTAACGAGCATCCAATAAATGAGAATTCAGTTTCTCTTCATTGTCACATCCACACGTATTGTGTAATCTGGTCATGACCAGAATCAATAAAAATGCGAGTTATTAACAGTTGCGATACTATGCGAATAAAAACTTGTGTTTTTTCGTATGGATATTTTGTGATTTCCATATTTGTCATGTCTGATGAACTTTTTCGAGTACCTATCACCAGGAAGAAAAATACCCATATAATTGAATTCTGATTGTGATAAAAAAGTTTATTTATATAGAGAAAATGTTCGGACGAGTTCGTCAGAATCCGTATCGCCAGAGCAAAAATGAAATTCATTCCGGGGCATTATAAAAAAATCATTGATTTAGTGCAAGACTTGGTGGTAGTTGCAGGAGAGCGGGCCGCGCTGCGACGCCAGCAGGGGGTAAAAGCGTCAGGACGGAGAGTATAGGCAACCGGCCAATGGCGATGCATCACGAAGCGGGCCCGCCTTTGTAAATATGCCTCTCTTATGTTTTTATTTCGTCTTTTATTCGAGTTTTATTACCCCTGCTACCACCGCAGCCCCAGCAGAGCGGGCAGGACGCCGCGCCAGAGAGCAAGAAAAATAGCTATATAACTATATTCTATATAGAGCCGAAAAGCTGGTAGTTTACGAATACGCTATAAATAATGCTGTAGGTTGTTTGGTTTGTTTGTAGGGTAGAAAAAAAGTCATGCCGAAAGGCGAATTGAACTGCTGCAGGTCCTATATGCTATATGCGCTTTTGAACATAAATCGTGCGGAATATTTTCAGAAAACACGATGGACTTGATGGCAAAAAAAAAAAGGAACAAAGAACCTACCAAATCATTCAATCAATATTCAATTTGAGTACCTACGAAATATGTGCTAATACTACTCTTCTCTGAAAAGAAGTTTATAGTTTTCAAATTATTCTATCTCAATACTTAACCTAAGCCTAACTACTTGACTCTTGAGGAAAATCACTCCTACCATTCACTTATCTGGAAAAAAGATTTAAAAAAAAAATACAATGAATAAGGACCTAATACAATGATCATCATCATCATAAAGCAGCCATCTGCGTCCACTACTGGATATAAGCCTCCCATAGTCTGTTCTATCTTGGTTTATCCGGTGCTGTATTCATCCAGTTATTCTGAATTCCTTCTATATCATCTGACCATCTTGTCGGCGGCCGACTTTTACTGCGAAATGCCTTCAGTCGTGATCTCCACTCAATGATCAGCGTCAGTTAACAACTTAACTTGGACATTTCTCTCGTTCTGGATTCTATCTCTAATTGATATGCCAAGCATAGACCTTTCCATTTTTCTCTGAGCAATGCGTATTTTATTTACCGTTTTTTTTTTTTTGTGAGGGTGTGTTTGTGCACCGTAGGTGAGAACATCCTATGCACAGCCCATGCCCCAAGTATTTATAAAAAGTCACTAGTTCTATGCTTGACCCATCCAGATTGATGTTTTCGCTTACAACAAGGTTCGTCATACATTGGGTTTCGCTTGTGTTAATATTTAGTCCTACTATACTTGATATCTACCTCATTTAACTTCAGCATTTATCTGGCTTCATCAACCATATCCGACACGATAACGATATCATCCGCAAATCTAAGGTGGTTCAGCATTTCACCATCTATGTTTATTCCCATGTCTAAGAAGCTTTCTTAAATATATACAGGGTGTCCCAGGGAAAACAGTCCACCCCGATTTATTGGATTTGGGATAAGAATCTGGAAAAACGCTCAGACACGTCGATGTTTGATTTGACGGGGAACTATTTTTCAGTTTGTTTCATCCCCGTATAGCTTCAACCCTCTAGCTTCGTCTTATTATTTTCATCCGTAACGAAATGACAGCTTTTCAAAATCTTGGAAATCGACTATTGTTTTAGTAGGAGTAAAAGCGGTACTTACCTCCCTAAATAAAAATACGAGTGAAAATACTTACAATTCACAATTCTCGTACACCTCATTAATAATAATAATAAAAAACTTCAATTTCAAGTATTTTTATCAAGTATCGCTTTTACTCCCACAAAAATAATAGTCCATTTCCAAGATTTTGACAAGCTGTCATTTCGTTACGGATGAAAATAATAAGATTCTAGGGCCATAAAGAACTCCATAAGATCTTTAAAAAGAGATATGACACGACCCCTATCCCCTATTCAAATTTGGGGGTTGTTCTACCCCTAGCTAGGCGGTTGAAGCTACGGGGATGAGAAAAACTGGAAAATAGTTCCCCCTCAAATCAAAAATCGACGTGTCCGAGCGTTTTTCCAGATTCTCATCCCAAATCCAATAAATCGAGGTGGACAGTTTTTCCTGGGACACCCTGTATTTTAGAAGCGTTGTGGAAAGTTTTGGAGATATGACCTCTCGCCTACTAATGGTGTTTTCTGAATCAACCTTTTCCTTTCTTCTTTTCCTTGAGTTCCTTCTGATTATTGTCCTTGCGATCCCTTCATACTTTCTCTCCATCAAGTTGAGTGTTTTTAGCAGATAGAACTTACATCCGAGTTTGCTTCTTTTTTTCTTCAGGTGTTATACTTATGATTCTGGTTGTACCTTTTTGTCCTCTACATTCCTAATTCGCTTTTGTTTCGGCAATTCTTGACCCGCTTCCTGCACTTTCTTGAGTTTATGTCTGTAACTTGAAGGTTAGTAGCTATTTGGAATTTTTGTAATATCAAAAATTTTACATTTGAACATTATCATTGGATTATCGTAACAAATCACATTACAAGTAAAAAAAAATTAAAAATGTTATATCGCATGAGGTTCTGGGCTCAAAAGTGAAACATGAACTATACCAGAATTAAAACTGTCAGAAAAAATTATGTTAGTTATTTCAGAGTCGGTATATCAGTAAACACATCTGTGACTTTTACGTTACCTACGTTTAGTTTATACAGGATGTTTCACGAAGTTTTACCCACGTGATAACTTCGAAACGCGACATCCAATGAAATTTTGAGGTTCTGGGTAACTTTTTGTGCCGCTTCTACATTTGTCACCACTTTCGCGTCCGTTTCGGCCAAGTGACAGCATCTTAAATGTAACTTTTCTGTTGTGAGTCATAAATTATAGATGCTTTTCAAAAGTATATTTGACAGTCCTGCCCAGAATCACTCTATCTAGAAGAGTTCTCAACATTAGTAGGCAAGGTAAATTCTATTTAGTTTCAAGTTGTGTCATGAAAGTGAAATCTGGATCCATAATCCTATCTTTGGATGCGAATGACAACTGATGGAGAGAAAATAGAAAAGGCTGTCGATATAATTTAATCTTTTGTCCTGGAATTAGCGGATGATCATATCTATTATTATTCTATGTTTCAGTGATCAGTTTTCAACAGTCAAGCCTTCGATTGCCTGAGATAGGTACCATCACTGATTCTTTCTGAATTCCATTGAATATGAAGAGGCATTGAACATAAATCAGCATTAAAAACTAATCGACTTTTTTGAGAAAACGCATATGGATGAGAAGTACATTTGTTTTTCAGAACGTGTGCTGGTACCAACCAACATACAAGTTAACAAGTGAATTTATAACTAACCAATGGTGAATTGACAACATATTAAGTTCATCTTGAAATAAATAAATAAATAAATAAAAAACAGTTTTTATAACCGATAAAGTTGACAGACAGCGCATCGCCCATCGAAGACTCACAACAAATGGTCGAAGAGCTAAATTACATCAGCAAAGACAAAAACTAACAGTGCGGTACCTACCTAATGATTGTCAAAAAAGTGTCTTATTGCTAGACAGCGTTTATCCTTATAGGACGAGTAGGTAGCTCATTACCAGTCCTTGGTACTGGTTGCAGAAACTGGGTACTGGTTGCATGTAGATTGGGATAGTGACAGAGGATAGGTGCACGATTGCTTTTTCAGATGTTGAAACAATCCTCTAGCCTGTAGCTCTTTTTTTCCGCTTTTACTCATGCAATCTTTTCATGAATCAAAAAAAGACAAAATATAAATGCAGTGATTGAGAGTAACAAGCATCTGTTTCTTCGATGAAGTGTACATACAAAGTAGGAAGGTAAAGGTGAACATGTAATAAAATGGTAAGACAAAATTCTAACTTCTAGATAACGAGATGACCCAAAGTTAAACAGAAAGGTTACGATCTTCAGATGTGACATGCAACGCTACTCGAGCTTCCGCCTATTGACGAAAACGTACCAAATTATGCTTTGTTGCTGACTTTATTGAGTGTAATGAAGAGTTACATCTTGCACTTGACTCAGTAACCTGCTCAAAAACACATAAACTAGACATGGCCACCGGAGACAGTTACAGAGTGACTCAACAAACAATTTTGTAGGAGCTTGGACAAAGTATTTACAGAGAACTCTCTACGAATATCTAAGCACAAAGCAAAAAGTTGGAGCAGCTATACAACAGAGTGTAGTGGCTAGTCTAAAGTTGTAGGTGAACCAAATCTCAGTAGCTAGATCATTGTCTAGGTTTTTAATGCCCTGGGTTATTCGTCGATCGATCATCAGCAAAGTGTTGTAAAATTAGGCTTTTCTGAAAATATATGCCTATAGGCAATTCTCTGGTGTTTTTGTTCCGCAATTTCTGTTATTCTAGATGGTTTGCGATACTAAGTAAATTGGTAATTATGCTCTATGTGTTCTTGTGTACAGGAAAAAAAATACAGTTTGTGTGAATACAGTTTCCAGTCGGTACTTGACGAACAGTAGAGATGGATGATAATGAAATATGGAAAGACCAAATGGTAACTGAACGTGCTGAGAATTGTTGTTATTGTTTTAAACTTATAAACCAACGTTTATCTTTTGATACCTACTAGAAGCCTCTAAAATTCTACAGATATATAACGGTCGCGAGTTCGTGAATAAGGTCATACTTCTTGGCCTGACGGTCGTTCAAGATATGCCCGGAGACAAGAAACCATTGAACCATTTAGCCAAGACAGTGAAAACGTAACTAGGATTGAGGATTGTGCAATCGAAAAAAATTTCATAATTAGGATGCTCCCGTATCCAGTGTTAGGCTGTGAAATTGTGTATATTCTAGCAACATCCTCAAAGCGCTTGCAAAAGCATTCACTATAGAAGAAGAGCTTATAAAATTT
The DNA here is from genome assembly GCA_917834065.1 of Ceutorhynchus assimilis. Taxonomy (NCBI): domain Eukaryota; kingdom Metazoa; phylum Arthropoda; class Insecta; order Coleoptera; family Curculionidae; genus Ceutorhynchus; species Ceutorhynchus assimilis. The sequence continues at coordinate 25,175,370 of OU892282.1, read as the reverse complement.
ATGAATGAAAAAGAAGATTTAGGTGTCCAAATGTCTGATGCACTTGAAACTCTAGCTGACAGAAAATATTAGATATTAAATTGAAAAAATAGTCCATTTTCTTACAGTGGAGCTTTGTAAGTTACAAAAAGAAAACTTCAGTTTTCTCCACTAAATTTTATTTGTTTCTTTGTTGGAACACTACTACTAGGACATGTTTCGGGATTATAAGAATCCCATCATCAGCTGAAACAATTACAAAGGAGAACCGAGAGTCTGACGTTTGTGACTTAGTATTAGATATTAGATACCAATCTTGAGTCTTGGCAGCAAAAAATGTGAACAGATAACAAAATCAATGGAAAAAAACATTTCAAAAAGCGCGTCGATGCAGCTAAGAAAATGTTAAGGACAGTATCGCTAGAAATATATATACAGAATTTTAAAAATATAGGTGAGTATCTATTGCTTCCCTAACTAAATATTTATATTTACGTTTACAATCTAATCGGGATCGGTTTTCGGACCTGTGCTTTAAATAACATCCCTTAAGAAAATGTCTCATCAATTAAGTACTTAGGTCTTCAAATAGATGAATTGCTGGATTGGCAAAAGCATACTGAGTATTTGACTAATAAAATCAATGTAATGGTTTATAGGTGTAGACATTATGTCACAGACAAAGCTGAATTAAATATTTACAATTTCAATTTTTTGGCTCATCTAAGGTATCTTTCACCTACTTATTTTGGGAACATGTACATACAGAAGGTACTTTCAACTCAATAAAAATACTACAAAACAAAATTTCCAAAATCCTCTTCAATTTTGATTTATTAACACATACAGATTTATAGTACCTATATAGCCAGATAGGAGTGCATAAGTTGGATCAGGTACTGATTCTGGAGGAATGTGAATTGATTTACAAAATTGTTAATTATCTACAAAAATGTAATTTCCAATTTAATGTTGTTAATTAAAATTCATAATTATGGCACCAGGTCAGTTGACAATTTGCATATTTCACACAGTAAAATAAATATAGTCCGCGCCACAGATAATCGCAATGAACTATAGCTCAAAACTGGAATGTGCACACATTGCCATATCTGCCAAAAAAATGAAGCCATGAAAGACAGATGCCACAAAGGGGAATGTTGTTTTTTTCTGTTGCTCGCTGACATATGACGTTTTCGGAAGTTTTGTCATATTTTCCTTCACAGGTTTCATCAATTGGAATACGTGTTGGAAGCAATTTTCGCCATTTAACATAATGAGTGCGACAAAAACAGGTATCCCTTCCGCAGCAGCCGCACTAGGCTTCACGTTCGTCCTTATGTGTTCGCATTCCAGTTTTTGGTTATAGTTCATTGGATAATCGAGATTCCTACAAAAAATTATGTTTATATTATCAGCCGGCGTGCATTTAGTCAGGGAGCACGTATCAGGAGCCACTTGAGTACAAGATTATATTGGTTTGAAATTATTCGGTTCAAATTGTTGTAAATAATGTTTAAAATTATTTTTCAATTTTCTCAAAATATCTATCAAAGATTTAATGCAAGAAATTAAGTACTTTAATCGAATCCAGAACATAGCTCTTGGTGTAAATTTATTCTTAACCCTTATCTGTAGAGTTTTTGCTGCGATTTTTTTTTTATCGGGGCATCGCCGACAAAGAAATTATTTTTTTGTAGGAATCTCAAATATCGGTGGCGGCCACTATACTTAAATTGTCCACTCGGATCCACATCTAGGATATAATAACCTACCAAAAAGTAGGTATAAAAACTCAGATAGTTTCAATAGCTTCAATAGGGTATTGAAAAATTATATAGATGATACTGTCTGATCATTTAGTTACCTGCTTGTTGGATAGTTGCGGCTCTGTTAATGTGATCGAGCCCCAGTGTCGGACTGGCCCACCGGGCAACCGAGCAAAATCCCGGTGGGCCAGGTGAAGTCTTTGACAGGTGGGCCATTCGAATATTTATAAAAATAAATTCAAATATCCCACCCACAAAAATGCTTTAATAACTCTTCGTTTTTTGCAAGTTAATTGTAAGAATAATTCAAACCCGAATCCTCAAATACTAAATCAAGTCATAACAAACAATACCCTGTTTTTCCGAAAATCATCATACTTAATCATCAGCAACGCTAGAATGAATGAGATAGTTTTTCTGTTTTTGTCTACGATATCTTTACAATATAACTCTTCTAAGACAATAACATCATTTAAAAATCTCGACCTCCTCCTCCCTCGCTATTACTATTTTTTTATTTTCATACACCCTAGATGTCCGAGAACGGAAAGGTAAAAGGGAGGAAGTTATACAGTGTCCCCCATAATGTTCGCTACATATGGAACTTTTTTTAATTTGTAGAATATGAAATTATTTCTTATGTGCGATCGATCCTGCATGTCCGATAACCTAAAAGTACATTTTGACATTGGTCACGTGATCAATGTCGTGGCGGCAAATTCGAAAATTTAGATATGGAAACGCGAAAAGTGGGGTTAGATGCGGCAAAATATCGAAAAAGGTTATTTAGAAAAAGTGATTAGAACAGAAGAAACAAACTTAAATTCTTTATGGAAATCATTCCTAGAGAATTGAATAAATATACGTGTTGATACAACAATTGAAAAGACCCGTTATTGAGATTTTTTATTAAATATTCCAATACAGTTCTAAAACATGTTACTTTAACTCTCAAGATACAGGGTATTCGGGTATTGCTACAAAAGTTTCATGTGCTAATCGAATATTTTTATTCAATTCTCTAGGAATAATTCCAATGAAGAATTTAAGATTGTTTTACCAATAAACATTAAATATTGAGGTACTTGGACTAGTTCAATAATAAAAACTGTAATATTATTTGATAAGACATCAATGGCCAAGACATAAGGAATTTCCTATTTTTTGTTGCTTTCGCTCCAAATTTCCAAAATTAGCGAACATTATGAGGGACATTGAATAAAACGGGTACAGAAAAAAGAGCGATCGCGAGAAAACGACAATTATTAGAAGCTGCAGCATCCAGCCAACAACTGATTTAAATTTTTTTTGAATACTAAAACATCAGTTTCCAGGATGCTTCTGCATGTTTTACTTCTACAGAGATTTTAGAAACAAGAACTATCCCCGATTGCAAGAAATGACCCACTGTTAAAAGCAGCATTAAGCAGTAGCTCAGCAATCTGCCCTGTCATCTATACCAGAGAATCAAAAAGGGGTTCAGGAAGACTCAATGCCCGGACTATCTTCGACTTCGTGGAGGAAAGAATATGCTGTAGAACAATGGTACTTCTAAATAGGTATAAAAAATTCTATACCTACTCTTAATTTGTATGGTAATTTATATACAACACACAACACACTACATCGGTAAATAACAACAAAATATAAGCAGGTAGGTGGAGTAAACCTTAAGTACCTAGGTACCTATTTTTTTTATACCTATAATACAGCTAGGTACCAGATTCAAAATAGTACATTAAAATACAAGTTTCATAAGACGTCATTTTATCGCACGAGCCCTATATTAGAAAACGAGCCGGGGGCGAGTTTTCTAAAGGGCGAACGCGATAAAATGTCTTATGAAACGAATATTTTATACTATTTTTTCTATTTTGGTATTGTTTAATTAAAAAAAACAAATTTTTCTTGGAAATTTTATTCTCATATATCCTGATTTCATATGTTTAGGTTGGTAATACTACATGCCAAATATAGAAATCTTCTATTATAAAATCGCGAATGACAGTTCGATGGTCATCAGTCAGCCAATGTTACCAACCTCCGATAAGTAAAAAAGGAGTGGCACAAAAAGCTTCTTTTCGAAACTACTTTTAGTGTCGAAAAGACTTCGATATGACACCAAAATAGAAAAAATGGTTATCAAAATTGTTTCTATTGAATGGGGTTTGGGTTGGGTGGGCCACTTTACCATTTGCCCGGTGGGCCAAATGACCCCCAGTCCGACACTGGATCGAGCCTCCTGTTAAGTTTTTGTTTTTTGTTTTTTTTTTTTATAAAGTTATATAATGTCTATTGCCCATGGTTGGTTTAGAATTTATCAGTTTTTTTTTCGGGACCAGTGTTTGGAACACTGCTCAAAGAAATCTTGAACTTGTATTGTATTTGTTTCGTAATAAATGATTTTCAAAAAAAATATTTATTTTTTTTGTATCGGTGGTGGATTTATTTTCAGACCTCTCGTAGTAGTATGAAACTCTCTTCAATGGAGACATGCATACTCATTCCGATCTATCCAGAGGGTGAGAAAATCTGATTGCATAAGACCTCAGATAGGCGATTGAACCATCCTTCAGAGATTTCATCTGTCAGCTCATAAAATTATAAATTTCCCCCCACTTCTACAAATATAAGTTGCCTCTTGTAAGTGGGTGGGGTGCTCCTGCCACGTAAGTTCTCTGGAAAGATATTTAAAACAGGAAAGCAAGTTTGTGGTCTGTCTTATCCAAGTCTCCGGTAGATGACCAGCGATGTATGTACATATACTTCTCTACTTCGTACGATCCTTCCAATCCAATCATAGTTAAGAAAGATAGGTAGCTACCGATAATTGTTTTGAGCAAATCCCTGTATTTTTTTAATACTCGGTTAAAAGAAGGAACCGTAGGAACCATTGGTGTCCTTGACACCTACCTTTTTAGTGTTGTCGGTAGCCTTCCTGACATCCCTTGTCTCTTCGCTTCAGTGTGGTATCACCTCATCTTTTGTAGCTGGCAGGGTCAGGTAGCAATTTGACCTTTTTTTTTGTGTGCAGGAATTAGTCCTGTGATTGAGCAAGTGACGTACGTCCCACAGTGTTTAGGTTCACCTGTGGTACTGGGTGTGTCCAAATGCCTGGCATCTATAAAGCATTCCTGCATCAAGCGTTACGAATTGGTTCATTTCTTGTTTTGTCATCGATTTCGGTTACTTCTGCGTCTTTGAGGACCTTGTCTCATAGTTCTTCTATTTTCTTTGCGATGCGAGGATTATTGATCGACATGCCGTTCAGTACTCCTCAAAATACCACGCGAAGGATAAGTTCCTTTAGCCATCTGGGGTATTGTGGAAGAACTTATATCCCTCCTCATAGCCGTAGTGTGGTCGATTCTGATCTTTCTGATCTTTTTCGTCCTGCCGACACCGCGGTTCAATCGGTGCGCTGGATCTTGACGGCTGCCCGTTTAGGCATATGTAGCCTTTCTGGGACTGTTTAGAAAGAAAGAAGTCTTATGGCGCGACGTGCTTTAGGCCTACCATGCCTAATTTAGGGTCATCATCTACTCCATGTATTCCAGCATCTTTTCTGCAGTTTCTTCTACATGGTGAATATGTATGCCTGTGACATTATATAAAGCGCGTTCGGAGACCTGAATACGACCTTAGCGCTGTTACGTTCATGTCAAACCATCTGGGTTTTATTCACCCGCCTCATAAATATAAAACGCTGTTCATCGTTGCGAACAAAATAAGTGCCCTAACTGCCTTGAGAGCAAATGCAAATTCTAGATGATGGCTTGAGTGTCAATGTCAATACCATAATAAATTGAAACTCTGTCGAGTCCACCCTGTAAAACGCGCTATACCCCCGTATCGCAATAATAATTATTGCTACACGCTACATTCAAATCCTAACCCCCATCATCATCATCTCATATAATGCAATAAAACAAAAATCGGTAGGAAAAGCGCGCGCCTCGCTATAATAAAAGCACAATTCCGGGAGGGGGTCCACAGGCCCGAAAAGATAAAGAAGAGAAAACTCCACCCCTCGCAAAATATAGGGCTCCGGCTCTATATACCGGGCCCGGCCCCCTTTTTAAACGTTAAGGGTGGTTTTCAACTAACAACCCGGCAAATATATCAGTCGTGACAGAGTGATCAGGCCAGAGCGAGATACCGTGCGTCGCGACGCCTCCGAGACGTTACAGGTGGTCCCTCTATTCTCAAATAGAGCGCCCTCGATTTTATCCCATGGTGGTTCGTATTTCGTTGCTGTAACGCGCCGATTTTAATTGACTGTGTGTATCGGAGGTGAATTATTTTATCCGATATTGATGGTGTAAAACTGTATCGATAGCCTGTAGCGAGTTCGGTGAAATATGGACTGACAACGATTGTTAACAAAGTATAAGGTTTGTGTTTTTCAATTTAGGATTTTATTTCTTTTCAAAATTTTTGAAATATGTTGAAAACAAATAACGTCATTTTTCGAAATCAATGCAAATTTGCAAATCCTAGTTCACCTTTTATTATCCATACATTTTTTCATTCACCCTGTCTCAGGTGTAATGATAATGTTAATAAAAATTACCTAAAATTCTTTTGTAGCCTCCACTCCTATCCACAAAATTAAGAGCAATTGAAATGCTATAGCCAAAGCAGGCATAGTGTAATAATCGAGACAATAATAGCTTAATAATAAAAAAAAAATATATATAAAATAGATAAATTAACTATAGGTACCTATTGGTAATCCTGAAGAAAGAAAAATGGGGTTCTTCGTTAATTATTAGGTCCTATTTCATAGATATAAATTTTAAAAAAAGTAAAATTCAGTTTTTGCAATTAAACTTTTAATTTATTTTTGAAAACATTTAATTTGTTACCCTGCTACAATAACATTTAATGCAGAATACATTTCTTTTCTGTAATTGGCTTAAAGAAATAACATTGAAATTGAACACTGAACAAATAAATTCGTAGTTATAGGTATCTATTAAATTTAAAGGCAATTGGTATCTATTAAGATGGGATAATGTTGAAGTTGTTGAATGGTGCAGTTTGTCCAGAGTTCAGACCGTGGCTTTTGAACATAAGATAAAAATCATAATCATTAAATAGCTATTTATACAACAAGTTACGAAATGAGTGTCTTTTAGGCACGCGACGTGAAAATTGTCCAACGAGGCGTAGCCGAGTTGGACAACACGTCGAGTGACTAAAAGACATCGTTTCGTTACGTGTTGTATACAAGATTTTTTCTACTGGCGTTTCATACTGAAAAAAAAACATAATTTTATTCCTCGTAAATAAGAGCCGATCACGCCAAAAAAGTTTGGCACCTGCTTTTGATTGACATCTTTCATGAGGTTTTTTTGATTGAAAATTGAAATCCTATTGAAAAAAACAACAGAAAGTTCTGTTTTGAGTAACCCAAACGTTTACTTTAGTAGTTCAAATAATTGCATTTACAACATTTATGAAAAAATAGACAAAATTCAAATCTGTGTTTTTTATTTCTGAACAATGAGTGACACTTTTAGGCACTAGTGCTTAAAAGTGTCACTTTTACGCACTAGTGCTTAAAAGAATGCCATTTAAAAACTAAAATGACAATCGAAAAGTCGCTATTATGAAACGTCAGTAGAAAAAATAAATTTTTAATAGAATTAAAATAATCACTGTCACAAGTGTCTGTGCCTATTCGAGTTGAGTCCATCAAACTAAAACTTACCGGACCCTCGTAGCAATCACTTTTAACTCGTAATGGTGTTGTAGAATGATTTTTTTTTAAAATTATTGTTTTATCCCCCCATCACTTGCTTTCAATCTTAGCCAGCATACTGCCTCACAAATTATAAAATTTTCTACACCAAGATCCTTCATTTTAGTCAGTTCTTTGTCTTCCCCCTTATATTTAAATCTGATAAGGAGCTTTGTGAACCTTTCCATCTATATCATCGGACGAATATCCGGATTGGATTGGTCATGTTGTAATTAGACAATGGTTTCGTAAATATCTCGAATTTGTGTTGTCCTTCTCGACAGGAAAGTAATTTTAGGATAGGTAATTTTCCTTCTCCCTTTCCAATGTAATTTCAGCATGTAGTGCATTGAAGTAGTCTTTCAAGTGTTCCTGATCTTCACTCGAAACAATACAACTGTCCTCTACATATCTTGTGTAAATTGTCAAAAAGTTGAAAATGTGACTGGATCTCAAAACCCTTTCTCGACTATGTAATTCACTTGCTATCCTAATTCCCCAACAAACTGTATCCAGTATCAATTTCTCGGAACTTCAAGAATCGGTTTCCCATCGTTCCGCCGGCGGGTTGCATAGATCTGATAAGCGAATTGATGAAGATATCTTCTCTTCCAGCCATCGTGTCCGACCACCTGATTTCCTTTTTATCCTCGTATTCCTTGTCCGGAAGTATAACAATAATTGAATTTGCGATATTCAGGAAGCTGTTGACTATTGACATTACATTATCTAATCCTACTCAAAAATAAGGCTCTTGGCTTAAATTTTCACGATCCGGATGTTAAGAAAAACTAGGTTTCCGCCGTATATTAATTTCTGCATGTGAAAAAATTATGCATAAGTACCTACATAATTTTAATCTTTTAATTAATTTTAAATATAAAAATAACAAAGTTATTATACAGGGTGTCCCAGGGAAAACAGTCCGCACCCCGATTTTTTCGATTTAAAATGAGAATCTTGAAAAACGCTCGGACACGTCGATTTTTGATTTGAGGGGGAAATATTTTTCAGTCTTTTTCCCTTATTAAAAATACTCACAATTTACAATTCATGTGTACACTTAATTAATAATAATAATAATAAAAAACTTCAATTTCAAGTATTTTTATCAAGAGGTAAGTATCACTTTTACTCCCACTAAAACAATAATAGTCTATTTCCAAGATTTTGACAATTTGTCCGATCTTTTTCCCAGATTTTCATTCCAAATCCATGAAATCGGGGTGGACTGTTTTCCCTGGGACACCCTGTCCCTGTGTGTTGACCAAGCGCTTTCTAGTACGGGATACGACTGATACGAGGTCATTTAACACCGTCTTGCATAAAAAGAAGCAAACATTGATTGATAAAAACAATAAATATTTCTATTTAATGCATTACGCGGAGTAAATACATTATTTGTATGTTTTTTCTAAATTTTGCTACAGTGCGGTAAAGAATTTTTACCGCACTGAGAAAAAAATTATTGAAAATCAAGGTAAAAATAAATTGCAACTGGTGGCTGATTAATAATTTTCATGTCAAAATTAATATGACAAGAATTTGGCTAAACTGGTCTGGTATCGGTAGCATTTGTCAAAATTTGTTGCGTTGCATTTTGTTTTTCCCATGGCAGCAAGTCAATATTTTAATTGGCGTCTAAAGATACTACAGAAGTTCAGATAGATTCGTGTTTTGTGGTTCAAATTTTCCATATTTTGGTATAAAATAAATTCTTGAGAGATGGAGACCTTCAATGAAGAAATATTCGAAGCAGGAAAAGCAGCAGTCGGCTCTTTGATTCCACAAAAATCCCAGGATCGATACAATGAAGAATATGAACAATCACAAACGTATTATTAAAAGAGTGCGGTAAAGAATTTTTACAGCACTGAGTGCGGTAAAGAATTTTTACAGCACTGGGTGCGGTAAAGTACCCCTTACGGCACGCAAATGAGTGCGGTAAAGTGTACTTTACCGCACGCGAGTAGGTAAAATAATATACAAACCTCGGTGGAAAGTTTTCATTTCTGTCTCGAGATTAATAGTCAATCTCGACGCTTCGCGTCTCGATATATAAATCTCTTGACAGTAATGAAACACTTCCCTACTCGGTATGTAATATATGTAATATACTACTCCTCATTTATGACGATATTTTCTCAAACATTTTCTCAAACGTTTATTAACTTTTTTCCCCGAAGAAACGTCTTGCACTGGTGTATTACTATTTCTTATCATACTTATATTCTTTCGGCGGACATAAGTATGAAGGGGTGTAAAATAAGTTCGCTTGCTCAAAGAAATATACAATCACAATATCCAATGCAGGGCATTTTTGAAAGAGCTGAAAATACTAACTTTCTACGACCTTTGCATCTTTGAAAACATCAGATACTGGCATAAACACCAAAATGACGCAGATCGACGCTGTAAATTCCTGTATTGGAATTTAGGAGGATGCTCAGAACACTTGGTAGTTTGTTGTTTGTAGGTTGGGTTAGTACACCCGGGAAGTTTGGTAACTGGGGAGTAAGAACTACTGTTGGATTCCGAGCAACCTAAATTCCAAGACAGGAATCTACAGACGCACAGATATACACCCCTATAAAACTCGACAGATGCATGACCTCCAGATCCCTTCATCCCGCCTTACCTTGACAAAAAATACATTCTTACACATGGGAAAACTGTTCTATAATAGGCCACCATCGCAAGACAAAGAAATCAGACAACAGAAAAAGTTCGAACGGTCAGTCAGAATTTACTTGGAAGAAAAGGCCAATTATAGTTTCAACGAGTACATGGCGAACACAATGTTACCTAAGGACTCTGTCTAGTTTGTTTAAATTTTTTACAGTGTTTTGTATATCTTTTATATTGTAACTTGTGTCTATGTGTTTTTTTTTTAAATTTATTCATTTTATTTTGATATTACTTTTAAAATTTAACTTTTTTTTATATGTAATTGATGACATACAGCAGCAGTGCTTATTGTCTTAATAAATCTATCTATCTATCAGCGAAATCCCCCACTCCCATCTATTTCTTATCTAACTGATGATAACAATGCAAGACGATGTGAAATGATTTGATAAAATAGGCCTCGTATGCCGTACTATTCGGTTTGTTTAGGATCCATAATCAAGGGTCGGCCCTGAAAACCACAGAAAATATAAAAAATATGTGAATTTTGATTTAAGTTGGCTAGTGCTAATTATGAAAGTTACCTACTCCGATGAGCTACATAGATTTCATTTGGAGTTGTTCCGTCAAAAATCTTGGTCGAAAAATTGAAATAATTAGGATATAGTAGTCTGGGCGCTGTTATCATTCTCAATCTCTAATTTACCGCAGTAGAGAATAGATAGAAAAGAGAAAATTATGAAAAGCTACTGAGATACTAGGAAAACCCGACGACAAAGATAGATAATATAAGCACAAGCTAACACTGAATAATTAAGAGAAATTAAAAGATAGCTATAAGCTATAAGCGAAAAAGAACATCGAACAAATCCTTCAAAGTTAGAGGAATTGGAAGTTTTAGGTAGTACAAATAGTAAAAAAGTGGACCCAGAACCTAGGCCACAACAGCAAAAGTATGCAGCGCAGATTTCACACATTACAAAAGAAGGCCCGAGACCAGATAAATTTTATGTTGAAGAAGTTAGTTTTGGACTCTACAGAGATTAGACGTTCAAGTTTGAGAATTTCCTAATCTTTCAAGGCCCAAACATGAACTCAAATGGTCAGGTTTCTGCACTGCGGTATACTTTATACATTTTTTCACTTCACAAGTAGGTACCTCTATGGAATCGGCAGGAACCCTCCAGTCTCCATAGAGAAACTACTGTCCTTCAATTTTTGTTTAATTCATGTAATGGCCAGCCAGGTGTTACATGTGTTGAATGAGTTGGAATATTATTCCGAGAAAAGACATGCGACCCAAGCGTCATAATTTATCTGACTGATGTCCCACCTTGCGTATTAATTTGTCCTAGGAAAATATACCTCTACTGTCAACAGGGACCAAGTCAATGATCAACAAATAATAAGAAAAGGAATAATTGAACCATCAGAAGATGACCCCACCGACTACCGAGCTTGTCCATTAGTTGTAATTCTGAAACTAAATGGAACACTTAGGGCTGGTTTCTCAATAGCGAGTCACCTCCGGGTTGAATTTAACTCCAGGTTAAACGTTTCCAGTTGCAATATTTACTCTGGACTCTGGAGTTATGCTTAATCCGGGGGTGACTTGCTAATGTGCTGTGCTTATGTGTTGATTTTACCAAAATTAACCAATATATCAAGAGATCTATCAGTGTTCCAACCAATTTGTAATATTCACAGGAAATTACGAATATTTTTCTGATTTTAGATTTAGATGCCACCAACAAATAGCTGGCATAGTTCTAGCTAAATGAGAGAAAAGCTCTCCAAATCTCAAAGTCACACTAATTTCAAGTTTTTTGATGTGTTATAACTTAAAAAGAAATTTCAGGACCGACACTGGACGGCGCTTAAAAAGGGGGAAAGCGCATGGTCGAAGGTAACCAATTTGCTTTTCTTTCCCAATTGAAAACAGAACACTCTGCTCTGACTCTACTTAGGTATACTTATCACTGTTATCCTGTGTCAATTATATCGGGGCTTCAAAAAAAAAACCAATCAAAGATTGCTATGGTTTTTTAAACGTACGTCTTAGCAATATTTTTCTTTAATTTTGACAATGTCAGTCAATGAAATTCAATGTCAAAATGTTATGTCAAAAATCTCGACCAATAAAGAAACAATAATGCGACGTACATTTTCGTAACCAAAGCAATCTTTGATTGTTTTTTTTTTCGAAGACCCGATACATTTTGATCTGAATAATTTAAAAAATATATTAGGTATACATAGTGGCATGGAAAACTTTGGTAGAGCTCCAGAAGTAATGGACTTTCAGGAAAATGTATCTGAAAATTAGAAGTTTTTGGTTCAAAAATTAGAATAATACATACAAGGCCAATGGTGCTGACAATAAAGATGATGAAACTAGAATAGCAATTATTGAATTTGTTTAGATACAAAGGGCTAAGGATCTACAATTCTTTTGATTATACTAGTAGTAAGGACCTTTGTAATCCTATCAACAATTCGGTTCTTAAATTATTTTAGTAGAGACCAGAAACCATCTGATACTTTTGATGAATCGAAAAAACTTATAGCAGCTTGCGGATTTAAAGATAAAGAGGTTTTGTTAAGAGACACGATTGTTTTGGATTTTGGGAATTTATAATGAAAAAAAAATACACAAGGAGTGTTATTATAAAAACCGGATTTGACTTTAATAGAAACTGTAACTATTTGTAAGAGCATAAAATCCAGTAATGTTTAGAAGTGGAAATCTAAAATGGAATGAAGGAATGATTCTGAGCTCAGAAAAAAATTATGATTATCTATGTGGTTGAGGATATAGAAAGTAAAACCAGAAGAAATAGGCAACTAATAAAACCTCTGCGGAAAAATTCTAATTCCCAATTACAAATCCAATATAATTCTTATCCGTATGGCCGTATTTAGAAGAGCGGGAAGACCCGAGTTGGTCCAATGAAGCTGTAGAAAATACAAGTACCTACCTAATTCAGGGCAAGGAATAATAGAAAGTGAAGTTTTGGAATATGAAAACTGGGTTCCAAGTTGTTCAACATCACTCCGGAGAATTACTAGAAAAAAAAACCTTCCAGATAAGTTTATTCCATGAAAAAAGGGGCGTGTTACATATAATGTGTCAACTGTCAATACACATTGATCTGAATTTGTTGTACTAGCAACTGGTATGAGGTATTTTGTTAATTTTGAATATCAAACATATAATAAAAAAATTTGTTCTGCAAAAATTAATAGTTTGAATAACATATTACAAACACTACAAATAATTATTTCACCCAAAAATCAATCAACAGAACTCGCTATGTTCTAGAAGCAATAAAATCCCATCAAAATGTAATGTACGACAAACAACAACATTCCTGGGCTGATGCATGTTTATGCCACATAGGACATATTTCCCCACCCCCATTCCATAAACGTGGACATTTGAATATTGAAATTATTGTGGAAATGTTCAAACGACAACAATAACACAAAGCTAAATAATGAATTATTATTGTTTTATAATATGGTTTCGATACGAACGCTAAATGTAGCGGATCCAGGTTTTGCTTTTAAAGGCACTTAAAAATTCAAAATTTGTATGGATATTTCCAAGAGTGATGAATTAAAAACTTTAAATTTGGCAGAGCTTGAATTTTTTTAGCGCTACGAATAAAGTTGGAGACGTTTCACTGTTTCAAAAAAATATTACCGTAAGAGCCTATGTATGTACAAAAACGCTTATATTTTGATAAATTGCTGTGAATTTCCTGAACACTGATTACTTTTTTTATGGTATTTACATCGTCAGAATAGCACCCAATTTTCATCGAGTTGGTCTTATGGAATCTCCTTGTTTAATTACTGATGATGCTTCGATTCCTAGTCTCGTTCTGGTACCTATTAGTTAACCATGGATTCTCATTAGAATTGTTTTCCTACTTCTTCTTTTTCTCCTAATATTATCATTAATCTCTGGATATTAGGCCTCTCTTTACACACTTATCTCATACTTATCCTGCAGTTAGTTGGATGTCGTCAACCTTCTTACCTGTGGTCTGCTTGTTGATTTTTGTCCAGCTCATTATACAAGTTCCATCTGTGATCTTTCAGAAAGATTCTTTCTGTCTCTCAAGGTATCCTGCGAAACTTTATTTTAGATGGGTAACTTTTGATGATACTGCGTTATTGATCCTGGATCTCGCTCTTATCCAAGTGTTTCGCTTTCTGTCGAAAAGATTTGTTTTGCAGCATTATCTGCTCCATAGCCCTTTATGTCTTAGAAAATTCATCGACCGACATTGTTCTTTGTAAATGTCCAAGTCTGGACAACCATATAATCATTATGGGCAACACATATTGATTGCTAGTTCGTTAGAGTGAGAATCAGTTGATTCTTGAGGATCCATGAAAGATTTCCAGAACCAATCCATGCTAGTTTTATTTCTCGTAGAATTTCCGGTATTAGGTTCTATCGAGTTTCGGTATCTGATCTGCCTAGATAGATGTACCTATTAGCTGGTCTGGGACTGTGTAACGGATAGAGATCGTTATCCCTATCGCTATGGCACTTGCTGTCTTCTTCTCTCTTCTCGAAATCAATAGAGAGAGGACGTCAATAGAGATAGAGAAAATATCTCTATTCGTTACAGAAGCCCAGCCCTGAAGTTTTCAAAAATAGATATTCGATGGTAACTCTTCTTTCTTCTTCGGCGTTATTTGGTATGTTATAACTTTTTTTTCCCAAATTCATCTTCAAGATCATTTCTTCTCTCGGTCTTGCCAACTGCCAACCTTATTGTGTACTGTCAATATAGCATTAGCATGATTATCATTCCAGTAGATGTTACGCATACATTTAGTATGACTTAATTCAAGATTAATTTATACTCTCTCGAAAGCCTTCTCATAGGCCACAAAAACGAGATAGAGCTGATGACGGTATTCGTTGGATTTTTCTATTAATTTTTTTATGGTGGAGGAGGTAGTCGGAAGAATTAAAGCCATGGCGAAAACCTGCCTGTCAAACAGATTGGTATATTCCAACACATACCATTTTAAAGTCACGTGATTTTTCTCTATCCTTGTTGAATACATCTCAAATAGCGGAATCCGTCACTGTCATCAATTAGTTTGTCAAAGTTATTTTAGAAAATGATACAACGAACAAACACAGCTAATAATTTTGACTATATTAACCTTTTTCCAACTCAAAAAGATGCAAACAGAAAACACGTACCCAATTCAAGTTCAGAATGTATTACAAGGGGCAGCAGAAACGACAAAAGTGAGTCTCGCAACAATTGCAAGTATTAAAATTCTCATCTGATTGGTCAATACTACTTCAGAAACGCGTTTGTAAAATGCTAGTGGGAACATATCTTAAAATTCAATAGTAATTAACCACAAGTAGCTTTTTGTTGGTGATATCAACGACATAATCAACGAACATACGTTTTTTGCCACCAATATCACGTGACTTTAAAATGGTATTTTTAGGCGACTGTCACAAAAAGATTAGTTTTACGGATTCAATATCATCCCTAAAGTATATCTTTTTTGGCCGCATTTACTCTACGGCCGCATTCACTTCACGGCCGCATTTGCTTTATTACTTTACGGCCGCTTTTACTTCACGACCGCTTTTACTTCACGGCCGCTTTTACTTTACGGCCGCTACTTTGGTGAAAATACATTTTTTTTTTTCTATAATCACACTCTCTTTATCGTAGTTTTTGTTATTAATAATTGTGTATCTACCTATCTTTGCTGGATTATTTATTTGATCAATAAAGTTTAAAGCTACTGTTGAATTTTATTCTTTTTTCAAGAACAAACACTCGCCTAAAAAATTTTGTGTGCACCTCGGCCGAATGATCTTTTTTGGCCGAATCAGAAATTTGCGGCCGAGGCGCAGCCGAGGCCAAGCAAATTTCAGGTGAGGCCTTGGTACACAAATAACTATTGTCGGACTTTAGCTGTCCATTTCAGGTGAAAAGCGGTTAGGAACCCCTTGTATATTTGAGATAATAACCAAATAGGATGGTAGTGTCTGATAACAGTGCGATTGTCCGATTATTTTTTCTGAAGAGCAGAGCTTCGAGGCTATTATTCAATTGATCTAGTTTTTCCGCAATTCTTTCGAAACAGGTTGAATAATCTCCTCATTGTTAATAATGGCGTTTCCGATTGGTAGATTCAGTGCGCACTGAGTGTATTTGCATCCTTTTAATTAACCTGTAGAAGAAAAAGGCAGAAATAGAAAAAATTGCACTAGTTCCGCACTAGATCTACCAATCGGAAACGCCATAAGATAGCGTCAACTCCTTCTTCCAGCATTTCCCCTGTAACTTCGTTCTATCCTGATGATTTCTCGGTCGTTGTTCAGATCGTTAATGGACTTTGCGATATGAAATTCTTCAACATCTGGTATTTATCAGCAGCGACATTTCTTCTTGCTGTGAACTGAATAGGTCACGTCCCGATAGAAACTTTCCACAGCTGCAGCGATTTTGTTCTTGTCCATCTAACGAACTTTTTCTTTTTGTGAGAATCTTTCTAGCATTGCTTCGTTGTTAAATACTTTTTTTTAAGTGAAACTTCCAGGCGACGGTTTGATATTTGGACGACAATAAAGGCGGAAACCCCCTAGCAACACGCCACGCCATTCTATACCACGCGACGCCATGTGACGAAAATGTATGCGCATATTCTTCCATTCATTTACATGTGCCGCGTACACACTTGCTACACGCGATACCACGCCATAACACGTCCCGTCAGCATCTAAACATTCCGGTATAGGATTCGGCACCTAGGCATATTTCATTGGTCCGTTTGAATTCGGACCGCCAATTAATGCGGAGTGCCGAAATCCGTACTTGAATGTTGAATGGTGCTGAGCCTGAACACGAAGGAGGCGGACAGCTGATTTAATATAAAAACCGCGCCAAACGCATGGCAACATTCGGACCTGATACTCAGCACTGTTTAACATTTTGACCTTAGATTCGGCACTCCACATAGTATTATACCATTCTGACCTGAGGCTCAGCACCGTTCAACATTCAAGTACCGATTTCGGCACTCCGCTTCAATTGGCGGTCCGAATTCAAACGGACCAATGAAATATGCCTAGGTGCCGAATCCTGTACCGGAATGTTTAGATGCGTCCTGTCACCTATGTCACATGGCGTGGGGTAGCGTAGCATGGCGTGGCGTGTTGCAAGTGGGTTTCGGCCTTAAAGACTGATCTGAAAAACGCGTCACGGGCAAATTTCGTTACTCGGGAGAAAAGAAAGATATATAACGGGAAGAGACGGGGAAAGACAGCTATTGATTCACACAAACCAAGGATTATAAGTGCAAGGAGGATTGCCTATTATTGACAAGCGTCGATACCCTTGTGTCGTCACTACAGATGCGTATTGCGCGTCTCCATTTTGTGTGGTCCTTCATCTTTACCCCGACTCATACGCTAAATTTACAAGATGTATGAGGAGGGGGATAGTTTTTAAGAAGTTTCACTTCTACCACGTGGACGGCGCTGCACATGTTTTTTTTTGAGAATTGTGCATATTATTTTATTGATCCCTATATATTCCATCGTATATTTTGTTTCCCATCGCTTAGATTTCTTTTTGGCCTTATCAGTTTCCTTGTGTTGGAGATTAGCATATATCATCTTTTTTGTTTTTCTTCTTTGCTACTTTCTTGCCTGCTTCTGAAATTTATCTGTAGTTCGTTTCATCATCTACTTCTGATTTTTTTTCCATGCTTTTCAATTAGCTTCAACAATCTTCTCGGCGCTCACCAAATTGATGGCAGACAAGCTTCACCCCTTCATCGGATAACTTTTTCCACTATAACTCGACCTCAGTTTGATTTTATCTCTTAGAACCCTATTATGACTGCCGGTGGTGAATTTGTTTATGATTGAGACATCTTCAAACATTTCTGATTGCTGTTATTCTGAGTATGCATACATTGCCTTGGTTCTCCGCCAGGCGTTGAGAAACACTCGATTCTTGACGACGTTTTACCATAATCGCATTTGGCATTTCCATGTCATCTTTTTCCTGTTCTGTTTCTTATTTTTAATTGAACATCTCAAGATAACATAGCCAATAGCTTTTATTTTATTGTCACCATAAGGTATTCAGCGACAAATTATTTTGGATAATTTTATTCTCAAGTTTTAATTTTCTTTAAGTTTTTGCAGGCATGCAATTGCAATTTGCACCTGTATCAAGCTTGAAAGTAACAAATTCATTATTAATTATCAAGTCTGATGTCCAAATTTCCTTATTTTGCCTATAATTTATATTATCTAACACTATTGAATCTATATATGGACCAAATGAAGCTTCACTCTTCTCAGAACTACTTTCGCTGCTACTTTCAACCTCATATACATATCTACGCTTTTTCTTTGTAAAATTCTTATCTAAAGTTCTTACCTAACTTGCTATCTTTGATTTTACAACCAACAACAAAATGGTTCATTTTGCCACATTTTGAGCATGTCTTACCATACGCTTTGCAACTTTTTGGTCCATGTTTTGTATTGCATTTAAAGCAATTATATTCCTTTTCTTGTATAGAACTACCATTACCTTTGTTAAACCTCATACTGTCTACTTGTTCAGTATTTCTTAAGCCTTTCATTTGGTGTTTACTTGCTTCTGACATCCTACACTGAGTCTCTGCTAATTCAAGTGTTAAGTTTTCTTTTCGCAATAACCTCTCCTGCAATGCGATGTCCAATATTGCACTTATTAGCTTGTCCCTTATCAGTGAGTCATGCAGGTCGCCAAATTTGCAGTTTTTGGCCAATATTTTAATTTCGGTTAAAAAGTGATCAAACTCCTCACCTTCTTGCTGATTTCTGGTGAAAAACTTGAACCTATCATTTATTTCGTTTCTTAGGGGCTTGCAGTACGACTCAAATGTTTTTATTACAGTTTCATAATTCTTACTTTCAACATCACTCAATTTAAATGTATTAAATACATCCTGAGCTTCCTCCCCTGCTAGGTTGAGGAACATCGCGATTCTTGTTTCATCATCTTTTTTATCAAATCCAGCTGCTTTCATATAAATTTTAAAAGAACTCAAAAATTTCTCAAAACTTTGAGCTACATGCTGATCAAAAGCTATGCTTTTTGGTGCTTTAAAAATTGCTGCCATCTGGGTGGTGTAATTTCTTTTCCAACCTTTTTCAACAGAAGCTTTTATTCTAGCTCAAACTTTTTTCCAAAACTTTTATTTTCTTACCGCCTTTTTCACAATGCTGACACCATGTTTTATTTAATAGATGTTCACTTTATACGTTCAATGGAATAAATCTTTATTTCTCAAAAGGGTAACGTAATTACATATTTTTGTCATGTTGTATGACACACGTCATAATCATTCTGGACACCTGCAGATGACCATGGCCACGTTCACCAGATACAAACGTTGGTAAACGGTTTGCGATTGTTCTGCTGAACGCTACGTTGAATTCATGTTGACACCAAACATGTTTTGCAAACGGTCACCATTTTTGCAAGCATAATTTGAGAGTGTTTATAATTTTCAACACTGTGTTTTGTGTGGTGACCTGTCATTCAGAGGGTGATATTCTATCATTGAAAAATTGAATCGTTCAGCAGAACCAAGAGTTCACCCAACATATTCTGTTGGTATTTGTAAACTGTTTACAATCCGTTTTGGTTCTGGTGAACGTAGCCCATGTTATTGCGTTATGTTACAAGTTTCCTGACTATTTCCAACCAGTGAAATTCGCTCTGACTGGTTTGTGATTTCTGTGTGAACAGACCTTTTAACTATATTCCCGAGCATATTAACTCATTGGAAACGAACTTACATTAGGCACTTATGGTGGATTGCACAAAAAAAATTACTCCTCATTCTTAGCACGTACTTAGCTAAGCATGATCTTAAAATTTAAGTTTGCGTTGACTTGCACGAACCCTACGTAAAGAAAACTTAGCTAAGGTTAGTTTGAATTCCGAACTAGCTGGCAACCCCGCAGGATGTACGCATTTCGATTTAAATACAGAATATACGTTATAGTTGTTATTCGTGTGAGAGATAAAGATGAAAAATGTTTATGATTTCTTGCCGAAAGCCGAAAGTTTAAGGTATAACATAAAGGTAACATTTGTATGTAGAGCTTGAATGATACCCATATTAAACGCATTTAACTTTTACAGAGTGTAGAGGTGGTTACAACATAACATGGCAAACCAAAATGAGAAGAAGGGTCGAGCACCCAATTTCACAGTTCGGGAAAAAGAAATTCTGATTGATTTGGTTTCTGCCCAAAAATTAATAATTGAAAATGAAAAACTGACAGTATTACTTGCGATCAAAAGAAACAGGCTTGGAACAAAATTAGTCAAGACTTTAACACGCTATCACCTGCTATTTTCCCCAGAAATGTTGAATAATGTATGTTTAAATATCTCGATAAATATAATTTTTATGAAATCACTACGACAAATAATTGACATTTGCATTTGACAAAAAAAAAAACAATTATTTCTACCTAAGAACGTGTTAAGGTCCTAACAGTGGTGCCTTAAAATTAGGAATTCCTAAACCCATCTTAGGTGAGTTTTCTGAATGGTGCAACCGAATTTTCCTTGCTTAACTTTCAGAATAACTTAAGAATGACTTAAGACGTTCTAAAACGAACTGTGCAATCCACCATTATTTGTTCTTCTAACTATAAATCAAATATTACGATTGATTATGGATCAAAGCAAAACCTTTTTTAAAAAGATCAAGACTTTTTTTGCAGAGTAAAACTACTACTTTTGTAAATTTTAAAAACATTGCTCCATAATTCTAGACTTAAAGTGTCAATAACCTTTTTTTACTGATTCTAGATGTTCCAGAACACTCTCCAATTCGTCACGCACCGCACCAAGATGCTAAAAAGCCTCAACAACAACCAAAATCCATTCTCCATGGACAACCTTCTGTCCAACGGTAAAATCTCACCCGAACTGGACTTGGAATGTGATTCGAACCGTGCTGAAGACTTGACAGACTCAGAGTATAAACGTAACAGTTACAGCCCTAATTCTCCGAAACAAGAGGACGAGCTTAGCGATCATGTAGAAGAAAGACTGTCGCCGAATAATAATGATTTTTTTAGTCGGTTTAACTGTATACGGAATCGAATATGTTCCAATTGTGGACGGTTAGACTGTAACTTTTTGCAGTGTAGACTAAATAGTGAGAACTTGATCAAGGATAGTAAGCCGGTATTGAAATTTAGTGTTAGTGCAATATTAGGAGACGAAAAGAGGGATGGACAAAGAAATAATAATAGATGCAATGGTAAGAAGCTTATTTTATTTACCTACGTATAAAGTCTCAATTATTTATATCAGAAATGGACAGCAGAAGATTTGAGTAATAATAATTGTCTTTTATTTATCATACGAAACATTCATTCTGCTTTAAAGGCAATCAATTTCCGTCCATATGGATGGGTTTATGGTAACTTAATTAGCTTTCTGATTTCGGGTCCGAGTTTGGCAGTTCGAAACTCCAATTTCAGTCGATAATTTCCACAAATGACTGCAAAGTTTCTGACATATTGTTGTGGAATTGAAATTGCCTCCACCCTTCCCATCATCCAGAGAATTTCGTGCCAGTTTGAATAATAAACCGACTGGCTGAGTGAGCGAATGCATGGATGTTTCATTACCCGATGAATTGATTTATGTATCAAGTGGTAGTTTGTTAATGGGTTTTTGGGTTACTCGATTAATAATATATTGTTTTTCTATCCCCCAAATCTAGAAAATTCCCATCATAACACCCTGGCTTTATCCCAAAAAAAACTTGCTTTTTATGCACGCCCATCGCACCTAAAAAAACTATAAGCCTATATTATTTTTTATGATCCAGTATTAAAAAAAAAGCGCAATCCCTTTCAACAATAAAAAATACATGGTTGAGGCTATAAAAATAACACGCCCATTTAACATTAGGGGGGTTATCCTTAAGCCTCCCGGTAAACAGCTACGAGGATTAGTACCTTAAAAAAGCCCTTTGTTTGCCCTTCTGTGCTTGGTGGTTTGTATCCTTATTGTTAATAGATACATATATAATGGGATGTTTTCATAAGGTGTTATAAACAGGGGGTATATAATGTACATGGGTTTCTGGGTGGCTTGACCAGATTTTTATATTTTTTTCTGGTAGATTTAATACTTTAAAATAACATTCGGATAAAGCTGTTGTTGTATTGTTGCACAAATTTAGCGGAAACTGTTTCTAAAGAAAATATTCTATTCATGATGTTATGAGTTTAGGAATAAATAACAATAGACAATAATTAGGTCCTTCTCATGGATGAAGCTGAGCTGATGAAAAAAATCAGTCAAATCTCGAGAACCCATGTAAGATTTGCCACAATAATAATTACAATAATTGTTAATGTAAATGATTACAAATATGTAATGATACAGTGGATTGTTTGTAATTGATCAATATTTAATGAACATTAGTTAAGTAGGTACTTAGTGTTTGTTTCACGAGGGTTTGTACTTTTGCCTTCTTTCGTTAACAAATAAAAATTGACTGAAACAAATTAATGACGTCAAAAACGATCGTCGGTTTTTAAACCAGAAGTCATTCAATACAATATAAAATCTGAACTGTATTGAATTTATATGAATGAATCAACATCGACAAACCTTTTTTTCCAAGTTATAACATTATTGATGTCAAAAGTACTACAAACCTTCGTGAAATGAACTTGACCAATCTACTCTTGTCCAGGATAGAGCTCTATTACTTACAATTGACCATTGAAAATGAAGGGGGTGATATATGATATATGTAATATCATTTCTGCTCAAAACAAGATGGGTTATTTAGTTTTAGTTTATCACCATTATTATTACTCCACTTTAGTTGAAATTCGAATATCGTAAAACCGAAATTGGAACTTCGAATAAGTCGTTGTTACGTGGCTATTACTAAAAAACACCTTTCTAGATTTCCCTACTTTTATTTGGACTTTTTTGGTAATTATGTAGTTATTATTAGTAGAATTTGGCACTTGATAGTTTTAATACTCTTAGGTAGCTTTAGAAGTTTCTAGAACGGGACTGTTGTTAATATGTAAAATAGCTTTAAAATAACGGTCACTTCATAGAGACGAAAATATCGATACCCGTTGTCGGCAATCGGCAATTTATTACATATGTAGATAATTTGTTCAAGAATGCACTTATTAATTAAAGGTTAAAGTTCCAATTGGAACTTTCATAGTGATAATGGGAACTTTATCGTTGCTTCGGGAACTTTGAGATTGTACTGCAGTTATCGCGAAAAGATAGTTTGAAATATCTATAAGAAATATTCTACTAATGACTTTAAAGTGTAGTTGCCGCAACGACGAATTTTTTTAAATATTTTGATTGTCTTTGTACTCGGAGCTCGTGAATAGTGAATCAGCAAAGTTATGTGTATCAAGCGATAATATCTACTCAAACATGAAAATTTACCTAATTTCCATTATTGTTTAGGCGGCTGAATAATAATGGCAAATGCTATTGCGCAAACAAATCTTAGAGTAGCGGTGACTCCATTGCTACACCCCGCCACGGAGTCTGAACGTAAGTGCAACGAAGGGGTATAGGTTTCGGGGTAGTAATTTTTATGTAACTATTTCGTCAAAATATTTCCTGTATGGCCGTAGGCGCGTCATGGGGATCGTAGCAATACCATTGCCGTCACAAATAACCACAACTTTACAGTTCCCAACAAAAGTTACCAGGCCGTACTGAAAAAGCTGTTTAGGAGGTAGCTGTATCTCGAAGCTAGCTGTATTTATTTTCCAAACCAAGGAGGGTGAGTTAGGAATCATCACGATTAACATCTGCTTTTTGTCCGATATGAAAACCACTGAATAAACGAGCAATCTCAGAAGTGATAGAATATCCATCCATCTTATTTGAACTAAGACACTTTTGCCTGCCTAAGCATCTCAAATCCAAACCACTCGAAGTGTTCTACTAACACAATATCTCATTCTAGTTTGATCAAGCAATAGGTAGACATTAGAAGAATAATGAAGCTTTTAGACATTATCAGTATAATCTTTTTCTTTCATGAAATCAGAACAAAATGATAGGGTGAAGTAATCTAGTTTCCATTGAAGGACATCTAAGTACGACTGGCTTGGAGATGAAGTGTCGCCCACGTCAGGTATACCTACAGAATTTTTGGAACAAAGTGAACCGATGAACCAACCACAGTGACAAAATATGAATCTTTCCGCACTTCACATCTTGTGGATTTAAGAATAGCTGAATGATTTTTTCCTATTTTACCGAATTCCTAGGACTGTTACTTCTGAAACTTTGAAAAAGAAGTCGGGAGGAGTTGGTCTTCCAAGGCTGTATGGTGATGAGCTGGGGGATATTGTATCTCACTTTTCTATTTTAATCTTGTTCATCAATCCATCTTCATCGATCTTATAATCCATAGGGTAGCGTTATCGTATGTATATGTGCTTTATATTTTTTTCGGAAATCTAGTATATTGATTCTTGGGTATGTATATTGTTTTCATGCTTCGACTAAATCAAATGCTTTCTTGTAGTCTTTGAATGCTAAATATATTCGAATATAACATTGTGCATTTTTATACCATACACGTTGGATTTTTGGTTGCTGATGCTGATATATTGAAGTTGATGATTGCCCACATGAAAAAACCCTGGGGCTGAGGATGTATACCAATATTATGATTCCCCATATTGAGAATCTACTGGATCATTACAAATACCAATGAAACAAGAATGAAAAAAACATTCTACAATTTTTACATTTTATTTACAAAAAACAAGAATAACCTATTCCTGCCTACTTCTTCTCATAATCGAAAATAGAATTACATTAATTACCTACTAATATGTATAAAGTGTTTTTTTATTTTTTTATTTGATTGTCGGAACAGCAACGAAGAACATGAAGTGGAACAGGAAAATGCAGCAGCCAGTTATCAGCAAAATGCTTTGAGGTATAGGGAAAATACGCTATGGAACACGCAACAGATAACTACTCTGTTCTGGAATTAATGAGGAAAAATGCCTAATATAGAACTGAAATGGTATGCAGACATCCAGAAAAATCAGAACAATTGGGATACCAAACGCAACGGAACACAAGAAAAAATAGGAAGGTGCACACCACATCCCACTAAATCACACAAAAGTTTGTGAATGTTTCCAAAAGCTCTCGAAATTAATGAATTCTGAGCCACGTAAGTTCAATTGGCTCGGAGAGTAAAGTGAAAACTTATGGGACCAAAAGGGAAGTTGAGCATTTTTCAACTCGACTAGAGAAGTGCTTCCTGATGAAGCCAGCGATAGAGTGGAATGTTCCATAATTTGACCCAATCATTCTCCTGATAAAGGGTAATAGGCACTATAACCCTCAGTACTATCAACAATAATCAATATACCAACATAATCCCATTTACTTTAAATGACTAAGAAACTTTATAAACAAAAATAGCTCCATCAGTATTGGATTGGTTGACAGAATATCGATAAAACATCATTATTTTGAATGCTTATTTTTATGAATGAGTAGGAAACTACTCATTCATCCATATTATAAATACCATGCTAACACGCTAACGTATGTGTTGTTTTCAAATAGTAAATTAACACGAATAATCAATCTCACGTTACATCCTTCTTACATGTTTGATATCTCTCAGGTCTTCCCTTGTCTCCTTGCTTCTTTTGTTGCACAGGTCTCTTTAGCTGCTATTTTTCTTCTGTCCAGCTTTTTCAGTAGGTATTTTAGAGCCTAACTTTCCTTTTCTTGGTCACAAACTTGCTATTGATTCCAACAGTCCAACTTTATTCGTACAAGTTTTATTTCTAAAACGTTTTGTTACTTTGCTTCGTTTGACTGTATAATTTCTCTGGTTGGAAAAGCAGGATTTATAACATAACTTCTCTAAGCGTTAGTATTTTCTTCAATAGTGACTCCATTTCACAGTTAGATACTTCCGATATTAAACTGCTGTAGTACAGATAGATATTCACTCAAATCATGTAGTCTATCTCGTCTTTGACTCTTCCGCCTGGTACCTACACGTACCTCAATACTGTCAAGTGAAATTTCACCTCTACTGTTTCTGTCTCTGGAAGTCCACAGCTATCATTTCATTAGTAGGAATGTAATTTAATTTTATCTCATTTATATCAATAGTTTCTCTAATGAAATTATACTTTATATTTATATGTTATGTTCTGTTATGGAATACAGGATTTGATACAAGTTTTTGAGCTCTCTAATTATCATTTAAAATCAAAATTAGCTCTTTAATACCTATAAGCTCCTCTAAGAAAAATAGCTTCCTTGCTAGCTTGTGACATTCGGAACATATTCAGCTTCAGTGCTAGAAAGACTGACAGTTTCCTGTTTTTTAGCCTCCCATGAAATAGCACCCTCTGATAAACAAAAAACATATCCCGTGTATGATTTTCCATCAATCATGTTGTTTCCCCAATCTGCATCGCTGTAGCCTAAAATTTCTAATTTATCTTGTTTCCGAAAAACTAAATTTTTATCAATAGACCCTTTTAAATATCTCAAGACTCTCTTTGCATGCTGAAAATGAGTATTATAAAAACAATTATTGAATTGACTCAAATAGCTGACAGCAAATGCAATAATATCAGATCTAGAATTAACATCCAAAATGAAATGTCTATAAGGAATATTGTCAGTAGTAATATAACAAGTGCAATGAAAATTATCGATAATTTTTGAGAAATTTGCCCGAATGCATTTTTAGTTGAAAAATAGCACGAGTGCACGAAGTGCACGAGAGCCTTTTTCAGTTAAAAACGCATGAGTGCAAATTTTTCAAAAATTATAGATATATTTTTATTGCACGAGTTATATTTTATAAGAAAATTTCCTGAATCGTTATACCTGTTCGCAGTATTTTACTAGGGACCTTCTTTAAAACAATCATTATGTTGCTATGTTGTCAATCAACAAATTTGTCAAAGGTTTCATTTTCGAATTTGTAAGCAAATATGGCCCGTTTTGGGAAGAGTTCAGCGGCTGGTATTGATAAAAGTATCGAAGACCTTACGCCGATCAATACGAAGAGATCTCAAACGTCGATTTGGAAATAGTCTAATCTATTAAGCTGACAATTTGTGTCTAATTTACTGTGTACAAAGCTTATAATAACTCGTTGAGTCAGGTAAAAAATACCTGAAAAAAAATTATCGGCAATTAGCACTTGTGCAAATTATCGATAATTTGTACTTGTGCAAAATTATCGCTGTAATTCACTTCCTATTGGTCCAAAATTGCCAGACGCTTCTGTATTTTCACCTGAATATTACCTGAAGGAAATTTTCATCCCAATTGTCACTCTTTTCAGTCTTTTCCAATTTTCACCTAACTTCAATAGGAGTCAATGCTCTTTTTGCATCTGACATACCAAT
The DNA here is from genome assembly GCA_917834065.1 of Ceutorhynchus assimilis. Classification (NCBI taxonomy): domain Eukaryota; kingdom Metazoa; phylum Arthropoda; class Insecta; order Coleoptera; family Curculionidae; genus Ceutorhynchus; species Ceutorhynchus assimilis. The sequence continues at coordinate 25,147,736 of OU892282.1, read as the reverse complement.
TTTTTCTAATAATTGCAAAATGTAATGTTTTTGGTTGATTCTTGATTTATTTTTGGATTTATCTAATTCAATATTTAGCCCTAAACATTTCTTTACTGAACCAAGAACTTAAATTTTAAAATTCTGAGATAATGATAATTCTAGTTTTTGAACTTTCAACACTATTATTTGAAAATATAAGAAAATCATCCACGTAAAGAGCAATTATGACTATTGTGTTAAAAAAATTTTTTGCGTAAACACAATCGATCGCCATCATCATCATATCGAGACTTCTCATGGCCCAAGCCTGTCAAAGTTTTATCAACTTTTTCATCCCACATTCTTGAAGCTTGCTTAGACCATAGATGGCTCTATTTAGTAGACAAACTGTACTTTTATCTGCAACAAAATCTTCAGGCTGGGACATGATAATTCTCTCATTTAACTCACTATTTTAGAATGCAGTTGTGACATCTACATGTTCTATGTTTATAAAATGAAGACTAACAAATAATGCAAATAACAATCTCAAGGTAGAGTTCCTTACATAGAGGTGCAAATGTGTCCGTGTAGTCTATTCCATACTGTTGTGTAAAACCACGTGCAACAACAAGCGAGTTTTATATCTACTCTCTCCATTCAGATCACTTTTTAATTTGAAAAACTATTTGCACTGCACTAACTTTTGATTTTCTTCTTTATTCACAATAGTCCATGCTTTGTTTACCATTAGAAAATTATATGCCTCGTTCATAGCATCTTTCCATTTGTCTCCGGACAATTCATATAGCTTCGTTCGTTGATAAAGGCTCAGAAGTGTATTCTGACGCTATAAATACAGTACATGATCTGGAAACTCTTTTTCTCTCCTCATTCTCTGTGAACGTCTATCACTATCACTCTGATTTTGTTCCTGATCATCATTTTTCTGGTCATCAAAAAATAATCTTTCACCTTTCTCTTTATCATCTTTCATGCTTGGCTTAAATTTGTTTTCAAAAAACACAACATCTCGAGACTTTATTATCTATATATATAAAAATTAATGCCACTTTTCGTTGTAATTTTATAACTCAAGAACGGGCTCACCTAGCCAAACCAAATGTTTAGGCTTTGTTCGGACTATTTATTAGTGGTTTATGTGAAGTTTGCACAAAATCGGTCGAGCGGTTCTCCATTTATCAAATTTTTTGTAATAAATGAATTATTCAATAAATGGAGGATCATTTTGTTAATGGGGATTTTGCTGTCAAATTGAAACTTTTTTCAGCGTTGACAGTACCAGCATGTTGTTATGTCATTAATGTCACAGAACATATCACCTCTAGAAAAGTATCTGCAATGTTATGTACCGGTTATGAATTACAGCGCCATCGTTGACTGAAAACCCAACTAATCGAGCATTCTTGACAAAAAGGCGAATTGATTTTTTTCATATATTTTTATTATTTTTAAATAATTTTTAATGTTGAACTGCATTTGGCTTGCTGACTCCTTTTAGCTCTTTTCGCCTCATTTTTTTGAAAACTATGACTGGCAGGAAGTTCCCGATGTCGAACATAGTGCAAAAAGAGTTAGTAAGTTAGCAAGAGACACGCAGCTATAGGTATATCGCAAAGTAAATACGAATAATAAATACAAATACGAACGAAACGAAACAAACGAATAAATACAAAAAAATACGAACAAAAAAGGGGGTTTTTTTCAACCAAAACTTTTTGAATTTTCACTTTAACGCGCGTGGGGACCATGCGGTTTACAACAACACAATTTAAACATTCAAATTTTGACTTTTAGAATGACAAAATAAATGACAAAACCAACCAACACAAATCACTGTCCACACCACAGATACCTGTAAATTTCTCTTATCTCCCGACAGTGTCGCCATCGTTGACTAAAAACCTAACTAAAAACCTTCGTCGCGATTCTCCCATTTGAGATATTTTTCTATAGGTGATATGTTCTGTGATTAATGTGGTCATTTCATTACTTATTTTATTTATTTATGAAAAAAATTTACTAAGCCCGCATACGGCGCCATCTCTTATAACCGATACCAAGTTTATTTTGTATTTTGTATTTTGCATACCGCGCCATCTCTGATACCTGGAACGAAGCTCGGCATTGCAGATACAGTAGAACAATGCTGCTCAGGAACTGGAGCTATTTCGAACAAAACTATTCCACTATTCCGATCAGATAGAGTGGTGCAGAAAGAGTAGATCAGATAGAGTAGTGCAGATAGAGTAGAACCGATGGAGTAGTGCAGTGCATGCAGTGCAGATAGAGTGAAACAGGGCTGCGCTAGAGATTTTTTTTGTTTTCTTTACATTCTTTGAACATTCCTGTGCCTGAGTTTATTTATTTGGTGGTACACTTTACAAGAATAATGCCCACAAGCTGCCTAAAAAAGGATGATGTAAAATTTTAATTTTAGGTGACTTCTGAGAGTAAACATTAATTTTCTTCAACCAAAGCCAAATTCACCATCGAAAAAAACTTAATTCAATTCAGCTAATAGATACGTTAACACAACATTTAATAGGTATATTTAATAATTCAGAGGCGGTACGAAGTTCGCCGGGTCAGCTAGTTCTATCATATTTTAGAATATCCAAAAATCTATAACGTTTTGTGTTTTCATCATAGCCAACAAAAATGTATTCCTTGTTTTTTGGATCAAATTTTTTTCTTAATTGATTTGGAACATGCGCTTGCGCAGTACATCCAAAAACACGAAGATGTTCTAGACTTATTTCATCTCCTGACAATTTCTCCTCCGCGGTGTACATCCTTTGACAGCTTTGTGTGGGGAATGATTCTTCAGATAGACAGCTGTATTGACAGCTTCTGCCCACATTTTTTGTTCAAGATTAGCTTCTTGTAGCATACATCTTGCTTTTTCCACCATGGTCCAATTTGTTCGTTCGGCTACTCCATTCTGCTCTGGTGTATATCTTACAGTAACTTGATGTTCTATGCCTTTTAATTTCATATATCTGTTCATTCTTTCATTGACATATTCCGTACCATTGTCACTTCTGATTTATTTTATAGTTTTACCTGTCTGATTTTCTACTAATATCTGTAAATTCTTAAAATTTTCAAAAACTTCTGTTTTAGATTTAAGAAAATAGACAAAAATCTTTCTGGTGACATCGTCAACTAAAACAAAAACGTATCCTGCTCCACTATAGGATGTTATTGGCATGGGCCCACAAAGATCTGTGTGTACTAGCTCCAGTACCTCTTTAGCCCGTTTACCTCCAAGTTTACTAAATGGTTGTCGTGTTTGCTTACCTAAGAGACAAACAGTACAGTCGTCTGCTTTTTCATCACAGTACTCAATGCCTGTTGCCATGCTGTTTTTCAATAAATTCATGTTTATTCTGTTCAAATGACCAAGTCGCTTAGCCACAAATCCTGTGTTTCTTCAGTGATACTTAAGAAACTTTTATCCTGTACAATATCCAATTCATATAAACCATTTTTATTGGTTGCTGTGAAAAAAGGTTCGCCATGAACTTTGAAATTATCTGCATCGTAAATTGTGCACCCATTTGTGTATATACAATCTCAGAGATTGTTTTTATACCATTTGCGTAGGTACATACCTGTGCCTTCCCAACTCCAAAACTTGACATTTTCTGGTTAGAAGCTACTGTAATCTGTGATTCATTCTTACATTCAAAATCTGCCAAATATTTTTGCTGGTAACCTATATCTGTGGAGTGTAGAAATTGTTTGTAATGCTTTTCCTGTTCTCGCCGAAGAATAATTTTTATCCTCTTTATTTTGCTCCTTTTTTTCTTCTTCTAAAAACTTATTTATTATTTATAATGGCCAATCTGATCACACTGGAAACACTTGACGCCTTTCTTTGTTACCTTTTTCTTTGATAACAATGCTGTTTCTTTGAACTCTTTGCCATACTTATCATCTTGAAGAAGCTTCGCTTTCACACTTGTGATATTTTTCACTGAATTCCCTATAGCCACTACCATGGGATCATACTCTGTCTGAGGTCAGCCCACTGAGCATAATAACGCCTAAGAATTCATCATCAACTGGATGTTCCATGTCTGACAACTCCTGGGCAAAAAACATAGTCTGATTAACATAAGCTTCCATTCTCTGAAAATCTTCCAGTTTAATGCTTACCAATTGACGTATCAAAACAACCTCCTAGACAACCCTTTATCTTCTTAGGCTGCAACTAGATTATCCCAGGCCATTTTTACCGTTTTTGCTGTCCTGACGTACGGATATGCTGCAGGCTTTACCATTAGAAAAATTTTTGCAAGAGCCTTTTGGTCCAACCTGTCTTTTTCTGCAGCTGTGGACGTGTCTCCTGTAGGATACCCATCATCTATAAAACGCCAGAGATTTTCGTGAATAAGGACCATTTTCATTCCAAATTTCCAATTGTTGAAAGTTTCTCTACCAGCTTATCTCTCAAAACCCAATATACTAGATGATGAGTTAGCCATTTTTGAGTGAAACTAATTTCGTAACTTTTCACGTCGAGTACCAACGCACTGGGCCCGTAACCTGTGATTTTTTTATGGAAGTCCGCACTCGATTTTTAATTATTTAATGTGGAAATGAAATAGAAATTTAGACCGTACGTTGACAACTTTTAATAACAATGACAGAACTAGACAATAGTAGTAATACCAGAAATAAGTACCACCAAAAATTATAATTTGTCAAGTACCTACCTATCCTCTAACTTCTAATTACACTAACAATGATGAGATGGTTCACACAGTATTAAACTACTACCTACTTAAACTATAACTATTGAAATATTACTGGATTAAAATAAAAACAGATTTATATAATAATTCTAACAGTCTCCATAAAAAGACAATATTATGTAAACTTTGATATTAGTGGGGTACTTTCTGCTCCTTCGTCCAATATTGACATTGAAATCTCCCGTCCATGATTTTTGAAAATGAAGTGAAAAGCTTTCTCACTCTTTATGGTCTCCCTAGACTCTTATCTGTTGGTCTCCTGAGTCCTGAGAAAATCGTGGAAGATTATTTCTACGTATTTGCAGGAAATACCTTTTCTAGCATGATATGAATCACTCCGTCAAGAATCGCATCAATTCGGGTTTTAGTATTCCATTTATCATGATTACGATGCAGGATGCAGCTACCTGACTTCCGGTTTTTACACAGCGGTAGGGATATATGTGAGGATTTTTTTTATATGAAGCTGATTTTTTCCAAGGAATTTCACACTATCAAAGTTCTTTGACAAGGTATGGAGGATTTCGTACAATTAAATTTTCGAGTTTTTGCCTCAGAAATTGAGGGTTGAAAATAAAATTGTATACAAACCTCGACGGAAAACTACATTGCCTTCTCGAGGTTTAGTTCATCTCGACGCTACGCGAACTAGATAACCTCTTGACTAGCAATGGAGCATTTTCCGTCTCGGATTGTAATATATGTTTCTATGCGAGAGATGTTGAATAAAAAATAAACAATAAAGCCTCTATTATTGATTTTACTAACTACATATTTAGGAATAATTTTTGAAATTAAAGTAGGTATAGTGAAAAGCCAGCAGGGGAAAATCGTTATTGAAAAGCACTCCGAAGAAGAGAGGAACGAGGAACACAGCGGAAAGGCAACAAAACAGAGCCCCGAAAGCGAAACTGAGGCGTCGCGGCGGTGGCGGCATCCACACTTGACGGAGGTGTTGAAGTGTGTGACGTCATTTCCTCCTTGGGTGCCGCCAGCGGGCTCCGGTTTAACAACACTTGAGCGAGAGGCGTTAAAATAAGAGAAATTTACAGAGAGTCAGACATCCAGGACGCTGGCTGGCTTTAGTTTTCGGTAGTAAATGAAAATGTCATTTGAGCTTACGAAGAGAGAATACGCACAGACAGTGAAAATGTAATATTATTTGTATCATGTTCCTCGAATTTCATTTGTCGCTCATGGGGTTGCAGAATTGAATGGAATATGGCTTTCATTTTGGCTAGATTTGGTTCCATCCCACTCGGTGTAACGTTGTGTTCAAGGAAAGCAACACCTTCTTCAGCAATAATTTAGATTGAATTTTGAGGTTAATTCAACTGTAAACAAACAAAATTTAAAATTCCCAAAAAATTATCAAAAAAGTTGTAAATTCTGCAAAAAAAAAGTTGTTACTTCGCTTGCTTATGAAACTTGTAGTGTCAGCTTCCATCCCAGTTGTGAGATACGAGCAGGAACAGCAAATAAAGACAACCTCGTTACATACTGCCGGAAGAGGACAAAAAGTGAGGCTAAAAGCGACGACATGGATGAAAAGGAAATGAAAAATCTACTGGAAAAGATGTTCAAGGAAGCCCCTTCAAAAAAACTGTGGAGAATGAGCTAAGCGAGATGAAAAAATCAATGATATTCATGTCGGATTGCTTTGATGAACAAAAGTTGGAAATGAAGATAATATTGAAAGAAATGAAGCAGCTACAAGATGAAAATATTGCATTGAAACAAAGACTAAACATGGTAGAAAACAAAATATACATTATTGAACGAAAGGAAAAAGAACCAAACTTGGTAGTGGCCGAAATACCCAAACACAAAGAAGAACTGAGACACTCAGGCACTTTTTTGATGCATTCCTTGAGTTCTTCTTTGTGTTTGGGTATTTCGGCCACCCTGAGATATTAAAGGTAGAATGATGAAAGCATAAGGGAGGTATATAGAGTGTCAACAAAAGAGGATGCTCCAGTAGCAAAACACGTCCAAGTATTCTTTTTAATTAGTTAGGTGGTAAATGGCGAGCGGTATATTGATGCTGTTTATTTCCTTGAGCGGCTACCTAAAAAATTGTGGAGGGGGTCTATTCGCAAAAGAGAGAAACAAACTATTGAGGTTTACTAAATTATATTTTCACTTCTATTTTTTTTCCCAAATCAATTTATTTCACATCCGTTCAAATTTCATTACTACGGACCAGGAATTATCCATACTAAAAACGCCCTACTTCTTCCTTTCTTAATAACATAAGTTCATACATTTACTCTTTCAAACAACACTTCCGATTCACATTTCCATTAAAACTACCCTTCACCTATATCTATAAATTCTTAAAACTCCTAAGTCATTTACTGACAGCTTATGCAGAATAATTATTTAAGTCATAATCCTACTCACTGGATTAAGTATGGATGTATTACCAACTATATTCTTATAAAAACCTTACAATAATTTCTAAATGAAAAACCCTAATTCAAAATTTCAGCACTTAAGGTCATCATCCAATGTTACTTCATGAACAACAATTTTCAAACAAAACTTTCCAATACATTTAAGTGGTTCCATCCTTCACTAAGGATCATTTTGAACAGAACAATTACTATTTTCGGATTCCTAGCCAACAAACACAATTATTTAAATTCTTATCGTTACTATAGCCCTTAAACTTCAATTGGACAATCCAATTCAAAATTCTTTAATATTTCCTACTCAAAATCGAATATTGTTAAGAGCATTATAATTTTCCTTTGTTAATTCTTTGCAAAATTAATTAAAATGTCATTATACTCGAAGGCAATTAAAGTTATGCAATAAGGTTTTTACAGTCAAATCACTCAAGTTTTTATGCATTAAAGTTCAATGTCAATTCACTTCTTATCATTCCGAATTATTGTTAAAGTAAAAAAAAAAACAATAATAGTCACTAGAGTACTTAAATTTAACTTTTCACTCGTAAAATTACTTAATTAATTTACTTTACGATTTTTCGTTATTTTTTCAAAGTTCAATTAAACGCGTTTTCCCGAGGCAACTAAATAAAAGAAACTCTTCGCGAATTTTATCCGGACTAACTCGAACTGTACAGGGTGATTCATTAAGAATGGCACTCGACCATATCTCAAAAACTATTCATCGTAGTCATGTCGGAAAAAAATTATCCCATAAATATGGCCAAGAGAAAATGCTGGAAATATATTTCAGCTTTCTAAAATGACCGTAAGGGGGCGTAACCCAACTGTCAAAGTACAAAAATGGTTTTATTTTTCAAATTTTAAATGGAAACGTATCTCAAAAATGCTAGCAATAGATTTTTGATGAAATTTCCCACAATTTTGATTCATGACTTCTTACCATAACTTATCGGATAAGATAGTTATGAGCTGTCAAATATTGCAACTTAAGAACACGAATAACTTCAAAACGACTCAACGAATTGGGTCGATCTTAGGTTCGTTGGAAAGACAAGAGTCTGTTTTTTAATTTTGTTGTAAGAAATTCCAACTTCAGTAATGCCCGTATTACATCTGTGTATTTTTCCTTGTATTTATTCATGTAGTTCAGGGTGCCAACATTATTTTGTTATTCATAATGCTGCTTTATGTGGAGTTTGAAGTTTTTCGGTTGTCGCCCTGAACTACATGAATAAATACACAGAAAAATACACAGATGTAATACGGGCATTAGTTGGACTGACTCTATGGGTGGATATTTGAGAACAATTGAATTTTTCTAATTTTTATTGAAATTTTCAAATGAAACGGTATATTTAAGATATGTTCAATAGATTTTTGAGGATGTTTTACACAGTTTTTCTTTATTATACCTTCCTACAAACGAATTCCAGAGAGTGTTAAATTTAATTTTATCAAAAATAATCAATATTTATGAAAAAGCCCTCGTAAATAATGACTTCGCTTTTCTGACAGTGGATTGTCATCATTGATGAATGTCAAATAATGGAAAAAGTGCGTTAGGAAATTATAATAGTAACTATAACATGCAATGATCATGTAATGATAGCCATTAATACATGAGCATGTTGTAGGATACGAAACTTGAAAAAGAACTACATATTTATTTTGAGAATAGTAAACTACTCAAGTGGTGGTGCCATCTATTAATGATTTTGGAAATTAAAATCTAGACGTCATTTCCGCATAAATTCTCTATTATTTTTTTTATAAGCATTGTCCATTTTAAAATTAATTAGATTCCAGTGGCTGCGATTGCTGCATTTCTATTACATTCATGCAGAACCTCAAGGATGTCCTGTGCTCCTCCATTCGGGAAATGCATTTTGACTTTAGAAAATAGCGTTTGAAGTTTCAAAAATATGTCAGCCTGACATACTTAACTAGTATCTGCTCAATTTACGAGGGCTTTTTCATAAATATTGATTATTTTTGATAAAATTAATTTTAACACTCTCTGGAATTTGTTTGTAGGAAGGTATAATAAAGAAACACTATGTAAAACATCCTCAAAAATCGATTTAACATATCTTAAATATACCGTTCCATTTGAAAATTTTAAGAAAAATTGGAAACATTCAATTGTTTTCAAATATTGACCCATAGCGTCAGTCCTACTAACCAGAATTTGAATTTTTCACAAAAAAATTAAAGAACAGACTCTTGTCTTTCCAACGAACCTAAGATCGACCAGATTTGTTGAGTCGTTTTGAAGTTATCCGCTTTCTTGAGTTGCAATATTTGACAGCTCATAACTATCTTATCCGATAAGTTATGGTAAAAAGTCATAAATCAAAATTGTGTGAAATTTCATCAAAAATCTATTGCTAGCATTTTTGAGATACGTTTCCACTTGAAATTTAAAAAATAAAACCATTTTTGTACTTTGACAGTTGGGTTACGCCCCCTTACGATCAATTTAGCAAGCTGAAATATATTTCCAGCACTTTCTCTTGGCCATATTTATGGGATAATTTTTTTCCGACAAGACTACGATGAATAGTTTTTGAGATATGGCCGAGTGCCATTCTTAATGAATCACCCTGTACAACTGGACTGATGCGAAGACTGAACTTAAAAACTGAACTGATCTTCTAAAATCCCTGTATTTATATTTTTCGATTCCCCCCAAAATATTAATAATTACCCACCAAAATCGACAATATAGGCGGTCGTTTGACCATCTATAATTCAATTCTATTGCGACTTAGATATTACTTATAAAAATATAACTTCTTCATTTAGAGGATGATGCAATCAATCTGTTCGAAATTTTTGTCATTTTGGGTCCAATTTAATTAACCTTGTAATTGATCATTGATCTTTTCCGGGTTTTTATTTACGATTTCAAATGATGACACCTGCTTGGTCACTGATGGCTTGTTTAAAATTTGAACGTACCGATATGATTTGAAATACAGGAAATTCAGTTTTTGATTATTTGATTATTTTGATTACATTTAATTTTTACAGTAAAGACATTGTAAATTACGGGTCTATTTTTCCCGGGTCATTACACACCTCTGCTACTTACGTTATGCGGAAAGAAAACAAAAAATTCTAGAACAAGTCAAACACCTACGTGGAGTTAAGCTCAATGAGTGTGGACTACAGGGTGAGAGCAAAAATATATTTTTCAATGAGGACCTGACCAGCAGAAATCAGCTTCTTTTCAAAAAAAGGCAAGGGAGCTGAAGAAACAAAACATTGTGAAGGCGGTATTTGTAAGAAATGGTGAAATATATTTGTGAATAATGGTAATCCTGGCAAATATAAACGACGTTTTTGGGTACATACTTACTACCCATGCCATTTCTATTCCAAAGAATTCAATTTCTACCATGGCATCCTATCTGGTTTTAAGTAGGTACTTGATAGAAATCTTGAACCACACTGAATTACACATAACTTCCTACGTCTCTTTGAGCATATCCGAGGCATCGGTACATATCCAAGGAATTACGGCTGAACGTCTGGAGATCAAATGAAGACGCCTAGAAGTTGAAAATGTCTATAAGAAATCGTAAAGTCACATCTTAAACACAACCAGGCCTAAAAGTGAACAATGGTTTATGTATTGAAAAGACATTCAATGAGATCTTTTAGATATCTCGATGAAGAAGTGTTTAAAATGTCTTTAAGACACCTTGAAGACGTAATCAAGACGTCTTGATTGTCGTTTGCAGACATCTTGGGAACGCCTTTGAGATGTTTACAAAAATTTCCCATAAAATTCGTTTCTCATTCAAGAAGTTACTGGAAACCATTTGGAATGCTACAGAACACTTTATAATTTTAATAAGCCTTTTGGAAAGTTCAAAACACTTAAAATTCAATTTAGAATTTCCAAAAGCATTCTGCAACGCTTTAGAACATTTTGAAAATTTCAAAACCATTTTAGAATGCCCCAAACAAAACATTCAAAAACAGAATTTACAATTTCCACACGCATTCTAGAACAATTCAGAAGTTTGCAACCACTCGAACACTCCAGAAATATTTTGAAAAGCGCCAGAATCTTAGGGTTCACGTTAAACGTTACAAGACGCCTTTCAGAAGGCTTTAAAAAGCGAATTTCGATTGCTGTAGAACTTTAGACCTTTATTAAGCATCCAAAACAGTTCAAATCCAAATCAGAATTTTCAGGAGCATTTAGAAACAATTTAGATTTATTTTATTTTAGAACATTTAGGATTCAATCTATAACTGGAAACCTTTAAGAACTCTTTTGAACCAATTTAGAACACTTTGGAGCTTCAATCTAGGGCTCTAAAATATTTGAAAATCTGTCAATTTAGAAATTACTGAAAAACTTCTAAAATGCTACAGAACTCTTCAAGCAAAGTTAGAACACTTCAGAGCTTCAATAAGCCATTTAGAACGTTCCAAAACACTTTCCAGCAGGATTTTGGAAGAATTCAGAACAATTTAAAAACCTCAGAAACATTTCAGAGAGCCTAGCGCCTGGAATAGTTAAAAATTGACTGTAACATACGACGTCTTTAAGATGTCTTTAAGACGCCTTAAACTCTGATTCGGTGAATATGATTTTATTTGGGTTCAAGGTGATGTATTTCTTTCGGCAACTATCTGAGGCTGCAGGAGGACTGGGATGCTTAAGGGAATTTGATGGGTGCAGTTTTGGCAAACGATGTCTGAAATATTGATTCCTGAATTTCATGTCATGAGCAAAAATATATCGTTGACTGCTTTTCCAGTTCCACCCAAATTCCTCAAAATTTTGTCGCCAGAGCTGGGCAATGCCATTGGTAAACGCTGAAACATAAAACCACCTCAAAGTGTGAAAGACATATGTAGGTAGTCGATCTTCATCAATTTTTGTTGCCTAAAATGATTAAAAATATTTTGATTCTTCAGGAATATTTGACACCAACATCTATTGGCGATTCAAATGAATAATGAATTTGTTTTTCAGCATATTAACATCAGAAGATTCCTCTAACAGCTTCTTTCGTTTACCCTTACTTCAATACTGAAACTGAAAAACGTCGAAAAGAGGAAAATAGAAAATCCATATAAGTATAATAATCATATCGCTCTGAAACCCCAATAAAGTGAAAATTCCTTTTATGTATGTATGGAAATACTCCCGAAAATGGGAAACGACGACAGGAGAAAATAAAATGGAAATATCCGAGTGAGAGACTGGCGTGGCTGCTTTTATATCCCTCTCGCGAATGTCAATTTGTTCGTTGTTTTCCGGCTTTAGCATACTGCTGAACGGTGCCTGGTTTTGAATTAATGCGAATTATTTCTAAGGTTTTGAGTCGATCCGATGGCTCCTGCTGGAACTGACGTGCTCTGGCAGCAGCCTGAACGGTTTTTATAGATTTGTAACGAATTTATTGTTTTTTGTTTTGTGGCTAATGCCGAAACGATCGTTCGAGTCTGCTTGAAATCGTGGAACGAATTTTGATCTTTCTTCTTCTATCTATTATTTTCGTCGTTAATTTAAAATTGCCAATCTCTAGACTTCATAATAGTACATTAAAATACAAGTTTCATAAGACGTCATTTTATCGCACGAGCCCTATATTAGAAAACGAGCCGGAGGCGAGTTTTCTAAAGGGCGAGTGCGATAAAATGTCTTATGAAACGAATATTTTATACTGTTTTTTCTATTTTGGTATTGTTTAATTGAAAAAAACAAACTTTTCTTGGAAATTTTATTCTCATATTTCCTTATATCATATGTTTAGGTTGGCAACCATACATGCCAAATATAGAAATCTTCTATTATTTTTTATCGCGAATGACAGTTCGATGGCCATCAGTCAGCCAGTGTTACCAACCTCCGATGAGTAAAAAAGGAGTGTCACAAAGAGCTTCTTTTCGAAACTACTTTTAGTGTCGAAAAGACTTCGATATGACACCAAAATAGAAAAAATAAAATGTTGGTACCTATCCTAGATGTTCCCTACGGGAATTTCTGAAGTTAGTTATTTGTTTCAGGTTGAAGTATTTATCTCTTTCAGTTTAGGAATGCACCTTTTCCAGAGCTGTCAGTAGGTACTTCAAGTAAATTACTTGGCAAATGTATTTCAATTACTTTTTAGTATTTGAAGTCCTATAATTCAAATACTTTTGTTTTTGGATATTTGTACTTGATTTTGCAAATACTTTCAATAAAGTATTTGTATTTGGTACTTGGATTTACAAAAAAAGTAATTCAAATACTGGGCATTTGTATACTAGATAAATTTTAAATCGTTAAATTGAAATTAACTACAATCTGCAACTGGAATCTTGTAATGTGAAATCTCTGTAGTACTTTTTTAGAGGTACCGTAAAACGGGGAGGGAATACTTTGTGACAGGTTCTAAGGTTTTTTGAAATTCTCAGACGTTTCTTTGCCACATAAAATTCAAAAAAAAAATACTATGTATATCCTTTCTTTCGCTACAGACTGGCAATTCTAGAAAATTGAAAAAATAATAATAATCCAGCTTTTTTGCGTTTTTACAATGAAATGATAGGAAATGTCAACAAATATTTGCTTGATAATTTTTTCATATTAGAAACCCGGGTATATACTGATTTAGACATTTTAAACTTTTATTGTATATCATACGATCTAGTATTTATCGCCCGCATATTCAGCTAGTGGGATGTGAACTCCACCAATAGGAAGTTATCTACGATAGGAGATATGTCCATCCTTTTAGGTTGAACATAAGCTTCTTTTATTTACTGATTATATGTCACAAACGTAGATATCCCGACAAGTACCGAAGCAATTGAAAATTCTTACGAATTTTTCTGAGGAGGGTTCAAACCCAACTTGCCAAGCGGTCTTTGTAGCGGGCGAGGTATGTGTTTCCACCTGTCGGTAGAAAAATTTGGCTTCGCGCACGGAATTTAAAATGTTTGGCTAATTTGAATTGAATTTCACAATGTCCCAGAGTTTTTCCCTTGTCACAAAGTATCCCCGTTTTAATTTTCAGCCTGCAATACAATTTTAAAAAAATCATTGAATAATTTGTATTCCTCTTTAGTGGGTACTTGAAGTACTTCTTATTATTTCAAATACACATAGGTATTTCAAATATTTAATCAAGTACTTGAAATACTTAAAGAGCATTTGAATTATTTTACTTGAAAAAATCAAGTACTAAATTAAAGTAATTGAAACTTGAAGTACTTTTCAAATTGAAAGTATTTAGTATTTGTACTTGCAACATGAATTTCCCGTAATTGATACTTGGTATTTGAAATAATATTTTCCAGTATTTGTGACAGCTCTGACCTTTTCATAGTTGCAGCATTAAAACAAAAAACAGAGTAATTTGCCGTTCTTTTTTTTTAAAATTCATTAAGACAACATAATTTGTTAGCATCCGACACACACATGTCTTTCAACCAAAAGAAAAAACATCTTAAGCATTCTTCACAAGTAGCTAACCCCCCATTTTATATCGATCTTCTCTTTAAGTTTTCCCCTTTAAAAGTCAGAGCGAACGGTTGCCAACGGGATTTGTGGCGTCAGCTGTTCCACCACTTAGCCCTAACGTAGAGACTTCCCTTTTAATCATTTGGTTTGTTTATCAATCTAAAATATCTCTCGTGATATAATATAATAATATAAAATATATATGCGCTTTATAACAAGACTACTAACATAAGCAAAAAAATTTACAAGCGATTAAATTGGAGCTCCTTATGCTGTCACTTCATTATGGCTACCTGACCATTATTGAAAGAGTTGTATAGGTACTTCTTTAGGAAGCGGAAAATAATTTGAAATCAAAATTACCCAAATATTATGTGCAGGTGAGGTAAACCTAAATGAAATAAATTTGGAGAATCCATAGAACTCAGTGTAAAATTCTGAATCAGCTCTACACGCGCCTGGGGTAATATAATTTGACATCATTCAAGGATCAAGGGGGTTTTGAACCTAAAATAACACGCTGCCCAGACGTGCTCTCACTCTTCTTCAGGATGCTATTGTCAACTACTTAAGTAAATACCACTCTGTACATCAATTTTACTAAAGTGTGTCGACGAGTCAGCATTTATTTGGTATAAATACAGCGCCGAAATTCATTACCGGCAGACTAAGGCTAGTGCAAACTACCTCTAATGGGAAAAGCCCTTCTATAGCTAAGTCTCCTCCCAGTGCAAACTACCTTTAATGGGAAACGCCCTTCTGGACCTGTCTCAAACCTAGTTTCAGTCTTCAGTCACGCCAAGTGTACAGAGGGTACATAATTAATACAGAGTGCGGCCCTTAAGTAGTACGTCCCTCCGTAGAAGAGACGTCATGATACCATTTCTAGGATAATAACTATTATTAATCAATACACATCTTATTATACCTATACCAAGCGAGTTTCTCTCTACCTGAACCCCACCTACGCCCCCAAGTCACGCTCCTGTTGTGACGTCCCAGAACGAAACGTATAGGGGTTGTGACATATTTGGTGGAGGCGCCGTTTCGACACCCAGGCACCCAGGACCCAGAAACAACAGTACAGAAGAAATAACGCAGAATCTTAACGTCACTATATTGGAAAAAAAAAACAGGGCTCAAAATAAAATATACATATAATTTTAAACAAATTTTAGTGACCCAGATAATTAGAAGCAGACATGGATATGCTGACGACGAATTGTTTATAAAACTAGGTCACTAAGCAAAAATCACATTGTCGGCGAGCAGCAGAAGAGATTCCTGATATAGTGGCGAAAATATTTCTAATTAAACCAATTTTTTTCTTTTTGTTGGTTTCTCCATTTTTTGACGAGACGTACCATTGAAGTTTCTTTGCAAAGGCACTGGTGAAAGAATCCTACAGCACCCAACAAAAAAAAATAAAATAGCATTTTTTATTACGAATGTCCGGAAATGAGCCTAAGAAGTATAATCTAAGATCATTAAGCACAGGGGCATCACCGGTCAGGCCAAAACACAGAAGCTCGGAAATCAGGAAAGAAATCGTCCAAGCAACACAGAGGACACCTTTTTGTCTTGAAACTATAACTAGCAACGACGTAGCTATAGCTTTTTCATGGGGGGGAGGGGTTTTAGAGCAGTGGCGGCCCGTGGTCTGGGAAGGGTTTCAATTTTAGATCAGACGATGTACCTGGACGCTACCTTTGAAAATAAGTTGAACTGGGAAAAAAAAACGTTCATTGAAAGAAAAATGAGAAACAAAAATCCTTCAAATCTGATTACAGATGAATTACACTTTACTATACATATATCTATACACAAGTCTCCTCCGGCATCTCCGGATGTTGCTTGAAGTTGGGTTAGTTTGGATTAGTTGAGTTAGTTGAGACGTTTGGAGTGGGAGATCCAAGGATACTATACACTACACAGGATAGCCTATCCTCATAAGACCTGTGTAGATCAAATCTCAAGCCCCCACTGCACCACGCCAAAGTACCAGTACGGGTCGATTCTCGTTTCGACGTAGGGTGTTTGCACCACAGGCTATCATTCCCCTGGCTTTTGTTTTATGCATACTTGTGTTAGTACATTAATTAACATTCTAAAAGAACCCTTTTCAGATCTCGTCTGCATCTTCCTCGTTGCCTATTATGTTGATCAAAATTAAATAATATTTTTCATCATAAATGTATATTATAAACTACGACCGCTGGCGCAAACAGTTAACGACACCGTTGATGATGTCACCAACGGTGCAACACCATACAACCTTGATTCCAAAAATCAAGGCCGATGAGCAATCCTGTGTATATTATCCTTGAGGGAGACCGCAGGTAACGACGCGTGCGTTTCGGAGAATTTTTCCGGGAGAAACAGGATTTAGCAACAGCGCAATCCCCGGAGAAAACACCTAGTAATCCCTAGCCCGGAGACCATATGCGAAAACCCGTAGACTCCGGGTAAAACCGGGAGAGGTGACAACCTTACAGTGGCATAGTCGCTGGAGGAGATCGCCGAAGGCGAAAAATGTTTTCGGATTCCACGCCCAAAAACGTTTATTTTTCTCAAAAAATAAAATGATTCAGTTCAATGGGGGGGGGGGGGGGTTTAAACCCCCAAAATCCCCCCCTTATATACGTCCTTGATAGCTAGTATAAGCGGAGGAGGTTCCCTATTGGACCTTACCCTTCAAGAGCCGCTAGTCAACCAACCGCCAGAAGTTGCAAATCAAGAACGGAAAACAAGCCCTGTGCGAGAAACTAGCCCTGAAAAATCGAGATCTACCACACCAACGCGAACAATGGCCAATATAACAATTAATGATGCAATGTTAACGACAAAAAAGGCGAAGGTACCAGAGTTCATTCATTCCCCGACCTTCCACCCATGCAAATCCAGGGCCACAGAATTTTTAAGGACCTATGGAAGAACGGCTATAGCGAACGGATGGGACGTTAAGTTAAAAATCGCATATTTTGAAACTTTCCTGGACTAAGTAGCCAACCTGTGGTTCCAACAATATTGTCACGGCTTTGGATCGCCGGACAGAAATCTTGGGTTCGTTGTTCGTTTCGTTTATTCCAAAAATCAAAGTCCAATTAACACAGCAATAATTTATTCCACTTAACAATACACTCTGACACTAATTACTTTAATAACTAGCTCAACAATTAAACTCTTTACAATCACTATTTAAATCGTATCAGAGTCGAACTGAAACTTAACTTACAAAACCAATGCCAGCCTTCTTATATATCCCTAAATCTATTCCTGTAAAATCTAGAATACACACTATAATCTTATTTTCCAGATTATAGTAGAATAATTCGCTAGATTCTTGACAGCCTGGCGGCGGACGCTATTCTTCTGGCCTGGCGTTAGCGATATCGTAACACTGCCCTCCTCTTAAGGTTGATCGTCCCGATCAACTTCACGCCCATGACATTTCGTTAATCTGCCTAGATGTACAACTTTCATCTTCCTCCTGGTGTTGCGCTGGATTCGATAAACCAAATCATTGATCCTCTTGATTATTCATTCTATAGGGTCCTTCCCATGCTGAGGACAATTTCGGCGATACTCCTTTCTTTCTAGCTGGATTATACAGCCACACCACCTTCATCCGGTCACTGGCTAGCTGAATATGCTCCCGAGCAAAATCATGGATACCCAGAAGTCGTGCCCTTACTTCGTCGGCATAATCTCGGATTTCTCTCCGTTCTTCTTCAGGTATCCCAAACATCAGATCGCAAGGTAACCTGAGTTCTTTTCCAAAGACGATTCTGGCTGGACTTTCACCTGTTGACTCGTGAACAGTTGCTCTATAAGCCATTAAAAACAGAGGCAAGTGTTTGTCCCAATCACGCTGGTTCTTTGCGACCACTTTTGTCAGGTGTTCCTCTATGGTCTTATTAAATCGTTTTACCATGCCATCAGACTGTGGATGTAAAGGTGTTGTCCTGGTCTTACGGATTCCCATGATCTCACAAATTTTATTGAAGATGGCACATTCGAAGTTTCGTCCCTGGTCTGAATGTAACTCTAGTGGCACACCATGACGACTAAAAACTTCGTCCACTATCACCTGGGCAACAGTGATGGCTTCTTGATTGGGAATAGCGAAAACTTCTGGCCATTTACTGAAGTAATCCATGATAACTAAGATGTTTTTGTTACCACGCTCTGACTCTGGGAACGGTCCGGCTACATCTATCAATATTCTTTCAAATGGAAGACCGACGTTGTACTGTTTCATGGGTCCCCGAGATCTTAGTTTAGGGCCTTTACTGGTAGCACAGATGTCGCATTTTCGGCACCAACTTGTAAATCAAGCTCTTGTTTGACACTTCCCTCCATTCTGGCCTACATTCATCGTTTTCTTTAAGATGTAGAATTTGCCCGATGTCCTGGTCTGCCTCCTGATCTTCTCTCATTTGTTTGGTAGTCCATTTGTCATCGACGATCAGGCCCGTTCTTCTTACAACTGGACTAGTGTTCTTGTCATGCGGGTTTCCAGGTCGATATTTAGGACTAGCGTCTCTGGACCTCCAAAAGCTTTGGGAACGATTCCTAGATGGAGAGGACATCCTTAGTCTACAATCCCATTGCATGTGCCCAAGCTTTTGGCACCGGTAACATTTTACTCGATTTCTCGGTGCTGGTGTTTGTTTGGAGTCGTTTTCCATTTGTTTAATTTCTAGTACTAGTTTCTTCATCATCTTCTCCGTGAACTTACTCATAAGATTCTTGAAGCTACCATCTTCTTTTGACGTTTGTTCATCCTTTGGGTCTTGAATGGACACTGCTCGTATACTGGGTGTTGAGGCACCAAAGATTGCTTCCAGTTCTAGTGCTCTGACAAGGGCTTCGCTACTTTTCCTGAACTTGGACATTCTTAGGTTTTCCTGGATCTTGGAATCCTGAGACCATCAATAAATGCAGATAATGCCATCCATTCCTGCATGTCTTCCTCAGCTGCAGGAAAAGCCAAACTCACTAGCCTTTTAACTTCTGATTCGAATTCTTGTAAACTCTCGCCGGGTTTTTGAATTCTTGGCCCGGATTCCGAACCGACGATTCGATAGTATCGTCTATCTATTTTATATGGACGATACTATCGAATCGTGTGTTCGGAATCCGGGCCCAAGGATAATGTATTGCACAGGGATATAATATAGGGAGAAATATCAGAAAATAATAACACGGTCCTAGTTACTGCAGGAAGACACAAGATAAAAGTTTTAGGAGACACTAAAATCCCAATAAGAATACCAGGAAGTACAATGTGGAATGGGACACTGAACGCCAAAGTTATTTCATCTCTAACACAACCTATTATCTCAGGAATGGAGTTTTTATTAAAAAATAAGGCAATTATAGATCTCCCACGCAAAGAACTATTTTTAAATGGGAAACACAGAATACCCTTAAGGCACACAAACAACGAAAAAAGACTTATGACGAGCCTAGTTTCAAAAAAACAGCCGGTCAAAAAGAAGCTGCCTCTGATTCGAAAGTAGATGAACTGGAGTTCAACAAATTCATAAAAGGCCACACTAACATAACAACCGACCAGGTCAACGGTTTCCTAAAGAAAGAAAATGGAAATATAGGCACCCTACCAACTAATGCCGTTTTAGCAGTAGGTGTAACCCAAGAATACAAAGTGAAAAAGGCAATTCTTAAGAAATACAGGCATTTGCTTCCTAGAAACAGGCAAAAGGGCACCATAGGAGAGTCAGCCACAAAACATGGGAAACAATCGGCAATTTTTCTATTTACAAGAAAATCCATGAGAGAAAACCAAGAAATATATATAAATTTCTAAGAGCACTGAGGACCAGCATCACAGGAAAATCGGTTGAAAAATTAGTTATCCCAAGACAAGGATGGGAATTAAAAAAAGAATGGGCAAGATTCAAACAAATGTTGTATTTTCTATTTAAGGACACGGGCGTCACGGTTCTTATATACAGAGATGGACCCAGTCATGAAATAGAAGAAAAACCCGAAGAGGAAATCACTAACCTAATGCAAATCAGTATGGAAACTAAAGATAAAGTACACAAATTGGGGGTTACTAAAGATTATACGGTGTCACAAAATGAAGTAAAAATATTGCAATTGAAAATTATGGACGAAAATAGTGAAATTGAGAACAATGTGGGCTACCAATGCAGATATAACTTGGACTGGTTAGCAAAAAATCATCTGGTACTACAAACGCACGTTTACACAAACGAAGGCAGCCTTATGTTAAAAGTAAAATCAAATACACGGAATCCAGTAGCGATTTACGCGGGAACAACAATGGCATTTTTAGAAAAAACAGAAATACATCACTCCTACAATCTCATGCTACAAGAAGAGAAGATCCAGGAAAACGAAGAAGTAACGCTAGATGACCATAAGGTGAACGGAATTCCAAACGAGGAAAATAAACAGGCACTAATAGAACCACTTCTTGAATATAATGACGTTTTTGCAAAATCGACAAAACGAATGGGCAAAACCAACTTAACACAACACAAAATAGAAGTTGGGGACGCCAGACCAATCAAAAGCCGCCCATACCGGGTATCACAGAAAGAAAGACAGATCATAGACGAACAAAGTCAGGAAATGCTTGATAGCAACGTTATTAGGCCTTGCCACTCTCCATGGGCCAGTCCAGTGGTGCTAGTGAAGAAAAAGGATGGGAAAACCAGATTTTGCGTAGAGTACAGGAAAATAAACAGTGTAACAAAAAAAATCAACTTACCCACTGCCGCAGATCGACGACATCTTGTCATATCTAGGCAACGCAAAATGGTTCAGCACCCTCGACATATCTTCTGGATATTGGCAAGTTCCAGTGGAGGAAAGTTCAAAGCAATATACAGCGTTTGTGGCACAAGGGCATGGAACCTACGAGTTTAACGTACTAAGTTTTGGGCTGTGCAATGCCCCGGCAACCTTCCAAGAACTTGCGGATCAGGTCTTCTGGGACATGAAATGGAAAGAAGTGCTAATTTACCTGGATGACATCATCATATTTTCCCAAACTTTCGAAGAATACTTACAAAAGCTAAGAAAAGTTTTTGAACGCTTAAAACAAGCTTCTCTTACGCATAAACCAAGCAAATGCGAAAGATCAATATACTAGGCTTTAATGTAAATGCGCAAGGAATTTTACCGGATAAAGAAAAAATAGTTGGCATAAGAAAATTTCCATCACCAAAAAAAGTTAAGGATGTACAAAGCTTTCTTGGACTTTGCAACTTTTATAGAAAGTTTATTTACAATTTCGCATCAATAGCGAGACCATTGCATGAAGTAACAAAGAAAGGCATAGCCCGGCACCTCCACCAAATATGTCACAACCCCTATACGTTTCGTCCTGAGACGTCACAACAGGAGCGTGACTTGGGGGCGTAGGTGGGGTTCAGGTAGAGAGAAACTCGCTTGGTATAGGTATAATAAGATGTGTATTGATTAATAATAGTTATTACCCTAAAAATGGTATCATGACGTATCTTCTACGGAGGGACGTACTACTTAAGGGCCACTCTGTATTAATTATGTACCCTCTGTATACTTGGCGTGACTGAAGACTGAAACTGAAAGGGTGAGACAGGTCCAGAAGGGCGTTTCCCATTAAAGGTAGTTTGCACTGGGAGGAGACTTAGCTAGAACGGCTTTTCCCATTAGAGGTAGTTCGCACTAGCCTTAGTCTGCCGATAATGGATTTCGGCGCTGTATTTATACCAAATAAATGCTGACTCGTCGACGCACTTTAGTAAAATTGATGTACAGAGTGGTATTTACTTAAGTAGTTGACACTATAAAGGCATTTTCCAATTTTCTCCAGCGACCTCTATTTTGAATCACTCATCTTCAGTGTTATCCATTTTGATCCACATGTCTTCTCTTGATCTGTGCCCAGTAGGTATATGGTCCCCAATTTATTAGTTCTGAGTTCTGTGATTTTTCTGTCTTGCGAGGTGTCCTGGTCATTCCAATTTAGATTACTTTTGATGCTAGGTCCTCGAACCAAGATTTTCCATTGTTGTCGCGGAGAGTGTAGAGTCTAATGTTGAAAATTATCCGCTCCACGGCCCCCTAAGCCTTAGATGGTCTGACAACCACAACAATGGTCAAAAACTCTACTTCTCAGGTAAAGTCGAATGGTTTCGTTCTTCAGGATTCATGAAAGCTTGCCAGAACTTGTCCATGCAAAGTTTGTGTTTCGTGGGCCATATTCAGTAAGTTATTCAACTGCCACTATTCACCATGACTATCCCCGAGATATTTCGGGGGTTCAATACGGTATAGTTTCCACTTCTTGCTCTATCTTTATGCATATTCATATGTTAGCTAATATCCAGTTTTTCTGTCTTTTGAAATAATTTTTTCCCTGAGCTTTGACCTAATAAGAGGAGAATCGTTGATACTGGCAACAGTTCACTAACAATAACGATAATGAAATAACAATAAAGTGCCTAATTACTTATGTATTTGATCAATTATATTCTCTTTTCAGAAAATCTCATACACGTAACCCACCCCAGCTTACTAGGACTACAATCATATTTAGGAGGTGCCACAGTACATTCACCTTCAATAGCTAAACCAGTTGCGAGTAGACCTCCACAATTCAACCCCCATTTATTATTGGCCCATTGTAGACCACAACCGTATCTAACAGGTAACTTCATCAGGCAAAATTCAAATCAAAATCTGCATTGATTCATTAATACTGTTTCAGTTTCAACTCCAGTATCTGGTGCCCAGTCGGCAGTATTTCCTCTACCAGGAACGTTTCCATGGGCTCACAGCGGTCGAGGGAAACCTCGAAGGGGGATGATGCGCAGAGCAGTATTTAGTGATCTGCAGAGAAAAGGACTGGAACGGAGGTTTCAGATACAAAAGTATATCAGCAAGCCTGATAGGAAGAAATTGGCTGAGAAATTGGGACTGAAGGATAGCCAGGTAAGAACTTATCAAATATAATTCGAATCATACAGAATAAAATTGGAACATAATATTTTTTTATTATTGGCTGTTTGATTGTTCAAGCTACCTATAACACTACTTATAACAATCTGTGCAAGCTGTGCTCGCAGATTACGCTTGCCCAACTCGGCTTGGTTGAGCAGCGGGACGATTGTATCGGTTTTTGTCAAAGAGCAGCCTCACTCTCTGCGATGGCCAGAAAGGCTTGGGCACAGAAAACGATTTGAGTAAAACACCTTATGAATACTGATTTATTTCGAATCTTACATCCCTTTTTATATTAGATATTGACAAACTAATCGTGACAAAAACTGCAAAAATATAAAACACTGTGACCGTAATTACTTAAATGCATGCTGGAATGCAACTCACGATGTTTGGATATTTTTATAATACCCAAACATTGTGACTAACTAAAATCTCATATAGCAAGCTGACCGTGATATTGAATAAAATATAAATATACGAAGTCGGTCAAATTACGCCGGCGAAGGTTATTCACTGTTTAATTGTTCTAATTAAACATTCTGCCGCCTCTCCAGAATGGAAGAATCAGATAAATTAGCTCTATGTCTTCTTTTTTGTCTTGGTGTTGGTCTCTTGTCTGCTTTTGACATCTTCTGTTGATAAGTTTTGTTGTTTGCCATCCAGCAATGACTAGTATAATGATGACTATGGTGGTGATGCTGCTAAAGGCTGCAGAGTGGTGATGAATACTGCGCCATACTTTGTTATGAAGTCGATCACCGAGGTCCTCTTCTTCTCTTACTAGGTCTCCAAAACTATCGAATTCTCTAAACACGGGCTCGGTGGCTATATCTGACGGTGGATGATTGTGGAGAGGGGTCAGTTAAGTTAGCCCCCCCCATAGAAAATTTCTGGATGAAAATTATCCCATAATTTTGCTCTCATTTTGCTCCATTTTGCTCCACTAATTTCGATTTTTGCTCCATTACAGTGGAGAGACTATGTGGCCTATTAGGTGGGGGGGGGCTGAATTAACGCTAGCCCCCCCCCCCCCCCGGTGAAAATTCTGGAATTTGATCATGCTCATTTTATTCTCCGAATTTTGCTCCATTTTGCTCCACTATCGGCGAGTTTTGCTCCATTACCAGGAGAGACCTACAGAGCTCCCAAGAATCTCTCCCAGCCCCCCCAGTGAAAATTCTGAAACTTGATCATGCTCATTTTGTTCTCCGAGTTTTTCTCCATTTTGCTCCACTATCGGCGAGTTTTGCTCCATTACCAGGAGAGACCTACAGAGCTCCCAAGAATCTCTCCCAGCCCCCCCCCCCCTTAGTGAAAATTCTGAAATTTGAATTTTTAAATTTGAACATGTTCATTTTGTTCTCCGAGTTTTTCTCCGTTTTGCTCCATTACCAGGAATGACCTACAGAGCTCCAAAGAATCTCTTCTTGCCCCCCAGTGAAAATTTTGAAACTTGAAATTACTCATACCGAGTTTTGTCGCTCGGCACTTTTAATGTAAATTTATATTAGAAGTACTGAGCGCTTAGAAAACATTGAGCTTTTTCGAGAACGAGAATACCGGCCCAGGTACTTCACACACTGCACCCGAAAGCGGCTCTGGAATGAACTACACAGCTCCCAGGAATCTCTCCTTGCAACACGTGTGAAAATTTTGGAGTTTCTATATGCGCATTTTGTTCTCCGAGTTTTGATCCATTTTGCTCCATGATCGGCGAGTTTTGCTTCATTACCTGGAATGACCTACGAGCTCTGTAGGTCTCTCCTGGTAATGGAGCAAAACTCGCCGATAGTGGAGCAAAATGGAGCAAAACTCGGAGAACAAAGTGAGCATGATCAAATTTCAGAATTTTCACCGGGGGGGCTGGGAGAGATTCTTGGGAGCTCTGTAGGTCTCTCCTGGTAATGGAGCAAAACTCGCCGATAGTGGAGCAAAATGGAGCAAAACTCGGAGAACAAAATGAGCATGATCAAGTTTCAGAATTTTCACTGGGGGGGCTGGGAGAGATTCTTGGGAGCTCTGTAGGTCTCTCCTGGTAATGGAGCAAAACTCGCCGATAGTGGAGCAAAATGGAGCAAAGTTCGGAGAATAAAATGAGCATGATCAAATTCCAGAATTTTCACCGGGGGGGGCTGGGAGAGATTCTTGGGAGCTCTGTAGGTCTCTACTGGTGATGGAGCAGAACTCGCCGATAGTGGAGCAAAATGGAGCAAAACTCGGAGAACAAAATAAGCATGATCAAGTTTCAGAATTTTCACTGGGGGGGCTGGGAGAGATTCTTGGGAGCTCTGTAGGTCTCTCCTGGTAATGGAGCAAAACTCGCCGATAGTGGAGCAAAATGGAGCAAAATTCGGAGAATAAAATGAGCATGATCAAATTCCAGAATTTTCACCGGGGGGGCTGGGAGAGATTCAGGGAGCTCTGTAGGTCTCTCCTGGTGATGGAGCAAAACTCGCCGATAGTGGAGCAAAATGGAGCAAAACTCGGAGAACAAAATGAGCATGATCAAGTTTCAGAATTTTCACTGGGGGAGCTGGGAGAGATTCTTGGGAGCTCTGTAGGTCTCTCCTGGTAATGGAGCAAAACTCGCCGATAGTGGAGCAAAATGGAGCAAAACTCGGAGAACAAAATGAGCATGAAATTTCTGAATTTTCACTGGGGGGGCTAGCGTTAATTCAGCCCCCCCCCCCCCCCACCTAATAGGCCACATAGTCTCTCCACTGTAATGGAGCAAAAATCGAAATTAGTGGAGCAAAATGGAGCAAAATGAGAGCAAAATTATGGGATAATTTTCATCCAGAAATTTTCTATGGGGGGGCTAACTTAACTGACCCTGTGGAGAGTACCATTGAAGATTATGGGTACAGCTTTTACATAGCTGCCTACCACTGGAACGAATGCGCTTTTTATGGGAGTTAGAATGTTTTATTTTGTCTAGATGGTGCAGTCTTGAGAAATTTGAATTATTCCCATTGTATTTATTCCTACATCTTCCCGCTCGCCGTTGCATATAACCGCTATTGTTGTAGACGAACCTGCGATGAACATCCATGTATTCGTTGTACATAGTCGTTTCCAGAGGATGCCTTTTAGCCTGTGTTGTTGTATCTGGCAATGTCTGGGTTGCGGTCGTTCATAAATTTCGTCGATGACGCAGGACGGATTAGCTTCAATGTTTCTAACAGAAGCTGGAGAACAGATGAGCTGGAGTAGGTAGAGCTGCATGCACTGTTGGAGGTCGCTTTCATGGAGCTGAAAGTATGTTGTAGTCGACGGCGGTGTAATCATCGTGAAGGTCCAACGCCCAGTATGTTTCATTCTCAATTCTGAGTGGAATCGGTGTTGCCTTCAATAGGGTGAATTCCGTCACTTCAACTATTGGAAAATATCCACACACCTTGAGGTGCGTGTTGTTGGTGAATAATCTTGTGGAGACTGCTGCCGAAAGAATCTTTAGATTGTTTGGGAGTAGTGGCGTAGCGAGGGGGGGCGGAGAAGGCGGACCGCCCCGGGCGCCGCTTTTAGGAGGGCGGCAAAATTGCCGCTTCTTGTAACCTTCAAGACTTGCCTGTAACCAACAGCATTATTGAAGTGAAAACTTTAGGCGCGTTTAGCAAAACAAAACGAATTGTTAACGCTCATTTGGTCGGATACAGTCGGCTCGAGTCGAGTTTAGCCAAGCGAGGGAAAAAAAATTAAGTAGTGCGAGAAAGTGAGATTGAAACTCCCCTAGAACAAATTCCGGTGACGTTGCCGATATGATTGGTAAAATATTAATTGCTTGTGATAGGTTGTCTGGTAATGGCAAAGAGATGACGCCATCAGGTGGTGCATTATGTTCAGTCATACATATGACGTCATAAAAGTTATCGGGGGCGGGATTCTCAACTCCTAGTCGCAACCTCTCGTCCCGACTATCCACGTCGCCTTTCTACAAGTGGTCGGGACGTTACTTATCGATAGATTGAGAATCCCACCAGGCAACCTACCTCTTTTATGGCCGAATTTATAGTCGTTCCTTGTATTGAATCTCCCTTGGAGTCGCGAGTTCAGAATGGACACTTGCTACTATTTGACAAGTTAGTCAAGTCATTCTAAATGCTCAGGGCTTCCTAAAGGACAAGGATAAATTCGGCCCTTGAACAACCTTGATCCAAACTGCAAATGCCAGGATTCAATATAGCGGTAATTGTCAAGCATCTGTCGGCCATTTGCACCGCTATAATTTAAGGAATATTTAAACCAAGTGGAGCTTTGAATGTGACTGTTGTAGAAACAAAAGTCACATTCAAAGCTCCACTTAGAATAAATATCCCTTAAGTGGTAGCCGTGCAAATGCCCATGTGATGTTTGTTTATTAAACCTAAGCTTTATTGATTTTTGAAGTTTTCTCATCTGTGGTGTGAAACGCACACCGTGGCTTGAGTTCGGTAATTTCATCTGCGAGCAAAATTGTACAGAATGTCACATGATTTGACATGTAAAAAAAGATAAGTTATCACGTGACGTCCATCAAAATTTGCTCGCAAATGCAATTACCGAACAAAGTCCGTTTTTTTTTCTATGACGTCAAAAGGGCGGCAAATTATGACTCCGCCCCGGGCGACAATAGCCTATGCTACGCCACTGTTTGGGAGCTTTCGATTGAATTTTTGAATGACTGCGTTGATATATGCTGGTGAAACTTCGTCATATATCGTACCCCTGTTGAAGTTGACGTTCAGCAATTTATCATAGTGCTCATTGGTTTCGTTGATGAAGTTGGTAGCTACTTGGTATGCACTCAATAGGTGAATGTTAAGGGCATTAGTGTCTATTTGCTTGTACCAACTCTGCATGCTGTTCATAGCTTCTATTCTTTCGTTGAGTCGTTTCTGGAAATGTTGTAGTTTGTTCGTGATTCTGGCTTATGTTTCGTTGAATTTTGTGAGGGCCGAGATCATGAACTTTGTTTGATAGTTCGATGCTCTGATGAGTTCTTCCTGATTGTTGTTCATTGCCTCAATATCTTGATATACTTCGTCATTCACTCCAAAAGCCGCAGTCAAAAATTTTCCAAATAGTCCTCTCTTAGTTCTGTGGTGAATGTCGGCCATGGTAGCAAATATCCATTTGGAGTGATTTTCCATTTTTTTTTTTTAAGTGTTGTACGAGGGATGTGCATTTGACTTCATCGGTGAGCTTCTTGGATTCGCTGCACATATTTTTGAATTGGCTGACGACTGTGGATACCTCTGATAATTCCGTTTCAGTTTTGTTTTTAGGATACGTTGTCTCTATCCTAAAAATCCCTCTATCAATTTTTGCTGATCCAAGGTGTTCAACGTAAAAACCATTTTGTGGATAGTTGATTTTAAACCCTGTTTCTGCAGCGGCGGTTATAATCATCATACTTATGGCTGCTAGGAAAAACAATACATATGATTTTTCTGATGTTGAAGCTACGTTCCGTAGTCGGTCTGATCTCCGTACCTCTGAGTGGTTTTGGGTGGTTGGTAAATGGCGTATGTCTTCTGTCGGTAATGGGATTAACTTGTGGATCGGTCTTTTTTGTGGTGAGCGACCTGCTTTCTTTATTGTTACCACTCGGATTGCTCCATCTTGTCCCTGGTGAGTTTCTATAATTCTCCCCAAAGGCCATTGGTTTGGGTTTATATTTTCTTCTTTGATTAGGGCCATCGTTCCTACTCGCAGATTGTTGGTCTGATTCTTCCATTCGTGTCTTTGCTGCAGTCTGGTGAGGTATTCTGTGCACCATGCGCTCCAAATGTTTTTCTTTTACTTTTGCACGTGTCTCCATCGTTGAGATAGGTTAAATTGTTCTGTCGATTCCAAGTTTGGTGGTGCTAGAACTTCTCTTCCTATGAGAAAGTGTCCTGGGGTCAAGATGTTGAAATCATCTGTGTCTTCTGTTAGCGGGTAGAGTGGTCTTGAGTTCAAACATGCTTCGATTTGATACACCAACGTTGGTAATTCTTCATAGGTCAAAATGCAGTCTCCAATTACTCTCTTGAGATGGTGCTTCATAGATTTTACACCTGCCTCCAGTATTCCTCCGAAATGTGGAGCTGCTGGTGGAATGAAGTGCCATTGTGTTCCTAAGTTGACGATTGTGTTTTGCACAGATTGTGATTATATCAATTTTGTGATTTCATCTTCGAATAGGCTTGCTGCTCCAACAAATGTAGTTCCGTTATCACTGTACATATTCGCACAATGTCCCCTTCTGGCTGTGAAACGTCGAAGTGCTGCCAAGAATGCCTCTGTTGTCATGTCGCTGACTACTTCTAGGTGAATGAATTTGTGACCTCTTCCTTTTGTTGTTCTGACTTGAATCGGTCCGGCGTAGTCCACTCCTGAATTTGTAAATGGTGGTGCTGGTGTTACTCTCGATTTCGGAAGTTGTCCCATGAGTTGCTGTGCGGTCTCGGCTTTGTGACGGATGCATACAATGCACTTATTTATAACTGCTTTGATGGCCCGCTTACCGTTGATGATCGAGAATCTGCTTCGTATGTACGACAATGTCGCTTGGTTGCCTCCATGTAGCGTGGTCTTGTGTGCGTTTCTCACCACCAGCGTAGATATGTGAGAATAGTATGGAAGAATCATCGGGCGTCATTGGTCGTAGGGAAGAGGTGAGTGTTCGAGTCTTCTTCCGACTCGGATTATGCCCTTGCTGTCGAGGAATGGGTTGAGGATCTGTAGCTTACTTTTCTTGTCGACTGCGTTCTGCTGTTGTAAAGACTTGTGTTCTTCGGTAAACTCTTGCTGTTGGACTATTTTTATGATTCTTTCGAAAGAGTTTTGAACTTCTTGAACGGATAGAGCAAGACTTTCCCCTTTTTTAATGAATCGACGGCAGTAGGATAATACCCTGAGCATCCTTGTCAAGTTTGAGAAGCGTTTCCATATATCGCTCCTTATCGTAACCTCAATTTTGTGACGTGTGGCTTTTACTTTTTCTTGAATGTCGGGAATGTTATCTGCTGTGGGGATTTCACGGAAAAACTTCAGCCAATGAGGACCTTTCCACCACAGATCAGCTGATTGAAGTTTGTCTGGGTCCAATCCCTTGGATATGATGTCTGCTGGGTTTTCTTGGGACTTGACATGGTTCCAGGATGCTTGAGGAGCGTTTCTGTGTATTTCGCAAACTCGGTTTGCCACAAAGGTATTCCGTCTCGTAGAGTCACCCTTTATCCCGGCAAGAGTGATCATGGAGTCGGTCCAAGCGAAGGTCTGGGTATCACCCATTTGAAGTGTTGTCTTAGTTTTCTGAATTAGTTTTGATAGTAGGACTGCTGCACATAGTTCCAAGCGAGGTAGGGTTGTTCTGTTTTTTGCCGGAGCGACTTTTGATTTTGCTTGCAGCAGCGTTATAATTCGCTTATCTTCTTCTTCTATCCGGCTGAAGATCACTGCACCATAGGCCTTTTCTGATGCATCGCAAAAGCCGTGGAGTTCAATTTTTGTTTTTCTCAGATGTATCCACCTCGGAATCTTGATTTTTTCTACTTCTTTTATTTTGCTCTGAAACTGTATCCATCTTGAAGATATTTCTTGATCTACAAGCTCATCCCAGCTCAGGTTTCTTAGCCATGTCTTGAATGATGAGTTTAGCTTATATTACGATTGGAGACAACCATCCTAAGGGGTCGAATAACTTGGATATTTCTGACAAAATTTGTCTTTTTGTTAATTCGCGTATCTCGGAGACTTTGACTTGGAATTTGAAGGTATCGTCCAGAGATTTCTTGAAGTCTTCCTGAGGTAGTTCTTGTATTTTCTGTTCTCGAAATTGTTCTGGAATTGATTGGAGTAATGCCGGTGAGTTGCTAGACCATTTTCTCAGGTGGATGGAATCCAGCAAGGCTGAGCATTTTTATTAGTTGGTTTTGTAGTTCTAGAGCTGATTCTGTATCTGCTGCTCCTGATAATATGTCATCGACGTAGAAGTCTCTTCATGCTGCTTGGCTTGCTGCCGGAAATTTGTTTGATTCTTCGATTGCAAGCTTCTGTAGTGTCTTGATGGCTAGATATGGTGCTGAGGCTGTACCGTAGGTTACGGTCAGTTCGTACACATCATGTCGGGTGACTTTGCTCATATGATCCGACTCTATGTATTCTTTCATAAATGCAGAATATTATTCTTGTAAACTGGGATCTTGATCACTTGATGTAACTTTCTCTCGATGTTCTTGAATCTTGCTGCGGCTCTTGGTTCAGAGTAACCCAATACATCTGCTGACTGTTTGGATGAGATTCTAACAATGAATCTACCCTCAGAATCTCGAGTTGTAGTTTCCTCGAAAATCTCTTCGCATGCTTGCTCTATTTTCTGTTAGGTGCTGCGCTTGGGTTATTTCTTCAATTTCCCAGAACTTGGTTAGCTGTCTATCTTCTTCATAGTGAGTGATCATGCTGACAACTTGGATGGCGGGAGATCCAGAGTCAGAAACGATCCATCCTAACTCTGTGTTTTGTTTCAACAGGCCTTCCGTACTTTTTTGCATGCCGTTTAAAATGATATTGGCGTATTCCTTTGCGCCTCATATACCATCTATTGCAACTGGTGTCATGAATGTTGGATCGGCTAGCACTTCATTCTTCCAACTATATATGCTGTTTATGTGTAGGTGTCGTTTTGGCATGGATTGAGTAAGTTTTGGAAGGACAATCATATTGACATCTATAGAGAATGTGCTCATAAATCGTGGTTTGATCCGTGCGTCAGTAGACCATTTAGAGACTTTTGGTTCTCCGTCACCAATTCCTGAGATTTGTGCTCTGATGCTATGACGTGGTAATCCCAGCCGATTTGCAGCTTCTTCAGTAATAATGGATATCTGTGACCCTTGATCAATAAGAATCCTCACGACTTGAGGGGAACTTGATCTGCTCACTTCTATTAGAGCAGTAGCGAGTAGGACGTTTTCTTCATTTCTACGGCGTGGCGTGGTTAGACATAGCGCCTTTTGGTGGGTGATATTCTGCTCTTCTTGTTGGTGGGTATCGTTGAGTATTCCGTGGTTGGGAAGTTGTGGGTCTTTTTTCGTAGTTTGGCTGCCTGTTGGAATTTTGTTGCTGTCATTCCATGTGTAGGAGTTTTTGGTGTTGTCGACTGCAGATGCTACATTTTGCATGGCTGAAACATCTCTTATTGATGTTCTGGCTGAGAACATATCTGTTGCTTTCCTGTGCTGAAATTCCTTTGAACTTCTGACAGTGGTACGTCATGTGTTGGTCTTGGTAGAAGAGACAGCTTGAAATAGTGTATTTTCTCTCTGAGCTTGGCTTCCGTTCTGATCCTGGAATAGTTTCTAGTAACTGGAATCTATATTCCAAGAATTTCATAAATTCTTCCGACTATGGAACGTCGTGAGGCTTCTCAAGACTTTGTTCATATAGACGGCTGGTTTTGGAGTCCCACTTTCTCATTGTCATTCGGATTACTATGGGTCCCCAGGTGTTAACTTTTGATGTCTAGATTTTTTAGTGCTTGTAGACACTCGCTGGTGACGTCATGCAGCCGCTTTAGCTTCTCGGCGTTCTCTCTTGAGACTTCTGGTAGGTCTATTAGTTTGTCTAGGAGCTAAAATATTAGAAGTCTTTTGTTCTCATAACGCTTTTGTAGTAGGTCCCATGCGGAATCGTAGTTGGCCGCAATTGCTTCTAAGTGTTGGATTAGCTTGCTTGCTTCTCTCCTGGTATTAGATTTTAAGTAGTGCATCTTGTCGGCTTTGTTCAACGCTGAATTTTCATGGATGAACTTTCTGAAGATGTCGAAAAATGAAGACCAGTTTTCATACCCTCCATGGAAAATTGGAATTTGCACTTTTGGTATTTGCAGGTTCTGTTGTGGTTGATTAACCAGTATTTGTTGAGGTGGAATGACGACATTCTGTTGGATTTTTGCCGCTATCGCTTCAATGACATCATCGAATTGGCTCTGGATTTGTTTGTACACGTCCATAGTGAAGTACTTATCTTGATAGCTATCTTCACTTACGGCGATTTCTTCATGCAGGTTTTGGATTGCATCCCATTGTTACTTGCTTGAATCCATCAGATGTTTATACCGGAATTCTGATTTTTCTAGCGTAAGTTCTGAGCAAATTTGGGCGAGAGTGTCTTCCAATTGCTGTATTTTGAAGTTTTGCGTTTTTATCCGTCTCTCTTGGATGCTGACGTTGGATGGCTCAGATTGGACTGTTGTAGGTTTGGCCTTTAACACTTGTTA
This sequence comes from Ceutorhynchus assimilis, assembly GCA_917834065.1. Classification (NCBI taxonomy): domain Eukaryota; kingdom Metazoa; phylum Arthropoda; class Insecta; order Coleoptera; family Curculionidae; genus Ceutorhynchus; species Ceutorhynchus assimilis. Next base: position 25,113,872 of record OU892282.1, on the reverse strand, counting down.
TAACGTTTAATCAGAGCTGATAGGACAGTAAAGATGTCAAAGATGTTGAACCACTGATGGTAACAAAAAAGATCTCTTGGGTTTTGAATGTTCTGGACTTAGAATTCCCTGGTGGAACTCATACTTTTATTGACTAACAAACGCCCTTTCAATACATTCCGAATGCCCTCTTTCAACAATAAAAAAATACAATAGATTGGTGTTGTGTATCATATTTCCCGGAACGCTCTGATCGATTGCGCGTATTTTACCGTCACTCTGTTTCTCCCTTTGGTCTCCGAAAATGCCTTTTCCGAATTCCACCCTAGAAAGTCTCCTACTCCGTTATTATCCACTGCGTTAGATCGGCAACATATGTTTTTGATAGGCAGTAACGAGGGTGTGGGGTCGGCCTTTACTCTGGCTTTGGCTCGCTCTGTCTCTCGAGTCTCTCGCTTATTTCGTCTCTATCTCTCGTCGCAAAAATGCTATACTTCGTTATCCCTCTATATTAATCGCTCCTGGAAAACGTTTAGGCCTATTAGACTGTTCAACGCCAAATCTGTAAGTAACTGATGATATAAATGTAGCAGATAAATCAGGTTTTTTTTTTGGAGATTTGTTTCGGTGTAAATGGATGGAGCTCAATGTGAAACTACTATTTAGAGTCAAATTATTGCTTACTTATTTTTAACTCCTTGCTGAAGAAAACATACAAGATTCAGGTACCTATACATTTTTCAATTCAAGTATTTCCTTAAACTTCCTGTTCACAACTTTCTCTGTGGCTCGCCTATGAGTATTTGAAGTCTTAAAGCCAAACTTTTTTTCCATCCTGTTTATTTGAAATTTCTTTAATATTTTTCATTCAAAAATCTTTTACAATATCCTGTGATAGCTACAATTTCAAACCGTTAATAAAATTAATCAAAATCCCCTCAACCAAAATGTGAAAAAATCATCCCTTATAAATAAGAAAACGTGACGTTGCCATCATCTGTTTCCCGAAATGCTATTTCCATGCTCTCCCGAGCAGCTCAGATAATATAATTTATTTGACCGAAATCGGCGACTTCTGGCGTTGACGTTTCTTTTATTCCCGACAATATAATCAAGGGGGGCCCTCCGCGATTTTACGGCAATTTACAAGTGTGTTTGTGATTTGTATACTAAACACAAAGTAATATATCTTGAGCCGTTTTTAGGGACTAGGGGGACTACAGACCCTCTAACTTCCCTATGTATAATAGGGCTTGTGATGTTCTTGAGCAGGCCGAGATTTGGTTTGAAATCTTCTGAAGAAATTTCAATGCTCTTGTTATCAAGTATTACTATACGTAAACATTCATTTTCTTAAATTTCATTACCGATAAGGATCTTCTATATTGACGGAAAAAAAAAACCTATTTCTGCTAAGTAGTTCAAGAAAATATATTATGGTCCTTCCTTTGATAGATGTGGCCTGACAGTTTGGGAAGGCACTAATCGGAATTGAAAGACAGAATTGGTAATTTCAATGAGAAACTATGAATGCAGAAAGGTACCATGATTTGTATGTGAGACATTGTTGTTTCCTATACAGCTCCAGTATTCAGTAAAGTTTTTATCACGGAAACTTTACTATGGTCGGGTTGGTTAGTATTTACTTGGGGTAATCACACGTCTGTCAGATAATAATGCTCTGATGAGCAGACCAAGAAGCATTTGTCCAATTTAAATTTAAAAAGTCGCAGTCGATCGACGGCGTGTTATATACAGATCTGTATAGCTAATCCATATTTGATTTGAATGTTGATATTTGACTATTTTGAGACTAATTTATTGACCTCATTAAGTCCAATTTGACCGACTTTAGAACGATTCAAAACTTGGCTGTCAAGTCCATTCCCTCAAAAGCTTTTATCCTGAAGAAGTTATGTTGTACAAGGTCTGAACTAATCTGAAACTTTTACTTCAGAGCTCTGTTTATTCGTCTTTGAGTAGGTATGCAGTTTTTCCTAAATATTTCTCAAATCCTAATCGCTATGTATAAGTTAGCACCGCACCAAGACTTTCATCTTTCATCCTTTATGCCATAATTTTCAAACAATGGAAAATTCTTGTAAGTGACATTTTATCCGCACTAATAAATTAGCACTGAAGGCAATAACTGTCTGATGGGTAATCGTTGGTGGGTGCGCCATCATCCGCTTACATAACTTAAGAACGAATATACTGTCACTGGCACAAGCCGGTTTAGCACAAAGGCACCACTCAAAAGAGGCACGTGCACCCAATAGAAATTATATGCTCCCTTAAAAGGGAAATTGTCGTTTGCTCGGCCCTTAGATAAAAGATCGATAAAGTGCAGATCTTGTGTTATTTTGGGCTCGCGAAACAATTTTCGGTTTTGGTTTTGTGGTCTTTAATAGAGTGTAGGGGATGAGGGACTTTGTGGGGACCTATTCATCCTTATGGAGCAGCTTTTTTCCGAATCTGGGAAATTTATTATCGGAAATATTAGGGAATTAATACATTCTACACAAAAGCATGTACAGTTGCGATCAAAAAAAAGTTGTACAAGAAAAATCACCAAAATCTCCTGGTCTATTATACTTTAATTTAATTCATAACCAAAAATGACATTTTTTTGGCATCTTTTGACAAGGTCTTAACCTAGAAAGCTTCAGATGACATTATTTTGACATTTCTCTACCCATTTTTATCCTAGAATGTCATTGCCTGTCAAAATTTTGTATGTTACACCGGGAGCTCAAATTGGGGTTAATAATTTTTGTACTACTTTTTTTTTATCGCAACTGTACATACCTATCATTTTAGTTGCGTATCGTGCACAGACTCAAGGATTAGGTATTCATTTTTATTTCCATCAAAATTCCTTAACTTTGGCTAGTATACACTATACATATAGGCAACCAATCTGTTTTTGTCTATTCTAATGCCTTTACTAGTTTACAAGATATTTATTCATCTGCTGTAAAAATTTAATAATAATAATAATAATAATAGGTAATAATAATAATAATGAAAATAATATAAAACTATTGGTGAAAATACTTTACCACAGTGCACAAAACGATAGCATCCCAATTTCATGCCATAATCGAAAATCCAACCCTCATGCCGGAATTTCTCATGGAGAGCATCACAACCATGCTACCGAAAGGTGGAGATTCGAAAAGCCCTAAAAATTACCGCCCAATAACTTGCTTGCCCGTGTTGTATAAGATCCTAATATCAATGATCGCACAAAAAGTAGAGAAACATATAACTGAGAACCAGATTCTTAGATCTAAATGACGGGTATGTGAAAAGAAATCTCAGGGCACAAAAGAGCTGCTTATAATCGACTCAATTATAATGAACCAAGCAAGAACGAAGCAAAGAAACCTCTCGGTAGGTTGGGTTGATTACAGAAAAGACTTCGACTCCGTGCCGCACAGCTGGTTAATAAAATGGCTCGAAATTTACAAAATAGACCCACCAGTTGTTAATCTACTGAAACACCTAATGCAACAGTGGAGAACGAGGTTTGTAGTCCGGGCACAGAAACAACAGTATCTCACTCAATATTTGCAAGTCAAAAGGGGAATCTATCAAGGAGACAGTCTGAGCCCCTTGTCGTTTTGTCTCGCTCTCAACCCACTGAGTTCACTGCTTAACTGAAACCCATATGGCTATAAAGTAGATGGACCGCGAGGTCAAAAACTGACTCATGGATTCTATGGACGATTTCAAGTGTTGCGCAGCATACTCTTAAGCTCATGGATGTACCAAGATTAGACACCTGGCAACAGATGAAACTTACAAGTATCTGGGTTTCCAGCAAGCGCTGAACATAAAAACATCAAACATGAAGGAAACTATCAGACAGCAGCTAAAGAAAAGAATACAGCTCTTAACTACTAAAAACTAATTCAAATGCAGAGAACGCCTTCACTGCGATCAACCCTTGGGCTATATCTTCTGTAGTGTTTACTTTTGAAGTACTCAACTGGCCTGATACTGATCTGAAAAAAATAAACCGATTAGTTCGAAGTCTACTTACCTCGTACCGTAGTCATCTTCTACTGCTAGGTTGTACATCTCCAGGACGAATGGTTGGCGCGGGCTCTGTTCTCTGAAGACGTGTCACCTGAAACAAAAAGAAAACTTGATAAGATATTTCAGGAACTTCAACTTACCTGTCCACACCGCATTCATTCGTGCCAACGAAAACTTCAGCCCACTCAATTTAGCCCATGTAGTGGAACCTCAAATAATGAACCATGAGGACGAGATGATACAAGAATGGCTATCAAAAGAAGTACACGCCAGATTTGCAGCAGTTCTACGTATTAACGAGATCGACAAAGAAGCTTCGTACCTCTATCTCAAAAAGGCTTGGCTTAATCGAGAAACTGGAGGAGCAATAAATGCAGTACAAGACCAGGGGTGCGATTTTCGAGACCGTTCGAGTACATTCCGTACACGAAATTTGTCTGCTCCCCATTTAATTTACATTGCTGTCAGTCAAATTTCGTGTACGAAATGTACTCGAATGGTTTCGAAAATCGCACCCCAGGTTGTAGCGACAAGGTACTATGTACGCCACGTGATGAAAGAAGCCATTACAACATACTTGTGCAAAGTATGCAACCTGAAGCCTGAAACAGTACTACGTATTACAACCGCATGTAGTGATGTAATTGTTCCAAAAGAGTATTTGAACAGGCATAATGACGTAGCGAAAATCGTACATAATCACCTTTGTCCCAAGATCCATTTCATCAAGGAAATTCCTCCGTATTACAAGTACAACTGTCATCGAAAATGAAACAACAAAAATCTACTGGGACACGCTGATCGTAACTGACAAACAAATCCTTCACAATAAACCAGACATTCTTTATATTAACAAAACGGGGAAATATGCATTTATCATTGACTTTTCCTACATAGGAAAAGTCACCAAGTACCAAGATTTGTTATATGAATCAAAAAGAATGTACGATCTCAAGTTCATAATTTCTGCCACAGGTTTAGTAGAAAGACGACTTGTTGAAAATCTAGAAAAACTCGACCTGGACAGAGAACTGGCTGGACTAATGAATGCAAAGTCCTGCAAAGACCAGTGGTGCTTAGAGCATGTCATGTAGTGCAGCGTCATGTGCTGCACGGAACGTAACCTTGATTTCGGCCCGATTACGGCTCGAAACATTTTCCCTCTAAAGTTGAAAAAAAAAATAATAATAATAATCATTGAAACAGAGCCCATGTCTTTCACAAACAATTTTGCACCCTTATTATTTCCGAAGTGAATGCTTCTTCACAGATTTTGCTAGGAACCTATACCTTCAGGAAATTAGAGTGTACATAAGCTCAGAGCAGATCAAAAAAGGACACCTATGTTCGAATTCCGAGCTGGATCATAAGTTAAGACAATCATTTTTCAAATTCTTTTCACAACTCATTTTCCCAAGATAAAATCTTTGAGAGATATTTTTTTTCATGGCGTTTGTCTCAAGTTCCGACGGTATTATTTTTTTTTATTTGCCTGTAATTTTGCTTTTCTGAATTTTCATCAATCCGATTGTTATTATTGGATTGGATAAACCTGGGCACTTTCCAAAATTCACCGGTTTCTGAACCGGTGCGATACCGGTTTAATAGTTTACTCACCAAACCGTTCCAAAATGTACCGACTTTTTACCGGTTGAACCCGATCGTTCGTTCCAAAATTGAGCGGAATGATCAGCTGTTTAAAACTGGTGAGGCACCGAATCCACCGGGAATTTTTGTCGGTTTTTTCGGTTGAAGGTTTATTGACACTTTTTTTTTACGTACATTAATTTAATTGCTTTGAATGAGCACTATTGCGCATTGTGTCTATTGTTAAATTGCTGCTTGCAGATGGCAGAATAAAAAAATGTTTGTGCGTCATTATGAAATCGACAAACCAAATACTCAGCTCACATAATCTACAAAAATCGTACTGAAAACTACCGTTTGTTGACTGTTAAAAATAATAAAAATACATACCAACCTCACTGCATCCCACAAAAAAATCCATTCCAAAAAATAATAAGCAACACCACGAAACTTTGACACCAAAGCGTTCCAAAATGCACCAGAGAGATCTTGTAACCGGACTTGCATCTGACTTTTACCGGAATTTTTGGACAGCTACCGGTTCATTTAACCGGTCAATTTATCGGTGAAATTTGGAAAGTGCCCCCTATCTTCAACTGTTTCGGAAATATTGACAGTTAAAAATTGACTTTTACGCATCTTTGACAGACTGTGAAACCTAAACGGTTAATTTCAGAGGAAAACGGATTTGACATTCCCATCTTAGATTTCCATAAGCTATCATTTGACACCAACTTTGAATTTAACCGAAGATTAATAATTTAGGCGGAATTTTTAACCATGGATTAAATTCAAGGTCGGTGTCAAATAATAGTTTATGAAAAACTAAGATAGGAATGTAAAATCCGTTTTCTTGTAAAATTAACCGTTCAGGTTTTACAGTCTGTCAAAGATGCAAAAAAGTCAATTTTCAACTGTCAATATTTCCGAAACAGTTGAAGATAGGTATATGACATTGGCTACGTTCACCAGAACCAAAACGGATTGTAAACAGTTTACAAATACCAACAGAATATGTTGGGTAAACTCTTGGTTCTGCTGAACGATTCAACTTTCCAATGATAGAACGTCGCCATCTGAATGACAGGTCACCACACAAAACACAGTGTTGAAAATTATAAACACTCTCAAATTATGCTTGCAAAAATGGCGACCGTTTGCAAAACATGTTTAGTTTTAACACAAATTCAACGTAGCGTTCAGCAGAAAAATCGCAAACCGTTTACCAACGTTTGTATCTGGTGAACGCGACCATTGAATACTTATAAAATATGTCTAGAATTTTCCGCAGAATCTAGAAATGTCATAATATACAGGGGAAGTCATTTAAAAAAACATAACTTTGTGTCACTACTAGTTATTTGGCCACCCTGTATACTGGAAAATAATTTAGGAATGTAGTACTCATGTTTATCTACAAGTTTTGTATTTAGTTTTTTCTTTGATCTCCGTTAATATAGGAGATATGGACCACCGCGCGCTTAGTAACACCCTGTATAAGTACCCTCGAATGCTGCCTAAATAACCCACTTCCAGGAGAAATTCTTCTTCTGCGACTGACTTACTCCATATAAATAATTAATTCTTCACCTTCACCTGCCCAAAATCTACACGAATCGGATTTAAATTAGGAATTAAAAGAGCCTTAAGTCAAAACTATGGTTAAGATTTATGTTGAGGAGTTGAGGATACTTTCATCTTATGCAGTCATGATGTACGGCATCATCTAAACCATTATTTCCGCATCATATACTTATGCACAGTAAGGCCAAGCATGAAATGCATTATCGAAAAAGAATCAAGAGAAAAACATGTGCTGGGAGGTCAACTCACATTAGTCCGTACCAGTACTTCAATTCAGATCACTGATGCCAATGACCCACTAAATATGGGGTAATCATCTCATTTTTAGACAGAGCGGGATATCTTCGCAACTAACTCTGACGATACGAAAAAACAGAAAATAACACTAAAAAACTTCTTTTTCAATTGATATTCTGAAAATCTCATAAATAGGGATCGAGGGAAGGAGAAAAGACACAACAAAGAACAACAAGCACAACAGGGATTTTACTCGTTCCATTCCCATCGCAGCGAAAGTACAGTCAATTGGAAGAGAAGAAAATGCAATGTGAAAACAGTACTTATTTAGCTCAGAAACATCCGTAAGAAAAGGACTGACACACCCAGTGTGCGGAATAACTTAAAGTACATGGGGATTTTGGAAACCATTGAAGATACAGGGTGAACCAAATGGGGAAAATGTTTCAGTTTTCTTGACTGTATGTAGCTTCTTTGAATCTTTTATTGAACCAATGTGATCCTTAACTCATTTTCTTGGCATATGTCCATTGTATGTAAGGATCTTGTGTTGGTTGTTTCATATACCTATATGTTATGCAACACTTAATCTTCAGGGCCCGTATTCTCGGAACAGAGACCTGTCTAAGTCGCCCATATTGTTATTTCCATAATACTGAAAAAGACAGAACCATCGTTGTCTTGAGAACGCTTTTCCCTAGTTTCGAGAATACGGTCCCTGGTTCGTGTGTCGATTTTGTGATTTTTATTCTAATTCTAATTGAGTTCGCTCGTTTCTTCAATCTGGAATGTAGGCTTCTCAACTTTCCCAAAGCACTTCATTATACAGGGTATCCAGAATAACTTGAATTACATGGGGATTTGGAAACCATTTCCAAAACTATTATTTTTTCATTCCTAATCTATAGTTTACTTAGAAGAAATTTATTTCGATTCATTAATTTGATGTTTCTGACGTTTTTGATCATCTCTGTTCTTTTCTTGTGTTCCGTATATTTCTACATAAACCGCTTATGAAGCAAGATAGAAAAAAAAATGTAAATACAAAGTAAATAGTAGAGATTCACGAGAACCTCTATAAAATAATATAACTTTTATATACCTATACATTCACGCAAAAGTTGTGGCAAACACACCCTGTATATTTATTTCTTGGTAATCGAATAGACATTCTTTTCCTGATTTCGAAAATATAAGTATGTATAATATGTTCATATTTCTTTTACACCTTTTATGAAATATTTGCTAATGTGAACGCCGTTATTTTCAAAATATTTTCTGTAATCTCTATCTTATTTCGTCAAAGCACTAATAATATAATCAGCATGTACAGGGCGTTTTTACATATATTGACACCTTACCTACAGCCTTTACCTTTACAGGTAAAAAAAGGTGTAAATACAAAAGTTGTACAGTTTTGGCTAAATTTTTAGAATCCATGATCAGAAACAAAAACTGAATGTCAGAAATGTGAAATTTTGCATGATTTCAGCTTTTTTCAAATGGGATGCTCTATATTTGGTTCTATATTCTTGAAGGGCACAATGCCCCGATTCCAAAAATATATAGTTTGTCTATATTTGGTTTAGCAGTCTCTTATATATTCGGCTCCAAAAATTGTAAAAATACTATCCTACTAACTGATTTTGTGAACCATCCTACCTAAACAGGTTGATGCTGCAGGTAAAATTTGAGGTACTTGGTTTCTCTAATTAGTATTTTTAAAATTTTTAGAACCAAATATGTTGGAGACGGCTCAACCAAATATGGACAAACTATATATTTTTGGAATCGAAAAATTGTGCTCTTCAAGAATATAGAACCAAATAAAGGACATCCCATTTGAAAAAAGCTGAAAGCATGAAACATTTCACATTTCTGTCATTCAATTTTTGTTTCTGACCATGGCATGGATTCTAAAAATTTAGTTAAAACTGTACAACTTTTGTATTTACGCCTTCCTTCTTCCTGTAAAGGTAAAGGCTATAGGTGGGGTGTCAATATATTATAAAAAAACAACCTGTACTATTGCGATAAAAAAAAGTAGTACAAAAATGATTAATTATCAATGATTAACCCCAATTTATGTTGGATTCAGGCAAAATCTATAGGCGAGTTCGGTTGATCCTCCACAAGCTTTCTAGATTTTGGGTACATTCAGTGAATCGACAGCACCTTGCAGACTCTCTCCCTGATTAAATCTTCCAAATTTTGACTTCTTCCTTTGTATATAGACCTAACTAATCCTTTAGGTATAATACCTAAATAGCCATATAGGAAATTGTATAAAAAGATCAGATCAGGACTATTCGATATGGTTAATTAATAGTTCTGGGTTCCACTCGGTAAAACAGTTGTTTAAAAAATTTCGTACGTGGGTAATGTTACGAGTTGTGAAACAGTGCGCCATCGTGATTCCATAATATGATATGTGTTCCTTGTTAACGAACCTTCAAATATAACTGGACCAATGATTCTGCTTCTATAAGAATATCACGCCAAACATTCAATGTCTGACGACCCTGGACCCTGGTGTTTAATTTCTAGATACTTCAGTGTGGGGGTTCTCTGAAGCCCATACATGAGTATTTGGTCGGTTATACTCCGGTTGTAATAAACTCAGCTTCATCGCTCCACATAATCTTTAATAAATCATTGTCCCTAGTTTTCCTAACATATAATTACATTTCAGTAGCTATACCAGGTCCTGTGATCATTTGTAAATTATTGTACAGGGTGGTCCAAATTGGACACTTTCTTATGGAAACACCCTTTATTTTTAGAGATAGAAAAAAATTAACCCCCCACTCTGAGGCTCAAATTTCATGAAATCTTGATTGGTGCAAACCGCATTTTGATATTTTTAACCGTTTAGTCGCTAGAGGGCGATTCTCGATTTTGACAGTAAAGCCTCCATAACTTTTTTGTTTATGAAAATAATTTATTTCCGCAAAGACCTTTTGGAAGCACTTTTTCAAGCAGAATTCAGTGACGGTCTCAGTTTTTTTCTGTCTAACTTCGATTTCGAGATATTGACCAAACTCCGACTTTTTTCAATAGGACACCCTATATATTAATAATTCATTAGAAATCTATGCTTTTGCTGATTTCAATGATATAAAGTTCGATAGGTTTATCTCTAACAGTTTTCGAGAAAAAAAAATTATATTTTTGTCATAAGAAACAATGTGTTGGAAAAGGACTTTATCTTTGTCAGGAAACTGAGAAAGGTCTCTTTCTAACACATTGTTTCTTATGACAAAAACCGAAATATTTTTTTTTCTCGAAACCGTTAGAGATAAACTTATCGAGCTTTATCATTGAAATCAGCGAAAGCGTAGCTTTCTAATGAATTATTAATAAATAGGGTGTCCCATTGAAAAAAGTCGGATTTTGGTGAATATCTCGAAATCGAAGCCAGACAGAAAAAATCTGAGAGCGTCACTGAATTCTGCTTGAAAAAGTGCTTCCAAAAGGTCTGTACGAAAATGAATTATTTTCATAAACAAAAAAGTTATGGAGGCTTTACTGTATTGCTCAAAATCGAGAATCGCCCTCTAGCGACTAAACGGTTAAAGATATCAAAATGCGGTTTGCACCAATCAAGATTTCATGAAATTTGAGCCTCAGAGTGGGGGGTTCATTTTTTTCTATCTCTAAAAATAAAGGGTGTTTCCATAAGAAAGTGTCCAATTTGGACCACCCTGTACTGGTACCTAGCATTTTTGGGTGATATTTATATTTATATAAAACAGTTTTTAAAAAAAATCTACTACCGTGCGTAAAGAACTCACTTTACGCACTATTCAGAAGGCGTAAAATTTCACTACACGCACTATCACTTCGCGCAGTGCGTGAAGTAATGTCATTGACAGATGTCGACACTGTCAATTTAATATTTTTCTGGTAAATTACTTCACGCACTAGTGCGTAAAGTATTTGTCTAAATCCATTTTTTTACACATATTGAATTGGTAGGAGAAGTAATTTTGTATGCAATACATGCGTAAAGCACCTTTTTTCACTCATGTGATAGTCGCACTCGCCTTCGGCTCGTGAAAAGAGGTTCACTTTACACACTTATTGCATAAATAAAAATTTTCTAGATTTTCCGAGGTGTTTACTAGCATTTAAGGTAGATAAATTTGAATTTTCTGAAAAAAAAAAATTATAGCTTAGTTTGGGGATTCGTCTTGTCGGTGAGACGAGACTCCTGCGTGTGGGAACTAAAATTAGGATTCCGACAAAATAATGATGGTCTTTTACTATACATGTTCATATTCCTACTACCTTCAAAATACAATAGAATTTGGGGATCTGCATCTTCATCATGCTTCTTCCCGTACCTATAATAAAACGTACAGGGTGATCTATTATAAAATCTCACTTCCTAACTTCTTCATTTGACGTTTTTGACAAAAGTTTTCAATACAAACGTTCTAAAAAATTGTCAAAAGTTTTTAACTAATATCTCAATTAAAAAAAAAAAAAAACAGCATGAGACCTATATGGAGAGATTTTCGCATTTTCTCTATAACTATTGAAGATTAACCGAGAGATAAACATATCAAACCGTATATCGCTGAAATCAGGTTGAAGAGGACTAATAAATAAGCGCACAATATGTATATATAGTCTTCCATTTAAAAAATACAACTTCGCTCTGCTACACTTCTTTGACTCACCCTGTATGTTAAAAAATTTGACAATTTCTTAAAACTTTTGCACTTAACACTTCTGTCAAAAACGTCAAATGAAAAAGTTAGGAGGGGGTGACATTTATAATAAATCACCCTGAACATCTACCTACTATAGGAAATGTTGTTCATTGCAACTGCGATTTATGGTAAAACAATTAAAAGGAATATCAACAAATTATATATTTTTCATCAGGAAAAGAATGTCTATCCAATTGTTAAAAAATATATAGGGTGTTTCCTTTAAAAACAAAAAGAACAAGTTGTGTCTGCCACATCTTTTGCGTGCACCCTGATACAGGGTGGAATTTTTAAATGGAATAAATTCAGTATTAGAAAGCCTGTTTATTTTCTGGAACAATTTAAAAAAACGGGTTCCTTTATTTTTAGTTTAGCACATTTTTTCGGCCTTTTCGTGGAATTTACCCCTCTCTTAAGGGTAGAAACCACCCCCAACTTTTTTTTTCAAATGTAAAGATATGTATTGTGATAGCTCGTTGGAATGGGCATAAAAAAAGGAATATACCTATTATTTACTTTTGCATTTCGGTGATCTAGTTATGTAATTATTTTTGACATTAACACACTATTTTAGGGTTGAGAATCCTAGTATCAGGCATCAAATAATGTGTTAACGTCAGAAATAATTACATAACGTTACAAATGGAGCATGTTTCGCATTAGGGTTCTACCAAGAAGAAATGCTGCAGATATTCAACAATTTTAACTGTAAAAAATTGTGTAGAAAAATATATTTTTATTTTTTTCTCGCTTTCTAGATGACCGAAATGTGAAAGTGAATAATGGGTCATATTCCTTTTTTTATGCCCATTCCAACGAGCTATCACAATACATATCTTTACATTAAAAAAAAAAAAAGTTGGGGTGGTTTCTACCCTTAAGAGAGGGGAGAATTCCATGAAAAGGCCGAAAAAATGTGCCAAACCAAAAATAAAGGAACCCGTTTTTTTAGTTTTTTCCAGAAAATAAACAGGCTTTCTGATGATACTGAATTTATTCCATTTAAAAATTCCACCCTGTATATAAAAGTTATATTTTCTAGCGGTTCTAGGGATTTTATTTACTATATTTTCTTTGTACCTATCTATTTTTAAAAAATTCTACTTTGCTTCATAAGCGAGTTATTATGCTGTCTAAATATACGGGATAACCCTTTACACTTGATTTTATATCTTTACCTCTGATGACCATCATTTTGTTTAATTCTCCATCTGACATCTTGATTCACCCTGTATATTCATCGCCCACGTTCCACAATAAAATTATCACTCAACGATCAAAATTCCTCTAGTCCGTCAAAGTTCGTTTTTCAACCCCCATAACGAGAAGGCGCGCATTTCACCCCCCTTAAAATGGAGTGGTAGGGCTCTAGCCAAGTTCTCATTGGCCCTGGAGCTTTCTTATGCCCGTCTTATACCACGCCCAGCGCTTAGCGGGGATCCGAGGGTGATGATATCCACCCCCGCGGAGCCCCTTAAATACTCGTTTAAATAGGCGCTTTGCGATTAAAATCTAATTTAATAGTAGTTTAGCGAGATTGCGCCGAAGTTGATTGTTTAATGCGATTTGAGGGGGTTGGTGCAGAAGAGAAGCGGGGGGAATAATGGTCTTTTACGGAACAAACGGGAAAATCTACGAGGTGATTTTGTGTGGAAAATAAAGACATTGTGATCGTCGATTACAATGATTTTACGTGGTACTTTAGGGCAAAAGGCTGATTTATATATAGGGTACATTTATGAACTATAGTATGGACCATTATTTATGAAGTTTCAATTAATTTTGGAACACAATCTATTTTTCATTGGTCATTGATTTTCATACGTTCGGACCAACAAAACTCAACAAAGATCATAATACATTATTCATTTCGGCCCCTAAATTTTATATAGGTATACTAGCTAAGCAAACGCTGAGTTAACATTTTAATTTTTTGAAAATAATTCAAATAATTATTATTACAGGTTAAAATCTGGTTCCAAAACAGAAGAATGAAATGGCGTAACTCCAAAGAGAGGGAGCTTTTGGCCGCAGGTGGTTCCAGAGAACAAACTTTACCAAATAAGAACAACCCACATCCAGATCTTAGTGACGCTGACGGTGACAGGCCAAAACTGGACTTATCTGATGTACAGGTAAAAGTAAGAGCTTCCTTTACGTTTAACATTCTATAAATAACCATCTTTATTCTAGGATATCTCTCCAGCCAATTCACCGTCATCTGTATCAGAAACACGGCAATTGTCTAACAACCAAGATATACCAGCTGCTGAAGCAAATCACCAACATTTACTTGGCTCACAAGTATACCAAAGTTCCGGCTATGATGGTATGGACTATGAAAGTTCAAACGATAGTGATGAAGAGATAAATGTCACTTGATTGTCCAAAGATTGATTCACAGCTTATTAAGAACTGACATTTTTTGATATTTAGGAACTTTGAAATATTTTCTTGTAGTTATATTTTTTAATGCTTCATTATATTTCTTTTGTTGTAAATCACATTTCCTGTTTTGGTGTTTCTGAAATTATCCATAATAATTATTGTTTTTACTGATATCAGCAACAAAAAGCAGCACAATCACTGTATTTTGACGTTTATCCTGTATATAAAAATTAAATAACTAACGATGTATAATAATTTTAAATTTATGATGTGCCATATAATTAATTAAAATATCAATGAAAAATTCTGTAGATAGATTTTATTTTACTTCGTGAGAACGTCTTCACTTAGGACAGTTACAGATTCACAATCAGCAAATCCAATTTTGAAGAAACGATGAATTTTTATACAGGTTGTCCGTTTTAAGTGATATCTATACACTATTGCTATCTCCGAAACGGTATATATAGGGTGTTTGGCAGAGGGTTAGCCAAACTTGGTGGGCTTATAGATCGGCCCATTTTGAAGATATTTTATCATATTTTATCAATACACTTGTGTCCTTAAGGTCCCCGTTTTTTTTATATCATTGCTTTTGTAGTATTCTGAAGAATTTTCAAAAATGTACCTTGTGACTTTTGTAATCTTTTTTTAAATATTTATAAAAATCACCGGCGTATACAAGGGGGGGGAGGGTAATGGGGGTAATTACCCCCCCCCCCCCCCCAAGATCGTTGCGATGGACGAAAAATATATACCCTACACCTTACAAATAAATATATTTCTTATATTTCTATTATATACCTACTCTTACAATTCAGGGGTATGTTTGAAAATCACGGCCGGCGGCCGTTAACACCTTTTCGATTTCAATTTCGCTCATGCTATAGGCCAGAGTAAACATTGCAACTGGACACGTTCAACCTGTAGCCCAAGTCTTGAAAAATATCGCATTCGAAATTTGATACGAATTTGACTGATAGCAATGTAAATTAAATAGAAGCGTTCGAAATCATATCAAATTTCGTATGCAATATTTTTCAAGAATTGGGCCCCTGGAGTTAAAACCAACCCGGAGGTGACTCGCTACTGAGAAACTGGCCCATAGTAAGTATGACGAAAAAACTATTATAGAACAGTCAGACCTTTGCCAGACTGCCAAGTTGCCCAAGTACTGCTGCGACGGCGACGTGACTGCGATCTAAAAGCTGACGCTGGATCCCATTATTGTTTCTCTACAGACTTGTTTTCTAGTTTGCACCAGTGTCCGCACTGCCCGCATGCCATTTATAGCGAATTCTATTGAAAGGGATAGTGCGCACTGAGCGTATTCGTGTCTTTTTCTACTAGTTTGCATAAGAAAGAGATAAAAATACATTTTTTGCACTGGTTCTACCTATAGAATCCGCTATAATTTGAAAGTTTTTGGGGAATCCCAGAGTTCGGTTTCAAGTTCGGTCAAAAGTTTTCGTCTCCGGCGGCTGGCTTGGACTAATTACCCCCACCCCCCCCCCCGCCCCCCAGACGCATGAGCTGGATACGCCGGTGATAAAAATGCTAATTATTTCGGTAGTATTTGTGCCTATTTATTACTTTATTAGATCAAGGATACCTCTCGTAATACCCTACAGACCAAAAACACACGAAACAAATATTTTCATAAATAATTTTAAAAAAAAGTTACTTAAGGGCACAAGTGTATTAATAAAATATCTTCGAAATGGGCCTACCTATCTATACGCCCACCAAGTTTGGCTAACCCTCTGCCAAACACCCTGTATACCTATATGAGCTACGAGGTCGGTTAAATTAAACAAAAGTGGCAGATTTTAGGTTATCCTTGGATTTTAGGTCCATTAAAGGTAAGTTCACAGGTTTGCCAAATTTTTGTTCGTTTCCGAGATATGCGCTGGAAAATGTAAAAAATGCCTGAAACGTATTCAATGAATATTTCAAAAATTATCATCTTTAGAAAAAAGTGTTCAATACAAAAGTTCTAAGATTTCTTCTTCTCTATAAAATGGTGTACTTAATTATTATCTTCACACGACTGTCAGTTTTTGAGATATCAGTACCAACTTCATTTTTTCAATTAAGGATCTGGATTTTTTATTTTATTTTTTAAAATAATTTTTTTCTTCCTTTAAAATGACCTATAATAGCTCAGGCGTGTGTCCCGCCGTTTCGGTATGGAAATATGTATCCATCGACCATCATCGACATTTCTTCCCTAGACCTGATGTATTTTACGCCCAGCTAAAATACGGCATTTCATGCTGCATTAGATATATCTTTTTATTCTTTGCCTGAAATTTAGTTTTAGTTTAAGACAGCGATATGTCAAATTTATTGAGAAAAAATAGCGACATAGAGACATGTAAAAATTTATTCAACTACACAAATTTTTAATTTAACTTCAAGATTCAAGACAAATATAAATTATCAAACAAAATTCATATTTAAATTTCTTCAAAAAGGGAACTGGGTAAGTGTTGAAAAATGTTCCTCACCTATATTCAAGGTACCATTGCGTCAAAAAACAGTCAGTCGTATAAAAATTAGTGGAAAATATCAGATCCGTACTAAAAAAAAGTGTTGATGATGGCTATTTCCATACCGAAACGTCAGGAAACACGCGTGAGCAGGTCGTTTTGAAGGAAGAGTAAAATTCTTTCGAAAAATAAATTAAAAAATTCGTCAACTTACAACTTTTTTAATAAATATGTACTAACATACAGTTAATATAGGTAGGTACCTAAGTTTATTGAAGTGAATACTTCTTTGGCCGCATGAGAGTGATTTTTCAAGGTCGCGTCACGACACGATTTATAAAATTTTCGTCTCGCAAGTGAGATGAAGCATATGAGGACTATTGTTCCTAACGCATTAATGTAATATGTACAGGGTATTTGATTATATTTGGCAGCATACCTACAGCTATTTAAGATAGAAAAAAAATTTTAATACAAAACTTGACAGTTTTTTTGTATATTTTCTGATAACGTTATCAGAAAAACAAAATCGCATCGGAAAATGGAGAAACGTAAGCAACTTCGACCTTTTTTAATGGAACACCCTGTATATTATGCGAAAAAATGAAAGATCTATTCTTTCTGATTCCAAATATATGTATATATATATATATATATTGATAACATTTGCGTGAGCAATTTTTGACATATCTCAGGTTAAATTATCAAGAATTTGCAGAGAAGTTCCATATGCGGGAAGAAAAAGTCTTTCATTTTATCGCAAAATTTACAGGGTGTTCCATTTAAAAAAGTCGAAGTTGTTTACGTTTCTCCATTTTCCAATGCGATTTTGTTTTTCTGATAACGTTAAAAGAAAATATAGAAAAAAATTGTCAAGTTTTGTATTTACAACTTTTTTCTATCTTAAATAGTAAAGGCTGTAGGTATGGTGCCAAATATAATCAAATACCCTGTACAATACATCTCTCTCTCTCTCTCTCTCTCACTCACTCACTCACCCCCAACGAATCGATAAATAGGTATTCACTTCTATCACGTGTACTGTGCTGCACGCGACTTTTTTTTTTAGGGCCGGTTTATTCACTTTCTGATAAACTCAGGTATACAATCTGACGGATAAAAACGCAATCTGTAATTCCATTGGTTGGCCAGTTATCCGACGACCAATAGAATTACAGAACGGTAAATTCATTCTTGCAGATAGTTACCAGCAAATTTATCTCAAAATGAATAAACCGGGCCTCAGTCTCAAAATAAAACTACCTAATATACTAAAGATATTTTTCGATTTTTCCCTGCCTGTTTATTTTGTAACAGCAAAATTTAAAATACCTATCACACAATGTATATATTATGAAATGATCATGTAATGAAAGCCATTAATACATGAGCATGTTGTAGGATAAGAAATAAGCCTCAAGCGAGTTTCGTATATAACATGCGAGTGTTTTAATGGCAATTACCTACATGAGAGTTGCATATACTATTTTTTCCACTCCCAGTTAATAAACGAAATTAATACATATTTATTTTAAGAAAAGTAAACTTTCCACTGGTGATGTCATCTATTAACAATTTTGGAAATTAAGATCTAGAGTAATTTGCGCATGAATCCCGTGGTGACGTCACCCGCAGACCTCGATGGATTGATTGCTATTGAGGCAGGCGATTCGAATTGGCTAATAATTCAAGATGTCGATGCGACCCGAAATGTGAACAAACATTGCCTCTATATAATTGTGTGTTATTTCTACTTCTTAGACCCTGCGATAGGGCCTGTTTAGTGGAGCCATTTTTTTTGTCTGGCATTTTGAGGGATGAATGTGACTAGTTAGTTGATGAGAATATACCTACCTAAGTGGTTTTAATGCCTGCCCCCTGTTCGAAATGTCCACAGAATGTTTCGCCGGAAAACTCGACTTCGAACTGTGATTACCGTCTGGCGATTTTTCAGCGTTATTTTCACAAAACCTGCCATTTTCTCGATTACAAGGCAAAAAGTAAACGCGGAAGGTTCTTTTCTTTTCTCTTGGAAGTTGACACTCATCCCCACTTTTTCAGCTATTGAGAAGCATCTGGTATTTTTTATGGGTGAATTATTAATCAATGTCAATCTTTTATTTAGAAGCCAAAAAATTTGAGATCATTAAAAAAAAAATCTTCATGTAAATCAATTTTTTTCTTCTGCAAATTTTCGAACGGGAGGCAGGCATTAAAATCACCCATATTCTCATCAGCTTAGTAGCCACATTCAGTAGCCCTCAAAATGCCAGACAAAAAAAAAATGACTCCACTAAACAGCCCCTATCTAACAGTCTATCTGTTTCAGAATTTAATTTGATGAATTTTAATTTATTCCAATTTCCTTTAACCGTAGTTAAAACTGAGTTACTTGGAATATTTATCTATCAATAAAATACCTGGGCATCAGGCGTATTTCGCTGTCAAAAATGCAGCAATGTATTTTAAATGGGAAAGCTCAAGTACCAGTCGAGTTCAGTTGAAATTTGTTTTGAACCGAGATTGTACAACTGGGCCTAAGGAGTGCTTATCGGCCTCGTTTTTGGTAATCGCCGCCATATTGCTTTTCAACGCAAGTGCAACACTCGTTCTGCACTGATACTTTAAAAAAACTGCACTCGAGCAGTCCCAATGAAACATCATTGTACTGCACCATACGTCAAACTTCAAATATGGAATTTCATTAAAAAAAAATGATATTTGTGCTCATTATAAATAATTATTAAAATATAGTTTAGAAAAAGTTCTTCCCTCTCTGCTAGAAGCCCTAAATATTCTTCATATTCACTGGTTTCACTGCTGCTGCTACTTTCCATAAAGGCAATTGCCATCAACAAGTGATTTTTGACATTTTTGGTAGTAGATTCACAGACAAACATAAAAAACGCAATAAAAAAATAACATTTAGGACTGTTTTTTTATGAAAAATCATCAACCACCAATAACCTCAATTTCATAAATAACAATAAACAACTGCACTGCACTGAGTGCGACACGAGCTTTCTAACCGGTGGCGCACCAACAGCATTCAGTGCAAAACTCAATGCATTACTTTCCCAATGAAATACAAAAGTGCAGCGCGGACTTTGCCAATGGATCACGAATATTGCACCAGTGTTGCACTTGCTCTACTAATGAAATACGCTATAAGTCGTCAGCTGTTTAAGCAGCCTACGTCAAGGCGAGAAACGCCATGCTGCTTACGTCACAACTGGTTGTTTTGGCTAGGGGGGGTAGGGGGGGATTTGTTACACACAGGCTTCATGAGGATACGCCATCCTGTAGTAGTAGTGTGTGTCATTCTTGGGTATCAGGTACAAAACGGACCCCAAGAAGCTGTGCAAATGAACACAGCAACGCCAAAAATAAAAGTTTCTATCAAAAAACGTTCTCAAACTGATAAAAACACTTTAGAAATTCACAGAAAATACGAGGAAAATACACAATCTCTTATGGATGTCAAGTTTGTTATGCCGCGACGCCATCTTGTACGTCAAACATCAAATCGCCCAGTTAAGTTATTCTTAATAAAAGTTTCAATATGCTATATCAAGTTCCCTTAACTTAAGATGGATCTACAGTGGCTAAATAAACCGTCACATACAGTGGCGACAATAGAGATCCCGCCGCCATTTTGTTCCCAACCTCTTGTTACTCTTAAATATTAATATATAGGATTTAAATGGACATCTATCATAAAAAATTGAAATCGACGTATTTGATAACTAATTAGGTCCATCAAATACGTTGTTTTCCATGTTTTATTATGGATGTTCACCCAAATCCCATATATTCATATTTTAAATAGGCAATAGGTGGGAACAAGATGGCCGCGTTTTTAATATAAATATATGGGATTTTAGAACCAATCAAAAATAAGGCAGCAATTGTCGCCACTGTGGGTAATAGAGTCACTGTAGATGGATCTTAAGCCACCTGGATGAACTGATTTCAAGTACACCTTAACGTTAAGGGTATCTTAGATAAGCCTTTGGCGTATTTTAGCGACCAGTAAACATCATACTACACATACTACGATTACGATTCATGACGTCATAGTAACCCAAATAACAGGTGGAGTGTATTTGACAAAGGGTCTAAAAGAGGACGCCATGATCGTTGTTTATTTGGGTTTGTTGAATTTTAGAAAATTTTGCGTTTTCGAGTTTCAATATTATTTCTCCAGTGAAGATTTTCGAATATTTTGGTATTTTTGAATTTTATGGGGACCCCATGCTAAAAAAAAAATAAAATTACATTTTTGTGCACAAGTAAAGATTTTTTTTTTCTCCAAGCGTCAGAAAAACGTCACTTTGTTAACCCCTGTCAAGATGTCAGAAATTTGATTTCTATGCTGCTAGGCAAATCCAGCGGGTTAACACCTGTCGAGGTGGTAGAAATTTAATTTCTATGCTGCTTGGCAACCCCAGCGGCAGCAATGGTACTTTTAGTGCCGCTGGAGCGGCAGTAGAAGTACTTAAAAGTACTTTTACTGCCGCTCAACCATTCACTTGCCCCCGAGCTTACCCCATTCGTTTGGAGAAAAAATAGCGTGTTGCATACGGAGTAGAAGCACTTTTTTGTGCTTCAGCAGTATTGCAAGCCTCACTACGTTCGGCTCGCAAACCTACCGCTTCAGCACAAAAAAGTAAAGCTTCTACTCCTAATACAACAATATACTATTTTCGCAAAAAACCTCTAATAAAATCACAGAAAACAATGGCAAAATGAGGAAAAACAATCCTCTATTTATAATGGAAAGAACGGTGTCGGTAATCGTAGTCAGCTGTTTTGCCCATAATATACTCATTTTCGTGTATTAGAAAAAGATGCACTGACATACTACAACCAGTAACTATCCCTCGTAGGCTGGTTACATGTTTACAGCCGAGTTTATGTTGTGTTTTATGTTGTGACGTCAAAGTATGTCAGCCATGATCGCTGAAATGTAGAGTCCGCGTCAAGAGAAAAGAGTACGGTGACGTCATTAGCGCACAAACCCAATTTTGAAGACTAACCGAAGTATCGTATCGATCGGTGCTGCTGCCGAACGCCAAGCACGTGGTTCATTGTCGTACGGCCAGCGGGCATATTTATTTAGTTTATTTTGTATCCAAGTTTTGTCTAAAAAGATACCCCGCTGCTGGTTTCAGCTCACGGCCGAGGTCACGGCAGACAGCGAGAGATAGACGAGGGAGAGAGATCTGACCCGCTTCGCGCAGCTTTTTATTTCGTCACCGTAGTCTTTACTGCTGACGCGGACTCTAGTATCCCAAGTAAATACAACATACTACTGGGTTAAAACTCTCGCTAAAATACGCCTCTTGATTTTAAGGTCGTTGCTCGTACTACAGTGACTTAATAAACCTTTACAAACAGTGGCGACAATAGAGCAAGGACACTCTAAGGAGTGCTTATCGGCCCCGTTTTTGGTTAATCGCCGTCATAATTCGTGTGCCATCATTGCCGAGGTCATAACTAAAGCCTAGTACTCATAACTGCGAAATTCCCATTTTTTTGACATTGCTTCGACAATTTGACGTTTGATTCACACATAAAACATCAAATTGTCGACGCAATGTCAAAAAAATGCGAATTTCGCAGTTATGAGTACTAGGCTTAAGTTGTCAGCTGTTTAAACAGCCTACGTCAAGGCGAGAAATAGCATGCTGCCTACGTCACAACTGGCATTTTAGCCCGCGCGGGGGGAAGGGGGGATTTGTTACACACAGGCCTTATGAGGATAAGCAATCCATAGTAGTAGTGTGTCAAGGATGATACACACTACTTATGACGTCGGCAATGGTGGCACACCAATATGGCGGCAATTACCAAACTACAGTGCCTCTATAGGTGGGTTCGGCTTGCTCACTCCGTGCACTCCGAGTGACTCTATTCGCACTCCAGCCGTTCCGGTTGAGGTTCGGGTATTGGTTTTTACCAATGAACTATAACCAAAAACTGGAATGCTAACACATAAGGACGAACTTGAAGCCTAGTGCGGCTGCTGCGGAGGGGATACCTGTTTTTGTCGCACTCATTATGTTAAATGGCGAAAATTGCTTCCAACACGTATTCCAATTGATGAAACCTGTGAAGGAAAATATGACAAAACTTTCGAAAACGTCATATGTCAGCGAGCAACAGAAAAAAACAACATTCCCCCTTGTGGCATCTGTCTTTCATGGCTTCATTTTTTGGGCAGATATGGCAATGTGCGCGCATTCCAGTTTTTGGCTATAATTCATTGGTTTTTACCGTATTAGGAGTGACTCCATTAACTCTGTTCACTCCACTCCAACTCCGCGCTGAATAGCCGAACCCAGCTTATACATATAAGAGGTTTAATAGAGTCTCTGTAACAAAAACGAGGCCGATAAGCACTCCTTAAGCTTAATTCTCGTGCGAAATTCGCTCTTTTCTGACATTGCTTCGACAATTTGACGTTTGATACCTGCATAAAATGTCAAATTATCGTAAAGTCTGTTTTTTTTTTTAAAGATAATTCCCCAAGTCAAAAATTTAGTAACTATGTTGGCAACCCAAGCCTTTTCTACATAAAAAATTTGAAGGCATTGACAATTTTACATTGTATTGCCAACATAATGTCATTTTGACTTTTATCTTTAAAAAAAAAACACACATTAGCAATGTCAAAAAAAGAGCGAATTTCGTGCTATGTTGACAATAGAGGTCCCGTCGCCATTTTGTGCCCCACCTCCTGCTAATCTATAGCATATAGCATTCTAATAGACATCTATCATCTATCATAGAAAATTGAAAGCAACGTAGTTGATGACTATTTATTAAATACAACAAATACGTTGTTTTCCATGTTTTATGATTAATGTTCACCTTAATCTTATTTATTCATATTTGAAATTCTCCCTTCCGGTTGGCCAATGTACGAAAGCGTTGTTTCCACCTGTGGGGCCTAATTCTTGAAAGTGGTGAAAATATTCACCCGGTGGAATTGCTAAGCTTTCACCAAAAATTTACATAATCATATTCTTGAAAAAAAAAAAGGTGAAATTTTCACCTTTTATTGGGTGAATAGATTCACCACCGAAAAGGGTGGTGAATGTTACAAATTTCGGTGAAAAGGTGCATTTCTAACCTTAATTCGGCACTTTGTAATTTGTTTTGTAATTGTTTATTGTCAATAATTATTGACTATTTTGTCAGAGTACTCTGATTTTGTATTCTAATTCCTATTTCCTATAAAATAACTGGCTTGTGAACCTATTGTTAATTGTTATAATATAAAGTATGGAAAACGAGCTATTGTTAATGAACCTAATTGAAATTGGAGACATCATAGATGATGCAGCGGTTGACGAGGGAAATAGAATGAGACATAGACGAGAAAATCCTTTTGAAATACAGTTTTCTCTTCGAACATTAAATAATACATTCATTCTTGCTCGATATTAAACTGATTAATGATACGAATTCTACACGCCCCGTGGATTCCAAACCGGAATCCACGGCCTTTCGACCAATCAAATTCTCCATATTTTCGGAATACACGGGCCGCAACGAGACAATACAAACAAAAAATGACTGACGTCTGCTGTCAGATCATGAAACTTTCTTTAAAAAAAAATTAAGGCGGGTTTAAACTTTTGATGAAAGTTATTTCTTTCAAGAACCATTACTTTACTTTCAAAGAATTCGAAGAGAAAGTATAGTCTTCTACTCGCAAATAATGGCTATTATTCACTCGAATGATTCCAACACTCGCCTTCGGCTCGTGTTTGAATTTTCATTCTCGTGAATAATAGCCATCATTATATGCTCGTTGAAGAATATACTATTTTTTCTACGAGCGTGCGCGAAATGGCTCTTCCCGCAGGATTTGCTGTGCGGGAAGAGATTTCTTCCCGCACTCAGTGCGGGAAGAGTTTGAAATAATCATTGTGACATGGAATTGTTTGTATTGTTGATACACCTATACCTGTACCTTTACCTTTTTATAAATACCTTTTACCTAATACATTTTTAATTCTACCTTCTGCATAATAGTAGATTATACCACGAGTCAATAATGATAGCTATTATTCCCGAGGATTCTTACGAACTGAGCCGCGTTAGCGGCGAGGGAGTAATATTCCGAGGGAATAATAGCCATTATTGCGAGTAGTATACTCTACTTTATTTACGACAAATTAATTTATTTGAGATTTTCAATGACCAAATTTCATCCGTCTCATAATTTTCAATACAAATCCACAAGCACTACACTGACACTTTTGTGGAATAATGACCATTAATCCCGCTACTCGTCATTAATCCCTGGAGGAATAACATATGTCATTATACTGCCAAAATCACAAATATAATACGCACAGTATACATTAGTCGTAAATAAACGCATTTTATTTAAATTAAACTCTTCGTAACATCAGCTTTAGTATGCTCGTAGAAAAAATATAGTTCCTAACTCTTGCGGGAAGTAATTTCCGCACTTTTTAGGAAAATAGCTATTTTATTCAAGAAATTATTCAGGTTACCAAACCTCTTGTTCGCCTTCTTATAGAAATTTAAGATCCTGAAAAAGAATCTGAAAATCGTCATCATTCACAACTTCAATTAGATGTTCTTTTTGCTTCGTGGTTGCATGCCCACAATAT
This sequence comes from Ceutorhynchus assimilis, assembly GCA_917834065.1. Lineage (NCBI taxonomy): Eukaryota > Metazoa > Arthropoda > Insecta > Coleoptera > Curculionidae > Ceutorhynchus > Ceutorhynchus assimilis. Next base: position 25,088,189 of record OU892282.1, on the reverse strand, counting down.
TTCTTAGACATCTCTTTCAACTGTTGAATTTACACGGCAAAATAGCAATAGTTTATGCTTAAATTTTTCGAAAACAAATTATTGCTGCGGTCGCCGGTCAGTTGACGTGTTGACGATTGCGGAAAAAAAACCCAAAACCCACACAAAAGTAAGGTTAGAATTGTAGGCGTTTTCAATTTTCCTTAGCAATTTTCCTTCTAAAAAGGCTATATTCCGACGTTGCCAAAGTGTTATTTTATATTCACCTCAAGTAAATTCACCCACGACTCAAGAATACAAAACGAGTGAGGCAGGTGAAAATTAGGTGGTGAAATTTTTCACCGGGTGGATATTTTCACCACTTTCAAGAATTGGCCCCCTGGGGGTCAATTCTTGAATGAATATTCTCGCATACGAAAGTTGATTCGAATTCGAATGACAGCAACGTAAATTGAATAGGGAACGTTCGAAATCATGTCCTGGGAGCGTGAGATTTTCTTTTGTATCTGCCAATGAACTATAGCCAAAAACTGGAAACCGCACACATTACCATATCTGCCCAAAAAATGAAGCCATGAAAGACAGATGCTACAATGCTACAACGGGGAATGTTGTTTTCTTCTGTTGCTTGCTGTCATATGACGTTTTTGAAAGTTTTGTCATATTTACCTTTACAGGTTTCATCAATTGGAATACGTGTTGGAAGCAATTTCCACCATTTAACATAATGAGTGCGACAAAAACAGGTATCCCCTCCGCAGTACAGTGCTCCGCAGCAGCGGCACTAGGCTTCACGTTCATCAATATGTGTACGCATTCCAGTTTTTGGTTATAGTTCATTGGTATCTGCTCTTTGCGGATATTGACAGTGAACTCCGAACTGAGGTTCAGATTTGCTTGGAGTAGTTCTAAAAGATACAAATGAAAACGTTTGAACATAATTTGACAGTGATATTGAAATATAACCTAACTTTTTACAGTAAATAAAGAAAATTTCAAATTTGAAAAAGGTTCAATAAAATTCCACCCAAACCCTGCAAAACCCTCGAATTTGCCAAAGAATGAGCAAAAGGAAAGCCCCAAGTAGTGAATCGAACCCAAATCATGATTTTTGTGAGTTTTTAACAGGTACATCTTATGATCTTGATCTTATCATCTTTTAATATTTATGTATGGATGTAATAGGAAAACAATTATTGTCTGATTCTCATTTTATGAACTATTCTCATGGCCTATAATATAAAAATACAATTCAAATCAACTTGTTATTTCTTACCAGAGTTAGCAGAGTATGAGAAAAACATAAACAGAAACATCCACAAATACAATGCTTACCGAAAAGCAGCTGCAACACTTGCTGCGCACCCTACCAGAGTTAAGTCGGGGGCTGAAGCTAAAAAATTGCCTGGTGTTGGAGATAAAATTTCTAAAAAAATTGATGAATTTTTACAAACTGGGAAACTACAAAAACTTGAAAAAGTAAGTGATTAAGATCAAAAACATAAGATCACAACAGCAACACTCACATTGGCCTCAGCCGCTTACTGTTAAGAAATAAAAAAAAAATCAATAAAAATATACATGAACATTTGTCATTGTTCACAAAAGAAAAAAACATCTACTTCTCAAGAAATTGTGTATTTTATTTTGACCCAAATTATCCTAAATATGGACCACCCAAACTATTTAAATAAATACTTACTTCTTGCTTTGAATTAATTGATTTTCAGATCCACAACGATGACACTAGTCAAGCAATTAATTTGCTAGCTAGAGTCACAGGCATTGGTCCAGCAAAAGCTCAAAAATTAGTCCAGGAAGGTATAACCACTTTGGAAGATTTAAGGAAACACCAGGACAAACTAACCCATCATCAAATTATTGGGCTTAAGTATGTAATTTCATTTATTAAGCGTTTTTTTTTATTAATGATTGTATTTTTCATAGGTATTTTGATGATTTTGAAAAGAAAATCCCTAGAAAAGAGATTGAGAACATCGAAAAAATTATCAGGCAAGAGATCAAAGATTTAGATTCAAAATATGAAGTCACTATTTGTGGAAGCTATAGGTTGTTTCAAGTAATATGTAATTTCATATTGAAAAGAGATGACTTTCAGGAGAGGCAAGAAAGAGAGTGGAGATATAGACACCTTAGTCACACATCCCGACTATACAAGCCAGGAAATTAAAAAGGGAAATAAAGATTTGATACTGAAACATATTGTGGAAAAATTGGAAAATTGTGGTTTGGTTACTGAGACATTATCTTTGGGCGATACCAAATTTATGGTAATCAGTTTCCTTATGGTATATCAAAATATGTAAAAGTAAAAAAATTGTAGGGCGCTTGTCGATTAAATTCTGACCTACCAACGAGAAGATTAGACATAAGATTTCAACCATATGACCAATACTATTGTAGTATTTTATATTTCACCGGATCAGATATGTTTAATAAGAGGATGAGAGCACATGCTTTGGAGCAAGGATTTACTTTGAACGAGTATATGCTCAGGCCAGTAGGAAGTACAGGTAAAATCTTTGCGATAAATAAAAACAGTTGTGTTTATTAATAATTATTAATTTAGGAGTTCCTGGTGAGGCCGTGGAGATAAGTTCTGAGGAAGACATATTTGATTTTATTGATTTTCCTTATAAGAAACCTGAAGACAGAAATGAATAATATATGATACAAAGTATAAGATTAATATTGGTATTCTGTATAGTTAAATTATTGTTAATATAGAGTTGTCGATTGTCCAGAAATTATGAGCAAGACACTTTAAAAGTGCCACTGCACTAGAAAAATTAATGCTTCTTCCCATAAAATACCACAACACCTGCAATGAAGATTGTCCACTATTTCCTTCATAGAGATTTCCTTCTTCTAACAACCTGTTTTCCTAGATAATTCACAAATAGGCTGTTCATTTGTAGTTGCTCTACCTGCTCGAAAAATCAGGAAGATCTGCTAGGAGCTGCTATTTATGAGCTTATATGGGACAAGTGAACGCCGATCTGCTTGGAGCAAGAAAAGCAATACAACGCAAAAGAGTTGTTTCTTCTCAATTAGTTCTCATCCCATCCCATCTTGCTACAAAGTCTCTATTTTTTATGGATGATCTTCTCAATCTTAGTACATCGTTGCGAGTGGCAGGTCCAGAAGAAACAACTCTAGTGATGCCTACCCGTCACTCGAACTTGAAATACATTTTATTCAATTTCAAGAAGCGTTATTTCAGCTACCCTATTCTGAGATAATCCACACCAACAGCAAACCCATTTTATTTTTTATTTCCTGTCGGAAAAAACGGTATGGAACTTGGGTTGGGTCGAATGAATCGTAAACTAACAGGATTAGGATTGCTTATCCTCATAAGGCGTACGTGCGCCAATTCTTGAGTCAGCAAGGCCTGCGAGTGACGTCACCACTATTAGCAGCTAGCTTATGCTTATAGTGGTGACGTCACCCGCAGGACTGGATGGGATGCTTGCGATTCAGGTTGTGCTTGTTTTTTCCTACGCTTTTAAATGTAGAAAAGGTGATTTTTAACAAATTTATAACGTTTAGGATTTCGTTTTTTGACCTATTCTGTTGTAAACTCGGCTAATGCATTTTACGCCAAGAGTTAAGGTCTGCGGCTGAAATAGCAGACAATTTCAGCCTTATTAGGTTTAAGTGTTCTTGGTTTGAATTAACCGACTGAACCATAGAGAAATATAATAGTAGTAAACTAGGAGAGAAGTTATACCCCTGTACTTAACTAGCACAATGCAGGGCCCAGGGGCGTAGTCACCGGTGTTCCGCGTGTTCCATGGAACACGGGCCCGGTACCTCAAGGGGCCCGGTTCTAGATGTCAATATTATTTTATTCCTAGTACGTAAAAAAAAATCTATTCTACACATTTGATGCTAATTTATATAAAAATAAAAAATATCTATATCTACGGAGGTAAAGTCTTGATTTTTTACATTCTTATGTAGATTTATAATGATTTCTTTTATTCTTCTATGAAAACTTTTCGAGTTTACCGCTTGTCGTGTATCGTACGGCCGAACCACTTCAGGATTGCCAAGTATGCCAACTCAAGATCCTGCAATCCCTGTGTTGTGGTTTGTTGTGCTGTCCTCTAATTAGGTGAGTTAAGCTAGTAGGTACTCATAACAACGTTTTAAGCCTAGTACCACTGCCTCCTATAGTTAACAAGCCATGAAGTTGGAAATGACGCCAACGTCGCGTATGGTGCTATTTTGTTATTGGGTTATGTGTTTCTGTGTATTGCTTTCATTGTGTATTGTTGCAATTTAGTATTTTTATGGGCATTATTGACGAAAAAGTGGATAGAAACACACCAATATATTGCCCATATTAAGTTGATACCTGTTCCTTTGTGCTTTGATTGCTAATTTTTAGCAAATGAGTACAGGAGCAAAAATGAAGGTAAGCGTAAGGTAAAACAATAAAAACAATATTAATATTTGTCTGCAACAGCATAGGTCTCGATATATTACCTAAGATATTTAAACTTGTTCCAGAGGCCATGAAACTACTGTGTTCCTGGGTGCAAATCGAACTATTAGGAGTTCCTTAAAAACTGAAGAAATGCAAACATTTTTATTTCCAAAAAAATTCTGAAGTGCAAAAAATGTGGATGAAAGGAATATACCAAGATAATTATACCCGAGATTATACAATAACGAAAAATTCTGTGGTGTGTTGTAAGCATTTTGAAGAAACCGAAATAATTAGATTTGAAACAAACAAGGATAAAGGCGTAGTTCGAGAGTTCAAACTAAAACGTCCAACTCTTAAAAGTAGGTACCAGGTACCTCTTATTTTCGAAAATCAGCTCAAGTATTTGAATGGACTTGCCTTCCGAAAAAATCCCGAAGAAAGAAAAAGTTAGATTTTCAAAAGACATACTGAAACATAACCCTTTAGACTCTAGAAATATATTCATTTAAATCAATTATTTACTGTTCTTATTTACACAAATAGTTAAATTATTCATTGAATTACTGTTTTTGGCCCTTTAGTACAATAAATTATGCATTTTTTGCGATTCATATTAATAAAATAAAAAATATATATTTATACAAACAAACACCACCAGCACCACTTGGCGGTAAGATTGCGGTGTTGCCTTTTTAACTTCATGGCTTGTTAAATGTAGGAGGCTGTGCTAGTACTCATAACTGCGAAATTCGCATTTTTTTGACATTGTGTTGACACTTTGACGTTTTATGCGTGTATCAAACAAACGTCAAATTGTCGAAGCAATGTCAAAAAAATGCGAATTTCGCAGTTATGAGTACTAGCACAGCCCCCTACATTTAACAAGCCATGAAGTTAAAAAGGCAACACCGCAATCTTACCGCCAAGTGGTGCTGGTGGTGTTTGTTTGTATAAATATATATTTTTTATTTTATTAATATGAATCAGTGGCGGCTCGTGGTGTCCAAGTAAGGGTGGGCCTCAAAAATAAAAAACAGTCGTGGGCAATTTTTTTTAGATTTTCAAGGTCGCGGCCTTTTTAAGTATTGTATTAAAAGTATTTTTTATTTTTCCATTTTTTTCCAGGGTGGCGGTGCCCACCTTGCCCATATGGGCAATCCGCCACTGATATGAATCACAAAAAATACATAATTTATTGTACTAAAGGGCCAAAAACAGTAATTTAATGAATAATTTAACTATTTGTGTAAATAAGAACAGTAAATAATTGATTTAAATGAATATATTTCTAGAGTCTAAAGTGTTATAGGCCTATGTTTCAGTATGTCTTTTGAAAATCTAACTTTTTCTTTCTTCGGGATTTTTTCGGAAGGCAAGTCCATTCAAATACTTGAGCTGATTTTCGAAAATAAGAGGTACCTACTTTTAAGAGTTGGACGTTTTAGTTTGAACTCTCGAACTACGCCTTTATCCTTGTTTGTTTCAAATCTAATTATTTCGGTTTCTTCAAAATGTTTACAACACACCACAGAATTTTTCGTTATTGTATAATCTCGGGTATAATTATCTTGGTGTATTGCTTTCATCCACATTTTTTGCACTTCAGAATTTTTTTGGAAATAAAAATGTTTGCATTTCTTCAGTTTTTAAGGAACTCCTAATAGTTCGATTTGCACCCAGGAACACAGTAGTTTCATGGCATCTGGAACAAGTTTAAATATCTTAGGTAATATATCGAGACCTATGCTCTTGCAGACAAATATTAATATTGTTTTTATTGTTTTACCGTACCTTACCTTCATTTTTGCTCCTGTACCCATTTGCTAAAAATTTGCAATCAAAGCACAAAGGAACAGGTATCAACTAAATATGGGCAATATATTGGTGTGTTTCTATCCACTTTTTCGTCAATAATGCCCATAAAAATACTAAATTGCAACAATACACAATGAAAGCAATACACAGATACACATATAACCCAATAACAAAATAGCACCATACGCGACGTTGCCGTCATTTCCAATTTCATGGCTTGTTAACTATAGGAGGCTGTGGTACTAGGCTATATGCGTGAATCAAACGTCAAATTTTCGAAGCAATGTCAAAAAAGAGCTAATTTCGCGGTTATGAGTACCTAGGCTTTAAGCTTTAATTTGAAGGGCCGGTTTCTCAATAGCGAGTCACCTCCGGGTTGGTTTTAACTCCAGAGTAAGCGTAAGAAGTTGCAATGTTTACCCTGGTGCCTATTGCCTAACCCAGGGGTGACTTGCTATTGAGAAACCGACCCTTGTATTTATGGCATGACATTGCACATGAAATATGTCTAGAATTTTCCGCAGAATCAAAAAATACTATGATATACAGAATGTACGATTTAAAAAAATAAAGTTGTTAACGGTACGGTACAGCTGTTCTTGGAACCACCTGTATAAAAAAATTGGTGTGAAAAAATCTCAAGCAAAAAAAGAAAATCAACGTGTCCGAGCGGTTTTTCCAAAACGCCTTAATTTATTTTATATTGAATATGTTCCATACTTTCGTTCACCCTACATATTCAGAAAAATATATAAGGTACCTGTCCCAAATAAGGCCATGTTAAGAAGTTTTATTTTTTCCGAACACTATCCACCAAACCCAACAAGAATCACGAGCTTATATGTGAAGTGTTTCGCTTCTATTACTTGAATATTAACTCCAATTTATTTATTTTTACATATAAGTGGTGGTTTTTGCGTAAAACACAGACCCTTACCATTGGCCTTATTCGGATCACTATGCTCCTAATAAGGCCAACAATAAAAAAATGTTTAAAATAAATAAAATCATTCATAAAAATATTATTTTTTGACATAAAGTTCTCAAAATAAAACTTCAGCGTTTGCTGCATTCTAAAAAAACAATAATTTTAAGTCCAGGGATGGTAATCCGAATAGGTCACATACAATTAGGACAAATGAACCGCAGCTTTTCTTGCTTGGTTAGACTTCAGGCGCTCTAGAACACATTACTTAAGCAATAATATAACACATTCTTTCAAAAAAACACTGTGATGTGAAGCCAATTGAAAAATTTTCATGTGGCCTCAATAGGAACATGTCACATTGATAAAAAAAAAATGTAACTAGGAATCTAGCAAAGATATTATTCTGTACTTACTCTGTAGCTTTCTCAATACATAAGTGTCCGTGTAAAAATTACTTTCGCTCCACTCCCTTTATGAACATGTGTATAAACTAATTAAGTTCCAGCCTCAAAGTTATAACGTGACATATTAAATCTGTGGTTAGCCATTTTTCGACATATATAGGGTTTCCATAAAGGTTTTTCGGAATTCAGGACAAAGGAGTCAAGAAATCTGGACAAAATCCGGACTTCTGCGAAATAGCTATTTATGCAACAAGTGTATAGACTAGTATAGAGTGAAAGGCGAAAGCGACAAAATTCACATTCGTGAAAAAAAGGTTCACTTCACACACGTATTGCATAAACAAAAAAATTTCCACTACTAATAAAATATGTGTGAAAAAATAAATTTAGACAAATACTTTACGCACTAGTGCGTAAAGTTAGGCAATTTACTAGAAAAAAATGACAGTGTCGACATATCTATCATGACACTAGTGTGTAAAGTGAATTACTTTACGTCATTGAGCTAAACAAACACTCTGGAACGGGCGCACTGCTTTATCCTAGTGTGCCGAATTTTGATATATGCAACCCAGCAATACAGAGGGATTGTTGTCTCGCTCGCACTGATTGCGATTAACGTAAAAGAAAGAAGAGCTTCTTCATCTTCCTTACCTCAATGATCCAAACACTTCAAACAGCATCCTCAATAGCCGCCATAGTGCAGAAAGAGATACAAATCCCTCTTGTTTGTTGTCCTTCCTGGCACAAACCCTTGCATTAGGAACATTATGTAGCCACCGTTCCAGTGTGTTTGTTTAGTTCATTGCTTTACGTACTAATGCGTGAAGTAAAATTTTACGTCTTTTGGATAGTGTGTAAACTGAGTATGAGTGTTTTCACGCTCTCCGAGTTTTCCGGACATTGTTCCGAATTCCGGCCGGACTTCCCCGGACACCCCAAAAACCCAAACATGTCCGGGTAAATCCGGACGTATGGAAACCCTAGACATATAACGAGTTGCTAGGAATCCTCGCAATAATTTTTGATTTGCATTATAGATATCTTTTTCAATAATATTTCAATTTTTGAATATGGGATTCAATATTAAGCAATAAGGGCCTTATTAGGTACATGGCCTTATTTGGGTCAGGTACCTTATATATTTCTTTGATTTTTCAATTTTTTATCTCGCAGGAGTAGGGGCCCGGTAAAATTTTTGAACACTGGCACAATGTCGACGTTAGCGCCGCTCTTACATTAGGTAAACAAACTTCTCTCTCTTGTAGTTTACTATACTATTATATTTCTCTATTTTCTCTATGGACTAAACTTCTCTATGGACAGTGCTATGGACTGAACTCAATTTTTTCATTTCCCTGGCACTTTAAATTCCTTATGGTCCGAATCTGGTGAAGTCATCAACTATTTTGGCAACATTGCAATTCAAAATTACGATTTTCAAACACAATCGTAAATTCTAAAAATCTGTTTTCAGTGCGCAAGCCTACGTTGACAAAAGGAAAACACTCCGCCAAATGTCAAAATCAGTCTAAAAAGCAGTTTTATTTACTTTACCAGCAGGGTAGTTGTTGTGCTTTGCTGGGGTTTTTGAGGGGTAGTTTAGAAACGGTCCATATGGTGTAAAAAATAGCTGACTCCGATGTTTTATTAACTGATTTTTCCTTGAATTTGAATCTTTATGGCTGTGATTTTATTTTCCATAATCAACTAAACTTGAATTTATTTTTAAATTTTTACAAAATGCCAAAGTTTTTCTTGCCTTTCCTGACCACCCTTCTGGTTATTTTTGCATTTCCTCTGTGTTCTTGTAGCCCTAGTGATTTGGACGCAGTTGTAGTGGTAAGTACTTATCTCGAGAATAATCCTTACAAAGAGAGCATTTTTAATTTTATTGCTTACCTAATTTGCAATACTACTTCCTTTGAAATTTTGCAGTATGTATTTACTTCACGTAGTGTAATTATTGTATTATTTCTAGATATTCCGTCATGGTGATAGGACGCCAATTAGGCCTTATGAAAATGATCCTTACAAGAACAGATCTTATTGGCCGGTGGATTGGGGGATGTTGACTAACGTAAGAAAACTTATTCAATTTTTAGTGTAAAAAAACTCTAATCTAACTGTTTAAAATCCAATCAAAAAACCAAAAAACCTCTTCAAAGGCTTAAGGCGAGCATAATATTTTTAGCTCGATTTTTAGTAATTCAAATATAGGCATATTAGGTACTTCTATTTTTGAAATTGAAACCCAACCCATGTAGCCTAGCTTGCAAAATATAATATTCATTCGCTGGTCAACCACAAAATATTTATTTTAAGCTGGCACAACAAATTTTGCCACTTCAACAACGTTTTAAAATTAGAAATGCAAATTTTGGCAAAATATTTTATAAAACAATGCAAGTTCTAATATCATCTATTAATAATATAATAACAAGGTGGATAAGTAATAAGATATCACGCTAGATTATACAACTCACTGTACATTATTCCCATATGACACGAGAGGCTTTAAGTGATAAGCCTTTTGGGATTATTGAGCTTGGTGGCAATATTGTTCATTTGCCAATAAAAATTAATAAAGTATTGAAGTTTAGTTCGTTGTATAACCTTTTGAATACCACTCGATGTTTCAGGATTACCAAATACTTTTACCTGACACTCAACGCGTTACCAGCAACACCACTCCTCCCTTGGAGTCTTGGTGTTGCTGCATAACGCGTTTTGTGACAGGTAAAAGTATTATCCGGTAATCCTGAAACCTCTTGTGGTATTACATTACATTCGATAACACTTTAGCACAACAAACGTATTATTGTAAATTCTGCCTTTATGGATAGAATATGCTTTTTTATACCAATATCAGCAATAATACAAAAATTGATAATTTTCAAAAGTGGAACTAAATATCTTAAATAGCGTGGATGTATTAGGGAGGTATTTGCATTTGGTGGTTCCGCTTTTTTTAGGATTTTCTTTTCGAGTATCAGCGAGCAGAACAAGCATTCTGAATATGAAAATAGTTATTTTTCTATCTAGTGTGCGAAATGCTACTTTGGTGATAGAAAACTGATTTTATTAACGAGGCGCAGCCGAGTTAAAAAAATAGTCGAGATCACCAAAGTATTTTGCGCACGAGTTGCAAATATATTTTTTATACAACTCCATTTAAATATCGATCATTCGAAGCTTAAAATGCATTCACAATCAAAGGCAGATGAATTTTAATTATTTTTGGTTTTCTGTCAGGTGTCAGGTATTTGTTACCTGAGTGTGCGAACTTTTTTTTTTTTTTTATGAAAAGTTAATGGGTCACCTAGATGTTTGCACAGCTGTATGTTTCCCTTAAATTGCAACATGCTTAAAATAGTTTAATCCTTGTAAAAATAGACTCCTTTTTTACAAATATAAATTTAAATACAAATATAAATACAAGTAAATATAAATAATGCGGTCAGTAAACCAAGTGTTGTTCTATGTGTGTCTCATATCATTATTCTTAGAAATATTTTAGAATTATTTACAATAAAAGTTTTGCTCTCGCTATTAAATGACTTAATTCTATTAATAGCCTTTATATTATTAGGTAGTTGATTATAAAATTTTGGGCCAAGATAATCTACAAATTTTAGATTCACAGTCTTCCTGTTAATTGGGATGGTTAGATGATTGTCCATATTGGCTATGGACTATGGTTTATTTTCTTCCAAGATAGATTTTGGCATTGTCAACTTTGAAACATAAACAATGCCACTAATGCCGCTTATTGGTCGCTATTGTAAAACTGATATCAACCTGCAGAAACACCTCATTTTGCGACCAATCGGGTCAAGCATTATTGTTTATGTTTCAAAGTTTTCAATGTCAAAATCTATCTTGTGAAAAAATAAAGTGTAGGCATTTCGCACACTGAGCTGCTTTCCAGTGCCTAAATTGTTAGAGTATCATGCTCCTGGAGTGTGACGCTCTTGAACTGTTCGACATAAGCAGCACTGGAACGCTCTCGTCTTAACCCCCACCATTTCGCACTTCAAAAGCATGGAGCACCAAAATAAAGGTTGGTGCACGAGAGGGCAGGGGATAACAGAAATGAGTAGTTCAAGTGTACGACACTCTAAGCACTGGAACGCGCAAAGTAATTGTGGAGCACTCCTGAGCTGCTCAGGAGTAACTCAAATGGGTCACTGGAAAGCACCTCTGGAAAATCATTTCGCGCACGGCATCATGGAAACGTTGAAAAAAAAACTACCTGGAAAAAAAAGTGTCACTTTGCAAATTGTCATCAGTGTGCAAACATCATCATTTTTTGACAGTTGCAGAAAATAGTATATTGTTGTATTAGGAGTAGAAGCTTTACTTTTTTGTGCTGAAGCAGTAGGTTTGCGAGCCTCACTACGTTCGGCTCGCAATACTGCTGAAGCACAAAAAAGTGCTTCGACTCCGTATGCAACACGCTATTTTTTCTCCAAACTAATGGGGTAAGCTCGGAGGCAAGTGAATGGTTGAGCGGCAGTAAAAGTACAAGCGGCACTGAAAGTACGTTTGCTGCCGCTGGGGTTGCCAAGCAGCATAGAAATTAAACTTCTACCACCTCGACAGGTGTTAACCCGCTGAATTTGCTTGGCAGCATAGAAATCAAATTTCTGACATCTTGACAGGAGTTAACAAACTGACGTTTTTCTGACGTTTGGAGAAAAAATATATTTTATCCCCACCTAAATCTAAAAAAAAATTGACTAATAACACGAATTATGTAATTTTCTTTTTGGATTATCTGTTGCGCTAAATAGGGAACTTTACAATTTTTTTTTTTCATTTTTTTAAATCATTTATTTATGCCTTGAAAGAGTATTCCCCAAATATTATTTCCTAAAACTCAATGAACTTGATGAAAAATGTTTAAAGTTTCGCGCGTATTAAAAGCATTTCAAACGACCCTAAATGCGCGCGAATCTGGATGACGTCACTTTGTCGCCAAACGTCATACCTCATTGTATTTAATTTGGTTGATTTGGTTGATTTCCACATTTTCCACCGTTATTTGTTTTGTTTTGTGTTGCGGCCAGTTGTAAATTTTGAAGTTATAATGGAAGAAAAGACTCGCACATACTTACTTTTGCTACCATAAACATATCACAAATTACAGATTGTCGGATTGGCCTTTGCAATTTCCTTCTTCGGTCATAATTAATAGGTATATCGTTTTATTTATATAATGCTAAGCTATTTGAGCTAAGTAAACCAATTCTAATAAATGATAAAATTTAAGAAAATTAAGAAAAACGTGGATAAACACAGCTAACGGGTCTTTATTATGTAGAGTTCGAGTAAACGTTCGGAGCTGCTGTTCTGTTCTTTCATCCCTGTTCTCTTCATCTCAATGAAAAAAGACGGAAAATGCTCCGAGCGCTCAGTGTTTCAAGACGAACTCACGTTATGATTGACGGTTGATGACAGACAATGACAGATCATACTAGATGACGTCACGACTAATACCAGCGCGTTTTTTCCCGCTGGAAATAATTTGAATTTTTCCGCATTTTTAATTCCTTATTGCGGCCGTTTGTGACAAAAAATAGTTATTTATGCACCTAAGTCAAAAAGTACAGCTTTAACGCCCGCAGCGTGTGTAACACGCTGAGGGCGTTAAAGCTCTTTTTGACCGAGGTGCATACAAGATTTTATGTACGATGAGCATGTTTTCATTTTAATATTTAAAAAATTATATATTTTTAATTATGTAATGACATCAATTAAGGTAAAGTACCCAGTTGTTGACAGGGTCCCGAAAGTTGACACATTAGCACATTATTCCCGAAAATAAGAATTTATAGAGGTTATAAGCTAACTGAAATAGCTTATAGTATAGTTGGATCCATATTGCGTGGTATAGCTGATGCATGGATTTGAAATCACAAGTTTTTTCAAAATGGTGGCAAGAAGTAGTAAACAGGTGCAATTGTTTGAACTTTTTTCCAGATTTCTAGTGAAAGTAGTTAAGAAAATATAAAAACAAAAGTTCTCAAAGCTAAGGTAGGGTTGATAATTTATGAATAATATATTTTTACTGTATAATAAGATATATTGTAATACATATTTATAATTGTTTTATCTCTTAAATAACGGGCATAAACTTTTTAAGGGGGGGTGTCAACTATTGGAGCCCAAATCGAGGGGTGATCCAAATGTTGACACTAGTGTCAACTTATGGATTTTTGGTGTAAAAATATTTTGACATTGTAGTCTGTCTCTTGTCATTGCTCTGGATTAAAAAGAAACCTTTATATGGGTTTGGGGAATGTAACGGTCGTAGATCCAATAGATGACACCCCTGTTACCCCTGTCAATGTTTGGAGCTTTAGAGTGTCAACAATTGGTCCTTCCAGGTTTAAATCAAGAGATGACTTATGAAAAATGGAAATTGGTGAAATATGCACCAGAACTACCAGAAGACATGATTGCTGCGTTGGATGATTGCAATAGGGGTCTTACTGTAGCTACATCAGGAAAAAAACACAATGTACCCAATGCTTTCCAAGCAATTTCTTTTATTACCAATTTAGAATCGAAATTTGTATTTTTTTCCCAACAAAAAGTTTCCGAATGTGATTTTTTATTAATAAAAAGTTTGATTCTTACAGTATTGATGTTTCTACCAGGGTTTTTACTGATACAGGCAACATGTCAACTATTGGTTTCAAGAGTGTCAAGTCAATACTTGGTTCCAATACTTGGTTCCAATGAACCACAACATATATTTTAAAAAAATTAAAATAATTGGTTATTATGTGCATATATTTCATTTAAAAAATTTTACACTTAGAAAAATATACTTCTTAGTTCCACAGACCGTGATAAAATTTCTTAAAAGTAAAAATTTGGTTTTGTAAAAAAATATATGTCAACATTTGGACCAAAAATGTGTCAACTTTTGGCGAAGTGAACTTTTTTGGATGTCAACAATTGGGGTTTTATCACCTTTCAGGTATTTTTGGCATAATAACAAAAATAATAGAAATATAGGGTAAATAATATATCTAAACATTTAATTATGAGTTTGAAATCACGCCAAAAAATATATGAAAGTCTTGGGTTTGAAAATTTGGAAAATGTGTGGTGATCATAAGCAAGGATACCCTTAACATGTCAACAACTGGGTACTTTACCTTAATTATGTAATGACAATCAAAAATATTTCAAAATATAAATTTTCATCTTTACCGCAATAGATCGTAAGTTTTAGTCAAATTTAGATGAAAGCAGTTGTTGACAAAAGTGTCACGTAACTATTATAGCTTGTGGCAACCCAGAACAATACAAACAAATAATTAATTTACTCTGTGTATTGTCTGGCTCAATGACCTATGTTAATAGGTCATTGGTCTGGCTAGCCAAACGGCGAACTGCAATAGAATTTGCTGCTTTGCAAAACTTGACAGAAACAATAATAAATAAGTTGGTGACATATTTTTTTTGCAATATGGGCATGTGTAGCATTTTGAAATAGAATAAAATCCGGCAGCGTTGCGAAATGAAGGATGTGGAGAGGCGTGATTATTCAGAGGCATGATTCTATTGGTTAGAGCCTGAACGACAGCACCAGTGGCGTGGTTATTGGTGAAATTCAAGATTTTTTTTCCTAATAATTTGTTGGTTTATTTCCCTGGTGTTTTCGGTGCCACTGAACCCAAAGACATGGTTGTCATCAGGTGGTGTCAGTGAATATTCTTAGGTTACGCCCCACTTTTCTTCCCCCTTTCGTCTCTACCAAGTTACCACTTGCCAGTTGCCAGACTATAGTTTATAGTATTTATATGATGTGTAGTCCGGCGTCTGAAAATGGGACAAAATAGCCTCCCCAAGTTCATTCTTGAGGCAGTTGAAGAGGCCAAGGAAGATCTATTACCTTCAAAGTCCAAAAGACTCTATGAAAAAAACATATAAGGACTTTATTTCCTGGTGTGCCCCACATGGTGTTAATGAGCAGCAGTACTTTGTAGAAGAAACTCTCTACATTGATGAAAAATGCAAAAAAAGGACATCCGCCCTATGGAGTTGTTACTCAGTGTTGAAGACAACGGTTCTTTTGTGTTTTTCTGTGGAAAAGGCCGATTTTTTCAGAAATTAGCCGAATTATTACATGAGTTGTATAAGCCTGAAATATCAAATATTATTGGGGGTGATTTCGAGTGTGATTTTAATTTCGATTTCCAAAGTAAGAATAATGAAAATGTTCTGTTTATGCCTACTAGGCCTATTTGAAAGCTATAGCTTGGTTCCTCATGTCAATAAAAATACCAGAGTCACCCCCGTCACCCCTCATAATGCGTCTAAGTTGGATAATATTTTTTTCTACTCGCGTGCGCCAAGTGATTACTTTGAACACTCATTTGAGGGCGCAAAGTTGAACTTCCACTCATTTTTGTTACGCATTATTATTGTATACCGGATGTTTTTCAAAACCCGCTCACCCCAATAACTTTTTTATTTTTCCAAATAAACAAATGAAATTTGATGTGTTCATTTATGACCCGGATGTGCATTATTTGACGTATTCAATTATTTATTATCACTTCCGGTTTGACCGGAAGTGACCGTAACTTTCTTATTTCAAACGAGACGCCAAGTATATTTTCCCATATTTCAATAGAAAACTACATTACGAGTACAATGACACTTCATTTGTCACTTTTTGACATTTCATCTCCAAATTATTTAAATGTTTACTTTTTAATCTAGAGTATCATGAATTAGTTAAAATGTTTAATTCTGCTCCAAGAAACCTGGGAAAATTTGTTTTGATCTTATTTTATATTTTATATCCTCAACAGATTCATTTAAAGATAGTAGAAGCACATTTTTGGAATTTTATCAATTTTTTCAAATGTAGGGTGACCATACGTACAGCATTTCGCTTTATTGTACAGCATTTTCAAAGTCTGTCCAGCATTTGATTTTGTACAGCAAACGTACAGCGATTCGGATCCGATGATAAATAAGTTTTTCTTAAAAAAAATTTACGAAAAATTGTCTGTCAACTAACGACATTTCTACATTTGCGATTTACGTCATTTACGCCATCATCTCATAGAGTATTCTTCTTTTTAAGGCTAACTACCTTTTTTATCTCTCTCTATTCCACGCTGCTAAGAAGAAGACACAGCATAAAATATCTGTTTCTGCAGCAATCACAAACCAGTCAGCGCGAATTTCATTTTGGTTGAAAATAGTCAGAAAATCGGAAACAGCCAGAAAACTAGTTTCAACCCAAAGTTCCTAAAGTTAATAGGTTGTCTGGTAAGGGGAAACAGATGACGTCATCAGGAAGTTCTAATGGGGATTTGCATGATGTTTAGGCATCCAAATGACGTCATAAAAGTTATCAGCCAACCTACCTCTTTCAAACAACCTTGGTTTCAACCATTAATGACCGTTTGCACCGACCATTTTAAGGAAGCCTTAGCGTTAAGTATTCCTTAAAATTATATTTTTACATAAGAAATGTCAATTTAAAGGATACTTATCGCTAAGGCTAAAATGGTCGGTGCAAACGGCCATAAGGTTTTCAATCAATGAAATTCACAGAACAGACCTATTATCCGCGTGTTGGTAAATTCACCAAAATGGTGCACCGCCATGGATGAGGTGATTAAAATTCACTAATGCCAATGCTCAACCACAGCTTGTCAAACCCTGTTTAATTTAACAACAGTGCTTGTTCTACCATTCCACCACGGTGCCTACACCAGCTGAATTCAGCCACACGCGGTATGTCATATCTTTCATTTTTTTTTGTGTTGAATGGTACTAAAACGGGCTTTAAAGTCGACAAAATTTGCATTCAGTGCTTTCTTCACTCACCTGTCCCAAAATTTTAGATGTGTACAGCATTCATACAAAAAAAATATGGTCACCCTATTCAAATGGAAAGGCTATGGCTCATTAGCATATTCCGAGAGAGCATTTTCTAACGAACAATTTAGTACCACACAATCGCTAGTTTATTCAAATATTGAACTAAAATTTTCCAAAAATATTTGCAAGGCTAGGAAAATTCTGCATTTGAGTGATGAACTAGCGATTGTGTGGTACTGAATTGCTCGTTAGAAAACGCTCTTTTGGAATATTGTATGAGCCACAACCTTTCCATTTGAAAAAATTGAGATAATTACAAAAATGCTCTTCTACTATTTTTTAATGAGTCTGTAAAGGATATAAAATACATAATAAGATCAAAACAAATTTTTTCTACGAGCGTGCATTTTTTATCACTTTCCCGCACGCATTTTAGTTCCGAAAATGTCACTTTCACTAGTGCGGGAAAACATTTTAGTGCGGGAAAGTGGCGTTCAGAAGTGTCAGTTTTGTTAATTAATCAAACATTTTATCAATTTTGTCTGCATACATTTTTGCTATTTTAATCCATATTAATCTAATTTGTGGATCTTTCAAAAATTTTATAATTTTTTTTGACATTGTATACGGGTATGGTTTTTTTACGTTCCCATGACGTCGTGCGCGAAATGCTACTTTATATATATATATATACATCCTCAAACATTATTGCGTCCGTACAAAATCATACATTGTTGCGTCTCCAGGAAAACGAAGAGATATCTAGGATCTTAAGGCGTATACTGGTTCACCAATGAATTTGATAGATGGGGCTATATGTAGTTTTTTTGTATCTTCAAATTTAAAATATACACATTTTCATATATTTTTAAACCACTGTTGCGTCCTCATAAAAAGCAACCTTGTCAGCTCCATATATTGGTTGCACCATACAATGTTGCTTCCGTGCGATGTTGTCAAACTGACAGGACGCAATAAAATTACGAAACTATGACAAAGGTAAATTGAATATCGGCTTATCGGCGTTATCTTGGTAAAAAGTTATGAGCTGATTTGGACAACATCAAAAACGCAACATAAAATACACAATAATAATTTCTCCCGCAATTCAAATGCGTGTGAGTAAGTCGCAATTTTTGCCGGTATACCATCGCATACATTGCCACTTACTGATACGATTTTGAATTGCACATTTCAAATAAAGCCCCCCTGATACTAATACTTTTTCTTACTCCCCCCCACCTCACGAAAATTGACTTTTCTGTTCTAAATAGGCAAGAGAAAGCGGAAGTGGAACATGCCAGATCATCGGTTGATAGGTACGAAAAACTTTTGCGCCCTGGATCTGGGTGCTGCGTTGGACTCACAAATAATTTTATTCGAGATAAACCAGAAAAATTTCCGTTGGAAAGACTCTAGTAAGAATAAATGGTGACATTAGGATAAGAATTGCCAATATTTCTTCTTAAACAGTAAAAATAAAAAAAGGAGATATTATTGGAACTCTCGAACCAGTTAAGCAAATTTCGAACTGTGACCTACCAGATAAACGACATTTTGTGAAACCGAAATTGGATACAGACAAATTGATGCAGACTTTGAAGATTTCATGGAAACGCCTCGATCCAGATAGACTTAGAGAAGCAGACGTATCTGTGATTGATAATCAAACCGGACGGACCAGTTTAATCCAACACAAAATTGATACTGGATTGGCATACCCAATTAGACATCCACCTTGACGTATGCCCGTAGCTAAACAACGGGAAGTGGAGAACCAAATTGATAAAATGCTTCAAGAGGGAATTATTGAAGAGTCGAATATTCCATGGTCTGCGCCAGTAGTATTAGTTACAAAAAAAGATGGAAGTCTTAGAATTCGTGTGGACTACCGTAAGCCTTATGAGGTCACCAAGAAGGAGAGCTTCCCTCTCCCGAGAATAGATGATACATTAACAACTCTATCGGGCTCCAAATGGTTTTCCACCTTGGATCTCAGGAGTGGATACTGGCAAGTGGCAATATACAAAGATGACAAGGAGAAAACTGCCTTCAGTATCGGAAACGGGTTATACCAGTTAATCGTGATGTCTTTCGGATTGTGTAATGCTCCAGCTAGGTTTTAGCGACTGATGCATCTTGTTTTGCGAGGCCTCACATAAAAAACTTGGCTGGTATATTTATATAATGTCATGATCATGGGAAATTCATTCCAAGAATATCTCAATAACCTGAATCAAGTGTTTGATCGCTTCCAGAATGCCAACTTAAAACTCAATCCAAACAAGTGTTTTCTATTTCAAAAGAATGTGGAACTCTCAGGTCACGTGGTATCTGAAGATGGCATATGAGTTATGAAAGGAAAAATAGATGCTGTCAGGGATGGGCCAAAACCACGCGACAAACATGAACTGAGGAGTTTTCTAGGACGATTAAAGAAAGAAAAATCAACATTCAATTGAACCCAAGAATACGATTCCGCATTTAGAAAATTAAAACGAGCATTATGTACAAGTCCAGTGTTGTCCTATCCCGATCAGGACATGTTGATTTTGCACTCAGATGCAAGCAACAACTATTAGAGCTGTCCTTTCACAAATCTAAAATTCACAAAAGCATGTCGTAGAGTACTACAGCAGATTTTTATTAAAGCCGGAACGAAATTATTGTGCCACAAGAAGAGAATTGCTTACCATTGTAAAAGCAGGCGACCATTTCCATGAGTATCTCTACGGAAGTCGGAAGTAATTTTGTGATTCGAAGGGATCACGCAGCTCTAAAATGGCTTTTGGGAATGAAATACCATATAATTTGCAAAAATACGTATCAATACACTCGGATATTTATCCTTTTGAATGTGACACTTTTTATGACAACAATTGAATGAAGCCGCGTATAATAGCTGGGTTCGGTAATTGCATCTGCGAGCGAAGTAAGCAAAATTTGACAGATGTCACGTGATTTGACACGTGAAAAGAGATAAGTGATCAGGTGACGTCTGTCAAAATTTGCTTATTTCGCTCGCAGATGCAATTACCGAACCCAGTTATTATACACGGCTTCATTCAATTGTTTTTGAGTTTAGAAACTCAATATTTGTGTTGAAGTTCACTGATGCCAGCGATATAAGTATATGATGAAAAAAAAAATTGTAGAATAGTTATTTACCTAACAAATGCGGAAAGTGATACTTTACCGCACGCAACGGCAGTTGACCGAACGACGCGGAGCGGAGTTCGGTCAAGCCGTTAAGGGCGGTAAAGGCACTTTCCGCATGTGTTAGGTACAAAATTTTACCTATGAGCATATACATCTTTAAAAAAAGGCTTTGATAAAATTAATTATTGAATCAGATTGATTAATGAAATTAGATTTGATATAGAAATGATCAAAAATCCATTTTCTGAAAAAGAGAGGATTTCTGATTAAAAATATCAAATTTTACTTTACCGCAAACTATGCGGTAAAGAGCACTTTACCGCACACTTTGTAGTCCACTTTACCGCATACTATGCTGTAAAGTTAACTTTACCGCACACTATGCGGTAAAGTGCACTTTACCGCATAGTGTGCGGTAAAGTGATACTTTCCATTTGCAAATACGTGCGGTAAAGTGCACTTTACCGCACGCTCGTAGGTAAATACTATAACAGAGCTATTAAAATGCATCCTATTTGATAGTGATATTTGAATATTTCGTCAAAAGTTACAAATTAAATACAAAACATAGGTGGTGTTTTAGGGCGTTAAAAACTATAAACAATTCTTCATATCATTATATTTATTTATTTATATAAACACCAAACTATACAACTTTAAAGCTACAAATGATAAATTTGTTGACCAAAAATAAATGAAAGAATTTATTTATTTATTTATTTATCAACGAGCAATTATTGCCCAATTAAAAGACAAGTATAATTAACAAGTGAGAATCTTAACCTAACCTATCACCTAGAATATCAAAACATAAGAAAACAATAAACAGTAACATATTAAAAAATATATATCAATAAATTAACATAAAACATAAGGTAAATACTCGGGTAAAAACCACAAAATACTTTAAAAAAAAAAAAAAAAAAAAAAAAAAACTTAAAACTTTTCTTTTTTTTTTTTTTTTTTTTTTTTTTTTTTTTTTTTTTTTTTTTTTTTTTTTTTTTTCTTTCTTTCCTTTTTTTTTCTTTTTTTTTTTTTCTCCCTTTCTCTTCCCTAATTATAACCATTCTTTGGGACATTAAAATATCACAGAGTACAGGACTTAAGCTGGGATTTAAAAACTTTTTGATTATCAAAACAGTCCAACCTGTTAGAATACTGATTAGCAAATCTAGCCGATCTTGAAAAAAATGCTAATGCTTAATTCACCAGTATAAGCATTAAATTGAAACTTTCATTTATCCAGCTGAATGGGTCATTGAATGTCACTTTAAACAAATTCTAGCTTTAAATTTGGCATGGCATATGTTGCATTTAAAATTCCTCTCATTTGAGTGTGATAATAAATGACTTCAAATTGTATTTAAGTTTAAATTTTGCAGTGCAAGTGTTACATTCAAATAGATAAATATCCGAATGTGTTAGTTTGTGAATCTTTCAATCGCCTTTCCGTTTAAATTTTGATTTGCATGTGTCGCATTCAACAGGATAAATATCCGAGTATGTTGATACGTGCCTTTGCCAATTACCTTTTTCTTTAAATTTTGCATTGCAAATTCACATTCAAAAGGATAAATATCAGAATGTGTTAGTTTGTGTCTCTTCAAATAATCTTTTCCTTCAAATTTTGCTTTGCAAATGTCACATTTAAAAAGATAAATATCCGAGTGTGTTGATACGTGTCTTTGCAAATTATATGGTATGCTGGGTTCGGTAATTGCATCTGCGAGCGAAATGAGCAAAAAAACTCGGATATTTATCCTTTTAAATGTGACAAATGCAAATCAAAATTTAAACAAAAAGGCAATTTAAAGATTCACAAACTAACACAGTCGGATATTTATCCATTTGAATGTGACACTTGCAAAGCAAAATTTAAACAGAAAGGTAATTTGAATAGTCACAAATTAACACATTCTGATATTTATCTTTTTGAATGTGATACTTGTATATCAAAATTTAAACGGAAAAGCGATTGGAAGATTCTCAAACTAACACATTCGGATATTTATCTATTTGAATGTAACACTTGCACTGAAAAATTTAAAAAATTAAATACAATTTAAAGAGTCATTTATTAACACACTCAAATGAGAATTTGTTTAAAGTGACATTCAGTGACCCATTCAGCTGGATAAATGTAAGTTTAAATGTAATGCTTATATTGGTGACTTAAGCATAAGCATTTTTTTCAAATGCTTCCATTTATTTTTGGTTAGGAAATTTATTACATGGAGAACTTGCCTGGTATATTTGGATGATGTCTGATCATGGGAAATTCATTCCAAGAACATCTCAATAACCTGAAACAAGTTTTTGACCGCTTCCAGAATGCCAACTTAAAAACTCAATCCAAAGAAGTGTTTTCTATTTCAAAAGAAAGTGGAACTCTCAGGTCACGTGGTATCTGAAGTTGGCATACAAGTTATGAAAGGAGTGATAGATGCTGTCAGAGATGGGCCAAAACCACGCGACAAACATGAACTGAGGAGTTTTCTAGGATTGTGTTCTTATCATCGAAGATTTGTAGAAGGATTCCTTAATACAGCTGCTCCGCTTCATCGATTAACGAAAGAAAAGTCAACATACAATTGAACCCAAGAATACGATTCCATATGTAGAAAATTAAAACGAGCATTATGTACAAGTCGAGTGTTGTCCTATCCCGATCAGAAGACATGTTGATTTTGCACTCAGATGCAAGCAACACCAGTATTAGAGCTATCCTTTCACAACTCTAAAATTCATAAGAGCATGTGTTAGTTTGTGAATCTTTAAATCGCCTTTCCGTTTAAATTTTCATTTGCATCTGTCACATTCAAAAGGATAAATATCCGAGTATGTTAATACGTGCCTTTGCCAATTACCTTTTTCTTTAAATTTTGCATTGCAAATTCACATTCAAAAGGATAAATATCAGAATGTGTCAGTTTGTGTCTCTTCGAAAAATCTTTTCCTTTAAATTTTGCTTTGCAAATGTCACATTTAGAAAGATAAATATCCGAGTGTGTTGAAATGTGCCTCTGCAAATTACCTTTTTGTTTAAATTTTGCATTGCAAGTGTCACATTCAAATAGATAAATATCCGAATGTGTTAGTTTGTGAATCTTTAAAACGTGTTTCCGTTTGAATTTTGATTTGCAAGTGCCACATCCAAAAGGATAAATTTCCGAGTGTGTTGATACGTGTCTTTGCAAATTATATGGTATGCTGAGTTCGGTAATTGCATCTGCCAGTGAAATGACCAAATTTTGAAAGACTTCACGTGATCACTTATCCCTTTTCACGTGTCAAATCAGATGACATCTGTCAAATTTTGCTCACTTCGCTCGCAGATTCAATTACCGAACCCAGCATACCATATAATTTGCAAAAACACGTATCAACATACTCGGATATTTATCCTTTTGAATGAGACACTTGCAAATCAAAATTCAAACGGAAACACATTTTAAAGATTCACAAACTAACACATTCGGATATTTATCTTTTTGAATGTGACACTGGCAATGCAAAATTTAGACAAAAAGGTGATTTGCAGAGGCACATTTCAACATACTCGGATATTTATCTTTTTAAATGTGACATTTGCAAAGTAAAATTTAAAGGAAAAGATTATTTGAAGAGACACAAACTAACACATTCTGATATTTATCCTTTTGAATGTGATATTTGCAATGCAAAATTTAAAGAAAAAGGTAATTTGCAAAGGCACGTATCAATACACTCGGATATTTATCCTTTTGAATGTGAAAAAGCAAATCAAAATTTAAACAGAAAGTCGATTTAGGGCCGAATTTATTGTAGGTCCTTGAGGTTTCCTCAGACCTTAAGAAAGCCTTGAACGTTTAGAATTGACATGATTGACTTGTCAAATAGTGGCAAGTGTCCATTCTAAATTCGCGACTCCAAGGAAGATTCGAGGAACGACTATAAATTCGGCGCTTAAAGATTCACAGACTAACACAGTCGGCTATTTATCCATTTGAATGTGACACTTGCAATGCAAAATTCAAACAGAAAGTTTAAATAGACACAAATTAACACATTCTGATATTTATCCTTTTGAATGTGACACTTGCAAATCAAAATTTTAACGGAAAAGCGATTGGAAGATTCACAAACTAACATATTCGGATATTTATCTATTTGAATGTAACACTTGCACTGTAAAATTTAAACTCAAATACAATTTGAAGAGTCATTTATTAACACACTCAAATGGGAGGAGTTTTAAATGCAACATATGCCACGCCAAATTTAAAGCTGGAATTTGTTTAAAGTGACATTCAGTGACCCATTCAGCTAGATAAATGTAAGTTTGAATGTAATGCTTATATTGGCGAATTTAGCATTAGCTTTTTTTTTCAAATTCTTTCATTTATTTTTGGTTAACAAATTTATCATTTATAGCTTTGAAGTTGTATAGTTTGGTGTTTATATTGTTTATTGTTTTTTACGCCCTAAAACACCTGCTAGGTTTTGTATTTAATTTGTAATTTTTGATGAAATATTCAAATATCACTATCAAATAGTATGCATTTTTAAATCTCAGTAATAGTATTTCTATAGTTTTTTTTTCTTCATATACTTATATCGCTGGCATCAGTGAACTTCAACACAAATATTGAATTTCTAAACTCAAAAACAATTGAATGAAGCCGTGTATAATAGCTGGGTTCGGTAATTGACACGCGAAAAGAGATAAGTAATCACGTGACGTCTGTCAAATTTTGCTCACTTCGCTCGCAGATGCAATTACCGAACCTAGCTATTATACGCGGCTTCATTCGATTGTTTTTGAGTTTAGAAATTCAATATTTGCGTTGAAGTTCACTGATGCCAGCGATATAAGTATATGAAGAAAAAAAATTTGTAGAAATACTATTACAAAGATATTAAAATGCAACCTATTTGATACTAATATTTTAATATTTCATCAAAACTTACAAATTAAATACAAATCATAGCAAGTGTTTTAGGGCATAATATTTTCAAAGAAGCTATGACCTCCCGAACTCCATCCAGCACCTACACTATTATTGTTAAAAAAGTTGTATATTATTATGACTCTCTGGGTCCTCTGTAGCATAAACCTAATATTCTCACACTTCGTTTCATATTTGCTGACTGGAAGCAACAATGGCTTTGGCTTCTGCTAAAATGATGACACGATACAAAACATCACACCACACAAAAATCCCGAGCTAAAAATAGATTGCCATGTTGCCAAGCTTCGGACGCAATAACATAGTAGGTTTATGTACTGTATACTTGACTCTGTATATTATTTTCGCACCTCTACCGGAGAATCGATGAACTAATAGTATACATTTTTATCTATAACACGAATATTATTGCGTCCACTACC
Organism: Ceutorhynchus assimilis; assembly: GCA_917834065.1. Classification (NCBI taxonomy): domain Eukaryota; kingdom Metazoa; phylum Arthropoda; class Insecta; order Coleoptera; family Curculionidae; genus Ceutorhynchus; species Ceutorhynchus assimilis. The sequence continues at coordinate 25,062,213 of OU892282.1, read as the reverse complement.
AAACAGAAAATCCAGTAAAATCATAAAAATCCCAATAGATGCTTCCACTTTTTATTGTGGAAAGGAAACTTAGAAACTTCTGTCAACTGTTGGCGCCTAAATTTTGTTTAAAAATTGACGGGAAGTCACAAAAATATGAGTTGACATTGTTGCGTCCGATATTCGGACGCAGCAATGATAGGATTTTGTATATATACTTGTATATAAACTTGTATATATACTTATATAAAAACTTGTATATATACTTGTATATATACTTGTATATATACTTATATATATACTTGTATATATACATGTATTTTTCTTTGGAAGGCTTCCTATATATATTTATTATTCACAACCAACTGGTATGACATAAAAGTTTGTATGCACCACGGGTACTAATAGATATATAAACCCTCGGGCCAGAGGCACTCGGCTTTGTAAGATTGTCGCCCTCAGGGCATAATCATCTACTTAATACCCTTGATACATAAATAACTATTGTAATTGAACGATTTCTTCAATAATATATCGCTTTGCATTTACTTAATTTTTATTTTTATATTTGAACGCGCTCGTAGAAAAAATAATGTTCCTTACTCATGCGGAAAGTGTCTTTCCCGCACTCGACTGCTTGCCCGAACTCCGCTTCGCGTCGTTCGGGTCAACGGCAGTCGCGTGCGGGAAAGTATCACTTTCCGCACTTGTTAGGAAAATAACTATTCTCAGGTTCCTTGGAGCAAAATTAAGCATTTAAACTAATTCATGGCGCTCTAGATTAAAAAGTAAAAATTTAAATAATCTGAAGATGAAATGTCAAAAAGTGACAAGTGAGGTGTCATTGTATTCGTAATGTAGTTTTCTATTGAAATAAGGAAAAATATACCTGGCGTCTCATTTAAAATCAGAAAGTTCTGGTCACTTCTGGTGGAACCGGAAGTAATAATAAATACATAATTGAATACGTCAAATAATGCACATCCATGTCATAAATAAACACACCAAATTTCATTAGTTTATTTGGAAAAATAAAAAAGATATAGGGGTGAGCGGGTTTTGAAAAACACCCGGTATACACTTGATTTTTCAATGTTTTGATGGTTTCTGGATAAACACAAAGAAGGGTTTTAGCTGAATTTAGTGCTTAGTTAATGTGACGTTTCCCATTAAAAGTATCCAAATTGGATCACCTTCTACAAATGGAAATTTGTGAAATATTGGGAATTTAAAAGAATTTCATAAAAGCATCTACTGCACTAACAATAGATATTTATTATACAAGACGGTAAAAAGATGCTTTAACTGTTAGTGGAAAATGTTGATTCACGAACAAAACAAGCATGTTACAAAAAAAATCTATAAATTGATAGCCGAGGCAACGAATCAGGGGAAAAAATGCAGCGAAGCCTTAAATATAGTTGACAATGATAACAAAACTTTTGAAAATGATCTAGATATGTCCAATTTCTGTAACAGATATTTTTCTAGGATAGCAATTGAAATGAGCGACCAAATTCCTCACATTGTAGAACAGTCTAGGCTAGCCTCAACAAGCAAATCAATGTTTCTCTCACCAGTGTCTAAAAATGAACTCATCCAACATATCAATAGTCTAAAGTCAAACAGTGCTCCAGGTTGTGACGCAATAACTGTAGAAACTATAAAAGAATTTCATAACTATTTACTGAAACCCCTTATGCATATATTCAATTTAATATACGAGACGGGTGTTGTGCCCTCACCACTTAAAAAATCAATTATTACCCCTATATACAAATCTGGAAAACACAATATCATAAGTAATTATAGACCAATAAGTTTAATTAATAATTTTGCGAAACTCTTTGAAAAAACTTTAAAACTCAGACTAGTTAGCTTCATCAAACTAAATAATCTAATGTCAAAAAATCAATTTGGGTTTACAGAGGGTCTTAGCACCAATGATGCAATGTGTTGTCTGATAAGAGAAGCCACAAATATAATTAATGAGAACAAAAAATGCCTGGTGGTGTTCCTGGACCTCGCGAAGGCTTTCGACACAGTTTCCCATAAAATACTTCTTGATGTTCTTGAACATAGTGGTGTTAGGGGAACTGTGTGGAGGGTGTTTGAGAGCTACTTGACTGGACGGCAGCAGCGGGTTAGAATACGCGACACAATCAGTGATCCACGAACAATAAATATAGGTGTTCCGCAAGGCACAGTTCTCGGGCCCATTTTGTTTAATCTTTACATTAACTCAATTAAGGACATTGGGATTGAGGGTGAGATTGTGTCATATGCGGATGACACGGCCATAATTTTCAATGGATCCTCTTGGGAAGAAGCTAGAATAAATGCAACAAATGGCCTTATAAAAATTAAAAGATGGCTTAATTAATATACACAAATTATCCCTTAATGTTAAAAAAACAAATTATTTGGCTCTTACTAAAGTTGATTTGAATCGCCCTCTTTTTAACCAAATAGAAATAGACGTAAACGAGAAAATTGAAGAGGTCACTCACGTTAAATACCTTGGGGTTATGATTGACTGTTACTTGAAGTGGAATGCTCATGCTGAATATCTGACTAAAAAAATTAGATCTCTGACTTATAGGTTCTATATTCTTAGAAATATTTTGTCATCAAACATGTTGGTCACACTGTATCGGAGTCTGGTGGAATCTTTGTTAGCATATGGTATCACGATCTGGGGTTCGATGTATGGAAATGCGCTGAGGCCGCTACAAATTGTTCAAAATAAAATTTTAAAAATAATTTATAAAAAAGATCATCTGTATCCCACAAATATGCTATATACTGAGGAAATAGTAAATTTGAGAACTCTATTCTTCCACTCAGTTAGTTGTTACATTCATAAACACCGCAAGATGCAGCCTATTGTGTTACATAATCAAAACACCCGCTTTCGCATAAATCAGCTTTTGAGGATTCCGGAATGTAAAAGCGAATTTTATAGACGCTCAATTGGTTTCATGGGTCCAAAGGTTTACAACCTATTACCCAATGAGGTGAAGAATGTTGTAAAACCAAAACTGTTTTCAAAAAGATCGAAGGCATTCGTTTGGACAAATCGGATTTTGTTTGAAAAACTGCTTTGATTTGATGACAATAACGTACATACTTAAATTCTCAGCATTCGAAAAATTTGTTTTCCCATGGAAATACTTAACATTTTTTTTTTTTTTTTTTTTTTTTTTTTTTTTTTTTTTTTTTTTTTTTTTTTTTTATTAAATAACAAATTACAATTTTTGTTTTTTTTCACATAATCTAAGGCACAAGTTAAGCTATGTACTTTGTTATTCGCTCCTAAACAGCTAAACGCTGGTAACGGAGCAAGATATAATTTGATTCAGACTACACAATATTCAGACTAATAAAACCTTAAAATTACCAAAGTTATACAGTAAAAAAACACTTATGTAAATAAAAACATTCGCAACAATCACATTTATTTGTACATTCATTTTGGCACCAAACTAATCTAATTTAGAATTTTTTTTTTAATTTTTTTTTGTTTTTTTTTTTTTATTATTATCATTTTCAATTATTTTTTTTTTTTTCAATTTATTCATCATTACTATTATTTATTTTTTTCAGAAATACATTTTTGTGTTTAAAAACTCCCTGAGTCTGTTCAAAAATATTTCAAATGTTGAAGCTTCTCTGACATGAATCGGTACATATATATATGAAGTAAGTTAGAAGCACATACAGATGCTCTGCATCTAGGTGCTGTTGTATATAAAACCATTTACCATTTAGATACCTAATATAATAAGTAGTATATTTGTATCGTAAATTTATACCTTAATAATAATAATAAAACGACAAGCGACGAAGGAGCGAGCAACTTTTTATTTATCACAATTACTAAAATCATAAACTAAAATGTGCTAAAAATTTACATAGATTATGACAAGTTGACAAAGTACCTAACAAACTGACACATTTCTGGTGTTGTCAAAATTGACGTATGAGTGGGTAAAATCACAGATTAACCCGTACTAAAGATAGGAAACTCGTGCCTTTTCCCCTATCCTTGTCTTACTGATACAACGAGTTGTATGACTGCCACAGCATGGGGGCGCTAGTGTGCACTTCAGTGTGTTCAGTGTTGTAGTCACGTGGTCTCCTGCCTTTTTTTAAATAATTTGTCCCTAATCGATTTTATTTTATTATTATTTGTAATTTTTTTTGAAATAAAACAACATTTTCGTACCGAGTTCTTTATTGGAACAGCCTTAAACACAACAATAATAGAAAAACGTATTTAAAAAAAAAACAATAAAAAGTTTATAATACTGCAAATAAAATTCACTAATTCCACAGTCAGCAAAGTCTCTGAGGATAAAGTGGTGATGGCATGAATTCAGAAGCTTCCACTGCAGTAATACCTATGCTATAAATGAAGGTATATTTTTAGGAATTTTGGTCTTATTTGGTGCACAAATCACACTTCATGTGAATGTCAAACAATGGCGAATAAAAACCATCACTAATCCCATTTCCAGGAGCATTTCCACTATGTTTGAATGTAACATAAAGTCTCTTTTTTTAAAAACATTTTAACGACTCAAAGTTTTATTAAAAATTGATAGGAAATTAAATAAATGAACACTAACACAGATCAAACGGCTAACTGATGAGAAACACAATTGACAAATTATATTCACCATTCACAGCTCACAGATGACATTTGCTTGTGGCTTTGTATACTAGCGCCGCATAGCTTTGGCAGTCATGAAGCTCCACACGTGTTATTTTCGAGACAGCTCATCTCTGGACAGCTCCGAACGAACATTTTACATGGAAGTTCCCTATCTTTAGGACGGGTTAATCTGTGGGTAAAATTGACAAATGAGTGGGTAAAAATTGTTCGATTTCACTACTTCGAATAAAGTGTTACTTTAACAACGAGTTTTGAGTCGTTTAAATGATAGTTTACCATTTGCGATAGAATAATATAAATTTGCTCAAGCAAAACATAGTTGTTTTACATTTTTTTACTTATCACAAAAAAACAAATTACTAAGGTAACAATAAATGCCATTTCCAGATAGTAATTTTAATATTTCGATGTACCGATTTATCAAATAAATAAATAGGTTCATTCATTTGCTAATAATACTTGTGGCGCAATTAATTTTATCACCTAAAATTATCAACTATTTATCATTGTTATTAGCCTGACTCAACATGACTTTAATTCCAGCAACAAGCAACACATTGTTTATTATCTTGGAATAATAGTGCAATCACACAACAATAATCTTTCTCCGAATTCAATAATTATTCTAACATATTATTATCTGTCGAATAAATATTTATTTTCTTTGTTTAGGTTGGCAAACTAAGACACTACGATTTGGGCCAGTACTTTCGGCAACGCTACTTGGACTTTCTACCAACAATTTATTCGGAAAAGGATATTTATGTTCGTTCTACAGACGTGGACCGTACCTTGATGTCTGCAGAAGCAAATTTAGCTGGGCTCTATCCTCCTGTCAATACTGACATATGGAAAACTGGTTTAGCCTGGCAACCGATACCAATACATTCCATCCCGGAAAAACTGGATGCTGTACTAGCCGCCAAGAAGCCTTGTAAAAAATACGATATTCTTTTAAAAAAACTATTCCAAAATGAATATTTTAGAAATGTCAGTCATGTCAATCGTGATTTATATGCATATTTAACTAAATACGCTGGTGAAAGTATTGACAACATAAGACACTTGGAATATTTGTATAATACTTTAACAATTGAGACGCTAAACAATTACACTTTGCCTAATTGGACCAAAACGGTTTTTCCAAGTAAAATGCAAAAATGGGCAGAATTGAGCTTCGCTACAGACACTTATACAACAGAGTTAGCTAGATTGAAAACAGGGCCTTTCTTTAACGAGCTCATAAAGTATTTTACCAATCGAACTGTTACCCCTAAAGGGGCTCGATACCATGCACCAAGGTTTGTTATTAATTCTGCTCATGATACAACCATAGCAAATTTACTTAACTCCATAGGGGCCTTTGAGTATCACTGCCCACCTTATACAGCTACCATTATTTTTGAATTGCATAAACCCACAGATAACACATCTTATATAAATATATTTTATAAAAATACCTCTGAAGCAGTACCAATTAAATTGCGCAATTGCGAAAATAATTGCGACTTAAAATGGTTTCAAAACATTCTAAGTCCGATATCACTGAATTTGGACCAATGGGAAACAGAGTGTAATAGTTTGATTCTATTTGATAATCCTTTGAATTTGTATATTTTATTGTGTGCCCTACTTGGTGCAATGGGCGGTATTATAGGGTTGATATTTATTGTGAGAAAAAACGCGCAGAAATCGAATGCTAGCATGTATACTCAGTTACCTGACGAAGAGTATGCTTAAAAATTTTGATATAAAAAGGCTGATTATTATTGTATGTTTTGGAAATTAAGTTTTTTTTTTTTTTTTGTAATTATGATTTTTTCAGCAAATACGTATTTGCAAATTTGGCTCACTAGTTTTAAATGCACACCTTACATTTTGTTACATTTGCTCAAATTTGGTGTTTTCAGCTTTTTATCTCTCAAAAATTTTTCGAGAGAGGTTCAAACTGAAAACGCCATTAGTCTTTTCTCTATAGGATGCCCCAGATAAAAATAAGGCGCAAATGAATGAAGAAAAAACAAATATTTGCACTATATACTAAGGTCATTTTGCCAATGTAATAGTATAATGATGAAAATTTATTTTTGTTAACCTTTTATACTATTTACACAGACAATTTTTTTGTTTTTCGTCTACTTTCATTAAATTTGCTCGTTTATCTTATCTTGGACAAACTTCAATATCTTTTTAGATTATTTTATGGTAATTAACTTTTGCATTTTTTTTTTGTATTTCAATTATCATGGAGTGTCGGCAAATGCTTTTCTTCTTTCCAAATTGAGTATATTATTTAATTTTTATGCTTTGTGGACACTCTAATAAGTGTAAATGTAGAATTAAGTATAGATTTGTACTTAAAGAGATTTAATATGAAAATAACCCTATTTATACAAACAATGTGAAGGATATATTTATTAAGGAATAAAAGACCAATGATATATTTAACAGCAACTGCTTCTGTTTCACTACTTTATTTATTTATTTATTTATTTATTTATGGACAGCAGTGCCACTTTGCAACAATGATAAAATTATAATTCAAACTTAATCTAATATGCGCATGCAAGAAGTGGAAAGAAAGGATAGCAATATATTCCAAAGTACATGAGTGTATGTAAGCAAACTATTCTTATGAAAAGTTTTAAGAATTGAGAGTTAAGCTAGGCTACACTGTTAACAGATTAGTTACAATCTAGCAAGGTTCAACTGTGACATGTGCACTCAAAAAGGTTAAAATAGACAGAAAAAATCAAGGGGCGGATGTTGATTTGCAAGAGACACGGATCTGGAAACAGGAATTTTGACAGTAGTTGGTGCGGTGATATGGTTGATAGAAGGTTGGGATGTTTCTCATATTAAAACGTGATACATACCGTAGTGTCGGTATACTTTGCCATCCAAGGTGACTTTGCCAGAGTTGACTTTTTTTTTTGTAAAAATATTTTGTGTAACTCCAATGGCAGAAACCTAGCGGAAGTTGTAGGAGCTATTAAAGAAAACGTGGTTAACTTGTTGCAAATAGTCAGACTTGCGATTGCTGCGCTATGGTGGTAGTGAACACGTGCTGCATATAAGCTAAGAATTTTCCGATTTTTAATTCTTAAAATAGTAAGACTTGTGACACCTATGAATACGATTAACCCAAAATAAATCCTATTGTCAAAATATACACTTCAATGGCTAATGATTGTGAAATTTTGAAGTATTAAAGAATAATGGTTTTTGAGATTTTAATTTATTTTGAAAAAAGTGTGACCTTGCAAGCCACTCGTAGGTGTCTTTGCCTTATATATTTCTTACCGATTTTGGTTTTTTAAATCAAAATATGGGTCGAATCTACAAAAAAAAAATAGGCAGCCGGCACTACAAAAACTATAATGAAGATACTGTAAAAGAAGCAGTGCGAAATATTTTAAGCAATGACTTAAGTGATTTTGATATTTTGATATTAAATCTTATTTTTTTTGTTCCCAACAATGAAAAAAATATATGGTACCTTTTTTAAAATCATATTTGAAGGCAAACTAACCCATATAATAGTCTTACATTTAGATTTAGGTGGTTTTAAACGCGTTGGCAAAGTGTCACCGATTTGCAGGAGACTTTGCCAGATTTTTAACAAAAAAAAATAAATAGAAGCAGTGCTTTCTAATTGTTTGTGTTTACAGGCATCTATAGCCAGAACATGGAATTTATACATAGTCTGTAGCCATTCAAATTGCTATATCGGTTAAAAAAATTTCAGAGAAAAGGTCTGAAAACCGTGGCAAAGTATACCGACACTACGGTACAGGGTGAGTTACATAGCGCGCGGTGGTCCATATCTCCTATACTAACGGAGATCGGAGAAAAAACTAAATACAAAACTTGTAGATAAACACGAGTATTATGCGCGTATTACATCTGTGTATTTTTCTGTGTATTTATTCATGTAGTTCAGGGTGACAACCAAAAAACTTCAATCGCAACATAAATCAACATTATGAAAAACAAAATAATGTTGGCACCCTGAACTACATGAATAAATACACGGAAAAATACACAGATGTAATACGGGTTTTACATTCCTAAATTATTTTCCAGTATACAGGGTGGCCCAATAACTAGTAGTCACATAAAGTTATGTTTTTTTAAATGACTCTCCCTGTATATTATGACATTTCTGGATTCTGCAAAAAATTCTAGACATATTTCATGTACAATGTCATATACCTATCTTTAACTGTTTCGGAAATATTGACAGTTGAAAACTGACTTTTTTGCATCTTTGACAGACTGTAAAACCTGAACGAGTAATTTCACCAGAAAACAGATTTTACATTCCTATCTTAGTTTTTCATAAACTATCATTTGGCACCAATTTTGAATTTAATCCATGATTAAAAATCCCGCCTAAATTATTAATCTTCGGTTAAATTCAAAGTTGGTGTCAAATGATAGCTTATGAAAATCTAAGATAGGAATGTAAAATCCATTTTTCTCTTAAATTAACCGTTTAGGTTTCACAGTCTGTCAAAGCTGCAAAAAAGTCAATTTTCAACTGTCAATATTTCCGAAACAGTTGAAGATAGGTATATGACATTATACATGAAATATTTCTAGAATTTTCCGAAGAATTCAGAAATGTCATAATATACAGGGAGAGTTATTTAAAAAAAATAAAACTTTGTGTCACTAATAGTTATTGGGCCACCCTGTATACTGAAAAATAATTTAGGAATGTAGTACTCATGTTTATCCACAAGTTTTGTCTTTAGTTTTTTCTCCGATCTCCGTTAGTATAGGAGATATGGACCACCGCGCGCTTAGTAACTCACCCTGTATAAGTCGATGCTGGAAGTGAGGTAAGGACAGTCAACAAGGGAGTTGAGAATTCCAAAAAGAAGGAGTATGTCATGAATACTTCGTCTTTCTTTGAAGTGTTGACATATTTAGCCTTTGACACATTTCTTCGTAGTTATATTCAGTGTCTCTAAAGAATTTGAAATGAATATGATGCATAAATTTCTTCTGCACTCGCTCCAAAAATAATTCCAAGATCCTTTATGTTTACAACTAATGATAATGTTGCATCATTAATAAGATAATGAAAATTAGTTTTAACTGTACGACGAGAAAATATCATGAGATTGCACTTAGAGACATTAACCTGCATACCATTTTATCACGACGCCAAGCCATAAATCTGTGGATATCCTGCTGCAAAGCAATGTAGTCGGTCGGTAGGATCAGATATTACTTTTTATCTACAAGCGTTTGGTTATGACGTTTTTACATAACCATTTTTTTAGTATTTGAGTTACGTCATGAGACTCATAACACAACTAGTGGTGTTATAGACTAGGTTATGAATTCATAACACAACTAGTGGTGTTATGGACGAGGTTATGAGTCTATAACACAACTATTTTTGGTGATTTGACAAAATGTCAAAGGTGAACCCGTAAAGGTAAAATGAAGGTAGACAACTATTAATGAACGAAAATGATTGGAGAAATATTCTTATTTTTCGCTATGTAGATAAAACGTTGTACATCACACGTGCGTTTAAACATGACTACAAAACTCGTGTGATTAGAACGACTCGGTCTACGCCCTCGTCGTTCTAATCCTTCACACTCGTTATTGTCTTGCTCATAAACGCACTTGTAATGTAAATAACTAATACATTTTTACATCGTCTGCAAACAGGAGGAACTTTGAAGACTGAAACCAGGGTGCAACATCCTTGATGAAGACATTAAAAAGAAATGGGACCCCAGACGGCACAGGAATTTCGTAGTTTTCTAGCGATAGAATACAAATCAGAGAGGAGAGGTGTAAAGACTACAGTAGTTACACTATTATACTTTAAAATGATAAAATTAACGAAACATTACACACTAAAACAATCAGGTTATACAAAAGTAAAAAGGTATAAAAACAGTACATCATGAAATTAACAATCATTGTTAGACAATACTACATTTTAAAATAATCAGGTACCGTAATTTGGGGTGAAGTCGGACGATTTTTGCAGTTTTTTGTTAATAAAATCTACAATTAGAAGAAAAAAAATCCTAAAAAAATAATTAACTCCTTTATCAAATTACTTACTAAAAGTAATGACATTTGTATCCCCCCCCTTTTTTTTTAGGTAAGTTGTGTGTCCGCCATCACCCCTATGTGTGGGGTAAAGGCGGATGACCATTAATTAAGCATAACAAAGTGTCTTAGCCCCTAGTACGGGGTGCAGTCGGACAGACAAAATAAAAAAAAAAAATATTTATAACAAAACAATAAAATTTTTAAAATTCTGACCACGTGCTCTACGGCGAATTTTTCCAGCAAAAATGCACCACTCTCAACTACACTCGAGCTAAACTAAGCGGAATATGTTGGTCGGTGGATTTTTTGGTTGTCTCGATACCCGATATCGTAAAAAACGCCGGCCAATACCTGTCTGTCCGAGTTCACCCCCACAGTGCGACTTCACCCCAAATGACGGTACATACATACACAAGCACTTTTAGAGGAACAATACTATAAATTTCAAAAATTATAATCACCATCAAAGGAACTCTTGTAAACTATAAAAGGCATTCTCAATAACTAGTTGCCTTATTCTAATTTTTAACAAAGGACCCCGCACAAAAAGATAGGAAAAGTGGTCCCGGTCAAATCGTCTGAAATTTTGATATGATATACTTCTCGTTATCCTGATTAAAAGCTGTCATGGGCGCAAAAAAATCTATCGAGTGGTTTCCGAGTTATTGGTCCTCAAAGACGTCATTTTGGATATAAAAGATGTCAAAGTTCAAAATTGTATATTGAATATTATCTTGTTTACCTACATAATTTGGTCTAATATACTATAAAAAATAGAGTAAATAAACTTTAAAAGATCAGAAATGCCTAAATAGTGTGAGTAAATATGTTAGAAAATGATACAATAAAGGTGCTGTTTGTTTGTCATTAGTCCGGATGTTCATCTGTTGTTTCTCTATACTTATACCATTGAAAAATCTGACACGTTTATTTCAAGTTATAGCGTGTTGTGTTTTTTTTTTTTTTAATTTGGTCAAGTATTATTGAAAGAGCAGTGAACGCAAAAAAAGGTTTTAGCTAAGCTAAGTAGGTATCTAGTGTATCTACCTAATTGAGTAAAAAGCTCAGTTCCTCCCATAAACAGGGATTACTGCGAAAGCAAGCAATATATTATAAAATAAATGTATAAATATACAAAAATAAATTCTATATTTCTGTTTTTAATAACAAAAGATCTATATACTATATACACAGTATACTTTTTCGATGCCAATACCAACAGCTCAAGATTTAAAACATTAAAAAATATACATTGTCCGCTAAAAATTAGCAATAAACATTTTAATGAGAATAACGAACAAAAAGCGAGATGGATTTTAGTTTTAATTGATAAAACGAAGGGTATTTGGGGCTCTGTTTTTGGCATCTGATATACACGATGTAAGTAGTAACAGTGAATATTTGGTTTGTGTCGCGCGTAACCCAAATACCAAATAACTGCTGCTATGTGTGCACACGTGCCCAGCGTTCTGGATTTTGACTTGCAGGTACAGTAATGACCTCTTACATTATTAAAGTCAAATTCAATGAAAATCTTGTGCTTAACTGCGTTTCTGAAGCGCGAAAACACCTTTATTCTGATCAGATTGGGGTAATTCAGTGACAGGTCTATTTGCAATTCATTATTTGTTTCTCTGTGCACAGTGTCCTGGGTGTAAGACGGCGCAATATTTATCTGATAGACACCTACAGTGTTGTGTATATGGACCGTATGGACCGATATACAAGTTGGTGCTCACATTGTTAGATTACCAGTTAAAAAGCATTGTCAATATATTTTGTCATTATAGTTACATTTAATAAATAGTATTCACACTAAAGTACTTCCAAATATAACATTTGGCGACGAGGTAATCGACCGAACCACAGGGCAGATGGATAATACACAATTTGATACTTTGATGGAAACCCTTGCGAAATTATTACAACCCCAAAAAAATGATAATTCTATACGAGGAGAAAACATATCATTGGAATCTTTCAATGAGGAAAACGAAACTTGGGAAATCTTTATCAAACGATTGGAAAATTTTTTTGGTATGAAGAAAGTATCACAGAATATATTACAGATCTTAAAAAACTAATAGTACGGGATACGAGGCCTATTTCATCAAATCATTTTACACCGTCTTGCATTGTTATCATCAGTTAGATAACATGATGCTGAAACGCACCTGTACGGGGAAATAGATGGGAGTGGGGGATTTCGCTGAAAAAAAAATTCCAGAAAATGTCGTCATAAACAGGGAAAATATATAATTATACACCGTCTTGCATTTATTTATTGAGTTAATTTGTACACAAACAAAATTGGATCAACACATGCAAGACGTTTTCATGGAGGTTTTGGGGTTGTTATATTGGATAGAAATTGTCAATTTTTCAGAGGGGTGAAATATCATTTCACACCACTTCATTATTGATTTAGATTAAAGCTTGAATGTAGAATAGCCACTGGATACTGATGCAAGACGTCCTGTGGAGGGATAACGGACTGCAAGACGGAGGTCAATGTGTTGTCTTATGAAGGAGTGAGAAATCATTTTACACCGTCTTGCACTGATACTAATGGGAAAAACAGAACACATTGATAACATTTTAAAAAATACAAGACGTTCTAAATGGAAAGAAAGGACTGCAAGATGGTGATGAAGTTGACTAATTTTGACGGGGGTAAATCCATCAGGTACAAATGTGAATACTACTCCAAATTACAAATTACGCACAATAATTTTAGATATTTTTGCTTTTACCACGTAGAATAATTCTATTTTGCAAAATTCTCTTAATATGTATATTTGAATGACTCTACGGACATCAAAAAAAAAAGGTTGAAAATTGTTCTTTTTCTGACAGCTTATAATCATTTTATTTATTTTTTGAGGTGGATATGTCATAACACCTAACGGATTGTAAGTAGGTATTAGGTAAATTTGAGAAATTTGATTTTAAAGCAGCAAAAAAATGATCTGCCTGGAATTGTAAACAGAAATTATAATTCCTGTATTCAGCAGACTCCCCTGTTGAGCTGCTATGTCAACTGTCCTTTTCCATCTGTATGATTTAGAAAAGAATGAACAGTGAACGGTTCAGTAAATAACTCAAAAGTTCAGTAAAAAAAGAAAACGGATTTATTAACTTTTTTCCCCGAAAAAACGTCTTGGACTGATGTATTACCATTTTTTAACATATATTCTTCCGGCGGACATAAGCATGAAGTGGTGTAAAATAAATTTTCACTCCCTCATGAGACAACGCATTGACATCCGTCTTGCAGCCCGTTATCCCTCCACAGGACGTCTTGTATCAGTATCCAGTAGCTATTCTACATTCAAGCTTTAATCTAAATCAGCAATGGAGTGGTGTAAAATGATTTTCCACCCCTCTCACAAATTGACAATTTCCATCTTCTATTGCAACCCTAAAACCCCCATAAAAACGTCTTGCATGTGGTAATTCAATTTTGTTTGTGTACAAACTGACTCAATAAAGAAATGCAAGACAGTGTATAATTATATATTTTCCTAATTTATGACGACATTTTCTGAAACATTTTTTTCAGCGAAATCCCCCACTCCCATCTATTTCCCTGCACAAGTGCGTTTCAGTACCATTTTATCTAACTGATGATAACAATGCAAGACGGTGTAAAATGATTTGATGAAATAGGCCTCGTATCCCGTACTATAAGCAAAAATTGCGATTTCAAATGTCATAGTTGTAACACGTCAACCGTGGATGTTCACCTGAGACAACAATTCATTAGTGGACTCAAAAATCCAAACTACATTGAAAAACTTATACAGTTAAAGGCTCCTGACAATACTTTTGCCGAATGTGTTAAAGTAACATTAGCGATGGAGTCTGCTTACAAAGAAACCAAAGAAATTCAAAGTTCCAGTACATTTAAAGACTCTCTTTCTTGTTCTTCGGATCAAAATCAAATTAAAGCACAAAAAGATATACGAAAGAATTCGAATTATCAAACAAACAATTAATTTCAAAAATAATAAAAAAAAGTGTTTCAAATGTGGAGATTTCGCACATTTAGCTAATACTTGTCCACATAAAAATTTAAAATGTACAGAATGTCATAGATTTGGACACCTGGCAAAAGTCTGCATGAAAAGTTCCTCATCTAATATCACTAGATTGCATACAGAACAAAACCAGATTAATTTCACAGAAGGACTCGATACGAAAATACATGAATATAACTCAGGAACAGATGGAACAGACATGTATTTCATAAATACAATTAAAGAGTTATTTTTACCTGAAAATACAAGAAAACCAAAAAAATATTTAATAAATGTTTATTTAAATTCAATACCAGTTAATATGGAATATGATACTGGGGCTGCAGTTTCATCAATGTCACATGAAAATTTCAAAAAACTGTTTCCATTTATAAGAATTTTTCAAACTAATTTGCCATTAAAAACTTACACTGGCGAAATTATAAAACCTATTGGATTTGCAACTATGAAAGTAGAAATGGATAATTATTCCTTTGTTGGTAACCTTTACATTATCCCTAACAAGGTGGATTCAATTTTCGGGAGAGAGTGGATGAGATCCAGCGACGACGGTGTTTTACAAATAAATCAAAATAAAATATATGGAAGTCAAAAGAACGAGATAATTGATAATTTGAAGCTTAAATTTGAAGAAGTATTTAAACCTGAAATAGGAAACATTAAAAAAAATGAAGCAAATTTATACCTCAAAGATAATGCAATGCCAATTTACGTACCTGCAAGAAAAATACCCTATGCCATAGAAGAAAAGGTCATCGAAGAAATTAGGAGACTGGAAGCCGCTGGAATAATTAGTAAGCTAGAATATAGCGAATGGGGAACTCCAATTGTTCCAATAATAAAAAAAGATGGATCAATAAGATTGTGTGCGGATTACAAAATAACCATTAATAAAGTACTTAAAGATGACAAATACCCAATGCCTAACGTAGAAGATATTTTTGCAAAGACGATGTTGGGTGGTAAAGTATTCACAACATTAGATATTCGAGAAGCTTACTTACATATGTCAATGAATGCGAAAAGTGCAGAGATTCAAGCTATTACAACACCGAGAGGAGACTACAAAGTAAATAGGTTAATGTTTGGTATCAAAGTTGCCCCAGCTATATGGCAACGGTACATTTCCCGAACGTTGGAAGATATTCCAGGAGTATGTGTATTTTTGGACGATATCAAAATTCAAGGATCAAATTTAACAGAAAATATCAATAGAGTTGAAATGGTTTTAAGACGATTACAGGAAGCAGGTTTGAGAGTTAAGATGGAAAAATGTAGATTTTTTGAAAAATCAGTTAAATATCTAGGGCATATTGTATCCGAAAATGGTTTGGAAAAATCCGATGAGAAAATAGAAGCTGTCAAGAATGCTAGAAGACCTACCAATTTAACTGAACTTAGAAGTTGGTTAGGAATGGTAAATTATTATGGGAAGTTTCTAAAAGACATTGCTAGAAAATTACATCCACTCTATAATTTATTACAGAAAGACGTACCATACCAATGGACAGAAGAATGTGAAGAAGTTTATAACTGGATAAAATTAGAAATCGTTTCTCCTCAAGTCTTATGCATTTACAATCCAGATCTTCCACTTTCGTTAGCTACAGATGCTAGTCCATATGCTCTAGGAGCAGTGCTGTCCCATAATTTTCCAGATGGATCTGAAAAACCCATTGCATTCGCTTCAAGGAGACTTAATAAATCTGAAAAAAATTACAGTCAGATTGATAAAGAAGCGACTGCTATTTACTGGGGTGTCACAAAATTTTTTCAGTACCTTTACGGGAGGAAATTTATACTTATTACGGATCACAAACCTTTAGTTTCAATATTTAGTCCAGAAAAACATTTACCTTCAATGGTTGCTACAAGAATGTTACACTACGCTCAATTTTTACAAGGTTTTGATTTCGAAATTATTTATCGTTCAACTTCAAACCATGCCAATGCTGACGCTTTGTCAAGATTACCGCAAGAATATGACGAAAATGGAAATAACTATAATTGTGACGATGTGAATGCTTACCAGTTACAGCAAATTATAAAATTACCTGTCACACACACAGAAATTGCCAAAGAAACACGGAAAGAAGAAAACCTACAAGACATTTATAATTGCTTATCACAGGGAAAAATCATCGAAAAAGAAGGTTTTATAGGAAGAGATGTTGAATTTTGTTTAGCTGATGGAGTTATAATGAAAAATAATAGAATAGTGATACCAAAAAGTTTACAGAACAGAATTTTAGAAGAATTACATGAAGGCCATTTAGGAATATTCCGAATGAAGAATCTGGCAAGATCATACGTTTGGTGGGTTGCTATTGATAAAGATATAGAGAATATTGCTAAATCTTGTATCACCTGTCAATTATCACAAAATCAACCTAAAAAGACAATACATTGTTGGGAGAACAGCAAAAGTCCTTGGCATAGATTACACATAGATTTTGCAGGTCCTTTTTACGGAAATTTTTTTTTTGGTCCTAGTGGATGCATATTCAAAATGGTTGGAAGTAATACTAATGAATCAAATTACTGCTACAAAGACAATACGTGTTTTGAGAGATATTTTTGCTAGATTTGGTTTGCCTATTGTAATGGTAAGCGATAATGGACCAACTTTTACTTCGAATGAATTTAAGATGTTTCTAAAATCAAATGGCATTAAGCATCGGTTCTCCGCACCATATCACCCAGCAACCAATGGACAGGCGGAAAGATATGTCCAGACAGTTAAAAATGCATTAAGAAAAATGTCACAAGATGCTGGAGATATAAATTGCAAGCTAGCAAATTTTTTACTTCATTACAGAAAAACATCACATAGTAGTACAGGTGATCAACCTTGTATGATGTTAATGAACTTGGACATTCGTACCAAAATTGATTTAATTCGGCCAACTGAGATAACCGATATTCAAGATAACACGAATTTTTTTTATCCTTCACGAGAATTTCAGGTAGGCGATAAAGTGCGGGTACGTAACTATATTAATAATTTAAAAAAATGGGAATTTGGCAAAGTAACTGAAAAACAAGGATTGCTACATTATTTAGTTGAACTTTATGATGGTAGAATCTGGAGAAGACATATTGACCAAATGGATGCTACAGAAGTCGATTTACAAAGGATGCCACCTAAATTTCCCGAGGGAAACATACCTCATACAATCAACCACAATAAAACTATGTCAACTACTACCACACACAATTATGATAACTCTGAGATCCCAAATACTACAGATACCAATGATATTGAAAACCAAATTCCAAGTTCCACTAGCAACAGAAATGGTCATCCAGAAACCGAAACGCAAGACATTACTAACATGGAAAATTCAAGAATGAATGAAGAAAGAGAAGAAGGCCAAAGTGAACAACATACCACTAAAATATACCGAAGATCAAATCGAATCCGGAAACCAGTTAAACGAATCGATTTATAGTTTTAAATATAGTTGGGAGGACTGTTGTGTATATGGACCGTATGGACCGATATACAAGTTGGTGCTCACATTGTTAGATTACCAGTTAAAAAGCATTGTCAATATATTTTGTCATTATAGTTACATGTGGTTACATTTAATAAATAGTATTCACACTAAAGTACTTCCAAATATAACATACAGTTTAGTCCCTCTATTCTAGATCCAAATGTGGAAAGTCTAGAGCATAATTTTCGTGTAAGCGCCTCCACTGCGCATTTCTAGCCCGCAGGTTTTCTTCTTCGAGTCTATAACTTGCAAATTATTTTCGCTAAGCGATGTTTGCCGTATTTGTTCGGCCATCTCAACTGTTAGTCCTTCTATTAGTACTGGATCCCGGTATTTATTAAACAGGGCCCCACAAATTCTGTAAAGATCGCCCACATATTTAAAATGTTCGTTTTTTGCTTCAATAATCCATCGAGTCTTAGTTATTAGTCGTGATAGGTTAGCTTCTTCTGTCGACAATTGATGTTCGTGCGCCCTTAGTTGAGTTGGCATCCTACATTCAATTCCCAGCCTTTCCAACAAGGGCATGGCACCTCGGTAACCTCGTTCCAGAATAATTATATCATTAGGTAGGAGCCAGTAATAATGGAAGGAGCAACATTTGAGCTGGCCCAACAAATACGGCAAAGTTCGCTTACCGAAAATAATTTGCAAGTTAGAATCAAACAAGAAAACCTGCGGGTTAGAAATGCGCAGTGGAGGCGCTTACACGAAAATCATGTCTTAGAGTTTCCACATTTGGATCTTTGGATCTAAAATATCTGAGGGACTTAACTGTAGGTGCCTATCAAATAAATCTTGCGCCGTCTCATATCCAGGACACTATGCGCAGAGGAGCAAATAGACCTGTTACTGAATTACCCCAATCTGATC
Source organism: Ceutorhynchus assimilis (assembly GCA_917834065.1). Lineage (NCBI taxonomy): Eukaryota > Metazoa > Arthropoda > Insecta > Coleoptera > Curculionidae > Ceutorhynchus > Ceutorhynchus assimilis. The sequence goes on along the minus strand of OU892282.1, from coordinate 25,043,053 downwards.
AGGTAGAGAGTGTTTTCGCGCTTCAGAAATGCAGTTAGGCACTAGATTTTCATTGAATACGATTTTGATAATGTAAGAGGCTAAGAGGTCATTATTATACTTGCTTGCAAGTCAGGATCCAGAACACTGGGCACTTGTGCTCACAACAACAATTATTATTGGTATTTTGGTTACCCTCGACACCAACCAAATATCCATTACCCAGCAACCGAGTTACTACATCGTGTATCAGATGCTGGAAACAGAGCCCCAAATAAAGTACGTGCTTATCAATTGAAACTAAAGTCCACCTAGCTTTTTTTCATTAATACCTATGCTTATTCTAATTTTTAGCAAACTATGTGTATTTTTAATGCTTTAAATCTTGAATTGTTGGTTGTTGGTATTGGCATAAAATAGATTAAAAGTATAGTGATAGATCTTTCGTTATCAAAAACAAAAATATAGAATTTATTTTTATATATTTATAGATTTATTTTATACTATATTTTTTGCTTTCACAGTAATTCCTGTATATGGTAGAAACTATGAGCTTTTCACTCAATTAGGTAGCCGCTCAACCGCGGCTTACTTAAATAAAACTTTTTTTTCGTTCCCTGCTCTTTCAATAATACTTGACCAAATAAAAAAAAAACACAACACGCTATAACTTGAAAAAAACGCGTCAGATTTTTTAATGTTATAGGTATAGAGAAATAACAGGTGAACACCCGGACTAATGACAAACAAACAGCACCTTTATTGTATCATTTTGTAACATATTTACTCACACTATTTAAGTAGGTATTTCTGATCTTTTGAAGTTTATTTACTCTATTTTTAATACTATTTGACCAAATTATGTAAACGAGATAATATTTAATATACAATTTTCAACGTTGACATCTATATCCAAAATGACGTCTTCGAGGAGCTATAACTCAAAAACCCCTCGATAAATTTTTTTGCGTCCATGAAAGCTTTTAATCAGGATAACGAGAAGTATATCATATCAAAATTTCAGAGGATTTGACCGGGACCACTTTTCCTATCTTTTTGAGCGGGGTCCTTTAGAGACATCTCACATCTCTCGTACATGACTAGGTATTTTGTTGTAAAATTTAGGCGCATAGTAATTAGCTGATATTCTGGTTCTATTTAGGCTATTGAAATCTATTCGTACCTATCAGGTCTCCCTGTCTGGTCGGGTAGTCATGATACGAGTCATTTGTATGATACCTATTCACCAAGATTCTTGTGACCGTACAAAAGGCACTCATAGATGTATCGACCAGCAACAGTCATCACACCCATCCGCTGAAATGTATCCCTTACATCGTCCCTGTGGCCCAGATCTATCATCACCCTGACTGCTCTTCTCCGCAAGCCAAAAATACGAGATGAGTTTGGTGCGTGTCCCCACACCAAGATACCATAAAAAGCCACTGACTGAAAAATACCATGAAATGTCCGGAAAAGGGAATTCCTGGGCAGCACTTGTTTGAGGTTTCTGAGCAAAAAGATGTTTCTGGACAAGCGGATGGAGATATGATCCACGTGTCGTTCAAACCTCAAAGTTGGGTCAAGGTACACTCCAAGAAACTTTATTTCCTCCACGTTCTCCTCAATCTCTATCAGTCCAAAAATAATGCGCTCAGTTTTGCTGTTTTTTGATGCCAGTTTATTAGCAGAAAACCAGTTCTTTAGGTTATCTACACTGGCGATTCATCTGCTGTATCAGGTAGGCCAACCTCTACATCCGTCTCCAGAACAGAAGTATCATCCGCAAACAGCAACACTCTGGAAAGAGGTATGGAGCGGTTCATATTATTTATGGAGACTAGGAACAAAAGAGATCCCAGTACTGAGCATCATTAGATGTTTTTCCCTTGTATGATGTGATTTGGGTACGGTGTTCCAAGCAGTGCTACAGCAGACTGACACTGATGCGGTCATTGAAACCATAGACCCTAAGCTTGTCCAGAAGAATACAGTGACACAGTCAAATGCCTTTGGGAGGTCGCAGCATGTGACACATGCATACTGCCCCCTCTCAATTAAATGCCTCCGCTATACATCCCATCAGCAGCTCCAAGACAGCCTGAGCAGTTGACTTGTTGGTCCTAAAACCAAATTGGTTTTCAGAAAACAGTCGCGAGTTCTCAAAGTATGAATACAGTTGATGCTTAAGTAAGCATTCAAATATACCTTGGATATCACTGGGACAAGTGAAATAGGTCGGTAGTTGTTTACAGCATCCACGTCACCCTTCTTAAATACAGGAACCACTCTTGACTTCTTCAACAGATGGAAAAATACCAGTTCTTATGCAACTGCTTATAATTTTTGTTAGGGGCGCCGCACTATCAAGACATCCTTTAAAGATAAACGTCTTGGCTTTTTCTGTTTTTCAAGGAGTCTATTGCTTCTCGAACTTGAATAACACCAACCTCAGCGATTCCAAAAGCATTTGGCTGACAATCAATTTCCACAAGGTAGTCGTTGTGTGTCATATTTGTGGGCGGGATACGCTCAAGCATTCCTCCGCTATGCCTCAGAAAAAGTTGTTAAAGTGTTGGGCTGTCAGTGATTCTGATTCTGCTGAATTTATTTGGTCACCCTTTAAATTATTTACAATATCCCAGGAGGCTCTGACAGTATTACTAGATTCCTCTATATAATTGAAGTATGCTGTGCGCTTTCTGTCTCGCGATGATGCCCTGCTAGACGTCTGACCTCTTGTAGTCTTTTATATATACCTTTAGCTCTTTTGTTGGCCTACAATAACATAATTCTGTGAGAAATCTAAGAGTTTCACGGTATTTCCGAAGGACATCATTATCATACCACTGTAGCGAGATTTCACCAGTGCTTGCCATCTGACGGTCTCTTAATGGAAAGCAAATATTTATACCAGTCTCAAGCACTTCCATAAACTCCGCAAATTTACCATTGATGTCAGCATCCACTTCATCCACCATGGTCCAACTTTGCGAAGACAAGAAGCCATACATGGCATTTGTTCCCCTTGCCGTTATTGGTCTAGTCTGGCACGTAAAACGGGCTGACTGAAACCAACCGACACACGTATAGCATTATGATTTGAGAGTAAGGGGTCAAAAACATGATACTAAAACTGTATTCTTAGTTTTAGCCAGGACGTCACATCCTTAAAATTAATAAAAACATTAGGTATCAATACAGTTAACTAAGTGACTACGTTTATTTCATGCGTTGTATCCGGATATTAAGTGGATTAAGGATTATTAATCCATATTCGTTTATTTCACGACTATCAAATGGATTAATAGATTAGTGCTAATTCTTTCTTAAGCCTTGTCAAAAGCGCAAGCCCAAATTGCTTTATGTCTAACTTCATTAAAGCTGATACACTTTTTAATTAAGTTTAGGTCTTTTTTTCGTGAAGTTAGCAACAAACTTCTCAAATCCGAGATTTGGAGTGTTTATTTTACATTTGAGATAATCCATTTTAAGTCCAATCCTACAAATTTGGAGAATCGTATTAAGTATCCGATCCGGATAAACTGTTTAATGCTGGGAGTTTATTTCAGGATTATTAATCTCCATTATTAATCCAATCTACTTAGTATATATAGAACGTAGAACTATAGAACGTGTGAAATAAACGTAGTCCGTTTGTCTTTTCATGAACTTGGGATAAGTTAAAACTACTCATGAGATCAATAAAGTCATGCTTACTTACGGTTATAATTCAAGTTATAAAATATGTTCAAATCCCCATTGACCATGGCTATATTTTCTCTGTACAATCCAATGAAGCATCGATCCCATAGTGTCAAGAAAAAAGATTGAAGTCTCCATTTGGGGGTCTATACACTTAGGATAGCAATCCTCCGGTCCTTGATAGTAATTTCAGCAGCAGCAGCCTCATCGCAATGGGCCTCGAGAGATAACGCAACAATATCCAATATCCTCAATACTCTCGCACTTAAAGCCTGCTACTCTTGCCATTATTATTGCACCACCATTTTTTGCATTGCTGTCGTGCAAAACAAGACTCACCAATTTAGATTCCACAGTTTTGGTATAAAGAGGCTTCTTTGGCTTTTAAGATGATGTTCAGTTAAAGACAGAGTACTACATATTTGGTACTTGAATCACGAAGTATATAGCTTCAAGCTCTTCAACTTTATTTCTTACTTAATGAGCGTACATTTAGAAGAAAAATATTCAGTTCTGTTTCATTTGAAGCATATGGATAGGCACTTTGTCCCTTGTGAGACTCTATCTTTCTCAAGTTTAAAAACTTATTTACCTTGGTACGTCTTGGCCAAATATTTGGGTTTAGTAGATTTTCACTAATTTCCTTCGGAATTCCCAGTTTGAAGGATAAAGATTTGAGGTCATTCTTTGTCGTAAGCTTCTCACACTGCACTTCAGAAACCCCATTTTTAATAGCAAAGCAAACGTCTTGATATCTTCTGTAGTTGTATCTGGGACAAAGCCAGAGACAAAAAGCCAAGTGAAACGGCTGGTTTCAGCGACACGTAGCTCCATGACGTTTTCATTAACTCCCACAATTGACGAGGATCAATGAATGAATCCTATTCGCATCGTTTTAAGTTTGCTTATCAGTATATTATGTGGAACCTTATCAAAAGCCTTGGAGAAGTCTGTGTAGACGGAAAGGACCTCCGCTCCACTCCACTCTCAAAGGCCTGCAATACAAACTGAGAATAGGTACGGAGAATAAGTTCAGCATTTCTACCCACACAGAAGCCAAACTGCTGGTTAATGATTTCAGGAGACAATAGTGAGCTTAGATACTTAGTTACAAGGTTTTCAAAAATTTTAGGGATGGTATTGATGATCCAAATGGGCCGGTAATTTTTTATGTTGGACTTGTCTCCAAATTTATGTATTATAACGACAAAACTCTTTTCCAGAATTTGGGAAAAGATCTACTTTCCAAAGATTTATTAAATAGGTTTAGTGGCCTAGAGAGAATAAAGGGGCAGTTTTTAAGAAAGACAGGATGAATATCATCAGGACCCGGACCCTTGCGAGGATTCAAATTAAGCTAATAAGCTCAGTGTATATGTCACTTCTAATTAAAAGAATATTTTTGTATTGAGAGTATTTAATATTTTTATTTTATTTAATATATTTAAATAAATTCTTATCTATATAAATAAACATCAATAAATTTAAAGTCCATACCTTACCTGGGTAATTTGAAAACTTGAAACGTTTTGAATATGGAATGTTTCTTGTGTGGACTTATAAAACAACCAACAAAGGAATTAAAGACTGGATATTTTCCATGCGATAGTTGCAGAAATTCAATATATGCAGAATGCTCAGATTTATCAACCTCTGAACTCAGATGTTTGCCATTACAAAAGCGAGTTGTCAAGTTTCACTGCAGAAAATGTAGAAATAATGATTATGTGGAAAGTCTTAAAAACATAATTACAGATAAAGAAATTATAATTCAGGACAAGAATGAAATCATAAAAATGCTCAAAGAAAAAATAGGTACTCTTGAGCATAATATGGGAAATAATTCTGGACCGACATTCGCTGATGTCCTCCAGAAAAACCGGCAGTCTATTAACAAGACTATACCTCAGAATATCCCCGATGTAATCATTAAACCAAGGATCCCCAAGATGTTCAGCAAACCAGAAATGATATCACAATAAACATCAACCCTACTGAATTAAAAATTGGGATAAAAAAAACTAAAACCAACTAAATCTGGTGCCATTTTGATCAAATGTGCTAATAAACACGAAGTGGATGTTCTCAAAGCGGCAGCAGAGGAAAAACTGAAAGACACTTACCTATTAGAAACAACAAGGATGAAAAAGCCAAGAATAAAGATTACAAACTTTAATAAGGATATGACAAAAGAAGAAATAACCAACTCCATATTACAACAAAATGAAACTCTGCAGGACTTCAATGTGACATATATCAAAAATGGAAAAAATGGTAACAAAACCATATTTGGAGAATGCTCAGGTTCCTCGTTCAAGCATCTGTTACATTTGGATAAGATTTATATATTTTGGGAGCGCTATCCAGTCTATGAGGATCTATCCGTCCCACGCTGCTTTCACTGCCAAGGTTTCTATCATATGAAGCAAGACTGTACAAATAAACTTGCCTGTCCGCTTTGTAGTGAAGAACATGAATATAGAGACTGTCTAAAACAAAACCAAATGTGTGTAAACTGCCGCCATTCTAATAATAAATACAAAACAAACCATGATGTTAATCACGAAGCAAATAGCACCCAGTGTCCCACGTTACAATTTCATATCGATTTATTAAAGAATAAAATTGATTATTCTTTATAATGGTTTTAAAACGATCAAGATATTATCATATTATATTAGACAACAGAACAATTAGATCAAGATCATCGTGGTGACTATATCCATCCTGGAAAATGTGAAACTCTTCTAGCATCTTCGGATAAATGTTTAAATATTATGCATTTTAATATACGGAGTGCAAATAAAAAATTCGATAATTTCATTACTCTGGTTGAGGCGTACAAGCTGATGAACCGTGACATCTTTGTGTTGGGTGAGTGCTTCCAGGGAGTGGCTTCTGAGAACCTCAATATTCCTGGTTTCGTGACAGTTCATAGCGGCGGAAGTTTCAATAGAAATGATGGAGTATTAATTCTTATTAAAAACAGTTTAACTTTTAATGTATTGAATCAAAAACTTGATATATGTGGTGTGACCCTATGTATTACATGTATAGAGATATATGGTATGTATTTTAGAATTATTGCTTTGTATAGACCCAATCCAAGTAACTTGATCTCATTCATTGACGAAATTGATATATACCTGGAAAATTCCAAGCAGCTAAATGAGGTCGCAATATTTATTAGGCAATTCAATCCATCTGTCAGATAGGAAAATTCAATATGGCGTGGCGGCCAAGCAAGTTTGTTTTGAATGTGTTTTTATGTGTATTTCAAATTATTTTGCTTAGAGTTTTGCTTGTAACTTTGATTTGGATTATTTAATAAAATATTTGTTGACTAGGTACCTAAACTAATAAATCGGGCAGAATCTAGATATTTGTTTGTGTTTTTTGGCCCATGTGTGGCCGCCACGCCATCTTGAAAGTCACGTGGTTTGAATTGCCTAATAGGAGACATAAACATAAATCTTTTAAATGACAGTAATGTTAGTGTCAATAGATATTTATCAGTACTAGCCAAACATGGTTTTTTGCCCTATATTTTAAACCCTACTCGTATTACACTAGAAAGTCAGTCATGCTTAGACCATATATTTTTAAAAAAATCAACCAAGTTCCAAAATTTAAACTTTGACTCGTACATTGTGGAATGTGACTTTACAGACCATTATCCTATTTTTCTGAGTATACATTTAAAATCCAGAACCAATTCTCTTTCGGAGAACCTCATTAAAAAGCTTATAAAAATAGATAATAGAGCACTAAAAAAATTTTTGAATAATGAAAATTGGGACCATGTATTGAGCATTGATGACCCACAATTAGCCACCAATAAATTCTCAAATACTTTCAGTTTTGTAGATAGAGCAAAAATTGAAAAAATATTTACCAAAAAGAAAAAAAAGATAAAGCCATGGATAAGCGAGGGCCTGATCAAATCAATAAAAAATAGAGATAAAATGAAAAAAATATTGACTGGACATTATTCCCGTGCACTAGAGCAGCAATATAAAACATACAGAAGCGAGTTAAATAGGCTCATAAAAAAAAGCAAAAAATGACTTCTATCAAAATCAGATTCAAAATAATAAACACGATCTTAATAGTTATTTATGTATCAAGGGTATCAAGTAGATGCTTATGCCCTGAGGGCGACAGTCTTACAAAGCCGAGGGCCTCTGGCCCGAGGGTTCGTAAGTCGCCCGAGGGTATATATCTATTAGTACCAGTGGTGCATACAAACTTTTATGTCATACCACTTGTGTCACTTCGCAAATTGTCATCAGTGTGCAAACATCATCATTTTTTGACAGTTGTACAAAAAATAATATGTTTATAAGCGTAAATTTATATTTTTTTAATAAAGAATAAGTTAATCGAAAACTGTTTTTTGCGTCTTTATGCCCGCGCGGGCCATAATGTGTACTTTATGCCCGCACGGGCATAAAGTAATGAATTATGTAGATGGTATCTAAGGTATAAAAACACAATAATGTATTGGTATGACATAAAAAAATTTACCAAATAATTTCAGAAGCTAGCATTGCACCTCATGAATGATGAGGGTCTCCTTTTAACATACAATAATCAGGTGGCAAATCACTGTAATAATTACTTTATTAATGTTGGGTTGAATATGTCAAAAAAAATTGAACCTCCAGTGAACTTTTCTAAGAGACACATTTCAAACGCAGATTCGATGTTTTTGAATCCTGTAACAGAGAATCAGGGCCGGCTCTAGGTATTTTGCCGCCCTGGACAATGAGTAAATTTGCCGCCCTATTTCATGGCCCGCTTAGGGAAAATGTGAGAGATCTTGAATTGTAGAAACAAAAAATAATTACACGAAACAGTAAGGCATAGCATCATAGCAATAAAACCACATACTATATTAAGTAACTTAGGTAGGTAATCACAAAAAAAAAAACTAACATAAAACAAGAAACATAACAAAGTAAGAGTCAGACAATCCAAGCTTTTGGCAACAATTAACAGATACATTATGTAGATATACCCTAATAGCACAGAACCGTTTCAAAAATTATCCTATCGGACGTCAGAACGTTTTAAAAACGTCAGTAAAGTAACTGAGAATATCCAAAGGTGCATTTTTATTTGGTGCAAATGTCAATTGAAACGTCATATAGACGTCGAAAATTAGCATTTCAAAAATGCTTTAATACGAACACTTAAAAACGAAAAAGGACGTTTTCCAAAGATCTCTATATGAACATTCACTGGACTTCCTTCAAAGTATCCAACACCATCCAATTGACTTATTTTATAGGTAGTGCAAATATCACAGTTACAAACAACCTTTTAAAAACGTCTTATTCGAACTAATTTCCGGACGTGAGGACGTGGGATACATGTTTCCAACAGTGTTCCCGAAAACGACCAACAGAAACCGTTATAAAACGTCTCTCATGACTTTTCATGAAAACATACTTTTATGAACTCATAGAAAACATTCTGTCGTTTTTAAAAATGATTTTGTGCAAACGTTTATACAACGTTCTATTTTAGTTTTTGGATGTTTCAACGTTAAACGGACTTAAAAAAAACGTTCATCGTACCTTTTGTGTCATTAGGGTAAGTAGGTACATTTTCAATAAAATTATTGGGATATTATTTAAAGGCCGTTTTACAGCTTGCAAGAAAACTTAAATGCCATTTATTACATGCAAAAAAATTGCATTCGAGATTTCTTGCACGTCGTTTTACACTTTGCAATTTGACTTGTTTCTTTTTCTAACCCTATCCATACTTTTTTGTTTTTAACGTTGTGTTGTTGATGTTTGCATTTTCCAAAAATAAAAAAAGTGATTATAAGTCGATATAAAAAGAAGAAAGCAATAGCAGCAACTTTAGGCATCATAATTGCTAAAGGCCGTTTTACAGCTTGCAATTCTATCTGCAATATGCAAGAAACTTGAACGAGGGCATGCGCAGAAGTGAGTCAGCTGATTGGTTTCTGCAAGATTCTTGAAACTTGAATGGCATTGCATGCAATCGGTTTGGTGCCATTTTTCTTGAAGGTTTTCATGCAAGCTGGGGAATTTCCAGCAACTATGATGCTTAAAGCTGCTAATATTCCTTTCTTTTTCTTATATCGACTTATAATAACTTTTTTTATTTTTGGAAAATGCAAACATCAATAACACAACATTTAAAACAAAAAAGTATGGTTAAAGGTTAGAGAAGGAAACAAGTAAAATTGCAAGGTGTAAAACGATGTGCAAGAAATCTTGAATTCAATTTTTTTGCACGCAAAAAATTGCATTCAAGTTTTCTTGCAAGCTGTAAAACGGCCTTAAAAATTCCCCAGCTTGCACGAAAACCTTCAAGAAAAATGGCAACAAACCGATTGCATGCAATGCAATTCAAGTTTCAAGAATCTTGCAGAAAACAATCACTCACTTCTGCGCATGCCCTCGTTCAAGTTTCATGCATATTCTTTCAGTGGCGGCTCGTGACAATCCAAACTGGTGAGGCCCATGGTCCATCGAGTTAACCCAAACAAACCCAAACAAAATTTTCAAGTGTTACGCCCAATATTTTTTTTTGTATATTTCTAATAAAATTTTTCATTTCTTACAGTTGCAAAACAACAGCAGTAGGTACATACATAATTATTATTTTAATACAAATATTGAGTTTCAAATTAACAAAATAAATTCCAAAAAACAGTTTTTTAACCCGCAACAGACGAAAATAAAAAGTATGAGCCAATTAAATCACGCACTGGCATTTGCTACTTGTCACAACAGCAAGAAACGCAAGTTTTCTTATTAACAAGCCCAAAATTGTGCGCCTCCAATGCCTATGAAAATTCGCTATCGTCTCACCTACAGTTGAAGGGTTGTGGTGGGGAGTGCCATGGCATCGCTTCGGCGTTCTTTTACGCACATGAGGCCAAAATTTTTGGGATTTCTATTTCATTTTTATGCTGTCCGGCAACGACTTGAGCCACAGCTTGAGCGCCTATAAGGATAAATAGGTAGAAGCGCGCGCTAAATTCAAGAAATAGTATTATACTTTAATGAACAATGCAATACTGGCATTGCAATGCCAGTATTGCCCAATATTGGTAATAATCGTTTATCCTGTTGTACAGGAAACTAAATTAGAACAATACATGTCAATGAACTTTCGAATTATAATATAATTAATACATATTATAATGGGTGTTATTCTTTGGCTTGACAATATTATGCCACATTGACATCGAAAAAATTGTCATGCATGAGAATATACATAGGTATTATAAATTTTTGCAATATTCCGATAACTCTTCTAGATGAAGTTTTTTGTAGTAAATGTATATCATATAAGAAATTCAAATGCCCACTGTGCTGGTTCAATTGTCCAAAATGACATCTATCCCATAATACAGAGTGTTTGGTACATCGATAGGAAGTTTTTAATGATTACTCATTGAAAACTTCCTATCACTAGTTAGGGCCATTTTAACCTTTCTCAATTTTTTTCCGATATTCCTGATATGCACTCTTTCGAAAAACTCGGAAAGAAAATCCGAATGGTCAAACAGCTTCCGAATGACCCCAACTATCACTCATTGAAATCTTCTATAGATGTACCAAAAACCCTGTATAATTGATTCGCTGTTCGATTTATATTTCTTAATTTTTTTTAAGTAGTTGGTTTCATTTTCTATAATTTTTTTTTATTGTTGTTTGGTATGAATTTGCCGCCCCTGGATCGTGCCGCCTTGGGCGGCCGCCCATCTCGCCCCCCCCTTAAGCCGGCCCTGCAGAGAATGAAATAATTAAACTAATATCCACGTTAAAAAACTCCTGTGCTCCTGGTATTGACGGAATTACTACTGAAATGATAAAGGATAATCATCAATATATTCTAAAGCCCCTCGTTCATATAATTAATCTAATTTTTACTAAAGGAATTGTTCCAACACAGTTTAAAACTTCTATCGTAACCCCTATTCATAAGGCTGGTGATAGAAAAAAAATTAGTAACTACAGGCCAATAAGTGTGATGAGCAATTTTGGAAAATTTTTTGAGAAGTGCCTAAAAGTCCGTCTGGTATCATTTTTGAATAGATGCAATATTTTGCACGAGTGCCAATTTGGCTTTCGCGATGGCAAATCTACAAGTGATGCCATGTGTTCTGTTTTATTGGAAGTACTGGAATGTTTAGACACAAACAAGAAATGCATCTCTATTTTCCTTGATTTGGCGAAGGCGTTCGATACTGTTAACAACGCTAGACTTATTAGTACTCTTGAGCGCTCTGGGATACGTGGCTTGGTGTTGGATGTCTTTCGGAGCTATTTGACAGATAGAATGCAGTATGTCAGGATTGGTGATGCACTTAGTAATCCAGAAAATATTAAAATAGGCGTTCCCCAGGGAACAGTTCTTGGACCCATGCTCTTTTTGCTGTATATCAATTCATTGTTATCCGTTATTACTGACGTAAAAATTGTTGCATACGCAGACGATACCGTGGTAATAGTTGGGGAGCTGGCGTCAAAAACATGCAAGAGTTTTCGCAAGGCGGATATTTTCAAAATAGGTCGTACTTTAGTGTTAGAATGCTAGTGTACAGTCAGCACTCACAGTTCCGGGACAGCTGGCTCTGGGACGCGGTCAAAGTTGTAATTTTAAGAAGCATCTAAACTGTTTTCTCAAAGCTCAAAATTTATAGAAATTTTGCACATTATCTGTTTGAAGGTCACAGATAACGTATGTAAATCGTCAGACGTCTAGTTCGTTGCAAAAAGGGGGTCAGACGTCCTCAAAGTTTTTATTTTATGGCATTTTCTTCGGTGTCCTGTCAAAATATATTTTTGCAGGTATTTGACAAATATATTTGAAGAAAATGCCATAAAATAAAAACTTTGAGGACGTCTGACCCCCTTTTTGCAACGAACTAGACGTCTGACGATTTACATACGTTATCTGTGACCTTCAAACAGATAATGTGCAAAATTTCTATAAATTTTGAGCTTTGAGAAAACAGTTTAGATGCTTCTTAAAATTACAACTTTGCCCGCGTCCCAGAGCCAGCTGTCCCGGAACTGTGAGTGCTGACTGTACACTAGCATTCTAACACTAAAGTACGACTTATTTTGAAAATATCCGCCTTGCGAAAACTCTTGCATGTTTTTGGCGCCACCTCCTGGACTATAACATTTAAGGGTGCAACATGGGAGGAAACCAAGTTGGCTGTGCAAATGGGCATGGAAAAAATTAAAAATTGGCTAAACTTCAACTATTTGTCGCTAAACGTTGATAAAACACACTATCTTGCCTATACTCTATCAGATGCTAACAAACCAGAGTATAATAGTATCAGTGTTCAGGGCATGGATGAGCATATCGGGGAGGTGAGTGAGATTAAGTACTTGGGCATAATTTTAGATAGGAATTTGAAATGGACGAGTCATGTGAACTACCTTACAAAAAGAGTGAGAAAGCTCATCTACAAATTTTATCAGATGCGTGACTTTCTTTCAAAGAGTTTACTATTATTAATTTACAAATCTCTTGCTGAATCACTGTTTTGTTATGGCATTTTGGTTTGGGGAGGAATGTATGGTAACGCACTGCAAAAACTGAATGTAATTCAAAACTACATATTGAAAATAATTTATAGAAAACAAAGAAGATATACTACTAGTCTGCTCTATACAGAGGAGGTATGTAATATTCGCACCTTATACTTTCATAAAATATGTATCCATGCATTCAAAAATTTCCCTACTCAAATTCAATGTAACTCTGTGTATCAGACTCGTAGTACATCGAATGAGTTATTGTCAACTCGTAGATTTAATAAAAATATTTCCCATAGATTCTTCATTTATACTGTCCCTAAAGCTTTCAATATATTGCCAATGGAGATCAGAAAAATCCAGAAATATAAATTATTTGCAAGGGAATCGAAAAAATATATTTTAATAATTTGATAGCATTTGATAAAATTTTGAATTAAGTAGTAGATACCAACCTAAGCTACTGACTTTATGTTTTCTTTTAGGTATATTGCACATTATCTATATTATGTACACTTCACTGTATTGTAATTGTAACTATAATTTAACCATTCTTAGGTATAATAAATTTGTAATCTAGTTTATAATCTCAGCACAACACAAGTGTTAAATCACTTAGGTGCTTGTTTCTTTTTGGAGAAAAAAAGATGTATTGTACTAAACATTGAATATTTATATACCCATTGTATACCTCTGTAGTGTGAAATAAATAACTAAATTTATAGAGGGTGTCAAAAATAAAATTGGGAAGAAGATACAGGGTGACTAAAGTTAGAAAAAACTTCGGTACCTAATCAAGTACATTATTTTTCCTGTGCCTGGGACCTGGAAATGCCAGAATGAGGTTCCAGAAAAAAAAGTGTGGGGGTGCTGCGTTGTATCATACATCAGCTTCGTCCCTGAGAGAAGATACAAAGTGAATGCTCGTTGTAAATGAAAATTAAACAACTTTGATATATTAATTATAAATGTATTTGTTTGCATTGCACTAATTACTGATACTTATGTAAATATTATAGATAATATTTCCAAAGCATCGAATTTAAATTGAAATATTGGAGCCCGTTCAAGCCCCATTCATTCCGCAAACATCACATCGCTATTCCGTACGACTAGTTTTCTGGGGTTGGCGGAGGGAAATTCTACACAGTTGGCGTTGCGAGGCCAGTCGCAATACTTTTCTAATTTGTTGTACAGCAATCCAGGTTGACAGCTCGCTATAAACTCAAATCCGTCGCCGCACTGCACGAATTTCCTGCGAAAACAAATTTCGTTTATATAATTGTTTTTAAAGATACCTATGTCATTTATGGTCATTCGCAAAAAATTGTCGTCTATGCTACCTGCAATCTAGTTTGTAGGCAGTAGTCCCAAAAATCTCTTCCCCATGGTCGTTGATGCACAAAGAGGACTTAGACGTAAGCGTTGCATTGATAGTTACAAAATCAGTTTCATTACTGGTTTCAGCTTGCAGCACAAACGCTGACAAATGCACCGAAAGAGTACAGACTAAAAATTGCTGTTTTATTTATAATAATTATTTAATAATATTGTACTTACGTGCCGTACAGATGTACAAAAGCTTCATTTTTAGACTGAATAAATATAGTTATCGTACCTACGTACTTGAACTTGGGAATCCAGAATTTCCCTTGATAAGATAAAATTGTAGATTAAAATAGATGGATTTTCCCCACAATCCTGCTATCTCCCTCACTCAAGATTAAGTTCAGTGCTCCAACAGTTTCTTCTCCTCAAGTGCTGCATTTCATCTTGAGCAAGAAGGCGTGCTTATAGATAATTAAAATCTCTATTGTAATGATAATTATATCTAGCTCTAACGCATTGCCGCTGGAGGGGACTGGTAAAATCGCAGAAAACATTATAGTAGGCCATGAATTTGCTTACATTCCTCTCAAAGTTAGCAGGTGTGCGAAATTAAAACTGGAAAATCCACAGGTTGCTGATAGAATGGTAATCGATGAGAGATTTTAAAATTAAATTGAAAGATATCGAAACTGAAAAGGATAGGTATTTTTTCACCTTACCTTGCTCTACTTCCAAACTCCACTCAGCTGGCCAGCTCATTCAGGAAGTTCAGGTCCCATGCGTAGGAGTGCAAGGAAACCGTCTTGATTTAACCGGTCGCGCAAACGAAAAACCGCGGGTCTATTTTCTCGAACCACACGAAGCGGGCGAAGTGTTTTTGGCAACTGGTACTGCTTGTCGGCAGGAAGTGTCAGGACTTGCCGGTACCCTTTTCAGTGTTTTACGCGCGCATTTTCAAAAGCCAAATTTAGCAAAGCCGTATCATTCTTAGGCATAGAGCACACGCAATTCAATTAGAATAAGAGAAAACAAAAAATAAAGAAAAACGAATCAATTTCCATTCCCAAATAGGATTTAACATCCAACATATCCAATTTAACCTGCAACTATATACAGGGCGCGTAGACGAAACTGAACAGCAGGACTTCAACAAAATCATTGCTATACTCACTTCAAGTTGATCTTTTAATTTAGTTCCTTCTACAAATTAGATCATAAACTCAAAGGAAAGAACCAAGAGCTGCAAGAGAATGATTTGTTGCGGATCAAGTGCGACTATTGCGAGCTCGTTGTTTTTTCGTTGTTGCACGTTTGCTTTCTTCAACTCTTAATTCTTCAGTTCTTCACTGTTTTTCTATTTTCTTCAGGTGATTGACTGTTAGTTTAGACACGAACACAGGATTATTTACAGCATTCGCAAATCGCAAGCTTGTTTTTGGACACAAGTTGTAGCGCTATGGAAAAGGAGTAGGAAACATATAGAAAATTCACAATAAAAAAATCAATAAAAATAAATAAATAAATATATTTCTCTTTAATAAATAAATTAAGGCACCTTCTTAATTGGGACAACGATTTTTTGTATGACCTAAAAAAAAAACTATAAAAACTCGATGCTCTATTGAAAAATGCAGACATATTACCTTCTTGCCCACACTTGCTGCATTTCCTTTTCCCCCTCGTTCCTTGCGTTTTCCTGCCCTGGCCCCTTGAAGTTTTCCCTCTAAAGCTCCAATTAAGATTTTCATTTTCCTCTGATGCAGGCTCATCAATCCACTGGAAAAAGTTGCAACTGTTTTGCATATTGGGGCAACAATAAAATTGCCTGCCCTTATTGGGGCCCTCCTTATTCACTGTCCTAATGGGGGCTTTTTCATTGCAACGGCACTGGACGTCCACTGTATCAGTTGTAGCAACAGGTCGAGCAACAGCGTTTGCGGCGTCGTGCGGATCCCACAAGAAGAAATTGCACACGGATTGTGCGCATTTGTAGAATTGCTTACCTTTATTGGGGCCGTCTTTTCGCACTGTTAAAAGTACAGCTGTTTGGTCGCACTGGCACACAACATCTTCATCAGCGTTTGCAGCAGGCCTGTTACCAGAATTTGTGCTTCTTGCAACAGGAGGTGGTAAATGATTTTGATTATTAGCTTGAGGAGGTGCAGCAATTACTCGTGGTGTAGTAGCTTGCACCGCCCTTGGTGTTTGAGTTTGAGGTGCTCTTTGTGAAGCAACGTTTCTCGTTGGTGCTACCTCATTATTAGCTCTCCTATTACCCAAGTTAACATCCAAAGTCTCGTTGACGTTTTCGTCGCAACCTCCAACGCACAGGACATTGGGGTTAGGCTCCCCAAGAAACGGATTGGGTCGAAATGTGAATTTTAGCAGTTTGCAATCGGGTCCGCACTGAAATGAAAATTGTATGGGTTTGTTCCATCCTGGAAATCAATTTATGTACCTCTTGACAATGTTGGTCGGTCACTTCAACGTTTTTGACAAAATTGGGAAACCAACTAGTGTTTTTGCAGTCCGGATATCCAAGACACGTCAAGTATTTGCCAACTCCATCCTTTTTCGTTCTGGAAAATGTCCATTGATTATTCAGTAAAATTATTCATTTGCTCACTTACTTTATGATCATATCGTTGCCGCACCTGGGGCATTTCAGCGCAGGCCTGAAATCATCTCCACCTACAGAGACATTTGGTTCATCTGGCACATTTTCTGGTCTATCGTCCAGCCTATTTGCCAGAGTCGCGTCAATGAGCCTGAAACGAATACACTTAACACACCAATAATAATGATAATAATATAATATAACAATCAAAGACAAGCCAACAGTTATTAGTAAAAACAACCACCCTAAGGTTGTTATATAGGTATTGTTCGTCGATTTTTAACTGATACTTGCGGTATGGGTATGAGCAGCGAGGGGGTGTTTCATATGGCAAAAACAGGTATGACGTCAGGTAACCATTGGCGTTCTAATGTAGGGAGCCACCAGCTTACATTCCGTCCGAGTATCAGATTAAAATCGACGAACAATACCTATTATTGACAGTTGACACAGAAGACAAACACTTCGAGCTACTCTCACCCAACACCCAAAACACATGGGTTATATACAGGGTGTATATTTTAAGTGATACCACTATTACTATATCCAAAACGGTAAGAGCTACAAGGTCAGTTAAATTAGAGAAAAGTTGCCTTTTTTAATGCCCATTCAAAACTTGTTTACAGTGTTGTTAAATTTCTTTTAGTTTATGAAATACAGGGTGATTTCTCAAAAACGCCAAAAACTATTTCATCAACTATTTCGAAAACTATTGATATTCGAGCCACAATTTAAATTTGAAAGTTTTATCATTTTTTTCACTCTACAACATGGCATCTTCAAATTTTAAATCCAACGTTTCGTGATCCAGCCTCCATCATCAACTTAATTTTTTTCAATACGGACCTGGTCTTTTTATGTCATTTTTACAAAGGGAATAAAAGGCACTTTCTAAAAATGACATAAAAAATCCAGGTCCGTATTTAAAAAAATGAAGTTGATGATGGTATCTCAATTACGAAACATCGGATTTGAAATTTGATGACACCATGTTGTAAAGCAAAAAAAATTAAAAAACTTTCAAATTTAAATTGTGTCACGAAAATCAATAGTTTTCAAAATAATTGATGAAATAGTTTCGGGCGTTTCTTAGAAATCACCCTGTATTTCATAAACTAAAAAGAATTTGGCAACACTGTAAACGAGTCCTAAATGGGCATCAAAAAAGGCAACTTTTTTCTAATTTAACCGACGTTGTAGCTCTTACCGTTTCGGATATAGCAATAGTGGTATCACTTAAAATATACACCCTGTATAATATAATAATAATAATAATGATAATAATAACAATAATGATATGCATTTTATTTGCTCAACTATCACATTAACCAATTTAGCATTGTGAAATAATATACTCCTGGACCAAATTATCGCACCACTGCTTATGGTTCTTATGTTCAGTGGTGGTGCGATAATTTTGTCCAGGAGTATATATTATGCAGTACGTAACATTCAATATCTTGGAGCTAAGGAAAATTATTTCAACCAAATAACCAACTCTAAAACAATTCTGACACTCCATAAGGACATAGATAATTTTAATTTCCACTTTAAAGAAATTTATCTAACAATTCACAAAGTGTACCTTTCACAGTATAAGTGTATGTATATACAATGGGTACATTCAGGCGGTCCAAGCAGCTAAGCTCAGCCACTCAGCAGGGACTTTATTCTCGAAACAAAGGAACAGCATTCTCATAAGAACGATTGCTCTGTCATTGTCAGTGTTATGCCGGACGACAAAGACAGAAAAACACAGTTCATAGGATATGATTTAGACACAGACAAAACTCCTGGCACAATCAAATATGCTGGAAAATTGGCATGCCAAATTTAGCAAGCAAACTCACAGTTAAAATCAACTCCATACCTCATTTTTTCAGCAACTGTCTGAAACATGGCTTTATATCTGGCAATTTGTTCGCGCCTCACCACCTCCGCATCTTTGTGTCCCTCACAAATCAGCTTCAGGTCATTTTCAAAGTCGGCCCTGAGAGTGGGCTTCGCAAGAGATATTTCCAGCCCTATATTGTTGTACCTGAAAAAAGTCTTTGGTGAGATGTATGAAAAGGGGGCCCATATTCTTACCCTTCTACTAGACCCATGCCCAAGTTGCCCGGCACAAAGTAAATATCGTGCAGACCCACATACTCTCTGGATTTGATAGTGTCAATGTGGTCAGCATGAGTGGCATCGGTTCCGATTCCGTGTTTTTCCATTAGGGCTATTAAGTCGGCTTCAGTGAGCAATTTAGGAGGCCCAGTTTGGCTTTCTACCTACAACAAACGCATAAAATTTATATAAAAACTAAATATCTCATACCATTTCCAAAGTTGTCGGATTAAATGTATCTCCTCTCTCATAATTATTAATCTCCTTGCCGTTCCAATGCTCATAAACATACACATCCAAATAATTTTTCTCCAAAATGATCAGTCCCTTGGCAGTGAATTTTTCCCCTGAAATATCAGCGTGCACGACAGTTTCAAAGCCCTGAGCGTCTTTGTGAACGCAGGCCAAGAAGTGCCTCACCACGTACTCGTAAACCCTTTTTTCATTGCCCTGTAAATTATCGGCGTATTTAGTAGGATGAATGGGAGGATGGGCCTGATCAGATTTGCGACCCTGTCTTGGTGTGGGACCTCCTTCTGTCATAATTCTACGCGCAAAGGGGCCCCATTGGTTGTCGTTTTGTTGTTGTTCTACTAAGCTGGTCAGGTTTAACTCTTTGGGAAAGATGTTGGTTTCGGTACGTGGATAACTGATATATCCTTGAGTGTATAGTTTTTCCGCTATTTTCATTGTATCTTTGGCGTTGATTCTAAGTTTTTTGGATATTGTTTTTTCCATTTCCACTGTGTCCAGGGGCAAGGGCCTCCATTTGCTTTTGGCCTTGCTTTCCACGCTTTCTATTGTCGCTAGGGGGTTTTCTTTCAGGTGATCTAAAATCGCCTCGCAGGAGTTCTTATCAAACAGTCTTTCTCGTTTCCACAAAAATTCTGTCGTTAACTTTAGAGTGTGATTCACTTGAAACAATAACAGAAATTTTTATACATTAAGAACCAGGTAAATAAATATTTACTTTTTATTTTCCAAAACGGCTCCGCAATAAAATCCTCGATGGCCTGATACCTTTCTACAACAAACCCCAAAGTAGGAAACTGGCACGAACCGTAACTAATCAATTTGTTGGCTAATTTTGCAGGAAATACTTGCTGATATCTCAAAGTTTGCAGTCTAGTGAAAGCGGCTCCTAAAACTCACTATTTTTATTTAGCATAAAACACACACAAAACAGTACCAGTTCTCAAATCCAATTCTTGTCGTACATCCACAGCATCACTTACATTCTTATTGGCTTGCCCCAAAGTGTTCAAGGCCCTAAAAACTGAAGCGGCAGTGATTTCAGAAAACTTAGCCCTATACACTCTCAATTGGGGCTTGATATCGGTGCAAACCTTAATAATTTCGAAGCCAATGTTTTCGCCTTCTCTATCGCAATCCGTCCATATAATCAAGCCCTGGCACGACCGGATTTCTCTTTCTAGAGTTTTCTAGAATAGATTTGGGCAATGTTTAGTCTCTGGCCCTATCACTTAATTGTGAATTGTATTTTTGATATGATTGATTACTTTAGACTCGATTTTAGATAATTTAATAGAAGTTTCATAACAATTACTACTATAGAGTTTTTTGGTGCAAAATAGAAATACTTCAGCAAAATGGCTATTCTGCAGTGGGATTCTCAATCGTTTAGTCGATACCTACGTAACGTCCCGACTCCCGACTCCTTGTAGAAAGGCAATGGAAAGTCGGGGTTGATAGGTTGCGACTAGAAGTTGAGAATCGGGGGGTTGATTTCCCTAGTTGATGTATATTGAATAGTTTGTTGTCTTTTCTTGGTGACAATAAAACAACGGATGAGTTCACAATATAAATGAAAAATACAAGTTAAGTACACTTCTTTTCCCAGTCATAAATATTTCACATTTACTAAAATAGAACATAAAGAATATGAAAATAGCAGTCTGGCTTATCTCAGATAGTGAAAAGAGAGTCTGGCTGAAAATTTTTGTATCTATAAATTTTTCACTTGCCAGATGTACTCACAGATTAGCCAGACGATTCTTTCACATAACTTCACTAACCCCAGTCGAGACCTCAGTATACCTCTTACTAGTAGAACTATTTTTATCACTGGAAATACTGGAAAACTGTTCTGACCCCCCCTAAATATACAGGGTGTTCCATGAGACCAGGTGATAACTTTGGAACGCGTGATTGAACATTCTACTTTGTAATTTTTCATCATTTTCTTTAACAGAGTCTTAACAAATAAGGCATTGCCGATTTTGTGATCTAATTTTCTAACAAAAAATGCCATGAAGGGGGTGATTCGTCGGTTAGGACCAGAACATTCTAACGTCCTAATGAACCAATCACCCCCTTCTTCGGATATTGATAGGACACAAACTTATTTATTTATTTATTTATTTATGTATAAGAAAAATACATTTGAAGTTGAACAGAGTTTAAATCTAAAAAAATCTAACCTAAAACAATTCTCCTGGCCTTCGTCTTAAATTTATCCAGAGATAAACCAAAGAACTCAAGGCCCTCACAGAACTTATTTACATTGGCAGATATTCTATTCACAGGACTGAATAGTAAGTACCAGGTTCGACAGTAAGGAATGCGCAGTAAAGATTTACTTCGTGTCTGATAACTTCGTGGTAGGGATGTACCGGAATTCCGGCGGTACCACTAAATCCGGCCGATCCGGCCTATAGCCCGGAACTACTGTTCCGGCCGGATCGCAACCGCGATCCGGCCGGAATTTTCGAAAATTTTAAAATAGGTTAAATAATAAATTTATAAGCGGAAAGCAAGAAGAATACTTAGAACTTTATTAAAACTAAAGTTGTAAACCATAACAATATTTTTTTTAAACATAAACATTAAATTCAGGTATGGATTTCAAAAAATTTCCATACTTTTGAAATTTTTAACTTAGCTGGATACCTCACTGGATACACAGAAACACAAAACAACTGCAACTACACTGGACTGAAAATCGTTTAAGTTTTACGTGCACAAGCGTTCGAGTCTGATGTCTGTGGTCCCTATTCTAGAGACAGGGGAGAAACGTTCTCATGAGAACGGGTCCCTATTCTAGAGACAGGGGAGAAACGTTCTCATGAGAACGAAGGTTCTGTCTTTGTCACCCATATTCATATTTCCATAACACTAACAAAGACAGAGCAATCGTTCTCATGAGAACGCTATTCCCCGGTTTTGAGAATAGACATCCAGATAGACTCGGGGATGCGCCAATCTACTTGAAGGAGCAGCCAAACTCATAACACATAACCAAACTTTAGCCGCTTTCTTTTTTTCCATCGAGCTATCTTTTTTTCCATCGAGCTATTCTCCATTATGAGTAAGTCATCTTGATTTCCTATGTACTAGAAAGAGATAGACTGCTCATCTGTAGGTTCGCCGGTAAAAAAAGAATACGCCCTTTTAATTTATTATTAAATTGCAGAAAACTGTCGATCCGGCCGGAATTCCGGCCGTCCGGTCCGGTTAGGAGCCGGAATTCCCGTTCCGGCCGGATCGGCCAAATACCCGATCCGGTACATCCCTAATTCGTGGCTTTTATGTAGTAGTTAAGGATTTTAAATGCAAAGCAGACATCAAAATATTCCCTTCTGCGAACAAGAGTAGATAAGTCTAAATAAGTCATAGTCAGGTCATCACTGAGAATCACACCACTCAAAGAAAGCTTGTACCTTGCAAACTTGATAAATTTGTGTTGAACACTCACAAGCCTATTGATGTGGATCTGATAGTAAGGTGTCCAAACTATGCATTAAAATTCAAGAACGGACCTGACCAGTGATGTGTAAAGCATTTTGATAGGGCGTATACTTGTAAAGTCCCTAGTAGCTCTCTTAATAAAACCCAACATTTTATTAGCCGTGCCAATTACCACTTCAAAATGGTCAGTGAACATTAGCCTAGTATCTAGATAGACACCAAGATCTTTAATGATAGAAACTTCAGACAAGCGAACATTGTTTAAGTAATACTGCAAGGGAACACTATGGGTGCGTCTACTGAATCTTATACAACAGCACTTATCGATGTTGAGGGACATGTAATTAAGCTGATACCAATCGTGAACGATGTTAAGATCATTTTGCCAAATAAGTATGTCTTGAGCTGACGATACAACTTCAAGTCATCACCAAAAAGTAAAAAATTTGAGGAGAGCAACGATCCTAAATCGTTGATAAATAAGCTGAATAGAAGGGGGCCCAAGTGAGAACCTTGGGGTACCCCAGAGGATGCATGGAAAAGAGAAGAAAGATAGCCATCGATCTTGACTTGTTGCATTCTGTTAGTAAGGTATGATTTCATCCATGAAAATAAATGTCCAGAAACGCCGAAACTTGAAAGCTTTGAAAGAAGGATGTTGTGGTTTACCTTATCAAAGGCTTTACTGAAGTCAGTATACAGGGTGTCCCAAAAAGATACCGACAAACTTTGAGGGGTAGTAGGGGACATCAAAATAAGCATTTTTGTTTATATAAACATATGTCCGCAAATGTGCCATTTGGGCTGTAGAGCAAAAAAACTGTTTGGTACCTAGTTTTATTTTTCGCAATAATTAAATTACTGTTTACTTATTATATTTGCTTTATTAACAAATAAATTATGGTTCACAATAATTGTTCAACTCGCGAACTCTTTGGAATATTCCGGGAATAGCTTCTACATGGGTATAACTCGCCAGTATCCTTGCTAACAGATCTTCCTCATTACGAATAGGTGTTTCGTAGACTAAAATTTTCAGTCAATGACCCGACGGTGTAATCTTTGCATTGAAGTAGATGGTCAACATTTTGAACAATTATTGTAAACCATAATTTATTAGATAATAAAGCAAAATTAATAAGTAAACAGTGATTTAATTATTGCGAAGAATAAAAGTATCAAACAGCTTTTTTGCTCTACAGCCCAAATGGCTCATTTGCGGACATATGTTTATATAAACAAAAATGCTTGTTTTGATGTCCCCTACTACCCCTTAAAGTTTGTCGGTATCTTTTTGGGACACCCTGTATATTGCATGAGTTTCTGCATTCTTAGCAAATGATGAATTTATAAATAATGTTGTAAAGAAAAACAGGTTCGTCCCAACGGATCTACCGGCTGTAAAACCGTGCTGTTGACTGATCACAATCTGATGAAATATTTTTGAAAGAATTTTTTCCACGCACTGCTCAAATAATTTTGGAATCGCAGACAGAATGCTGATGGGTCTGTAATTTGTTACATCATTTTTGCTGCCTGACTTGTAAATAGGACAAACGTAGGAGAGCTTCCACATTTCTGGAAAAATTCCAAAGGATAATGATACAAAGTGTTAGAACAAGATTTTAGTGCTCTGTTGGGAATACCATCAGGTCCTGCAGACTTGTTGATATCTAATTGCGTTAAAGCCCTCTCAATATCGGTTGGATCTATGACAATGCTTGAAACATTCTCAAATCGATCAGCAAAGGTTCCAGCGTCGGAATTTCTCTGAGGGTTATAGACGGAGGAGAAATAGACAGCAAAAAGATTAGCTATGTCAACACCATTGGACGCCTTATCTGAGGCAAGAAACATTTCGTTAGGAATAGTACCCTGATTAGATTGGGAGTGAATAAAGTTCCAAAAAATTTTCATATTGGTGCCTATGGCTCTTTCAGTATCACTTATGTATAATTTGTAGCACTCTTTGGTGAGGTTTTTACAATCTCTCTGAAGTGTACTAAATGCAAAGTAATCCAAACCACTATTCGACCGCTTGAATCGTTTGTGAGCAATTTTCTTTTGAAAAATCAGATTTTTCAATTCGTTAGAGAACCAGATAGGAAACTTGTCACTGTAAGAATGTGCCTTTATGGGAACAAACATATTAAAGCAGTCGAACAGTGCCGAGTAAAAGCTCTTAACAGTTTCGTTTAGATCCTCCATCATAATGGATCGCCAATCAAAGGGAAGAAAATATTCATTAACTAAATCAAAATTGGCATTTTTAAAGTCATAAGAAAAATAATTAAGAGGCTTCAGAAATTTAGCTTTAACAACAGGTATGGAGAACTCAAACTTCACTTAGTAGTAAAAACTGCCATAATACTATACAGGGTGTTTGGTGGAGGGTTAGCCAAACTTGGTGCGCGTATAGATAGGCCCATTTCGAAAATATTTTATTAATACACTTGTGCCCTTAAGTAACTTTTTTTTTAAAATGTTTATGAAGATGTTTGTTTCATGTGTTTTTGGTCTGTAGGCTATCACGAGGGGTATCGTTGATCTAATAAAGTAATAATTAGGCACAAATACTACCGAAATAATTAGCATTTTTATAAACGTAGTATTTTCAATTGTTTGGGTAGGATCGGAAGAAAAAAAAACGCAGAAGTCTGGTTTTTGAAAAAAGTCGACGTTTCGCAAAATTTATTTGCATCTTCAGGACACTGTAATGATAAAAAATAAAAGGGTTCTTTACAGACTTACATGGTGAACTACAAAAATACAAAATACAAACAAAAAACAAAGCTATCCTCTGACTTCGCACTACATTACTTGAATAAATATTACATAAAAACAGAAAGAAAATAGCAGAATTACATGAAACCTTCAAAATTACACATATATAAATATACAATGTAAGTGGGGAGAGTAGCATCATAAAACATAGAAAAAATACTTATAGTTAACAAGAGGTAGAGAAATTGACTTGATTACTTACATTTAAATTAGACTTTCCTTGTCATTGTTGTTCAACAGATTCACATAGGTATAGAGGATTCTCGAAAACATACTAAATTTAAAAAAACACACAATTGCGTAGCACAACAATAACAATTTAAAATTCCAAAAAAGGCCAAAACAACAAACTTTTACACACTTCAAACGGAAGAAAAAAAAAAAAAAAAAAAAAAAAATTAATCAATCATCAAACAGAGATGTTATTCAAAAATTCATAACATAAATTATCTTTTTAAAATAAGCTTTTAGGACGCAATTGTGCGTGTATTAGAACAGCTACATACACGTACTGAAGTATATGTTTGAGATTTTATTATTATAGCAAAGGGTGGTTATTAAAATACGCCTGGCGGTACTTTCCACCTTTGTATGGTAATTTTTACATGCAATAAAGATTATTTTATTTTATTTTATTTTTATTTTTATTCTATTTAGCGTCATCGTTAACAGGATGGGAAACAAAAAACTGAATACCACACATTCCAACGCTAATATCTTGAGGGTTATTTAATTGTTGCTATTAAAATATGCATTACTAAGATGTTCTATATCTGTTCTTTTGTTAACACAATTCTTATTTTTCTGGATTTCAATCATCTCCGCTATCAACCTTTTTTTGTAATTGGATTGTGTTTGCAAAATTGTTGCATTGTCATATTCAAAATTATGTCCAGTTTCTATTTTATGTTCGACTAGAGCTGTTGGATTCGATCTTAAGAGGTAATTCCTCTGATCGTTTTTATGTTCTCTCAATCGTGTTTTTAAATACCTACCAGTTTGGCCTATGTAGCATTTATTACATTGGGAACAAGGGATGTTATAAACTACATTCGATTTATTTAGCTTTTCTGTGCTGGACTTAGTCTTGGAATAAAAGCAGTTCTTCACTGTATTCTGACTTTTCATCGCAATCTTAACTCTTTCTCCTCTCTTAGTAACCTGATCTTTGAATATGGTTTGTATTCTTTCGGACAGGTTACTAATGTAAGGTAGCTTACAGAACGTGAATGGTTCATTTTGTTTAGGTACTACTCTTGCTGAAATTGTTTTGTTAATAATCTTCTTAATAAGCGATACAGGGTAATTATTCTTAACCAACATGTTCTCTATGTATTTAAGGTTCTTTTTATGAAATTTCTTTGTTGAAAGGGATGTTGCTCTGTACTTAAGGTTATTAATGATATTAATTTTTTGTTTAAATGGGTGTTCGGATGAGAAATTAAGAAACCTTTCAGAGAAAGTAGGTTTGTGATACCAATCAGTTTCAATACTTTGTTCGTGTCTTATGAGTAGTACATCCAGAAATGCAATCCTATTATCATTCTCTTTCTCACAGGTGAACTGAACTCTAGGGTGGTAACTGTTAAATAACTTGTAGTGCGAAGTCAGAGGATAGCTTTGTTTTTTGTTTGTATTTTGTATTTTTGTAGTTCACCATCTAAGTCTGTAAAGAACCCTTTTATTTTTTATCATTACAGTGTCCTGAAGATGCAAGTAAATTTTGCGAAACGTCGACTTTTTTAAAAACCAGACTTCTGCGTTTTTTTTTCTTCCGATCCTACCCAAACAATTGAAAATACTACATTGAGAACCTACTCGGATCGACAAAACCACATTATTGTATTTTTATAAACATTTAAAAAAAGTTACAGAAGTCAAAAGGTCCATTTTTGAAAATTCTTCAGAATAATACAAAAGCAATGATATAGAAAAAACGGGGACTTTAAGGGCACAAGTGTATTGATAAAACATCTTCAAAATGGGCAGATCTATACGCCCACCAAGTTTGGCTAAGCCTCCGCCAAACACCCTGTATACTGTAAATTGCATTCAAGATTCTAAAGTTGCTGTCACTTGACCGAAACTGAAGCGGAAGTGGTGAAATTGGATAACACATTACATGTAGAAGCAGAACACAAAGTTACCATCCTCAAAGTTTCAATAATATTAGATGACGCGTTCCAAAGGTATCACCTGGGTAAAATGTCGTGGGACACCCTGTATATGAATTTTGCTTAAAATTACTAACTCTACACGTCAATCCATGTTTGGGTTAGGAAATGAGGAAAATAAGTAACGAAAATCTTCACTGCCTCCAGTGCCTCCTAGACTATAGGGAAAATTCTTTAGTATAGTACAGGGTTGAAAAAAAACATGTTTTTTTTGGTTTTTAGTGTTTTTTTTTTGTTTTAAACTGTTCAAAACACCTAAGAAAAAAAACATGTTTAATGGCTATTTGCACGGCTATCACTTAAGGGATATTTAATCTAAGTGGAGCTTTGAATGTGACTTTTGTTTCTACAAGAGTCACATTCAAAGCTCTACTGGGATTAAATATCCCATAAGTTGTAGCGGTGCAAATGGCCGTAAAACACGTTTAAAACATGTTTAAAACACCTCTGCTACTACAATCATGCTCCTGTGCTCTTACCTGCTATTCTAAAGCTTCTTCATGATTAAGTAGATCAAGTATATGAGTGAATAATTTAATTTGAATTATTACCTTGCCTATTGGGTTGTGTTCTTCGTTGTAAGCCTGCCGCTGAGGGCAATATGTTTTATTATAAGGAATTGAAATATCTATTTCAAAACTGAACCTAAGTCTTTGTCTTAATCTTAATCTTAACCAAAGAGGATTGATTTTTTATTTTAGTTTATTTTTTATTTGCATGTTTGTTTATGCTAGCTTGTTGTTTTTTTTTCAAATTTCACAATAAATTTTAAGCTTCATTCTAAATAAATCGATATTACCTAATTAATAACTGTTGTTAAACTTTGGAAATAAAAATGTGAAAATGCAAAGCCAAAGCAGAAGTAATCAAATTAGCAATTAACCCTTGAATTAACCCATTGAAAACATTTAAAAAAAAACACTGTTTAAAACAAATGAGTTTAAAACACTATACCATAGCACTATAATCTGTTTAAAACATGCTTAAAACAAATGTTTAAATCATTTTGTTTAAAACATAACAACCCTGGTATAGTATAACCCCCTCAAAATATAAATAATCTGGGATTTTAAATATAACCGTTTTTGCGCGATTTAACTATTATCACAAATTATTTAGAATAGAGTAGCTATCAAACTCACATTAGAAAGAAAAAATACAATGTTCTGCGATAACGCTATAGTGACTAATGACCAAAGATTTTTCAAGTTGGCGTGACTAGTTGAGATCCAGTACTGACCTTAATTTTTTCGAAGTCCTGCGGACAGCGTTTAATAACAGGTGCCTCGAACAAAGTCAAAGGGTTGCAGCTTTGCCAGTTACGAAATGTTGAAACGAACTCGTAGTTCATCAAGTGACCTGAGACCGACGTCATTACCATTTTGCAGTTTTCTCCAAACACTTGCCCGTCGAACTCGTATATTTTGTTGTACTGAGAGAAGCCCTCGCGCTGAAAAAGTTGTGTTAGTTTGGTTATTTATTTAGCAGATTGTTGTTGGTACCCTCGTCGATCTGCCCCTGGATAAAATTGAAGCGATATTTTTGGCCGCGTCGTTTTTCTCCGCCACATTAAGGTATTTCATTATGTTGTTCGTGTAGAATCTGATTAAAGGCGCCCTGATATATCGCGTTTTCCGCAAAAATTGCATTTGAAATTTGAATTTGTTGTTTACATATTTTTATGGGGTTATGTTTTAGAGGTCAGTGTTGCCGAGTTGGGAGTGACTACTGCACTGACCAGACAGTGCCAACTGAAATCTGTCTGCACTGTCCAGACAGTACCGACTAAAAATCATCTGCACTATCCAGATAATAGGCCCCTTGCATCAAATTTTTTTATTGCTGATTTCGATAGTCCATGAAAAATAAGTCAACACGTGTTTTTTCTTTTTCTTGTTAGTCAAAAATTGACGGAGATACAACGCTTTGAAATGTCCTTCCGACGTCATAACTTAGGTATAATACGTTGTGAGTTGTGACGTCGCACATGCTCAGTATATCTATATATAAAAAACTTAATATTTGTATAACTTCCGGAATAATCATATTTGGGTGAAATTAAAAAAAAGTAACTATTTTTTTTTCGATTTCCTACAGTTTGCAATAAACAATAATCCATTTAATTTTCCATGCAAGTACCCTATTTCATTACATTTTATTAAAGTAATAGTTAAAATCTGTTTTTTTTTAAAGATAAAAGTCAAAATGACATTATGTTGGCAATACAATGTAAAATTGTCAATGCTTTCAAATTTTTCATGTAGAAAAGGCTTGTGTTGCCAACATAGTTACAATTTTTGACTTGAGAAATTATCTTTAAAAAAAAAACAGATTTTAGTTATATTAGCAATGGCTTGCATTCCTTTGCTGGGATTCAGTGTCAGTGTATTATTAGTTATTTTTATATTAAGTACGCAAAATGAGTTTTTTCAATGGTATGTAGTATGTACTTGTTCCTTTCAAATCGGAGTCGAATAGCACCGGAGCGAGTAGCTCTAGTGTTCTAAACTGTTGAAAGGAATACAACTTATAGGCCTGTTCGCAGAACAATCACAAACCAGTCAGAGTGAATCTCATTGGTTGAAAATAGTTTTCTGACTGTTTCTGATTGTTTTCAACCAATGAAATTTGCTCTGACTGGTTTGTGATTGCTGTGCGAACAGGCCTTATATGAGTAAGGCATCAAACCAGTTTTGAACCAATAACCCTTTTCACGTGGTTCCGGTTTAACAAACCGCTCAAATTCGAGTGGTAGGTATCCATCACGTAGGTAACCCGGTTAGTTTAAACCGGAGCCACGTGAAAAGAACTAAAGTCAAAAAAGTTGCATTCCTTTCAAGAGTTTGAAACACTCGAGCCAGGGGTGCCAGATCTCACGATTTATCGTGAGATCTCATGATTTTGTATCGAATCTCACGATCTCACGATATGTCCCAAGAATTTCACGATATTTTAAAGTTTTGGCGGGTTTTGGTAAAACATAAAAGAGTTTTTGATTGCAAATTTATTCCAGTAAAGAATTCTGTTGACAGAAATATGAGAATAAATGACGTATAATTTAGAATAAAAATCAGTAATTCGTTGGTACGACGTTGGTACACAACACTGCAACCTCAGGCAACTCTGAAATTTTATTAGATCAGCGCTGCAACGGGAGATGGCATTATTGTAGCGCGAGGCAAGTGCTCGGTATTTTTTAGCAGCCGCGGGGAATCACCAGGAATTCGTATTTATTCGATATCGCGTTTTTTTATTATTTATTTATGTTTAAATTATAATTATAAGAAACTGTTGTTTTTTTCGAATTTATCACGTACAATTTGTAAAAAACTTTTTTCCTGCGACTCCTACGAGCGTGCGGAAAAGTTACTTTTCCTCACGATTTTTCGTTTTGAAAGTTGTCTCGAAAGTTGTACTTTTCCGCACCGTCGTTCGTACAACTGCCGTCTCGTGCAAAAAAGTAACACTTTCCGCACTTGTTAGAAAAATAACTAAAACATAATTTTTTTTATAATCAAATTGCGCGTCAGAAGTGAAAATATAATACCACTAGATGTCGGCACAAACGTTTTACAAGGTGAATTCCTTTCAAATTGACGCTTTTCAGTTGTCTCACGATTTCTCACGATTTTTAGCGACCAATCTCAGGAATTCCTACTAAAACAATCTGGCACCGAAATTCGCATTTTTTTGACATTGCGTTGACAATTTGACGTTTTATGCGTGTATCAAACGTCAAATTGTCGAAGCAATGTCAAACAAATGCGAATTTCGCAGTTATGAGTACTAGGCTTTAGGGGCGTGAAGCCCCGGAGTTGTTCCGGAGCTACTCCTAGGTGTGAAAGGAATACAACTAAAGTGTTCGCGAGAAAACGGCTAGTCAAAAATAAATTCAATATGGCGGCGATAGTCAAACATTTGTCTTCTATGATATGTGTTAAAGAAAAACGATTTGTCAGGGCTTAACCCTAGTACTCCCGCGAATTACTGATTTTTTTCTATTGGTCGAATATATTTAAACATGTCTAATTTAAATATAATCCACAGTAGATGGAATAGGGGGTAGACCCCTGCGCAGGCGCTGACCTACTTTCCGTGACCTACTTTCACCAGACGGCCCCGCTTGCCCACCCGCCACTTTCCTACCATTCGTCCACCACCAGTCGTCCACCGCGAATTTCCTACCCTTCATCCGCTACCACACACCACCTCGAATACCATATTTATTGGCTCCTAGTTGTAGTTGGGGACTTTTCATTCGTACACGATGTTTGATTCAGTCAGTTAACCTTAATCGATTCAATCAGCTTATTGAAAAGTTGTCTAGTGAGTTTAAAAAAAGTGCAAGGTTATATTACGATATCAATTGTATGCGTAATAGACCTTCATATGTGGATTGGTATTATAATCTAGCTGAAAAACATTATGGTGCAGCTAGTGCTTGTGACGAGTATTTAATAAACAAAAATTTGTTCAGTCTATTGGAAAAGTTGACGAGCTTAGGATTTGACGAGCAAATAGCAGATTTGAAGGATGATATTGCAGATAGAGAGGTAATTAAATATATCGAGGAACAAAGAAGAAAAAGTTAGATTTATGGCTGTAGAAGAAGCATTAATTTAATATGGAAGACATTGTGAGGTAATTGTGTGAAGACTTTCTAATGTCTAAAGTTTGTTCCGAATTTTATGCCATAGAGGGACAGGAAACTGAGGCTCAGGATTTTGGACTATACTTGAGATACATGGAGCATGCAAAACAATGTGAAGAAGCAGCGCAAGTCCCCAGATAACACAAAACTACATGAAAAGTATTTCAATTGTGCTGTATTTTCGCATTTGCATATCTGAGAAGTACTTGTCAAAACCACTCAGCCGCTTCTGGGATGTCCAGCCGGCCAGTAAAAAAAAGGCGCAATCATAGAAGCACTGCAGTTACGCACTTCCAACATGGAGTGCTCTAAGTGCTTCAAACGTGCGTTGGAAGTATTTGCGAAATGCTTCATAAAAGCACTTTTCCGACAGAGAAAAAGCACCACTAGAACATCTTTTTTGGTACATTTATATTGTACTCCTAAAGTACTTCATTGAAGTATTTTTTGAGTACATTTTTTATTTCACTGATAGCCATTGCAAATAAAAAACAAACATTGTGGAATTAGGATTTTTTAATAAATAAACATAGGAAACATAAATAAAAAAATTAAATAAAATATGTATATTAATTTCTTCTAAATAATCTTCTTCGCTTTCTCTGGTACCTAAAAAAGAAATTATACCTAAATTAAAATCTCTTACACAGAGGGCACCAAATAAAATGAGTTTTATGGGGTTTTTGCAAACTGTAAAAGTACAGGGGGTGGCTCAAATAAGAAAATAAGTTGCGCAATTAAAGGCCTATTGATTCATACATATCGAAGTCGTTTTGGGGATGACAGAATTCAAATTTGGAAGCCTCGTCGGGTACCTATAGGGGAAAAGGTTGCTCTAATAAAGTGAACTTATTTTGCAATATCTTGTCGAAAAGGCTCTGTTGTATGCGAGTAATCGACCGCGAGACGTTTACCTGTGGTTTGCTTGGCGTCCCCAGCGTCACTGAATTGTTCCAATCCCGTTGGTCAGTCACCGGTTCCTTGTCGCTTGTCACTGTCGCGCGAGTCGCGGCGTTAAGGTCGGTATGGACGTAGCGTCGCGGTTACGCTTATGCCACATCCCCCTTTGTTACATTTTGAAGATAATGTTTATGTCTTTAGTTAGGTTTTTAACGAACAGGTATTTACACGCACTAATATTATTTTAACACTAAACTATATACATGCCGAACGCCAATGTCTGTGTTGTTGCGCCCAGGCAGAGTCGATACTTAATGCCGACATTGTTTGTTGTCGCACTTGTGTCTCGGTGGACGACTTGTACGACCCGACCTTGTTTTGTAGAACTCCACGTCAGGTGCAATTTCTTGATGAGCCTCTTGGCCCGGCCATTGTTCTTCTTGGACCTCCACCGGTACATTTTGGTTGTCGTTTTCCTGGATCTGTTCTGCCTCTTTCTTTTCTTCTCTCCTATCATCATTTTTTTTCTGGTTATTGGCAGCCATTTCTATGTCTGCTTCTGTGGTCATGTCTGAGTTAGGTAACGTTGATGCATTTGAGATTTTGATAAGTTGAGATCGTGTTCTTCGGTACGCATTGTTATCTGTTATTATCGTGTATGATCTTGGCTCCGGCCCGCTGTTTGCTACAGTGCCCATCTCCTTCACATTGGTGATCCAAACTTTCTCGTTTATTTTTAGCGGAGATGATGAGCGTGCTCGATGTCTTCTGTTATAATTTTCTTCATTCTTCTCTATTTCTCGTCGTCGTTTTGTTTTAAAATCATTTAGGTAGTTCCAATCTGGTATTAATTGAGATTTTATTGTAGGTATTGTTGTTCTGGGTTTTCGACCCATTAATAATTCTGCAGGGCTGTAACCACATTCCAACTTTGTAGTTCTATAGTTTAGGAGTCCTAGGCTGGGATCTTTGCTTTTTGCTATTATTCTTTTTGCTGTTTTGACTGAGGACTCTGACTGTCCATTAGATTGAGGGAATCTTGGGCTGCTTGTAGTGTGAAGGAAACCATATGTTTGTGCAAACTGTTTGAAATCGTAGCTGCTGAAACATGGCCCATTGTCGCTCCTTAAAACTTCTGGTATACCCCATCTGGCCATGATTGATTTTAGTTTGTCTATGACTTCTGAGCTAGTCGTTGATTTCAGGCTCGCAACTTCGAGATACCTTGAAAAATAATCAACTACTACTAAATGTTGTCGTCCTGATAGTTCGAATAAGTCAGTCCCTATGATCTGCCATGGATACTCGGGCACCGGTGTGGGTTTCAATGGTTCCACTGGTGGTGTTCTATGCTCTATGCATTTTAGACAATTCGTCACTTTCTGGCTGATGTGGGTGCTGATTCCTGGCCACCACACTGTTTCTTGTGCTCGTGAACGGTTCTTGGATATTCCTAAGTGACCGTCATGCAGTTTTTCCAATATTTTGTTTCTTAGGTCCCTTGTTATATAGACCCTGTTTTTCTTTATAAGCAGCCCACCTAATTCTACTAGTTCATTCTGAAATTGGGAAAATTTTTTATCTTCAGCCAGCATTTGGTCAATGTCTGGCCATCCTTGATTGACATATTTCAGTATTCTTTGTGTTTGTGCGTCTTTTCCTTGTGATGCCTTTATTTCTTCAAGCAAGATGTCTTTTATTGGTAAGCTTTCGTATGCTTGGTTTGCAAACAATTCCACCTCCTCGATGAAAAGAGCATCAGCCTCAGGTAAAGTTGATTTTATTGGTGAGCGAGAGAGAAGATCTGGAATGTACATATTTTTCCCTGGAATGTACTCCATTGTGTAAGAAAATCTCATCATTCTCATCCGAAATCTCTGAATTCTTGGAGTCAATTCGGATATTGGTTTTGTACCAAGCAGCTGTACCAAAGGACGGTGATCCGTGCGTAATGTAAAGTGGTGCCCTATTAGAAATTGGGAAAATTTTTCGCATGCCCAAGTCAGCGCCAGGGCTTCACGCTCAATTTGGGCGTATCTGATTTCTGTGTCCGATAATGTACGAGAGGCATAAGATATGGGTCTCCAAGTGCCTTCGAGCTGCAATTGTTCAATGTTTGCACCGGCTCCATAAGAGCTGGAGTCAGCTGTGACTCTGGTTGGTCGACCGGGTGCAAAATGGGCAAGGATGGGCGTAGATGTGAGGGCTACCTTGATTTTATCAAGTGCCTTTTCGTGTATTTCGTTCCAGCAAAATTCTACTTTCTTGCTCAACAATTCATGTATTGGTTTTGCAATGCTGGCCAGGCTTGGTACAAATCTGGTGTGAACCTGGATGCATCCTAATAGCCTTCGTACGCCACTAATGTCGGTTGGTGCTGGCATTTGTAGAATAGCTTGGATTTTTTCTGGATCAGTTTCTACCCCTTTCCTTGAGACTATGTGTCCTAAAAATGTTACACTTTCGGCTCCGAAAATGCATTTTTCTTTGTTTAGTTTTAAGTTCCTTTCTTGGAATCTCTGTAAAACTTTTTGTAATCTGTCATCATGCTCTTTTTTGTTCTTCCCAAACACCAAAGTGTCGTCAGCGACATTGATGATGCCCTCTAATCCTTGCAAAGTTTCCATCATTTCTCTCTGGAACCGTTCTGTAGCTGAAGTTATTCCCATAGGCAACCTTTTGAAGGCAAATCTTCCAAATGGGGTCATGAACGTGGTCAGTAGCTTCGATTCGTTATCCAGAGGTATGTGGTAAAATCCGGAGGTGGCATCCAATTTGCTAAAGAAATTTGCCTCGGGATCTATCTGAGCCAGTGATTCCACAACGCTAGGCAATTCAAGATGTTCAGTTTTCACACTTTTATTTAGTTGTGTATAGTCGACACATATTCTTACACGTCCCCCAGGTTTTGGCACAGCCACCATGGGTGCACACCATGCAGTTGGTACTGTTACCTTGAATATTATGTCTTGCTGCTCGAGTACATTTAAGTTCTCCGAAACTTTCTCTCTCAAGTGTAGAGGTACCCGGCGAGGAGTAGAAATAGAAAAGGGTTCTGCATCACTTTTTAGTGTTATGTGGTAGTTTTTGCCTAAATTTCCAATGCCTTGAAAAAGTTCTGGATACTGACTTGCAACTGTGACGGAATTTACCCAGGAAAGCATTCCCAAAGCTTCGCAAGCATTTCTACCTAGTAAATTTTCTCGAAGATTCTTGACAATATAAATTTTTGAGACATGAACAGAATCTTTCCATTTTAAATTACAATCTACAGTTCCTACTATGTTCAATGGATCTCCGGAAGCTGAGATTAGAGGCTTTTCTACTTTGTTTAAATTTATACGCTTAAGTTTTGTCAGTATGTCTGATTTTACTACAGTGACATCAGCTCCTGTGTCAATTTTAAATCTGACTTGTACGCCACTGACGTCAACATTTACTTTCCAGGGCTCAGAATAATTATCATTAATTTCCCCTAAGAAATAAAAATCATCCTCACTGACTCTCTCTTCCGAAGTTATTTCGCTTACCTGTGTGCGATCCTGGGCTTTGGTGCTAGGTAAAGACAAACATTTTATGGCCCAGTGTCCTATATTGCCACATTTCCTGCAGCTGTCATTTTTTGCTGGGCAGTTTGAGAAAGGATGTTTTGGTGTAATTCCACATTTCCTGCAATCCTTGCTAGGATGAGAAGCATCCGTTCTATCTCGCCCCGAATACTGACTAGCTGAGCTGTTTGTGTATGTGTTTACGTGTTTGTTACCTTGATATTTGCTGGCTTTTTCCCTGTGTGTGTCAGCACGAAGATAGTTCACTTCTAATGTGTTTGTCGATGCAAAGTCAGAAGTGCCTGGGATGTTGGCTGCTCTAACAACATCTTGTTGTTTTTGTAAAGATTCTGCCAATCGCACTTTCCGAATAACTTCAGCTGTGGAATCGTCGGGGTGCGACTGTAGTTGCATCGATACTCTACTGTTTGCCAAACCAGCAATTAGGCGAAGTTTAATCATTTCTGTCTCTAATGCCCCCCACTCGCATGTTTGAGCTAGAGTTGTGAGGTCATTGATAAAATTGTCGCAAGGTTCGTTCTGTTCCTGACATCTTTGCAAAAATTTAACTCGTTCATAAACTAAATTTTTCTTTTGTGTGAAATATTCGTCAAATTTATTCAACACTACGTCATAATTTTTCAATTCTGTGTCTGACAGATGGAAAGATTTCAAAATACACTCTGATTTTGGCCCTAAATAAGCCACCAGGTAATCCACCTGTTGTTCAGACGTGTAACTATCAAGTGCAGTGCGCTTGTAGCGCGAAAATCTTGTTTTCCAGTCGGACCAGTGCTCTGCCTGGTATGAAAATTCTCCAGGAGGTGGCACGACTGGCTGTATTGCAGTTATTTGTGTAACCGGCGGAGGAACTGCCGCTGCTGCTGCTGCTGCATTCTGTTGCGTAATGGCATTTTGGGCGTTGGCGTTTATTTGGGCCGTTTGCAGTTTGATCAATTTATCAATCAGAGCATTCTGCTGCTGAATGTGTTGTGTCAATTCTTCTGCACTGGCCATGGTTTATCCGTGCCGAATGGCTACTTGAATCGAACGATTTCCACGCGAAGCTGCGCACAAAAAATGTCACCTAGTTCCACTTCGGCACTACCTTTTCCCGACGCGATGCCTGGTTCCCCGAACCCGATTTTCACTAATTTCTTCCGCCCGGCGATAAATTTTGCTAGTTAACAATGGCCTAAACGCGACCGATTGACCTATTGTTCCGAATTTGTGGGTAAAACTCACGCTGCCACCATGTTGTATGCGAGTAATCGACCGCGAGACGTTTACCTGTGGTTTGCTTGGCGTCCCCAGCGTCACTGAATTGTTCCAATCCCGTTGGTCAGTCACCGGTTCCTTGTCGCTTGTCACTGTCGCGCGAGTCGCGGCGTTAAGGTCGGTATGGACGTAGCGTCGCGGTTACGCTTATGCCACAGGCTCTAAAAAGAATTGAATCGATTTTGCAGAATTTCGTTAATTAAACAGTGAAAACACAACACACCCGTCACCCACCACGCATGCATTAGCACCTACAATCACCACATACAGCACAGAACAAAATAGCTTGGATTAACTCCCAACTAATATTACTCACTTACCCTTTGGAACTCATTATTCTTCCAGTGAAACCGAAAACACGCACAAGAACCCAAACACGAAACTAAATGACCTAAAAATCTAAACATTAAAAATGGCGCAATGGCGGCAGCCGGCAGCTTCGGCTCAGGCTTCCTTGCTTCAGCTTGCCTTCTTGCCGTTTCCTTATCCCTTTCCTTTCCACATTTGATATCTGTGGTGGAGGGTGCACCTCTGTAGGACACCACCTGCACGATCGGAGTACCTCTAAATCTGTAATTAATCACTGCCGACTGCAGGCACTCCAGGCAGCGCATGTAGAGCACTCAGAGCAGACTCTACTCTCTCTGGTATCTTGGTAAGTGTTCAGGGAGTGCTGTTAGCGTACCGCTAATTCGTACACTAAAATAATGCGGTTTTGCAGTGGTTTCTCTGCACTTCACAGATCATTTAATTTAAAAGTTGAAATAGGAGCATTTTTTCGATGCTGCTAGCTTACTTTGATTTGGTTTGTTTTATTATACGCACTTTTAACATACTTCTGAAGCATTACCATTGAAATGCTATTTTCTCTGAAGTCGGCCGGAACTTTTCGAGCACATTGACGCACATTGTGTTATCTGGGTCTGTTATGAATATTTGATAAATAAAAATTTTGAAATACTTCTATGGAAATTAAATAAGTTAGAATTAACTAATTGTACTAACTATTTAATCAAATGTATGAAAAACTAGTTTAAAAAAACTCTTGTATTATTTAATGAAGATGATTTTTACATATTTAATCAATGAAACATTAATTTTACGCTTTTGTAATTAATAAAAAAATATTATATTATAAATAAATAAATAAAACACACAGACTTTTTTAAAGTTTTATTACATAAAAATCTGATTATACAAGAAAAAGACATTTGATAAGGCACATGGTGAGCACAGGATACATGGTGATTTGTTATGATAAAAGCAGCTTGAATCCATTTTTTTCAAAGATGGCTGTTCATCTAGCTCTATAACTGGTTTGTTGGAGAATTTTCTAACATCATCCGCCTTTTCAGAGCCTTTAACGTAGACATAAGAAGCATGAGAACTTAAATTTTTGATTATATCTGCACATTTGTAAAGAGGTGTGAATCCTTCATTCCAGTGGATACAGTGATGATTGTTAATAAGCCAAGTAGCCTGTCTATGAAGTTCTGGTGGTAGATGATGAAATGGAAATGGGGGCTTAAAAATGTAGTGACTGATTCTTTTTCCATCGTAACAAGCCAATTCCTTCACAATAAACTTTTTATTTTCAATATTAAATCCTTGAACATCCAAAATTATGTTAGAGAGATTTTTTTCAGGTAATGACCAACGTGAATACAGGAACACAACGGTCCCTGTTTGGGAATCGACCCACTGAGCAGTGGACCCAGACTTCCCGTGCCAATCCTTGACGCGTTTCGTCCTTGTTAGGACTCATCAGAAGGACATAGGCTGAAGCTCCCTGTCCAAGCAAAATTGAACTTCGTTGACCAGTCAGAAACAACTACTCCGAGGGCAAATACCCCTACCGGCGTTGAACTACACTGCCGGTAGGGGTATTTGCCCTCGGAGTAGTTGTTTCTGACTGGTCAACGAAGTTCAATTTTGCTTGGACAGGGAGCTTCAGCCTATGTCCTTCTGATGAGTCCTAACAAGGACGAAACGCGTCAAGGATTGGCACGGGAAGTCTGGGTCCACTGCTCAGTGGGTCGATTCCCAAACAGGACCGTTGTGTTCCTGTATTCACGTTGGTCATTACCTGAAAAAATCTCTCTAACAATTTTCATTGCCAACGAAAGCTCAGACCAATCAGTGTAGTTCAACGCCGGTAGGGGTATTTGCCCTCGGAGTAGTTGTTTCTGACTGGTCAACGAAGTTCAATTTTGCTTGGACAGGGAGCTTCAGCCTATGTCCTTCTGATGAGTCCTAACAAGGACGAAACGCGTCAAGGATTGGCACGGGAAGTCTGAGTCCACTGCTCAGTGGGTCGATTCCCAAACAGGACCGTTGTGTTCCTGTATTCACGTTGGTCATTACCTGAAAAAATCTCTCTAACAATTTTCATTGCCAACGAAAGCTCAGACCAATCAGTGTAGTTCAACGCCGGTAGGGGTATTTGCCCTCGGAGTAGTTGTTTCTGACTGGTCAACGAAGTTCAATTTTGCTTGGACAGGGAGCTTCAGCCTATGTCCTTCTGATGAGTCCTAACAAGGACGAAACGCGTCAAGGATTGGCACGGGAAGTCTGGGTCCACTGCTCAGTGGGTCGATTCCCAAACAGGGACCGTTGTGTTCCTGTATTCACGTTGGTCATTACCTGAAAAAAATCTCTCTAACAATTTTCATTGCCAACGAAAGCTCAGACCAATCAGTGTAGTTCAACGCCGGTAGGGGTATTTGCCCTTGGAGTAGTTGTTTCTGACTGGTCAACGAAGTTCAATTTTGCTTGGACAGGGAGCTTCAGCCTATGTCCTTCTGATGAGTCCTAACAAGGACGAAACGCGTCAAGGATTGGCACGGGAAGTCTGGGTCCACTGCTCAGTGGGTCGATTCCCAAACAGGGACCGTTGTGTTCCTGTATTCACGTTGGTCATTACCTGAAAAAAATCTCTCTAACAATTTTCATTGCCAACGAAAGCTCAGACCAATCAGTGTAGTTCAACGCCGGTAGGGGTATTTGCCCTCGGAGTAGTTGTTTCTGACTGGTCAACGAAGTTCATCCAAAATTATGTTCATAATTTCAATTGTGAAATTTTTTTGAACATCTGTTTTTTAGCACTATAGTTTTTTATTTGCCTTTTTAATTTATCAAGCTTGATAAGGTGTTTCAATAGTTGTTTTTCAAAGTTCTTAGACATAATGACGAATGGTAAGGTGAGACTTTCATTTTATTGGTCTGGCAGCTTAAAGTTGTTTAACAATTTTATTAAGGGGGTTGTAACTAAATATTTTATCATGCAATATGAGACAATAAACAGACGTATCCTTCTTAATATTACTATTGGTTTCAAATTCAATTCGCATGACTACCGAACCAGTGATTCTTTTTGATGAGAGCAGTCAATATGTGTAATTGGTGATATTTTGTAAAATTTTTCCGGATTGAAAATTGGCTCATTATTAAGACCATAATACGAATGTCTGAAATTTGCAAACATTTCATAAAGGGGTGAAAATTTATTCTCTTTAAAGTTCAAATACAAGTCATGATAAGGATAACGCTCAGAATTTAGGTATGCTTGTTAAATCGACATCATCAAACTGGCTCATATCTTTATTAACTTCCCCCTTTCTATTTTCCTGAAAGGCAATAACAACATGACAAGGTGACTCGAGCTTGCTTGTTGTCTTAACTGGCCAGGTATGACGAGTTGTTTCGGGTAGGGAAGAATATTCAACAATTTCCCAACTCCTAAACCCTATTAAAATATCTTTATTGGTTTCAAGTATTTTTGTCAGGGCAAGCTGTTGAGGTATGTCTACTAAAATATGGGGTATTTTCCAATATATTTTATCAAAAGTGATAGCAGGTATTTCGTTCGTGGTTACTTTAATTTCTAGATCATCTTTAAACAGAACTCCATCCAGATCATTGCTAGCTCTAATTAAAACCAATTCTTGCTTCATATTAATTATTATTTTTTTATAATCTTCAAAAAATCCTAAAAGTATTTTAAGCGGTATGGTTACACAAAATTTTCCATTATCGTCAACCAAAATTCTGTCAGCTTCATTTCTATTGGGAAACTAGCCCGCATTTTCATATTTCAAACTTTCATTGGTATTGAAAGAAAAGTATCCCTTCAATGTAGAAGCCAACCGTACATTTCTCACTGAATCAATAGTAACTCCATTCAGCTCATAACGAATTTCTCTAAAGAGAAATGAAATTCCATTATTAATAAATCGAAGTCTTTTTGTATATTTTCCTTCAGTATTTACTAATGTCCCTTCAATATATAGAAAACTTTCTGAAGGTAAAGTGTAGGTATCCAATTCTTGAATGGGTATTCGTATTTCATCATTATAGTCAAACTTTGATGAAATAAATGGTTGATAGCTATGTAGCTCTGAGCTAATAATTGAATTGTCGACGTATAACTTTTCATTTACATTTAAAATATCCATTGTATCAACACCTTAAGTCCCAGTGATTCTAAAAATTTGCGATTATGTTGTGTTAGTTGTAAGCTGTTTTTTGTTATACTGGATTGATTTCTACTTTTTTTCTTTATATAAGTTTTTTTAGTATTTATTTCCTCGATAGGTTGCGGTTGAATTTTTCTATTATATCTAATAACCATTTTGAACACCTTCAGATTTCAAATGTAGTCTAACTGTTATTGTCTCTTGGCGAAAATTAATAAGATCTCCGTCTTGATCAATTATTTTAACAGTTATGTTGTTAATTGTCTTAACGCTAATTGGAAAATACAATATAGGTATGGGAGTGGGAGACTCCACTATTTTAGACCCTGCGGCCACTATGGGGTAAAATTGATGAATGATGTGTACAGGTTTACCATTATTGAACGAGCCCACACAAATATTACAACCCACACAAATAGCGTTCACTTTACTAATGTTGACCACATAGTCAGATTCATCAAATACATTAGCAGTAATAATTCTTCCTTTAAATCCCAATAGCTTTCCTACGGAACCTTCCTTCGAAAAATTAATCTCTTTGTTACAAAATATTTGACATTTTAAGGTGTTTGTATTTGGTTTGAGTGAAAACACAATTTTTTCATTTTCAAAAACATTTCTTATTGTGATTTTTATAAATTTTTCTATATCAGCAATGTCATAGGTACCTTCTGGAATCGTGATTATTTTATCATCTATGTACAACTTGTTATTATTTTGATCAATATTCGGAATACTCATAAAAGTTTCAAAATCAGCTAATCCTAAATAATATTGTTTTTTATCCTCTAAATATATAGGAGGGTTAAAATCTGCTGACAAAATGGAAGTTTTCCCAGATATGGTAATAGTTGTAGACATTTTAGTAATAAATAGTTTTAGCACCTAGACTTTCCTTTTTATATTATTATTCAGAAATTTTAGTGCTAATTGTCCACAATTGAATGAATTTAATTTTTGTTGAGTTTTATATGTGTAATATATATTAGCTTTACCATTTGAGTTGAAATATGATACAAGTTCGATAGGTGGTTTTAAATTTCCAAAACTGTCAAAATAAATTATATTTTTATGTTCTTTGATGTAGGCGGTCCAATCGGTTCCGTCATTTTCTTTATTATCCAAGTTAACTATACCACATTCAATTATCTTAATTTTTCTAGGAAGATCATTTCTCATAAAAACACCTCTAAAATTTGGAATTTTCAAATCTTTCACAAATTTGAGTAGGTATATCTATATTTGTAAGGGCCCTGCCTGGAAATTTCATTTGGACTTTTTTTTATGTTTTTTTAATTTACCACCTTTATGAGGTTTTAAAAATAATCCTTTGCCTTGAAAACGGTCTGCTTTAGAGGATTTAGACCCCTTTCCTTTCGAAACTTCCATGGCTTTATTATGACGTCGTAATTCTTCTAGTTGATCTCTGCCAGCTTTAGCGTCATTGACAGATTTTGCAATTCCATGAGCACCACCCCCTAGAGCCCCTAAAGCTCCCAGCAGTGGAAATACCCACATAACAAAATTGCATCCTTAGAATATGTAATAGGAATGTTCTTTTTTCAGGAGGTATGTACCATAGAATGTTCGCCAAAACCCAAGAACTTCCTGGGAAATCCATTAGGATATTCCTAGAATATACCTATGAGATTCTCAGTACATCCTGAAAAG
Organism: Ceutorhynchus assimilis; assembly: GCA_917834065.1. Taxonomy (NCBI): domain Eukaryota; kingdom Metazoa; phylum Arthropoda; class Insecta; order Coleoptera; family Curculionidae; genus Ceutorhynchus; species Ceutorhynchus assimilis. The sequence goes on along the minus strand of OU892282.1, from coordinate 24,998,577 downwards.
AATATTCCTGTTTGATTCTAAAAATATGCTTGAAATGTATATTCTCACATTCAAAGAATGTTTCTATGACATTATAGTTATGTTCTCAAAAGAATATTATACCAATATGCATGAAATATTCTTAGAATATATCTACATATATCATACAATATGCATCCTAGACATAACATTCTTGTTTGATTCTAGAGATATACTTGGAATGTTAATTTTTGCTTCCAAATAATGCTCCTTTCAGTTCTTTTATATTCAAGGCAGTGAAAGAGTTATTGGAAAACTTCTCTGGAAAACACAAGTGTTTAACCAAAGCTCTGGTTTCGAGCTTGTTTTGCTCTCGTCGCGATAAGTACGCAAACTGAGAGAAACAGGTTCCAAGGTGATTCAAACGCTAGGCAAGATGTAGATCTTTAATAGCGCGTGGCTCCCTCTCTTGGGAGTCCTAGAAAGAAAAAGAAAAAGAATATACCTATAATATTCTTAGTAGGTTGTAGGTTCTAGATAGAGCATTATTGTTTAATTGTTCAATTATGATTTTTGAGTAGGTACTTTAGATAATTAAGTGAACAATATGAAAATATTCTTATCATGGTTACCTACCTACATAAACTTGTCAGCACAACTTGGTAGGTATGTTCTTAATACTTGATAGAGATATTAGCCGAAAGAACATTTTTTAGGGTACCTACATTATAATAAGGTTCGTATGACAATATTCAAATGGTATTGAAAGTAGGTTCTTAGCACAATCTTTCAGGTAGGTGCATAGAAGCAACATTCCTAGTACATAAATAGAACGTTCAAAAATGAATATTTCAATCGAAACAATCTTAGAATATTCATTAAACATTCCTAAAAGAACATTCCAAAAAGCACTTTGAGGGAATATTCTGAGAATATGAATGTTCTTTCACTGCGTTATGTGGGTAGCAGAGGTAGGAAACCCCCAATTTTTTTAGGAGGTTTTAAAATTCGTTTTTTTTCTCAATTTTCCACCTTTCTTTGAACCCAAACCCATGCCAAATTTGCGTTTACCCTTCATGAGACCTGCAACAGTCATGACGGCAATTTTTTCACCGAAAGAAGAGTCTTTAGCTTTAAATCGCTTCCAAGTTTTGTCGGCTAAAATTTTATCTGCTTCGTGTCTTTTGGACAGTTCTTCAGATTGAGAATATGCAATGTCGTGCTCCCGACACGCGTCATCCAATGAATTGATACCGACGTCTTCTCTGGCCAATCTTGTTTTCAAGTCAGTGCCTGGGCCACAAAATTTATACCCAGGAATGTGGATTTCAAAAGGAAGTTGTTTATAAGCTTATTAACTAGACCTGAGCCTTTTTTAAATTTACTGTCTCTCGTATAATGTGTAATCATCAAAAGAATCAATTTGGAACTAAAACAAAAAAATGGAGAAACTTATATATAAATACGTTTTTTCTCTCTTCTTTTTCTTAGTACCTACTATTTCGAATATGAGAATAGAAAAGCAAAAATTTTCAATTCCCATAGTTAATCATGATCCAAAAGGGAGTTCACAGCAATTTAGAAAACATGGTGATTTATTTGATTTGGTGGAAATTCGAAAAGAGCGCTTATTGTTGGAAGTTCAAATTTAGGAAAAACCAATCTGATGCTTACACTATTAGAGCATCCAAATGGTGTTAGATTTGAAAATGAATATATTTATTCAAAATCACTGACACAACCTAAATATGCATACTTGAGAAAACTCTTACTACCTATAAAGGAAATTGGATATTTTGAGTACGAAAATGATGAGTGTATTGTTCCACCCAATGATATAAAATCAAATTCTATAATTATATTCGATGATATTCCATGTCAGAATCAAAATGTGATAAGAGATTATTTCACACTAGGTAGACATAAAAATACCGATTGCTTTCTAATTTTTCAAGGATATTCCTCAATTTTCAAAAGATTAATAAGGGAAAATTCAAATTTAATTATATTATTTAAACAAGATTCGACAAGTTTGAAACATATATATAATGACCACTGCATAATGGACATGTCATTTGATCAGTTTAAAGAAATATGCACTTATTGTTGGAAGGAGCCATATGGATTTATGGTAATTGACAAAGATTGTGACTTAAGTGCTGGTAGATATAGAAAAAACCTTGATTCATTTATATATTTATAAAACGATTGAAAACTAACATGGATAAACGCTCAGCAAGAGAATTAGTCAAGTCAAGAAAAGCAGTAAGGGATAAATTCCAAGCGCTCAAGTTAGCTTCTTCGACCGCACAATTAGAATTGGAGAAAGCGTATAGGCCCATTACACAACCACTTAAAGAATTTATTACAAATATTGGGAAAGCCGAACCACTAACATTTAAAGAGGAAGAAGAGTTTAATCCAAAAGAGGAGTTTTCAACCCCAAAATCTTCCTATAAAACTTCAACTCCAACTGAAAAAACTCGAAAAAGTGGAAAGATTCCTATTCTACCTTTTGAACAACCGTCATTTTTTGATATGTCCATAAATCGATTACCTTCAGTGAGGGAGGTGGCTTCCATAAGAGAGATGCCTTCACTAAGAGAGATGCCTCCAATAAGAGAAGAAGTGACATTCGAAACCTCACCTCAATCATCGACTGAAACAATTGGAAATTTATCTGACATTTTGGAACAAACAAAGCAGTCAATACAAACCCATGTTGGACATCCAGTCTATCTGGACTGGTTGAGTGATTTTCACGAGTTACCTAGAACGTATATTGACAATAGTGTAAAAGATACAGAACATAAATTTGATCACAATTATGGTATTGTCCACGATCTTGAAACAAACAATTTTTTTTTGGGTTCTACTCAAATTCCTGTTAACTTGATCAATAAAGATATAAAAGTACTTGATATTCTTTACCCGGGCACACCAGGCAGCCGATTTGGATAATTACATGGATATATTAACTCGAACAAATGCGTACCGCAGAAATAATAATCCCAATGAACAAGTACAAGGAAACAGTTCAGTAAAATACGTTACTATTATCGGACCATATTTATATAAAAAAGGAATCACAAAATCTAAAACAATCATTCCCAGACCGGTATTTGAAAAACCTGTAGCACCTTATAGAGCGGCTAAAAAAACAGGGGTCACTCGATTTGGAAAAGGTCTTATTTTGAAACGTAATAAAAAAAGTACAGATTATGTATATTGGGATAATGTTAATGAGCTAGTAAATCGAATTCGAATTCTATTAGCTTCCAAGACTGCAGGTCATAATGGACATCGAAATGAAATAATATCTATTATAGAAGAGTTGAAAGAAGCTAAAGTTATACTATAAATAGTGAAAGATGGGGTAAAAGGATCAGTCTTTTGTTTGAAGAGAAATATGACGGTCAATAAATTTATTGGTACACACATTTTTGATAAATGTGAGGATGGCGACACTAAATCACTCAAATTTGTTAACATTGCAGACGTAAAATTGTTTTACGTTGTAGTTTTACCATTTGTTGGTAGACACAATCCAACCGAAAAGAATTTGGTGTTATTAGGAGATGGTTTAAGAACTTCATATAGATATCCATTTGAGTCGGGTACTATATTAAGCGGTGAGTATCCTAAAAAAGATGTGAGTTTGTTGATTAACGGAAAAACTGGCAAATTAGAGGGTAGAGAGATAAAAAAAAATGATTTGATAGCATTTCGACGTGTTGAAAATAGTTCTATCAGGGCCGCAACTCGGGGGTGGCGAACTAGGCTCCCGCCTAGGGCACCAAAGTATCGGGGCGCCGAAGGCGCCTAATTTAATCCATCCATATTTTACAATCCAAAAAAATACAACGGTTTTACGCGTCATTTGTCGTAGCACGGAAATTTATTTTGCTTGTGTTACATCTCTCTTTGTCAACCATCAACAATACAAATATAGATACACTGAGAAAAAAAATAAGGTTTTTGTTACTCTACATATGGTTTCTGCAAAATTGAATAATGATTAATCCAGTAGGTCACTATATAGTGACAACCATTTACAGTAAATCATTTTCAAAATATCGCTTCATATTCAGAATTTGCATGGATTATAAATAAATCCAAAATTGATTATTACGAGCTGATTGAATAATAAGCAAACCGTCTATATAATATCTTTTAAAAATATTATCAGCTTCGTTATAAACTACGCTGATTCGTAATAAATCAAATTATGTCTACTGTTAAAATCAAATCAAGTTAACGAAATGGAAATAGTTAGAAAGATTTTTACAGGTAATGACCAACATGAATACAGGGACACTTCGGTCCCTGTTTGGGAATCGGCCCACTGAGCAGTGGACTCAGGCTTCCCGTGCCAATCCTTGACGCGTTTCGTCCTTGTTAGGACTCATCAGGACATAGGCTGAAGCTCCCTGTCCAAGCAAAATTGAACTTCGAAGTTCGTTTGGGGGGGGGGGGGGCAAGGGGGGGCATTTGCCCCCCTCTAGAAATAGTCTTTTGAACAAGAAAGCAGTAAAAGAGAGTTCGTATTCGTATTGCTTTTTTCCATTTTTTCAAAATTTGTTAGGTACTTTGAAAAATTGGCTGACATTTTCGTCACATTCAACGGAATTGAATTTCACTTGCTTAGGGCCGGTATTATGAAACACCGAACCGATGGTAGAGTTCCAACCTATTCGGTTGAATCCTGTCAATTTGCATGGAGTCAACCCAAGGTTGAAACTCAATCATCGATTCAGTGTTTTATAGTACCGGCCATTAGAAAATTAACTAAACAAATGCAGTGGCGACGCCAGGGTTCTATGTTAGGAGGGGGGGCAGACTAGGCCAGAAAAATTTAGGGGGGGGCATTTGTTTTTATTTTACTGCTTTTCTTCTTTGGAATAAAAAATGGGAAGTACATGTCGACACTATTATGTTTGAGGTAATCCCAGGAAACCGAAAGCAGCATTGAGTTGCCTGTGCCCAAGAACACTCAACCTAATAGGACTGCTTCTTGAGCTGAAAATGTCTGCAATCTCAGCCGAACACCTCAACACTTGGCGTAAAATGCATTAGCCGAGTTCAAAACAGTCACAGGTCACAGTAATCGTTATATTCTTGTTAAAATCATCTTTTCTATATTTAAAATTGACAAAAAAACAAGCACATCCTGAATCGCAAGCATCCCATCGAGGCCTGCGGGCAACGTCATCATTATAAGCTGTTTGTGCTGCTAATAAGAAGTGACGTCACTCGCAGGCCCTGCCGACTCGAGAGTTGACGAACGTACGCCTTATGAGGATGAGAATTCCTGTTAGTTTACGATTCTTGGCCTGTGCTCACCGAATACCGAATTAACCGACAGAGGCTGCTGATGTTACATTGCATTGTTGCCGACATGAGAACAAGTTTTCAGGGGGGGGCCGGCTAAATTTCAGTGGCGGCCCCGGCCTCTTCTGGCCCTTCCCTGGCGTCGCCACTGAACAAATGATGCGGACAGTGAATTTGTCGCGGAAAAAAATACCATCATTTTTAACTAAATATCGATATCAACTAAGTACCTTAAAATGCTCAAAAAGGGACGTGGCACTAAAAAAAATTAACCTACGGCGGTTGCCTGCGGCGCTAATGGAAATGGTCTTATTATAATACTGCCCCCCCCCTGAGAAACCTCGTAACGACGCCCATATGATTAGAGGCACCAGTTCCCAGAGCTTACAGACACTTTGGTTGCCTAGGTAAATATAACCATTACCTTTTACAATTTTTATTAATGGTATTTGTTCAAGTTTTTCAAAGTAAATAGCAACTTGTTGAATATATAGCGGGTCATTGAAATTGTTATAGGAACAACTGTAACAGCTTATGACTCCTTGATACTGTAGGATAGATTTCCATTCCTCTTCAGTTAGTAATATAGATTGATTATTTTTCCCGCCAATCTGGATATGAGGTTCAAAATTTTATATTCAACGGATAGTCCAATATTGATAAACTTGGTTTGAGAATTATTTAAATAATATCGTTTAGCACTAATAATCGACGAATCGTCCACTTTTTCCGATTCACGCGTACTGGTACCACTGATTTTGCTAAACATTTTGTAGATACTAACGTTTTTTAAAAGCAAACATTTGCTTTATATTCCTGAAACTGTTATGAAAAAAATTTTACCAGGGTTTGTGTGGCTTTTCTTTCAAAAGGCATAGAACAGGAACAATCTTAATTTCTATAAATGATAAACCAGGCAGTTCCTGGAATAAAACGAGTCAATGGATAAATTGAATAGGTGAATAATGAGAAAATTATACCAGGGTTTGTACTATTCACTATCACTAGTCGAGTCAGAGTCGAAGTTTATAATTAGGGGCTGCACTTTGCTCACAGGAATTATTATATTTTTTTCCTTGTCATATGCGGCCCTAATTACCTCATGCGTGTGTTTTACATAATGTGCCCATTGGTCTTTGGACACATTATCCAGCGCCTTCTGCCATGTCCCTAAGACATCTTTTTACTCAAGGATCAGCTGGTCATAATACCGTTTAGCTTGACTCCATACCATTTCAATCGCATTGAATTGACAATGGTATGGAGGTAAGCGCAAAACCTGGTGACCCGCTTCCATAATGACATTGTCCACAACAAAGGATTTCTTGGTCTTGGGGACTTGTCGGATGATGTTCCACAAGCTTGCTTTTGTGGACGCTGGGTCAAAAGGGATAGCCTTTGCCTCCAACCACCTCTGCATCTCGTCTTTCTTCCAGCTCATAACAGGCCACTTTTCAAGTAGCCTGCTATGATAGGACGCATTATCCAAGATGATAATAGATGGTTCCGCTAATTTGGGAAGAAGAACATTTCGCAACCAATTTTCAAAATTTTCGCTGTTCATCTCCCCATGGTAGTCCCCTGAATTAGTTTTTGATTTGAAAATCAGGCTGGAACCATCGATAAAACCATCTTGTCCTTCCGCATGTAAAATTATGAATCTGAAACACAATGTTGCATTATTCTAGTTAAATAATAACATAAGTCTCTTAGGAATTCCCTTGAAAATAATATTATTAACTTGATTGCATCTTTTTTAGCTTACAAAAATAAAACGTATTTTTTTTCTTAAACTTATTCATCTGACAGTGTCATACCTGTTACCATCACCCTTGCTTTTCTTCACGGAACGAGTATCCTCATCCTGCCAAGACTTCCTTAAGGATCCATTTGAAAAAATCCATGTTTCATCAAGAAACACATATGGAAGCTTAGCAGGACCTAAGGCTTCGTTGTCCATATAGGACTTCAGGAAAACTCTTCTCAGATGGCTCACCTCAGGCTTTTCCATTAGGGCTCTTCTTGGATCATTCTTTCTATAGGTAAATCCAATTGTGGAAAAAATTCTGCCTAAACTTGACTGGGAACCGTGATAAATTTCCCTTTCTTTCAACCGATCACTTACAGTTTTAAGGGTAACATGCAATTCTAAAAACGGAAAAAGCTTGTTTAAATATACATCACTTACAAGAGACAACGGACACAAGTAGACGTGCATAATAGAATTCAACTACCAATTAATCGATTACCTGTGAGATTACAAAAACTGCTAAATTATACAAAAAAGGAAAAGTGACAGGGACGTGGGCGGCAGGCTTTTGACGTCCACCCCCCTATAGCGTTTAACCAAGAATTCGAACTTGGGCATCGGCCACCTGCAGATGGCACATTACGCCTTTAAATAATTTAAACATGCATAATATTAGATGATACATTGAATACGAAGTTTAATTAGAAATTACCATGCTTAGAGATACCAAATACCACTAGGAAATATGACAACACAAAATGCTAATCATCTTAACAACAATAAACCCTACACACAAGATGAATCATGTAGGTACAGAAGCTTTGCAAGTTTCTAAAAGCTGTGTACGTCAGAATATGGATACTTATCCTTATGAAAAACTCCAATAATTCAGTTATATTGAAGATCGAGAAAACAATGGTTCTAAGAAATGTCATGAAATTATAGAATGAAAGAAATCCTAGCAGCAGCATCTTAATTTGTGTTGACCTGAAATAAAAAACAGTACTTATTAAATTATGAAAAACAGTTTAATTTGATCTGAGAAGTTCCAATGTTATCAGGTGTATTCTTTTTGAATCTGGTAATGTTAATATGATGTAACATTGAAACAATTCTATGTTCAAAGTAGAACATCAACTTACTCTCGGTATACATTTGGTATATTTCTGATCGAATGCTCTGTTTGACGCTTTCCCTTGAATCAGCTGTCTGCAACTTCTTACGCTTCCGTGTGACAGGGGTAATTTCAGAGTCAACTGGACCATCCTTATTTTTATAGACAGTGGTGTGACTCAGTTTTAAAACCTTAGCTGTCTCCTAGAAGGGCAATGAAACAGTAAATTACAATTTATTTATTAAAAATTAAAAAAGCCACTCGCTTCGAAAATATCCCCTTCCAAAACTTGTAACTACATTTACTGATATTAAGACGAAAAAGTTCCTATGATCAATCAACGATAATTTTATGGTTATTAACTTACAGTTATGGGATTTTGATTTTCATGTGACACCATGAAATGGTTGTACACAAGCTGTATAAATTTCTGGGCCACAGGGTTCCCATAAACTATTGGTCTCTACAAAAGGATTATTTGCTTATATTTATTAACAGACCGAGAGCCGAGAGGGTTTTTGCATGTATCATAGACCCCACTTTGAATTCCCGGTATAGCACTCCTAAAGTGTAGCTTTTAGGAGGGGTGAATTTTCAAACGTGTAATTGATATACATGCCCCTATATTATGAGCCCCAATTTGATTCTTGTTTTATTTCATCAAGGAGGTCGCCAAAGTCCGCGAACTCAATATGCCATACCAATATGGCGTCACTTAAGGCCCGCCATACTTACCGAAACGTGCAATTTTTCCACCATGGATATGGATCTTGGGCCCCACGATGTTCTTTTGTGATCTTTGTTAACAATTAACTGCAGAACAAATATTTCAAAATGCCATACTCCTGGGGCGTCACCAAGTGGCCGCCATATACATGCTGATTGCTAAAAATGACATGTTTGCGCTAATATGGCGGCCACTTGGTGACGCCCCAAAGGTATGGCGTTTTGAAATATTTGTTCTGCAGTTAATTTTTAACAAAGATCACAAAACAACATCGTTGGGCCCATGATCTTTATCCACGGTGGAAAAATTGCACATTTCGGTAAGTATGGCGGACCTTAAGCGACGCCATATTGGCATATAGCATAATATTGAGTTCGCGAACTTTGGCGACCTTCACGACATAAAACAAGGCCTATGATCCAGGGGCATGATGGATATTAATTACAGGTCACCCCACCTAAAAGCTACACTTTAGGGGTGCCATACCGATAATTCAAAGTGGGGAATAACGTTGTCTATCAGCCTCCAAAGCCTTGGCGCAGGGCCTATGATACAGGCAAAAACCATTTCGGCTCTCGGTCTATAAATTTAAAAAGACTACCTTGTCACTTTCCCTCTGGCTTGAAGAAAAAAGTGATTTGTCTTCAAAAAAAGCATCTCCAAGGTTTATTGCTGTTACCTAAAAATTATTGGAAATTAATTATGGCAATGGTAATTTAAAATTGCTAATTTTACCGTATTTTCTGAGACGCTGGAACAGGGCAAAGTCTCCAGAACCCTGGTACAATGGTCTGTCATTTCTGTCATCGCTAATAGCAAAATCGGCACTTAAAATCGTAATATTGTGTGAGTATTAGGTTTAACTCACCTGAAGACGTTAAAATAAACCAGATAAAAGTCTTAAAGATTTCAAAGTAAACAGTTATAAAAAGCGTAAACACTTGAATCCAAACATCCAAACTAAAACTAGGTTTTAAACGCAGCACCGAAACACAAAGGCACAAAACACTACATGAAGAACCGATTGTGAATATAATAGAATAATAATGCAGAAAACGGCAAAAAACTGAAACAATTTCACACAAAAATCCGAATTTACAAATACAAAATTCAAAGATCCGAATCTGGATATTTTTATATGTCAAATCGAAATGTCATGTATCAATATTTGGTAGTTGCCAGGAAACAGCGGAAAAAAAAAAAGATCTGGGGATTTCTGGGGATTTTTTTTTTTTTTTCGACTGGTGGAAATAACGGTCAAAATTTAAACTCTATCGTGAATATGACTATAGCAATCAGTATCGTTTTTGTGTTTATTAATACAAATTTTTGCTGTTTTACTAGTGGGAATATGGTTAACATACATTTTATTTCCAATTATGGAAAATAGTACAATTAATGGAGCTACAATCATTGTTCTTAAAATACTAACACTAACCTATTTAAAAATATGATTTATATACTAATTTCAACTATGTTGATTGTTATGTCATCCCTTTAAGTCAATAAATAACACAAGTTCAATGTCAGAACTGGCGAAGAAACAGAAAATAATGTGTTTTTCAAATTTCACTGCGGTTTTCACATTTTTATCTTGAATATTCTTCAATTTTAGGGATTCACTTACACATTGAGCATAGGGGCAGTTTTTGCAATATATCAAGTGTTCTTCCAATGGCGAATCATTGACTTCCCAGTTGAATGCTTGAATTTTACAATGGGGGCACTGACAAATATCCGAAACTTGGAGTATAATAAAATCCAGCCTTTGCCAATTACACAGGGCTTAATTTGCCTTTCCAATTTTTGAAACTTAATAATCGTTGTTCGAAATTTTTATAGGTAAAGTAATCTTCGGGAACTGAATCTTTCATAATCACCATGTTATCGTCTTCTGCGCACATGGTAGAAATGTTTAATAAAAGAAAAAACAAATATTTCATTTATATATATTCAAAAGCTGATGGGGGGCGTTAAGCGGGGCTTTTTATTTTTTGTTTCACCTTCATTCTCCATAAGTAGTGCTTTCAGTGTATTTACCATACTCTGAATTGCGGAAATATCTCGGTGGCCCCACGCCAACGTTTTTGTAGTACTTGAAAGTAGATATCGTTTATCATCATGGCTGCTCAATGCAATTTTACTTATTAAATTTGTATATATATTATGCATATCAGATTTAAAAACATACATTGTAACATAAATCTTATCATTCTTTTCAACTACATTTTTATAAAGGGATAGATCTAATTGTTTTTTTATAGTCGATTTGGATATGCTTTTTGCCTTTTTATCTAAGCTATTTTTAGTTTTTACGCAATAGGCTTTACTTCCGGTTCCATAAAAGCTTTCAATGGGAAACCCACAATATTCATCTTTAAATTTACCAACTACTGAGTCAGTAATAGGCATGTTATGCATATTAGGCGTGGAATAATTGGATGTAGGTATCAAACTTTACCAAACTTTGTTTCATATCTTCGTAAAAGTTATCGGTCTGAATCTCCAATATCAAGCTATCCGTGTCAGTATATAACAAAGAAATATTGTTATCATATATTTTTTTTAAATACCCATAGTAAAAATCATACATTACAGTTTTTGAAATATCCAATACACACATTCCCACGTAAATAGGCTTGTCGTAGGTAATGCATATTTTTTGAAGTTGAATTGCTACTAAATTTTCTAAGAAAATTTTCAAGTCTCTAAATAGACCTATCTATTTTTACCTGGTATGCGCGCGCAACACAAGGCAATGCCTTTCTATTGGCTAACTAGTACAGGTGAGAGATGTTTGTTTTGCACGCTGGGCATCTCTTTGTCCTTGTTCATTGCCCGTGGTCTGACAAGAATAAAAGTACGATTGATATTCAACTCGACATAGCTTGACAAGTGACATTCAAAAGTTGTTTGAAATTTTCATTGACAAATACCGAGACAAATACGTTGCACAACACGCGGTCTTTTTCCTTCCTTTTTTATCCCGCATGCAAATAAGAAGAACGGATTCCTATGCTATAGGTACGTAAGTCTAACATAATTTGGTACGTTTTGCCTCGTCTTGCGCAATGAGCGTTCTGTGTCTTTTTTTATCTAATGAAGTTTTCGTATTATTACCTCTTTGTCTGGTAAAATAGATAGGTCTATTGTGGTTTGGCAATCAACCTTTCAGCACATAACTTTTTACCTGATCGTTCCCTCTGTGTCTCCAACTTAATATCGACTCGTTTCTCAACATTTTCCATAGTTTTTCCATATATGCTATTATTCGCTAGTTTATAAGAATTTTTGTGAAATTTGTTTTTTGCAGCGTTTCGTAACTTTGTATTTAAATCAATGTATGATTTCAACCAGGGCGATTGAGAAAATTTTACTCCTCTGTGAACTTTCAAAATTTTAAGTCCAAGTTCCAAACATTGTTTTAAATTACGGTAATGTATAACATAGTTATACTTATTATTTAAATTAGGAATAAGTTTAGGATATTTTGATATTGGAGGTGTCATTTGTTCGGGACAAAGAGGTAAATCGTTATGCTTATCGTGAAGATTTTTAGGGTACTCAAGGTCAACCTCAAACACATAGCCAATATCTGCATTGTCTGAGAGTTTTGAAATTTCAATTGATTTTATTTCATCATCAGAAACCCAGGAAAAGTCTTTTTGTGGCAGGTATTGACTCATAGCATAGCCATATAAATTGATGGCATCTAGATAGGCAATATATGTTGTTGGAATATTTTGATTAAAAGTGTCAAGGATTATTTGCTTCAGATTTGCGAGATGTGCAAGTACTGACTCCACCTCGAATGCCTTTTTAAAAAAAAAATGAAGCATATCTGGATCTGTTATCAGCTCTAATTCGACATTGCATTGCTCAATTTCATCATAGCATCCCAACACATTGATGGACTACTTACATAGTTAACAGGGTCCAGTTTATATGTTTTAAGACATAGTGTTCTATAATTTTGAAAAATATCCGCCAACAACAAAACATCTGATTTTAGATAAATGTCAGAATATTCACCCAAAGTAGAACTGGGGTGCGTTCAAGGACAGCAATGCTAATGCCAAAACCTATTTTTCCCCCTCCACCGGTAATGCCGAACCACGTAAAATCTGTTTTTTTTTTTAAGATAAAAGTCAAAATGACATTATGTTGGCAATATAATGTAAAATTGTCAATGCTTTCAAATTTTTTATGTAGAAAAGGCTTGCGTTGCCAACATAGTTACTAAATTTTTGACTTGAGCCGAATTCGAACGCAAAATGCCAATTTTGGCTTGGCTGTAGCCATTCCTGAACGCAGCCCAGTTGAATAACTTCCACACTGACACAGCGCGTTCATAATCCTCAGCGGATATATTTTCATCAATTATGTTATTATAAAATTTATCTCTGGATGGTAGGGATACTTCGTTCAATTTTTCATATGAATCTATATATGAATATGGAAACACACCTTTTTGTCTAATTAATTGGAATTTATTTCTTTCTGTGAAATGTTTTATGATTTCTAGACATTGTGAATCTTCCAGAGTCTTGGATAGTGAGTGCAAAGACTCTGGTAAAAATTGAAAAGAGTCTATAAAACTTAATCTATGCATTATTTTGTGTTCTGCATGGTAATCAACTACAATTTCTTTGCTAAATGAAATGTATTTTTCTTTATTTTGAGCAATACATGAATATTTTCTTTGTTTTTACCTAAAGATTTTTAATAAATAGGTGACTATCATAATTTTTGAGACAGTGCAATACAACTGGAATTTGTCTAGGAATCTGATAGAAAAGATTGCATATGACATGCGCACTACCTCTATACTCTCCTGTAATATGGCAGTGATCCCTACACTTTAAAAAATTACCCTCTGAAAATGGTTTTTCACAAATATGACATATATTTGCACTGTCGTACTCTTTTTGCTGGTTACTTTATTTATCTAAAATAATATTATCTGAAGGTAAATCAATTCGCACGTGACTGCAATCATTATCTGAATGTCTTTTCAATTTTTCATAAGTGCCAAAGTTTTGTAAACAGCCATCACAAAGATGCTTTCTTTCATTCTTTTTTGATATTTGTTTTGAAACTAAACTATTTAAATCTTTTATCCAACAATAATGATTATTACCATCTTCGGCAGTTACCAAAAGTAAATTTACGTGCACATTTTTCTTTATAGGATTATAATGTAATGGACCTACAATCTCATTCACATGTTTTCCAAATTTAAAAATCTTTCAATACCATATACATTAATGGATAAATTATTATTTTGTTCAAAAATTTTAATATCCTTTAAAACAACAGGAAACTCTATATTAGAAAAATCAAATACTTCGCTGAAATTTGGATATTAAAAAGTTTGTTGGGGGTCCCCTTTTGGCTCACACACTGCAGAAACTACTCTGAGGCAGAAACCATTGCCCAGGCAAAACAACAATTGTCTGTATTCCGAATATTGATCAAAAACTTTGATTTGTAGTATGGAATTGCGTATATGATGATACACTCAGTGGGTTGTGTTTGTTGATATTTAATTCCAAATGGAGAATTTTTTGTAGGATCCATCCTTTAAAATAATACATTATGTAAAAGGCTTAAAAAAATATCTTGACCTACCCGAATCCCTTTCTGGTAATTCATCTGCCTTGGATAAAATCATTTTTACAAGACTCTCATAAATTTCTTCTAGATCTGTTGATTCAACAACAATGAAAAATGGCGTATTGAAAGATTTAACCGACATATTTTTTAACGTTGGGGAAAAGTACACACCAAACAACTCGGCATTGACTTTTATAGATTGGTGTTCTTGCTGCTTCTGTCGTATAAGCAAAAAAATATTCTCTCTTGCTTCATTCAAAAAGTATAGAATTTTTAATACCTATTTAGAAGTACCAGTCATTCTAGTGACTAAACGTATGTCGCTTCTTGAACAGACAAATGAAATTAGGTTAGGAATTTCCTATTTGTACATGAATTTGACGTATTAGCAATCGACATTCGTTTTTGTTGGTAATTTTTTGTTTCATCTGATTCGTGATTGATAAATAAGGATGGGGTTATTCTAAATGGGTATTAAAAATACTATATTTGATATCCACGTGATATTTTTGGGAATATATTTTGTACGAAGCTCACAGAAAGAAATGCTTTGATAAAATGAATCAAATCGACTTATTGAAATGAGAAATACCATAATCTATGCCAAATAAATTAGTTCAATCTAAAATGGAATAAAACAAGAAAAAAATTGATAAATACTAGTGTTTTAAGATTAATCTGCTAATTTCGCTTACGATTAATAACATCAAATTGAAATTAATGTCAATAGATACAATTTTATTGTTTTTATGTTTAAACTGCTAAATCCCATCAATATTTTTTTCTTGAGACATCAAAATTTAGATTGATTACAGAAAACGCTTTTCTTAAATCAATCAAACATTAAAGATTGAATTGATGTACCTCCCATGATTAATTTTCGCAAGAAATTTGCTCAAATTAACTCTAAGATTATATTATTTTAGCTGTACTTGATTATAGTTTAACTAAAGAATAATATCTGATTTATCAACAAGATCAACTTGAGAAATTGAGATTCCTAGTGTCTGGTAGAATAAGTTCCATCAGAGTTATCTCAACAAGCATCATAGTGAAATAATTTCTTACATATTTCACAGATCTATACATTTCCAAATCAAATCAATTAGGAATGAACTACTAGGTACATTGATTAAAAATATTTTAGGTCTTAACACAGAATAATAAAGGCATTAATTTACTTTTGATCTATGGTTTTGATGGGATCAATAAAATAAATGCTCAATATCTATATTTTAAATTAATCTATTCCTGTCTGGATTAGTTATTCATACAATTTACTGAAATTTAGAAAACGAAAAAAAAAAACAGTAAACTGGAAACAATCAAATATATAACTATTTCTATCCAATTTTTGCTACGACTATCAAAAATTTGACTAAATTAATAAAACTCTTCTAGAATCGAGCCATTATTTGGCTAAATCTATAAAATAAGGAGTAAATCAAACAAATACCTATAAGTTTTTTTAAAGGTTTTGGCTATTTGAGTTATTTTTCATTTGAAAATATTTTAGTGTGTGGTGTTTTGTGGAAGGAAGAACGTCTCTCCTGTTTATGTGTAGTGCACGCCGCACCCGGTCCACAGAAAAAACTTGTCTAAGTTGTCTTTGTTTATTTTTTCGTACTCTCACACCCGTACTCGTAGTGCCACGCAGTGCTAACTGGCAATAATAAATTATTGAGTTTTGTGAGTGATATTTGTGATATTTGTTTCTTTATGGGAGAGAAATTGAAATTTCCAGTAGAAACGAACATTTCATCTGTTTTTTTTGTAAAAAAAAACCTACTAATAACATAGGGTGTTACAGAGTTTTGGAATTATGTTTTTTATTTTTATACAAGAAAATTTATATTTTTAATTTGGTTCCTATAAGCTGATTAATTTGCTTTTACACTAAAGACTTATAGCCGTATGCAACATCATCTTTTAATTTTAAAAGCGCTTTTAGCCTATTTTGTCACTTTTGAAAATTTATATTCTTGAGCAATTGACTTTCAAAGTCGCTTTTGAAGTTAAAAGAGGATGTTGCATACGGCTGTCATTATTTTCTTATTATCTATAAACTATAGGGTGAAAATTGTATTCTTTTTGAGGAGGTTATTTAGGTTAAGTTAGTAGTAGTAGGAGATAATAATAATTTAGTATTCAATATTTTAAATGAATGCAGAATAAATAATAATTAAACCGAAACCTCATTTTATTGTTACTATTCCCCCACCACCACCGCTAATTACGAAAATCAATTGGCCAGTAATCAAATATTGAATGCAAATAATCAAAAGATTTGATAAGTTGCACTCAATTATTAGATATATAACATCAAAATATTGCAAGAAGTAATCAAATTATTTGATAAATTTTATCCTAATTATTCGTAAATTTGCTATCTTTCGTCATATCTTTTTCTAAAATCAATCATATATTTAGCAAATATTATCTACAATCAACTTGAACTGATCCAAAAATTGCTTGATACTATTCAACACTTAGCTAAATTCAAGAATATATAAATTATATTCAGGAATATCAAAGGCAAATTCTATTTTATTTTTGCTCATAATAATCAAATTTTGCTTGTTATTTATTGGAACTCATTTGCTGCTACTTATCATGGTTTGATATATTTTAGCAGATTTTAGCTTAACAAGTAAATCAATCGAATCATTTATTGATATTAATCTAAATTTAGATTGACGCTATATTGATCAAAAATTTGATTGTAATACTACCCTACTGGATTAATGGTATCCAAAATTTCTTTCCGTGCTATACGACATTTAAATGCACTTCTAATCATATCAATACCATTACCATATTTAATAGTGCTATTATTTTCATGAAGATTTGTCTTCAAATGTGCATTCCAGGTTTGTATATCAACATTTTTATTGCACTCTTGACAAAAACGAGTTTGTTCTTTTTTAAAAAAAGTTTGCTCGACTGTAAAAATGTCTATATTATTTTTTATCTCTGATAAAGTTTGAATACAAAAATTTTCTTTCATATTTTTTTCCAAATTTATTTGATTGAAAATAATTGACTTCATTGCTGAGCTACACTGTCTCAAGTCAGTTCTTGAAAAATTAGTTTTATTCTTCAAATTAATACATTTTGAAAGATCCTGATTATTTTTCAGATCTTCTGTTTGGTGTATTGTGTTTTGAATCTCATCATTAAGTTCTAAATTTGAAAAAATAGTTCTATCAGAAAGAGAAGAGTCGCTAGATTCTTCTATTAAATCCAAAGTATTGATTGTTGAATTGTGTATAGCTTGGGATGTTGAAGGTTGGGGAATTAGATTTTGAAAAATATCAACATTTACATCTTTTTTTCCATATGAAATCTCAACGTCAGAAGAATCTGAAAAATTATAATCAAGAGAATCTGGCAGAGAATTGTTGGAAAAATCTGAAAAATTATTATCTATGCAACAACTTGAACACTCTTCATGGGTTTGACAAACGTTATTAAAATTCAAGTCATTAAAAGTAGTATTCTCAGCATTGTTTAAATAATTTAAAAGTGAATCATCATTGAAAAAATGACTTACCGGATCACACATTTGCACAAAAGTATCAAACAAAAACAAGATACAAAAAAAAGAACTTAATCGAAGATCAAACAAGTTGTATCTGAACTGAAATTTTCAGGAGGATAAAAATAAGACCAAAAAAGGGCGTTCACATCGAACCCCTCTCGATACCCACACTCGGTAATCTTTCGGCCTGGTTCAACATAAACATCTTAACCCATTTACGTTAAGGTAGGTACCGTTTTTTTCTGCAATACCTTTTCAAAATTTATGGGTAAATATCTTATCCACTTTCTCGCGAAATGTCCAATTGTGTTTTTGAAAGTTTAAAAGTCCATACAATGTAGCCTTAAGTAATTCGTGGTTTCAGAGAGATTTACAATCGAGTTTTTAAAATTTAAAACTACATACAATGTTGCACTCATTCGTGGGTAGTAGGTATATCACGGTACTTTTTTTCAGGATGTTTTTTTTTTTTGGTGAAATCTTGGCCATTTTTTTTAAAGAGCAGTTGACAACTGGGTTTTAAAGTTTAAAAGGTTCATTTAAATTTGTTGCTTCAACCTACATCGAAAACAAGATTTGTACATACATTGTTGCAAGTAGAAATCTTTTTTTTGTGCAGGTGGCCCATCCAAACAAGAGTGGGTTGTATCTGTGTTGGCAATTTCAGGATTTATATTTAACTGTTTTTTTTTTTCAACAAAAAAAATTATTGGAGAAATCATGGTAGTTTCATCCCTTTGTACAAAGTTTTTTTTTTATATTATCTTTATTTGATTAGGAAAAAAATGTATATTTTGTTTTTGTTTACTGTCTTTTTTTTTCCGAGTCTTGAATAAAATCAATACCTACTTGTGGGCTTTTTTAACTATAGCCCCACCACAACATTTTGTTCTATGATCTATATGAAATCTCTAACATTTTTGTAAAATGATGGACGCTAGGCAAATTGGTTAATTTACCATTGGTAATACTGTGACCATTTGAGTATACTTTCTATTTGTTTAATTTATTGAAAAAAAAAATGATAAGTAATTTTTTTAGTGAGATCGATAACCTTTTCAGCCCAAAGTCTCGCCGGCCGCGGACACCCAAAGCAGGTAGGTGGCTATACCAGTGACCGCACAATCATCTTGATTATATGAAAAGAAAAGTGTTACTGACCTTATTATGCAGAGCGTCCTTCCATGGTCGAGAAAAATATAAATGTATTTTTTATACGATCTATAACCCGTTGGTATTGGTATCCTGCTCTTGGGGTCAACTATGGCCAAAAATGACCTACCTTTATTTTACCTGCCTAGCATGTGGGACTGTGGGTATAGTTACGAAACAAAGTATTTTTAAAATATTTATTGGTTGAACAATAATTCGATTAATTTATAAGAGTTTTATAAGATTAACTATCTTACTCGAATAACTAATTGATAAATAAATAGTGTAAAACCCTAATATAACTATAAATAAAAATATACCAACAAAAATAGACCTACAATAATTATAGAAATAATATAAAAATGTCAAAAACAATCACAATAAATATACATAAATGAAAGAATGATCAAATGTAAAAAATCTCGTCCAATCCTTTGTCCTCCTGATTGGTAGGTACCCATCATAATAGTAATTATTCTAAATTTTTCTTTTCTAAAGTATGATTGTTAATATTTTGAGCTTCACTTTTATTGCACATTATGCACACCGGTCCGGTGTAGGAATTTTAAAAAAAAGTATTGATTTGCATATTGCACAGCATAGATCGTCTTTTTCACAACAATAGAATCTCCTTTGATAGTGAGTGTTCACAAATTTGTGCTTTCCTATAGGTACTTCTAGACCATGGGAGTAGTGACAATTCAAACACAAACTGTACAGTCCTCCATAAATTGATTCGATGACAACATAGGATTGAATAACACAAATCTGTTTCATGAGATAATTTGGTAAAACTGTATCACTTGCGTTAATTTCTTTCGTAACTACATCGGCATTTTCACCACAAGCTGATGGGATCTCAATTTCGTCTACACAAATTGCCTCCTCTTCAGAATCCTGCGGCAGTAGGAAATTCGCGGCGGACGACTGGTGGTGGACGAATGGTAGGAAAGTGGCGGGTGGGCAAGCGGGGCCGTCTGGTGAAAGTAGGTCACGGAAAGTAGGTCAGCGCCAGCGCAGGGGTCTACCCCCTATTCCATCTACTATCCACCAATAGAAAAAAATCCGCAAAATAAAAATCCGCAATTCGCGGTTATAAGTACTAGTACTAGGCTTTTTTATTGTACTTTTTTTGGTCTGGTCGTCTGGTCCTGGTTTTCCTAGTAATCCGCTATCCAAGTTCTCTGGTTAGTTTGGGTTTTGGACTAATAACTCTTTAAGATAAGAACTCTTCATCCTAAAATATGATATATTAGCACAGCCAAAGACAGGGCATATACAAAAACAATCAGCAGGCTAACCCTGCATTTTTATTCTCATCAAAGAAAATTCAATATGGCGTGGCGGCCAAGCAAGTTTATTTTGAATATGTTTTTATGCGTATTTTAAATTATTTTGTTTAGAGTTTAGCTTGCAACTTTAATTTTGATTATTTAATCAAATATATCTTGACTAGGTACCTAAACTATTAAATCATGCAGAAACTAGATATTTTTTTGTGTTTTTTGGCCCATGTGTGGCCGCCACGCCATCTTGAGTGTCACGTGGTTTGAATTGCCTAATTCACTAAACAAAGAAAGGTTACTCACCGGTGAAGTCACCGATGAGAATAAAAACGAGGGGAAACTTCAGTGACAGCCCGTGTAATAAAGGATTAGGCAATCCAACGATGTGTCAAATATGGCCGACTGTTGGCACCAAGGAACTATAGTCAAAAACTGGAATGCGCACACATTGCCATATCTGCCAAAAAAATGTAGCCATGAAAGACAGATGCCACAAAGGGGAATGTTGTTTTTTTTCTGTTGCTCGCTGACATATGACGTTTTCGAAAGTTTTGTCATATTTACCTTCACAGGTTTCATCAATTAGAATACGTGTTGGAAGCAATTTCCGCCATTTAACATAATGTGTGCGACAAAAACAATTATCCCCTCCGCAGCAGCGGCACTAGGCTTCACGTTCGTCAATATTAGGCATTCCAGGTCACGTGACTTTGACAAGGTCCGCCATATTAGCTGAGGGGCAAACAAAGCCATCATCATCATGTCGTTTACAGTGTTTTTTGTTGTTTTTTGAGTTTGTGCTTCGGAATTTTTGCGTTTTTTAATATGTTCAATAAGTTTTAAGTTGTTTTTAGTTTTTGTGAATGAATGGAATGAATGAATGAATCTTTATTTACAGACATGCCAATTTACATTTCAATTCAACAATAGTAAACAAACAATTTATTAACAAAAATAATGCTTAAGAATCTAAATTGTTTAAAAAATTAAAAAAGTTTGATACTAACAACCTTACAAATAAACTTTAGCAAAATAAATTTGTGGTAGAATGACTCCTTAAACGTTTTGACTGTTCTGATCGGTGCACAAATCTGGCATGTAGCTTAGCTTACTGGCTTGTTCATTCTGGGCTTTTATCAATTCTCGTATTACCTATATCCTAAATTTGTACTGGGGACCCAATCCGGATTTTTTGTATCCTTAAATTCTGCTGGACTACCTAAAAGGTATATTAAAAGTTATCTACTGGCAGAAACATAAACAACTTTTTTGATATACTGAGATGAAGTGTTTTTGTATTTTAACAACAAGACAGTCATAAAACTTACCATTAACAAAATGTTTCGAACAAATTCGAACATTTTCAACAACGTTACAGTCAAATCTCCCCTTTTGAGGCATCTAATTCACATACCTACTCCATTGTTTTTTTGATAGCTCGTTTATGCGATCCCCTTGATCTTTAAATGCTGCTGGAATCCTAAAAAACCTCACTTTATCCCGTTCAGCTCTATTAGAGCACTCAAAAACGCCACAAAACGAAGGCATCTTCACCAAATAATACTTCAAAAATTCTCGGTTTGCATTGAAAATAACACTAATAGTGCGATTCTGCATGCGATCTAAGGTACTGTAAAGGATGCAACCTTGAGAGCTGTAAGGATGTAACAAAAAAGGAATTCTGTAACTTATATCGCGCTGTAAAATATTCTTACATCCACTGAAAATTTACGTCGCGGGAAATGGAGACATACTGTTACATTTTTGACGGTATGGAACAGAATTTTTTTTTTTGTTCCCAAATCGCAAAAAGAAACGTTTTGAGTGAGATACTAGTTAATTAGGGAATTAATACTGATTAGGCCTTGCATCATCATTATCATAAGCAGTCACTCGAGTATCTTCTATTCTATTCTATTCTCAGGCCCGTCGCCAGCCTTTTGGCCGCCGGGTGCGAGTTAAGGAATGGCCGCCCCCTCACCCCGTAAAATATTTCGAAAAATATATATTTTTTTTAATTTATTTTTTTCTCTAGAAATTTCTGACCAAAATAATTTTTCGAAAAACAAAAACAAAAATATTTACTTTTGCCCTGCGTTAAAAGGGATAAGTAAGTAGGTCCTTTAAAAAAAAACAAAAATTCATAATTTTGTCATGTATTATTAACCCTGCAGTGGTGGCGCCTCTTTTTTAGCATTACCCACATAGCAATTGTACATGCTCAGCACATGTACAGAATATTCCAGACAAGGAAAAGTATATGCTAGATATGTTCCAAAAAAGCATTGCGCACATCCACAGTACATCCTGAGTATATGTTACAGGCCCACCGTAACAGATGTTAAGTATGTGCTTATAATATCCTCAAGTATGTCCAAGTCACAAGCTCAGCATGTACTGAACACATATCCACAGAATATGCTCCAAATGTACCTACTATATTCTTCAGGAATGTACATATCATGGGATATTTATATTCATGACATATGCCTTGGCACATCTATAGTGTATAAATAGTATATGACATGAATTCCAGAAATATGCGACAATAGTGTCTGTTTCAAAATTAAATAGAACAGGTAAAAAGTTAGTGTAAACGCTTTTTGCGGGGACCCTGTAGTATTTGCAATTGATCTGACCAAGCGTACAGTTAGCTAGGAATCCTATCCAAATGTGCAATTAGTTACAACGATCGTAAATACCACAGTGTGTCCGCAAAAAGCATTTCCACCTGTTACCTGCTGTTCTATTCAATTTTGGGACAGACATCACATTAAGCTGACCTACCTTTCTTCTTTTGCTGGGACACCTTTTGTCCTAGCGAAAAAACTGTCTTTTCACACTCAGGAACAAATAATTATAATTGGAAATTAGGCTAAAAAAATAAAATGTTAACAAACTCATATGAACATATATTTAAATAAGCTTTCAATATTACAAAAAATATGAAGTGTGTAAATACCTAATGTATGGAATGAATAAAATTTGCAACAGCTTCAGCAGACTTGAATGTGAAATTCTTTCTTCCACAGCACAGCCCAAGAGCTTGAATGGGAAACAAACCTGGGAGAAGGAGTGTCAATGTATGGGAAAACCACAATTTAGACTGGAATTTGTGGCTGCCGATCAACATTACTAGCGGAAGAGGTTCTCTCACTGCTGGAATAGGCAGTCATAAGTGTCTCAACCCTAAGATTTTCCTGAATTATTTTTAATTAGTATAATCATCGAGAGTATAATTATAAACCTAATTTACATTCTCACATATGAGGTAAACAATATCGAAATAAAATATTAACAACTAAGTACCTATACTTACCTTATCTTCCAGTTTTTTCTGTGAAAGAAAATGGAAAAAATAAAGAAATCACTGAAAACATACACAAAAACAAAGGCCACAACTGCCACAAAAGATCTTTTGACTTTTGTGAACAAGATAAAACAGACGAAGCCGCGAGCACGCACGTACTGAGAATCGAGATAACCCAGAATCAAAAAAGAAACTAGAAAGAATGGAAATCTTAAATTGAGAAAATTACAATGATTAAAATGAAAATGTTTGATGTGAAATGAAGAACCTGTATAGGTTAGGTTGGCAACTGAGAAGAAAAAAGCGCGAGCGCAGCGTGACAGTTGACAGCGATTGGAAACTGGAACGTAGCCTATGTTCCAATATCCGCGAATGGTATTTTATTATGAGATTAAAATATATCTCAGTCTAGCGAGGCATTTCTTATAGTCCAGGAGGTGGCGCAAAAAACATGCAAGAGTTTTCGCAAGGCGGATATTTTCAAAATAGGTCGTACTTTAGTGCTAGAATGCTAGTGTACAGTCAGCACTCACAGTTCCGGGACAGCTGGCTCTGGGACGCGGGCAAAGTTGTAATTTTAAGAAGCATCTAAACTGTTTTCTCAAAGCTCAAAATTTATAGAAATTTTGCACATTATCTGTTTGAAGGTCACAGATAACGTATGTAAATCGTCAGACGTCTAGTTCGTTGCAAAAAGGGGGTCAGACGTCCTCAAAGTTCTTATTTTATGGCATTTTCTTCGGTGTCCTGTCAAAATATATTTTTGCAGGTATTTGACAAATATATTTGAAGAAAATGCCATAAAATAAGAACTTTGAGGACGTCTGACCCCCTTTTTGCAACGAACTAGAAGTCTGACGATTTACATACGTTATCTGTGACCTTCAAACAGATAATGTGCAAAATTTCTATAAATTTTGAGCTTTGTGAAAACAGTTTAGATGCTTCTTAAAATTACAACCTTGCCCGCGTCCCAGAGCCAGCTGTCCCGGAACTGTGACTGCTGACTGTACACTAGCATTCTAGCACTAAAGTACGACCTATTTTGAAAATATCCGCCTTGCGAAAACTCTTGCATGTTTTTGACGCCAGCTCCCCAACTATTATTAAATTAAAAATCGAGGATTTCTCATCATTCAATAAATTTTATAAGCGCTGTTTGCACCTGCGCGAATTGACGCGGCAGGCGTGTTAGAGAGAATACACTTTTAGAATATTCCTAACACATGTTACGAATGTACTCG
Source organism: Ceutorhynchus assimilis (assembly GCA_917834065.1). Lineage (NCBI taxonomy): Eukaryota > Metazoa > Arthropoda > Insecta > Coleoptera > Curculionidae > Ceutorhynchus > Ceutorhynchus assimilis. The sequence goes on along the minus strand of OU892282.1, from coordinate 24,973,548 downwards.
AGAGAATATCTGTACTTTTAAAATTCATATTAATATGATAAGAATTATTACTTACATTTTCATAAAATCTATTGAAATAATTACTTATTTCAGTTTTTGATGGGATAATATCTAATTTTTGTTTTATTTAAAATATGCTTTTTCGGATGTACCTGGCATATACTTCGAATATACTTGAAGTAAGTGTACTTTTTATGTTCCTTTCCCGAATATGCTCAGCATGTGCGCTAAGGAATATTGCAATTGGTATATACTTATCATATGCTATACATTTACTGAAAAGAACATTCCTAAAATATATATAGTAAGCACATGCTAAGCATATAACTTAAAGAATGTCCTTTAAGGAACACTGAGCGCATATGCTCAGCATGTGAATGTTCTTTCAATGCTATGTGGGTAGTAGTGGCGCCAAGTCTGAGAGACCCATATTCTTAAAAAATCATGGAACAATGGAAATAAATGAAATATTTAAACTGGGACCATTATTTTTCATTTTAGAGAGTGTTTGCTTCTATTTTATTGTTAAATGTGAAAATAATTTTTATTTAGGAGTGCTAAAAATTGACAGGAATACAAAAGGTCCATAAACAGTGAGCAATAAAACAACATAAAAAAGGAAATTAAAATATATAGTGAAATTATTTAAATAGTGTATGCACGTGATCAATGACGTCGAAATTATTGCCAATTGCAGTTTGTAAGAAATTAAAATTCGTTTCAAGCTGAGAGCTCATTTTCCTTTTTATTTAACCTTAGTTGAAAAAAGACAGAACACTGTTGGCATTTAACCGAATCGTCCGATGAAATGGCATTTAGGTTGTCACTCGTGGGTTACGTTGCCAAATATTGCTGCAAATCTGCGGTTACTGATTTTAATAATTTGAAATTATTTCTGCCTGTGATTTTCATCGCAATAAAATGCCAAAGCCATTGAATAGTCAGAGTCAGAAGCTAATTAGAGACGCAACGCTCTAATTAGTTTCTTTGAACAGGAACGTGACAATGGGGGCCTTTTTTGCCATTAAATAACGTTAGAGAGGTGAAGTATTGATACTATCAAATATAAATCTTTTGGGGCTTTGATTGGGAATATTTTTCCAGCGTGTTGCAGCTGCATTGTATATTAATATAACCACTGTGAGTAAAATCTCTCAAAAAGTTAAGGATAATGTAATGTTAAATTCACCAAAGAAAAAACGTCCACATAAGAAGCGGGTTATGAATCAAAATCACCTTGATGTTAGCTCTATTCGCAATCAAATTTACGACGTATAAAAAAAAGTGAGTAGTTTTTTATATTGTGTTCATAATACACTATCTATACATAAGAAAATCGATGTTTGTTTGCTTGTGATAACAAATTTTACTAGACATGGTATGTCAAAGTAAAACGAAAGTTAATAGCGGCAACATTGCGACGTGACAGTGACGCTTTAACCTTTCTCTGGCCCGTAGGTCAATTATTTGGTATGGCCTTTCATGAGTGATTGTTCTTTTTTATGGGGTTAAATAAAATCATTCAGACGATTTCAAACTACTAACCTGGCAGAATATGAAGGCAAAAAATGTTGCGAAGTAGTCAGGGCCGGATTAACCATAAGGCGGAAGTGGGCAATCGCCCAGGGGCAAAAAGTCAAAGGGGGCGAAAAGTTTTAAAAATAAAAATAAAAGGAAAAAATTCAGAAAATCAAACAGCAAAATGACAAAAACTTGACTTCCTACACATAATATGACAACATTTTGACCTTGGAACTGCATTTTTGTATAAATTTGTTTTATTATGGGCACTTTCAATATTTCACCGATAAATTGACCGGTTAAATAAACCGGTAGCTGTCAAAAAATTCCGGTAAAAGTTAGGTGTATATCCGGTACAAGATTTTTCTGATGCATTTTGGAACGCTTCGGTGTGTTAAAGTTTGGTTGTAACGGTTGTGTTGCAACAGTTCAAGGAACGACTGCCGATAATGCCCATTCAAAGAAATTGATGTACGTCAAAACAGTGTCAGAAAATCTCCAACCGAAAAAACCGACAAAAAATTCCCGGTGGATCCGGTGCCTCACCGGATTCAAACAGTAGATCATTCCGGTCAATTTTGGAGCGGACGATCTGGTTCAACCGGTAAAAAGACGGTACATTTTGGAACGGTTTGGTGAGTGAACTATTAAACCGGTATCGCACCGGTTTAGAAACCGGTGAATTTTGGAAATTGCCCTATCTGGCGAAGAAATAAAAACAAAAGCTCAGCGACTTGAGGGAACATGTAAAAACGATCTGGACGATTATTTTCCTCAGAAATGTCTTCAATATAAATATTTCCTGATTTCTTGTAGTCACGATGGCACCTTAAATTTGGATAAACCTCCACAAAGTTTAAAGTCTGAAAAAGTAATCTCGACATTTCCCAATATCGAGGTACCATTGAGAATGTATCTTTGCCTTCCATCGACTAACGCGTCTGGAGAGAAGTCTTTTTCCACCCTAAGGAGGATTAAAGACTATCTCAGAAACACACATTCAGATGAAAAGACAAGTGACCTGGCACTAATCAACGTGTCTCATGCCATCTTTAATTCAAAATACTAAGTATTTGTCTTTTTTATATTGAAGAATCTTCAAATGACAAAATAAAATATAATGATATAACCCAGAGCCTGGAAGGGGGCGACATAATTCTAATTGCACAGGAGCGAAAAAAGGCTTAATCCGCCCCTGCAAGTAGTATTCGGTAAAATCAAAGAAAGGTACTACAAAATGATGGAACAAGAATGGTCACAAAACATGCTATATGGTTGGAACGTCCTAAAAGAAAATGATGGGATTGAGCTCCCAGCCTACCAATCACCATATATGGATGCTGGGTACTAAGTGTACTGATGGGTGCTTCGGAAGAACAGCTGCATGGCTTGGAATCAAATTTAGTAGCGAGGAAAAGATGCATAAAGGGTTGCAACTCAGAGTTCGTACTATGTTGCCTGTACATGTCCTACAAGCTCAACAACAACAAGGCACGACTTCGTGGTACACTGGACCCTTAAGACACTGCTCAAGTCCCTGGATGCTCCAGAAGAAGCTCAAAGAAACTTACAATTTGGCAAAGCAACGCAAATACTAACAGGTTCCTGCTGTAGTCGTTGCTAGTTGCCACGTACCCGTGCTGCGCTAATGAATCGACGGCGATTCAGCGCAGCTTGGTGACTTTAGGGCGTCTTCCGGATTGATGCTCGATGGAGCGAGCGGAGCGATTCCAGAGCATCGTGACATCAGGCAGTGCACTCTGGCCAAACCAAATATGCTTGTGCAGTGTGAATTATGAGAATTAAAGAGTATTGGAATATATGCTAGTCCTGCTACTAAATTAATATAGTGGGCTTTTATATTTTATATTATAAATTAAAGGCCAGCAGTTGGCCTTCATCCTCAAGTGGCCCGTAGGATATGACCTAATTGTCCTAACGGATAAAGTGTCCCTGCGTGCATACACTGTTTAATTAATTTCACTATATCAGTAAAGACTTGAAAGGGACTCCTAAACTACTTTTTTTTTCTTAACTATAATCTACAAAACATATTTCGTATAAAATTAGGGTATTAGCTTACAAATGAGACATAAAAACAGCATGTGATGAACAAAAATAAAGTTTTCCTACAGCCGTGCGGAAAAATCGATTTTCCGCACTGATATGCGTGCGGAAAATGAGTTTTCCCGCACGGTGCGGTAAAACTTTTACCGCACGCATATCAGTGCGGGAAAAATTTTTTCGCCCGGCTGTCAGTGCGGAATAGTTATTTTCCTAACAAGTGCGCAAAGTGTTACTTTTCCGCACGCAAACACAGTTATACGAACGACGCGAAGCGAAGTTCGGATACGTGTTTGCGTGCGGAAAAGACACTTTGCGCACGTGTTAGGAACAAAATTTTTCCTACGAGCTTCATATCAGGTAGGTAATAACAAAAATTAAAAAAAAAAACGATAATTTGTTTAATTATTTTTAATTAACTTGAAGGGAACCTATGCATTTATCAAAAAATTACATAACAAAAAAAAAAAACTGAAAATCCTCGTCAGAGCTGTTCATCTTAAAGCGTTTAAATTTGATGAGAAAGTTTGTTGATTTTTGCATATAAATAGAGAACAAATCTGACAATGTGTCAAAGTTAATTTATTTTTGGTGTTTGTATAGATGTTGGCTGATTGTAGAAACTAGAAACAGAGGAAAAATTTGTCATCATGTGTCAAAGTCGACAGGTGCACTTATTGTTGCTTGACAATTATAATTACTTTTCGGCACTCAGTGCGGATAAGGCCTGTATCCGCACTGAGTGCGGAAAAGTGTAACTTTGAGCCCGGAAATGCGTGCGGAAAAGTACTACTTTGCGCACGCTCGTAGGAAAAAAATTTTACCGCACTGATATGTCAAAAAAAAAGGAAAAATTTACATTTTTACGCCTGTAGGAAAAATATTGTACCTAACACTTGCGGAAAATATTTTTCCGCACTCGGCTGCTTCACCGAATTCCGCACTTGTTAGGTAAATAACTATTTCGATTTTGACCATGTTTTTTTTTTTCAGACAGAATCATCCTTTCCAATGAAAGTAAGAAATCGATGAATTTATGCACTTGGTTCTGCTTCTGGTTTATCTTCACCATCTTGCTCCCACGATCGTTCCTCAATATTGTCTTCCTCTGCTTCAGACTCCTCATCATCAATATTTCCCTCGGTATCAGTCTCTACTTCCTCCAATAACATAAGCACTCGAGGTTAATCTTTTTCATAACTCATAATTGTACAAATTCATAAGAAATACAATAATTGTACATATAAACTGAACTTACAACAGACTTACCGGGGGTGGGAATATTCTGAAACACCACCATCGGCAAATCGCCAGCAGTGGCGCCAAGTCCACCAGACCCGAAACTATTACCAAGCCGCTCAATAAAATATTTAGCACATAACACTTATGACGTTCACTAGTAAACTACATTATAGGAAGGTACTGGAACGGCGAAGACCGCAAATTAATCGTCACACTTTTTATAAATTGAATTATGAAGCTCGGGCCTGAGAGACTGGGCGCCACCACTGCAGGGTTAAAGGTGTGGGTAATAACATCTTAAAATATTATGTATGTACAGTGGTAATCATTGCAATTGGCACACACTCTTTAAAATCTCTCGTATTGAGTCAAAATTCTAACCAATAAATCTATTTAGTGCAGCATTTTGCTATTACTGGTGTGTCAGATTTGACACATTACGAGGGATATTTATAGTGTGTGCCAATTGCAATGATTCCCACTGCACAACGTACAACTAAAAAAACAAAACATCTAAGTAAAATATCTGGAAAAGGTAAATTAAGACGTAAAAAAGGTTGGTAATTCAACAAAATTTTCTTGCCTTTTTTTCGGCAAATTTTTCTATGATATTTTCCATATCAAGATTTTTGGCAATTTCATGTTCGATTGAAATTAGCGCTAGCCCACTTAAACGTTCTTGTGACATACTAGATCACGTGCTTCTATAGAGAATTTGCGGAAGCTCAACACGTCTGTGTAAAATTAGGAAACCGGCGGGCGCAAACGCCAACGCTCATAACCGGCACTACCGACTGCCGACCCGGCAGGCATGAGCGACTAAATCCCGGACAATTTTCTGCCACGTTGCCATATTTCGAACATATTCGGTGATCTGAATAGTTGACGTGTTTGTTCGGCGTTGTTTATAATACGGATAAGCAATAGCTTATTGTCACCAGGTAGTCGATTCTCGAATTTGGTAGAAGTGAACGTTCCCCTAGGAGAAGTGAGAGATCACATCGCACGCTCGTTCTCTTGGTGCCAAAGTTGGTATTCTCGAACGTATGGGATTATGATAGAATGAGAGAAAACTTGTCAAATCATAATGCGTTGTTGCCAACAGTAATATGTAGAATTAGCCAGAATTTTAGTGCGTTGAAAGGACGAATGTCATGAGAAAGAAGAAAACCAGTATCCCTGCGTTTTTATTCTCATCAAATTTTACCGATGGATCCACCATTCTATGTCGGTCATTATTATTTTCCATTCACTAAACAAAGATAGCTAACTCATCGGTGAAGTCTGATTAGAATAAAAACGAGGGGTTTGTTTTATTTGTGTTTTGGGACGTAATCTCATTCTTTGCTTATTTATTTACTGAAAATCAAATCATTCTATATTCTATTTACAATATTTATTTTCGTGTTGTTTTGTTTATGTGGAAAATGAATTTGGAAAAATCAAGATGTTCACCTATAAATCATACTCAAAAAGAAATGCTCATTGAATTTGTAAGGCAAAATGAGAAACTTCATAATGGAAAATATACCTCCGATTTTACCACAGTTTTTAATGAAGAAGTTCTAGTTGGAGTCCGTATAAAAGGTGTCAGTAAAGCAATTAAATTTCGAGCAAGATCTTTGCTTAATCTAAATAGTTTTATAAATTTATTATCCGTTAAATCAAAGGGATTTTCTCTTCTGTGAAATCTCCTTATAGGCCTTTCTTCTTGCTCTTCTGCATCTAGTAGATCATTCAGTACAAGCATTCTTCCTATAACCCCCAGCTTCCATGGTTTCCCACGTTTTCGTATTAGATCGTATTTTCCACTTCAACACAATATGCAAATGTACCCATTTGGCAATTACTGAAATGATTTGCAAAACAAACAAAAAAATATTATGGATGATGACTGTAAAATTGACAAAAAGCGCATGTTTGACGTTTGGTTCTCCCGAGAACAGACGTTCTCTTCAAAAAAAGTAGTAGAATAAAATTCTCTCAACTTTCATAGGAAGTGAACGGTCCCTAATTTCGAGAATACGTCGTAATAGATTTTAATGGAAACCACACGTACTTTTCCTATGAGAATAGGGATCACACGATTCGAGAATCGCCGTCCAGGGAGTCTCGGTGGCACAGAGGTTGTGTGGTTGGCATAAGTACTTAAAGTACCGGGATCGGGCCTTACAACTCCTACTTTTTGTTGTTAGATATGGTTAGTTTGGTTAATTTTTCTGTAAAAAATCCCGGAGCGTGCAGAGGGGAATTGCTTTAGTGTAAATAATTAATTATTATTCTGTTTAATATTTTTTGGGTAAGATTTGGTTACTGTAAACAAACCCGGAGCGAATCGGAGGGCAATTGTTTTACTGTAAATAATCAATTATTATTCAACACACCAATCAGCATTGTCGCTGAGATGACATTTGGAAAATTGTCCAGGATCTAGCCCTTCCTTCGGCAGGCCGCCCCACGTTTCGCGTCTCACAGATGCATGCATTGAATGAAAATTCGTGGAAATATTTAGTGATTCATGCATGCCTAAGGGAGGATTTTCATGCATCCGTTTTTCCGTCGAAATATGTCCGTTTAACATTCTATTCTGACATAATCGTATATAAATATGTCAAAATAGAATGTTAAACGGACATATTTCGACGGAGAAACGGATGCATGAAAATCCTCCCTAAGTAGTAGGTACTATATGGGATGTCCGGAAAATAAACATTGAGCAAAAGCACTGCTGAAGCGCTGATTTACTTTAACTTTTACTTTAAAATATAAAAAAGTTATTACTTATATTATTATAGGTATTATTATATATTACACAATCGGTCGGCCTTCGGCCGCCCCCTGATTTGGCCGCCCCGGTGCGGCTGCACCTCCGCATCCCCCCTGGCGACGGGCCTGCTATTCTTCGTCGATTGTGCGTTTCTTGATGGGGGGGCTATATAAACCAATTCTGGAGACGCACGATTACAATGGATTAAGGCGATCACTCAGCTGCTGTAATTTGTCTGTTTTCAATCGTCTTTATTGAAGAAAGGTGCAAAACAAACAGCCTGTGATCGGGTCAATCCTACCTCAATGGATCAATCGGTTCAGCGTTTCCATAAAGGCCTTTTCTATTTGATTTATACCATAGGAGGAAGGAGGACTAAAAACGGTAAAGATAAATGACACTTTTATTCCAAATTCGAAAGTTGTCAAATTACAAAAATGTAGGTTACATTTATTACTATGAAGTTAGGAACGCTATAAATAAAGCGCTGTAACTATGTACTTTATTTACACCAGGCGTTACAGAATACGACTTTTGTTGTTCAATGTAGTTTCAATTATACATCGCGATCCAAACTTACGCGCTAAATCAGGTTGTGTTTGCCCCTCAGCTAAAATGGCGGATCGGTTATGGCGTTAACGGCATGCCTAATGCAATGAACTATAGCCAAAAACTGGAATGCGCACACATTGCCATATCTGCCAAAAAAATGTAGCCATGAAAGACAGATGCCACAAAGGGGAATGTTGTTTTTTTCTGTTGCTTGCTGACATGACGTTTTCGAAAGTTTTGTCATATTTACCTTCACAGGTTTCATCAATTGGAATTTGGAATACGTGTTGGAAGCAATTTCCGCCATTTAACTTAATGAGTGCGACAAAAACAGGTATCCCCTCCGCAGCAGCGGCACTAGGCTTCATGTTCGTCAATATGTGTTCGCATTCCAGTCTTTGGTTATAGTTCATTGGCCTAATTAGGCATTCCAGGTTAATGTCATAACCGATCCGCCATATTAGTTTGGGGGGCACACAAAAGCCAAACATAACCTGATTCAATGTTAAACCAAGAATTTTCAATCTATTTTGTGAAGATGCCTTCTATTTGCTGCGTTGTTGGGTGCTCTAGTAGAGCGGAAAGAGATAAAGAAAGGTTTTTCAGGATCCCAGCAGCATTAAGAGATCTAGGGAATCGTCTAAACGAGCTAAAAAAGGAACGACGAAATCTGTGGATTAAATGCCTCAAAAGGAGAGATTTAACTGAATCGTTTCTGAAAAATGCTCGTATTTGTTCAAAACATTTTGTTAATGGTAAGTATTATGACTGTCTTGTTAAAATACTAAAACACATTTATATTGAAAAATTGGTTTGTTTCTACAAGTAATATTTACTTTTAATACCTTTTAGGTAGTCCAGCAGAACTTGAATAACCCTTTATATACGCCTTCAACTGCAAGCCTGTGTAGTAACTGTGGGTGTGGGTCAAATATTCGGATAAATCCAAAATTGAAACCTCTGGCAACTCATTGATACTTAAAGTAAACTTATTAGGTAGAAGTTTATAAGGATCTATATTGGCAATTATTTGTATTTTTTGGTCATACCGACATTTCACATCACTAGCTAATGATGAATAATAGTCAATGTTAGCCATTCTACCACAAAAACAACTTAAAACTTATTGAGAGAATTTAAGAACGCAAAAATTCGGAAACACAATCTCAAAGAACGGTGTAAATACTGATCTAGGCTTTGTTTGCCCCCCAGCGGACCTGTCAAAAGTCACGTGACCTGGAATGCCTAATGTGTTCGCATTCCAGTTTTTGGCTATAGTTCATTGGTTGGCACACATGTGCCCATAACCCTAAATTTCTTGTGTCATCAGTCATCGTCACTTGTGATCACCTTTGACGTTAGAAATTTTAGAATAATTAATTCCAGCTTTTTACAAATTTCCTTTCAAAATATTTCTAAATTAATTGTGAGTGTGTGTTTTTTTAGATCTCAAAACTCACAAAATTAAGCAATAAGCAGCAAAATACGCAGTCAACACAGAAAATGACACACGGTGCATTCGGTATTTTGATCAGCGTTCTCCGAGCTTGAATTTACCATTCGTTTATTCAAAAAGTGTACTCGGAGCAAGCTCATTTACGTTCGTTTATTAAAATTTCGGGCACTCGAATACTGCGTTCAACTGCTCTGTGGGGTGCGATTTTCGAAACCATTCGAGTACATTTCGTACACGAAATTTGACTGACAGCAATGTAAATTAAATGGGGAGCAGTCAAATTTCGTGTACGAAATGTACTCGAATGGTTTCGAAAATCGCACCCCTGTTCGCTCGCTGGTCACGTGATTACGGCTCCGCTCAGCACGCTCTGCTCTTTGAGCAAAATACCGAACGCAAGGACAGTATTAAACCAAGAAAATCTTTCGTGTGCCAACAATCCGTCAAAATAAGTCACGTGGTTTGGATTGCCTAATTCATGGTCGGGATGTCACTAGCGGCCATTTTGGGATACGAGACAGGGCCTGATTAACAATAATTTAGGTTTTTTTCTTCCGTGTCACAGAGTCGTATTCGCTTTAAATAAACTAATTTATTATTACTTACATAATATAATAATATTTATAATTAGTAATTTATTATTATTATTAAATATACAACAATGATAACAGATAACACCATAAATGGCAACACGAATATACTAAAATCACTTTGAAAATCATAACTAAAATTCCGCTCTACACCGCATGCCTATGACCTCTGTCAGAAATAAACAAATAAAATAAAATTTTGGCGTCCCTGCCGTTTAATGACAGGATGGTATCCCATAATGGCGGCGTGCGCAGTAAAGATGCGCGTGAGAGTTAGCTGATTGTTTTTGTAACTGAGTTCGGCTTAGGGTGGTTATTATAAAACTGCTCTGACAGTTAACTTAAAGTTAACTTTTTGAATTACCATCGTCACCAAAAGTATCTGGGACACAAATAATGCATAATAATCTCCTGGACTAATTCTACTGTCATTCATTTCAATGCATTTAATTCACAGTTTGACAAATATTTGACAATAAAATTTATATAATAGGACAAGAGCTAATGTGATGCTGTCCCAGTTACTTTTGGTGACGATGGTACATGTAATTCCAGAAGTTAACTTCAGGTTAACTCTCAAAGAAGTTTTATATTACCCTCCCTTAGAGATGTTACGGAATAGCTTTTATTTACAATCATACATGTAATGTTGACTTTACTGACTTTTAAAAAGTTCGAAAATGTCACTTTTTTGACTTTTACTTTCGGCCCACGAGTCGAAAGTTTACTTTCGACCCGTGGGCCGAAAGTAAATGAAATTTTTAAAATTTATTGTATTTTTTGACTCTTACTTTCGGCCCACGGGTCGAAAGTAAACTTTCGACCCGTGGGCCGAAAGTAAATGAAATTGTTAATTATTGTATTTTTGAGTTTTAATCCAAATGAAAATTTCAAAATTCGAATGATTGTAAATAAAATAGTATACATACCTCGGTGAAAAGTTTCATTACTGTCTCGAGATTTCAGTTAGACCTCGGCTGCGCCTCGGTCTAACTTAAATCTCTCGACAGTAATGAAACACTTTCCACCTCGGTATGTAATATACTATTTCTTGTACCTAGTATGACCTGTACCTGCTCCCAACACAAACCTATTCCAAGTACCTGTTCCAGATCCAAAGTATTTCCTGTCAAACTGAGTGATTCACATGGTCAACGACAGGTGGCTAGTGCTATTATTAGAGGTTAAAACGTTAATAAACGTGTCTTTTGTTAAATCGAATACCGATTGATGATTCGAATGCTGGCAAGTGGCAATCCAGTGTAGTAGATTCTACTATTTCATTGAATTAATATACTAGAGGTGTTTTCTGGCGTCTCAAAATTTTGAAACATTTTTCAAAACTTGTTTAAAACAGTTTCACAATGACGTCATAATTTCGCGGCGCAAGAAAATGGGCTTAGAACGTGGATTGGATTGGTATTTCGAAACGGTTTGAACCAATTTCGATGTGATGTCATGAGTTCATCGCGAGAATATATTATTTCAAACCTGTTTCAAAAAAGTGAACGCGAGAAAACAGCTTTGGTTTAGGGAAAACACGTGACGTGCCAGCGTCTGCTCTGTGAACTCGGAACAGGTAAATCTAATATTTGGTAATAGGTTCACGGAACAGGCAGGCCATACCTATTCCAAAAGACCAGGTCCAGTTTCCAGTTCCAGCGTAATGCTGTGTTATTAGCCTTGTCAAGCGATAGAAATTACATTGTTTGACCAGTGCAGCCATATTGATATAACCTAAATGAGGTTAAGATGTAAACAAAAATAAATAAATTATCAATAGTAATATAACTAGTGCAATGGAAATTATTGATAATTTTTGGGAAATTTGCCCGAATGCAGAGCACGAGTGCACGTAGTGCACGAGTGCCTTTTTCAGTTGAAAACGCATGAGTGCAAATTTGTCGAAAATTATAAATATATTTCCATTGCACGAGTTGTATTTAATGAGAGAATTTCATAAATCAAAAATTTAAATTTTTTGTCAAAAAATGTCAAAACACCAGTTTTCGCACCAGCATAGTATGCAATTATCTGATAATTTGCACTAGTGCAAATTATCGCGTAATTACAATCTGAATGTCAAAACACCAGTTTTCGCACCAGCATAGTATGCAATTATCTGATAATTTGCACTAGTGCAAATTATCGCGTAATTACAATCTGATTGGTTCAAAGTTTAAATCAACAATCAAAACATGTCAATTTATTGTTGGAATACCAGTTTTCAGTCTCGTTTTGTCCTCGCCAGAGTGTGGGCGGTTGGTTTAAGGAGCTCAAAGAGCTTCACCGGGTGGTGCACTAGAGGCGTGTAGAGACCAAATTTTGGCTCACCTCCGCGAGTAAAAACCGAGATTCATCGCCATCCGTGGATTTGTTTGCGTCTTTTTGACTAAGCCGGCTTAGATTCCTAGATAAACAGAAGGTTCACGCGTGGTAACGTTGGCAAAATGGCGGCCAGAGTCTGAGACTTGTGAAAACGCTGTTTGTTTTGACAGAAAAAGGTTATATCCGGTTTCAGCGATTGATCTAGGCAAATCCTGAATGTGCCTTTCACATAAAGAAAAATTGAAGATAGAAGAGATTGAAACGAATCTGTGTTTGGAACATGGCCCTGAGCCAGACGGCTTTCTGAACACAATCAAATGTGCTGGCAAATTGCACTATTGGGAGCAGAAGCCAAGAACCCCAGGAAAGAAGAAGAAGAAGAATACCAGTTTTGACTAGGGATGGCAAAAATATATCGATATTTTGTAAATATCGATATATCACTCAAATATATCGATATATTTTAATCAATATCTTATGGCCGAATTTATAGTCATTCCTTGAGTCTGCCTTAAAGGTCGTGAGTTCAGAATGGACACTTGGTACTATTTGACAAGTTAGTCATGTCAATTCTAAACGTACAAGGCTTCCTTAAGGTCCAAGGAAACCTCGAGGAGCGACTATAAATTCGGCCCTTAGACTATATCAATATCTTACATTCGATATATCGAAAAAAATATCGATATAATCTTTTCGATATATCGGAAATTTAAAAGAATGCCTTCGCTCGTGCGCATAGTTCATTTGTTGACTGTGACAGTCAAAGGGCGGTTACACAAGGACGTGGATGTCCTAATACATATACGTGCATACATCAACGTGCAACCATAACGTGCATGGCGCTTTTGTACACACGCTCGTACAAAACTGCAGTCTTGCTATTCTTGCTACAGTGTTCCGAGTGTGCATACAAAATTGCACATTCAAAAACGCGACGATATTTTGTATACACATTGATGTTTTTGTTTGCACGTTCATGTATGTGCGTACATGTTTTCAGACATCCACGCCCGTGTGTAACCGCCTTAACAGTTGACAGTGGCGGCTAAAATTAGGCAATTCAATCCATCTGTCAAAAAGGAAAATTCAATGCGGCGTGGCGGCCAAGCAAGTTTGTTTTGAATATGTTTTTATGCGTATTTTAAATTATTTTGCATACAGTTTTGCTTACAACTTTGATTTTCATTATTTAATAAAATATTTGTTGACTAGGTACCTAAACTATTAATTCGGGCAGAAACTAGATATTTTTTTGTGTTTTTAGGCCCATGTGTGGCTGCCGCGCCATCTTGAATGTCGCGTGGTTTGAATTGCCTAAACAAACGTCAATTAGGGCGTGTACGTACCAATTGAATGAGGATAAGAGACTTTTCGCATGATTGGGTATTATGAAACTACTTTGATAGTTAAATGAAAGTTAACTTCTGGAATTACATGAGAAGCAACGACATTCCAGAAGTTAACTTTTAGTTATTCTGTCAGAATAGTTTTATAATACCCGCCATAAGTAACGTTATTTTACTACGATCGTGCGGAAAAGTACTTTTCCGCACGCATTACATAAAACTATCAGGGTGACCTAACATTGCATTATTATTTTACTTTTCCACACTAGTGCGGAGAAGTGATATTTTCATGGCCTGAAATGCGTGCAGAAAAAAAGCACTTTTCGCACAATCATAGAAAAAAATGAAAAAATAAAATATATATCGATATATTCAAAATATCGATGTTTTCCCTTCAATATATCGAATGTATCGATATGTTATTTCGATATATCATGATTCGATATATCGATATATTTTTTAATTTTGCCATCCCTAGTTTTGACAGATGTATGAAATTCTCTGCACAGAATTCTCTGGTAATAAATCAAAATCTGTGCGCCACCTGTGTTTCATGCGTTCCGTCCCGCATTCCCTCATATTCGGTAGGTATTTCTTCACTCACCTCTCCAGTATATATATTATAGGTATGTACGTTTTCTCTCAGTCTATCTTATTTTACTACTTTCAATTCAAGGTCCTCAGGTTGAAGGCAGTGTCCAAAGTCCAAGCTTCGAGTCCCACACATACATACCACATCATGTTCAAATAAAGGTTGAACAGACGATAGATCGCTTGAAACAAAACATACCGGCATCTGTCGTAGTTGTACCGTCATCGCTAGAAAAACTCGTGTCATAAAAGGAAATATTTTAAGCACAACTTGTTAGTTTCCTGTGTTTTTCGTTCAAGAACTGATAGGTATTAGGTAAGCAATGTAGTGTAGCTATATAGTATAGCTTAGCTGCTATCTAACCCTGCAAAGTATAGTATATACCGGCTATTGGGGCAAAGAGCCAGCCAAGTAATTTTTCCTTTTTTATTTTATCAACCCTATCCCAGAGAGAAGATAATGATAAGTTATCATTATCTTCTCTCTGGGATAGGGTTGATAAAATCATTGATAACCTTCAAACCTTGGTAAAAAAAAATGTAAAATGATTTATACTATAGAACCTCTTGAAATAGTTTACAAATTTATTATTCCATTTAAGTACACAGATTTTTTGAGGATGGCATTTTCTAGATGATAATAATGAAAATAACCAGTTTGTCATTTACTGCCGCTTGGATTTGGTTCAACTCATAGGTACTTATAAGAGGCTTCTCTCACACTTTTATGAGCGAGAAACTTGTAGAAACTTTTAGCTATAAAACAGAAATCCAGAACCACAAAAATGTTGAAATCAACCTCCAAAATTTGATTTTCTCTCTCTGAGAGCTGCTATCAGGATCAGGTTCCTCGTCACATTTTTTATATGAGCCAAACCTCTTATGGTCGGTCTTCTTATCCAGTATCTTGTCTTAAACTTTTGTCATATGTGATTTCCGTTTTTGAAATCTGGAATTGCTGTGAGAGGCTCTCTGTAGACTTGGCAACGGCAAAAAAATTAGCCTCTTTTAATAATGGACTTGTGTCAAAGGTAGAAATGGGTATAATACCATGAAAAACATTTCTAAAGCAGGAACGGTTTATTAGCCTTAAAATAATCCAACTCAATTGATTGAATTGAAATATTCAGTCGGAGAGTCAGAGGGTGGAACATTCTGATGATTTGCAGTGCCGGTCGCCCTTGATTTTATTGTAACCCTGTTCTAGTGTACTAGATGGGAATATTTTTTTTCCATAAAAAAATTGCACACATTTTCATAAACTAAAATACAGATGAAACAAATATGTAGGTATTTGAATCTCGATATTTATGTTACCAACTGGTTACTCACTAAATAAACTAAACTATACACCTACACATTATACATATTAGGTTACTATAGACAATTAGTTGCATGTTTAATGTATATGTTAGAGGAAATATCTGATTTCAGGCCATTCTAGTTTGGCCTAGGATGTACCAAAAGTTCCTAGCGTTGTTAGGAACTTCGCATATTTCCTAGGACGTACTAGTACTGGATAAACTAGAATGGCCTGAGTATTAGGAAATATCCGATAAAAATTATCTTATTGAAAGAATTTGCATCTAGAAGTTTCGACGATCAGATTATGGGTGCTTGTTATACTAGCTTCTTCGAGGGGTCAACCACATGTGGTAATAGGTGTACACATTTAGATACACAATAAGACGTAATAATAATAAACAAATAAAGTTTTATTTCATGTAATAATTATTATTCGTAATAACTTGTAATAGATGGTGATAAAACATAATAATTGGAAGTAAAATGTAATAATTATGTCATAACTTATAATAGATGGTAATGACCATAACCAGTAATGGTAATATATGACGAAAATGGTAATAGGTTTACAAATTTTGATGGGTGGTTGACCCCTCAAGCTTCTTAATCGTACCGCCACACCTCGAGTTGTTTCAAAACCAAAAAATATGACACAGTTTAAGTGGAAACGAAACTTTTATTCAAAAAATTTTGGAAAGAAAAGCTGAATCCACAACACGTTTGAATGTGTTAACAAATGATCGATATAGGGGCTTAATTGATGAGGTAAAGCCCGCATCTGTATATTTTTTGGGTATTTCTATTTATTTATTATTATTTATGTATTTATACATGAAGAAGTACACGAATCTAAAGCGAAAATATTAGCCGTGTATTTGACACTTTTGACAGCTGCTCACGTTAAAAAATTCATGAATTAATTAGTTAATTATTTAATTAATATTAATAGGTTAATTTTATTTATTTATTTATTTATTTATTTATTTATTTACGGGCAAGACCCATTAAAAGTTTCAAAAGAAAAAAAAAACAACAAGAAACATTAAGTACCTTACAACTAAATAAACATAGGCCAGTAATACTTGGCGTAGTAACAGGATAATAGTATATTATATACCTAGGTAGAGAAGTTGGTCCTTATATACCGAGCGCTTTTATAAACCGAGGCGCTCGCGCCGAGGTTTATAATGAGTGAGGTATATAATGACTTTCTCTACCGAGGAATATATAGAATTTTTTTTACTACTGCTAGTAGAAAATGAAAAATTTGTTTAAAATCTGTGCTCCAATTATTTTTTTTGAACGCCCTCTTGAAAGTGCTGCCCTCTATCAACAGCTTATGATAACTTCCTATGTACCTACAGAAACCTGTATTTTTTTTCAAATTGACGTATGGAAATGAAATTGAACCAATAGAAACATGACAATATTCTTGCGTCATGACGTCATTTTCATTATTAACCTAGGTATTTTTTCATTATTTTCATTATTCACCTAGGGAGAGAAATTCAATTTTTTCCTAGAAAAATAGATTGAATAATGACAATTTCTCAGGTTAGTAGTAAAAAAAAATACATATAAATTATTAACAGTAAAACATTAAATCATTATTATTATTATTTTGTCCAATATACCAGGCGGTAGAAACCGATGAGGCTATTGCCAAATTGTCACATATTTGACGTACCTATTGCACTATAAAAGAGAATGCTTTCTCAGAAACTATTTCTATGGCCCATAATGGACTAGTCTTGAGGTGCATAAACATGCATATATAGGGTGTCCCAAAAAGATACCGACAAACTTTAAGGGGTAGTAAGGGACATCAGAACAAGTATTTTTTTTTATATAAAAATGTATCCGCAAATGAGCCGTTTGGGCTGTAGAGCAAAAAAACTATTAAAATCATACCCAAATAATTAAAGACTTTTATACTCGATTTTTATTTAGTTGGCCACCAGCATGATATGCTAAACATTTGTGGTCGCACTTTTGTTTATTTTTGAACAGTACAAACTCTTTCGAAAAAAACTTAAAGCATTCCTAATTGAAAAAGCTTATTAGAGCCTGGGAGAGTTTTATAAATGACAGCGTTTTGTTTATGATTCCAAAATTTATTTGTAGCTATTATATTATCTTAGAGTTTTATAAGACGGATTATGTTACTATATTTTAAAGTTTTTATTTATTTTATTTTATTTTATTGTGTTTTATTATTATTTTTTTATTTGCTTGTGTGATTTCCCATTTTGAATTTGTTGTTTGTTATTTTAATCTTTTAACCATTTTCAGTGGTATTTATGATATACGTAGTAAACAATTTTGCTGAAGGCTTCTTTCATGACTAGTGTCACGCTGCTTGAAACACTTACCTAAATTGTTATTGTTATTTTAGAGGGAACTTATTATGAAATTTTATTACCTGCCTTTTATGTATAGTTTTTAGGACTTACTTTGTACCTTTTGCTTTGTCAGTGATTTTGTTAAGAATTAGGAAGCTTTATTGAATTGAATTGAATTGAATTTCTTAATCGGTCGCAATTTTGTTAATTTTTCAGATGCAAAAACATTTCTTTATCAAAAACATTTCGAAAATTCCTACCTTGGGATCATCGTGAAATTTATTATTTGTCATTAGTTGCCGTAATCAACTTAGTTGTCTATTAATGACCCGACAGTGCAGTGGCGTAGCCAGCCTTGCGGGGCGGATGGGGCAAACATATAAGGGGCGCATAATTTTTTTGGGGGGTGGGTGGTGGAGGATAACAAATAAATGTTCGTAATTGTCTGCTTTCGTAATATTTGCTTATTGGGGGAAGATATCAAAGACGCGCTGCCGAAGGCGAAACATTTTCTCGAGTGCCACGCCCAAAAAAGTTTTTTTTTTTTGGGTTCCAGGCCGAAAAACATTTATGTATTTTAAGCCTTACGAAAAATAATGTGTGGACATGCTGTTAACTTCAAAAAATCCTCCCGAACGTTTGCGGGGACGCCTTGAAAACTGGGGAACACATCCGGGGAAATCCGGACGGATGACAGCCTCACCCAACCCAATAAACAAATACCACATCAATCATCAAAACAGAAACTTTCCTTTGCCGACAATGCCGACTTACGATCAAGAATTAATAAAGAGTGAAGAGGTCAATAATAGTTATTTATGTATCAAGGGTACTAAGTAGATGATTATACCCTGAGGGCGAGAGTCTTACAAACCGAGGGCCTCTGGCCCGAGGGTTCGTAAGTTGCCCGAGGGTATATATATCTATTAGTACCCGTGGTGCATACAAATTTTTATGTCATACCAGTTGGTTGTGAATAATAAATACCTGGGAAAAAAGTGTCACTTTGCAAATTGTCATCAGTGTTCAAAATCAACATTGACAACATTGACAAAAATAATATGTTTATAAGCGTAAATTTATATTTTGTTAATAAAGAATAAGTTAATTGAAAACTTTTTTTTGCGTCTTTATGCCCGCGCGGGCCATAATGTGTACTTTATGCCCGCGCGGGTCATAATGTGTACTTTATGCCCGCACGCAAACACAATAATGTATTGGTATGACATAAAATAAATAAGAAACAGCATCATTTTATAATTTCTTATTTTTTGCTTTTGTTTTTCAAGAGCGGTAGGGGCGCGACACGTGTGGGGGCGGGGGGGGGGCCGTCGCCCCCCTTGCCCCCCTACTGGCTACGCCACTGCGACAGTGCAATCTTTACATTGAAGTAAATGGTCAACATTTTGAACAATTATTGTAAACCATAATTTATTTGTTAATAAAGCAAAATTAATAAGTAAACAGTGATTTAATTATTGCAAAGAATAAAAGTATCAAACAGTTTTTTTGTTCTACAGCCCAAATGGCTCATTTGCGGACATATGTTTAGTTTATATAATCAAAAATGCTTATTTTGATGTCCCTTACTACTCTTTAAAGTTTGTCGGTATCTTTTTGGGACACCCTGTACAGGGTGGCCCATTTTCGATGTTTTAATAGGCTATACCGGAAACCAGCAGAGATATCAAAAATCTGGGAGCACATTCTCGAGCTCTTTTTTTGAGAAAATAACAATGGCGAAGACAAATCACAGCTAACTTGATGCGTTTAGGAAATACAGGGCACTTTTCAAATTTTGTCCAATTTTAAAAGACTCTCTTCTATTTTCCTTATTATTCAAGATATCCAAAAACGAAAAATACTTTCTATGGGCAGTTTTTCAAGGAGAATCAAGTGGCTTGACCAATTCTTCTCCAGATGCCTCCGATTTTGGAATATCGACCAAAGTTGTGTTTTTTAAATGGAACACCCCGTATATTATTTTTTCATTGAATAGCTCTTTGTGAGCTGATTTCGATGATATAAGGTTTTATACCTTTACCTTCAATAGTTTTGGAGAAAAAAAATAAATTCCGTTTTTTCCATAAGAAACAATGAGTTAGAAAGAGATAGTTGAACTATGAATCGGCTACAAATTTCTTAATTCTTAATTTAATTTTTTCTATTTTGGTGTCATATCGAAGTCTTTTCGACACTAAAAGTAGTTTCGAAAAGAAGCTCTTTGTGACACTCCTTTTTTACTTATCGGAGGTTGGTGACACTGACTGACTGATGGCCATCAAACTGTCATTCGCTATTTTATAATAGAAGATTTCTATATTTGGCATGTAGTGTTACCAACCTAAACTATGAAATCAGGAAATATGAGAATAAAATTTCCAAGAAAAATTGGTTTTTTTTACTAAACAATACCAAAATAGAAAAAATAGTATAAAATATTCGTTTCATAAGACATTTTATGAAACTTGTATTTTAATGTACTATTTCAGTTCAGCAAATTTTTTTTAATTTGAACTATGAATCGGGAGTGATAAATAGGCAACACATATTTTATTTAATGACTTATCTCTCTCTAGCTCATTGTTTCTTATGGAAAAACGGAATTAATTTTTTTTTCTCCAAAACTATAGAAGGTAAAGGTATAAAAACTTATATCATTGAAATCAGCTCACAAAGAACTATTCAATGAAAAAATAATATACAGGGTGTCCCATTTAAAAAAACACAACTTTGGTCAATATTCCAAAATCGGAGGCATCTGGAGAAAAATTAGTCACGCCACTGGATTCTCCTTAAAAAACTGCCTATAGAAAGTATGTTTCGTTTATGGATATCTTGAATAATAAGGAAATTAGAGAGTCTTTTAAAATTGGACAAAATTTGAAAGTGCCCTGTATTTCCTAAACGCATCAAGTTAGCCGTGATTTGTCTTCGCCATTGTTATTTCCTCAAAAAAAGAGCTCGAGAATGAGCTGCCGGATTTTTGATATCTCTGCTAGTTTTCGATATAGCCTATTAAACCATCGAAAATGGGCCACCCTGTACATGTAGAAATACTCGAAAAAAAAAAACAGTTGCGATGCGGGTAGGGATTGCAAATTTACCGAATTTTAATTTACCGATAATTCGGTAAATTATTTAAAAAATTACCGATTTACCGGTATTTACCGGTTTTTTCCGATATAAAAAAAATAATAAAGGAATAAGCCACAAAATAAATAAACAAACTTTAATTCTTATCAAATAATAACAACAGAAAAGTAAAACTCTAGGTGAACTTTAAAAAAAACTTATATACCTAACTTAAAGTCTAATATCAGGCCCTAAAACATTGGAAATAGTAATTTAAATTAAAAAAATATCTATCGTTTCTTACTTTTCCAACGACTCTTTCGATTTATTTGTTTAATAAAAATGGCCCTTAGAAAACACAGCTTATCAATACTATTATCACTTAGCCGAGGCCTAATCTTAGTACAAATTGTTCCTGCCGCAGAAAAGGCTCTTTCGGACTCCACACTAGTAGGCCGAGTTGTCATGAGTGCTGCGAAAGCCATTTTTAAGTATTTCCTCTGAATTCCCTCCTTCCGAAAATATTGCATTTCTGTTTTCACACATTGATGAACACTGTTAGGCCTAACCTGCTGTCTTCTAATTGGAAGAGTACTGTTTACATCAATTTTCTTTCTTATCGCTAGTTGAAGTTTTTCTTTAATCGACAATGCAGTATTATCCGATTTTGATGTTGATGGGCCCAAAACCCGACTGAGGGGGATGTTATCCTCATCCTCATCAGAGGAATCATCGAGGTCAATGCTATTTGTATTTTCTGATGACTCTTCTAGTCCCACTATTGCATTTCTTATTGTAGATTCGCTGGTTTTATTAAATACTCCAAAATCTTCACCACTGGATTCCTCTGGAAACGGATTATGCAGGTACTGAAGAATATCAGAATAAATGGTCCGTCTCTCTTTTATACGATCTAACAATGCTTCTTTCAGTTCAATACTTAAAACTATGTTTTGACTTGTAGGCTCATCAATCATGAATTTTAAGGTAATATCAGCTACAAAAAGATTTGAATCCTCACTTGACAGTTATCATGCCGCGACCTGCGTTCCCGTTTAATCTTTGTTTACGATTACGACTCATCCCGTCCGGCGTCCACGCTGCCCTGTATCATAGAAACAACGGATCCGCGCTGTTGTCAGCTTGGCATTTTTTACCGAAATTACCGGTAAAAGATGTCGATTTCTTCGTCGGTAATTTAAAGAACTTTTAAGGCGGTAAATCGGTAAACCGGTAAATCGGTAAACCGGTAGTGCAATCCCTAGATGCGGGCTTGGGTAGGTTTTCATGCATCCGTCGGGCGTCGTACGATGGCACGATGATATTTTTTTTTTTTTGAAAAATAACTTTATTTAAATTCTTAAATTACATCACAATTTATGATCTCGAATCAGTACAAAAGTATTGGTCTCGAGAGTCTCTTACTACGTTTATAGCACTGTGAGGTTGGCTTAGGAATATAATACAATATCACTTTTATAGTTACATATGGTTAATTAATGAGCTTTTAGATACAATTCTAACCTATACTTAAACCTATTAAAGGGGACTATAGTCTTAATGTTTTCTGGTAATTCATTGTATGCCCTAATTGCACTTGTTATTGGGTTGTATAGACCTATGTTTGTTCTACTCTGTGTTACATGCAATTGGTCGTGGAACCTTGTATCATGAGTGTGAATCTGGTGTGCATGCACAAGCTCTGTGTTGGATTTTTGCAAATTATTTAATATTTTATATATCAATTTAATTTGTTCCAAGCGAGGTTCCAACTTTGAAAGATTTAAAGTTTGCCTTACGAGTCTAGCACTACGACGTCTGAAGGGCAAGGGGGAATAACGCCATTCATTTCGAGCTTTATGCTGCCTGTCAAAGGCGTGCGCGCAGCGTTTTTGAATATTACTTTTTCCTCATAAATGTAGGTGTGTAACATAGATAAATATTAAGGTATTTTCTATTGGAAGTCAAATAGGCAAGATTGCAATTTTTTTATTTGCATTCTTTTCATAGTGCTAGATTTGTAAGGCGAACTTTAGTTCGTGATTCAGAGTTTGTGTATGCGTCAAAATGTCATAGTTAAACAGAACTTTGAGTATTTTATCCTGCAAGACTTGCATTTCATCAAAGGTACTTTTTGTGCATGTACCCCAAATTGGTATAAGATATATGAAGTCTGAAGTGGGTAAGGAAAAATGTATTGTAAATTTGTTTTTTTGTTTTGATGGTAAGATAAAATCGGCTTCTGTACATTATAGGAATCATAGGATTTATTTTGTTCGTGATTTTATTGAGATGCATTTGCCAATTTAAAAGTTCATCAACTATTAAGCCCAAGTATTTGATATGTGTAACCCTTTCTAGCGGAGAGTTATTAGTTTTAATTTCTAGATTGTCGATATTTTTATTTCTTTGCCTAAATACTATGTATTTGGTTTTATCAACGTTCATCCTTAGATTGTTAGAATATAACCAATTGTGATACGTCTCAAGATCTTCATTTACAGTTTGTACTAAATAATTTTTGTCGTGACCCGTATAGACAAGTGCTGTATCATCAGCGAAGGTAAAGTATTAGGCTTTAGGGTTAGCACTTTTCAGGTTTAATACATATAAAGAGTATAAGAGGGGTCCCAATACTGACCCCTGTGGCACACCATATTCAGTAAACATCGCATCACTACAGATATCTCCCAATTTTACATATTGTGTTCTATTTCTCAAATATGAATTAATTATTTTCAAAAAATTTCCCCCAAAACCCATGTATTGCAATTTAAATAAAAGTTTGTCTATATTTACTACATCAAAGGCTTCACTTAAATCTACGAAAACAACAATAACAATCTTTTTTTGATCTAAAGCTAATGATTTACAAAATCTATCGTAGCCGACAGTGTACTACTTTTTTCTTTGAACCCTTATTGGAACTCTAGTCTGTTATTATTGATAAACATTAGCATTCTCCTTTTTAAAATTTTCTCAAGAATTTTTGAGAACACACTCACCACTGAAATTGGCCTATAGTTGTTTATTAGGTCTCTTTTCCCAGATTTATATATAGGACTGACTTTGTTATTTTTTAGTTCCGCGGGAAAAATGCCGGTAGTCAGAACTTTGTTTATTAAGACGGTGATAGTTTCTAGAATATGCTCTCTCACATTTAAAAGGTCTCTAACAGTTATTTGATCATCGCCAGGGGCAAAATTTGTTTTAAGCTCCAATATGAATTCATTGACTTCATTTTGGTTTGTTAATTCCAGATTTATTGCACTGGCATCACAACTTTTCTCCGTAAATGCTTGATTGATCCCTAAACTTTGAATATTGTGTAGTACTTCATTAACTATTGTTTTACCTATCTCCGAGAAATGTTTATTCATATTGTTGGTAATATCTCTTTGATTCGTAATAATTTTTCCATTTATATTTAATGAACCAATTTTAGTAGACTTATTATTATTTTTAAAAAAAACTATTAATGAATTTCCACTGCTTTTTACTGTTACTACCTGCATCATTCCATTTTTTTGAAAATATTTGTTTTTTGCTAATCTCATTTTATTATTTAATTAAGTACTGAGTTGTAGATTACCTGGGTTTTTTATTTTATTTTCATATGCCTTATCCCGCAATCTCATCATCTCCAGAATATCCTGAGTCATCCAAATGTTATTTTTCCTTATTTTAATGAACTTTGTGTAATTAGACTTACTTTTTATATTAACAATCAGATCACTCAATTCCCTAAACGATGAGACATTCGCCTCCACAATTTGCTCCCTAAACAGTGAGGTACATTTTTTATGATCAACTATTTTAAAGCTGTGTTCTACTTTAGGTTTGTATATCGGTGATTGCTTATTCTAAAATATGACTTCTATTGCTTAAAACAATTTTATACCCGATCCGAATTTGACCTATGTAAACAAAGTTTTATTTCAATAGACAATGTTCCCCAAGATAAAATAATTTCTTTGAGATCAGCAGCTACAAATTCTTCGGGACAAATCCAGGGATATACTCGATGTCAATGCTCGAGAAACTGTGGTTCAAATGCATGTTTATGTAAAAAACGCCAATTACTGTGCAATTCAAAATGTCACATAAGCAGTTCTTGCAAAACAAATAAATTAGTTATACAGGGTGGAGCACGAAAAACTTCCCACCCAGAGTTTCTCAGATGTTAGATGATTAATTAAAAATCGCTCAGACACGTCAATTTTTGTTTTTTGGGGGACTCATTTTATTGGTATTTTCACCCCCTACATATCAACCCCTAAGTGGGGGTAACAGTTACCCCCAAAATTTCAAATGGAAAGAGGGGTCGAGTGATATGTCATTTGGTAGCTATTTTCATTAAGATTATTTCAATTCATTATAAAATAGACTCATCAGACAACATCATTTTTTGAATGAATTTTGTTTAAATAAGTGATTATTTCACAAGACCTTGTTTATCAGCGATTAAATTTTTATTTACCTTTTTTGACAGAATTTTGATAGAATTATCTGACATTTTATAATAAATAGAACTCTTTGGATAGGATTGACGCCAACAATTCAATCCTAATTATTCAGGAAATAATCTAGCCGTATACCACTCGACCTATAAATTTAAATGGATTAAACTATCCAAATATGTTCTGCATAATTTTGCTTTTTGGCAAATAGTTTTATGCACAATAACTTTTAAACAAAAGCCCTCGAGGGTTTTTATTAAGTTATTGTGCATTCAACTATTTTCCAAGCAAAATCATGCTCAAACTATGTTGGATAGTTTAATCGATTAAATTTAAAGCTCTTGTGATATAATATATGATTATATCCCCGAAGTTTCAAGTTACTAGTGTTTACCCTGTCGAAATGGCGGCATGTCAAAGTTAGGATAAATGCTTTTTTCCGATAATCTAAACTGTATAGTTTTCACCTGTCACACCTATGCGTCGGTAACAGGTAAAAACCACACAGCATTTTTCCTAACTTTGACAAGCTACCATTTCGACAGGGTAAATAGTACCTAGCAACTTAAAACTTCGGGGATATAATCTTAATGAAAATAGCTATCAAATGACGTATCACTCGACCCCCTTTTTCATTTGAAATTTTGGGAGTACCTGTCACCTCCACTTAGGGGTTGACAGGTAGGGGGTGAAAATACCAATAAAATGTGTCCCCCAAAAAACAAAAATTGACGTGTTCGAGCGATTTTTGATTAATCACCTACAGTGGCGTATCCAGGGGGGGGGGGGCAAAGGGCAATTGCCCCCCCAGAGCAACAACCTTCCATTTCTTAAAAATATCTCGAATAACAAAAATAGTTATTTTCCTAACAAGTGCGCAAAGTGTTACTTTTCCGCACGCAAACACAGTTATACGAACGACGCGCAGCGGAGTTCGGATGAGTGTTTGCGTGCGGAAAAGAAACTTTGCGCACGTGTTAGGAACAAAATTTTTCCTACGAGCCTCATATCAGGTAGGTAACAACAAAAATTTAAAAAAAAAACGATAATTTGTTCAATTATTTTCAATTAACCTGAAGCGAAACTATTCATTTATCAAAAAATTACATAACAAAAAAACAGGAAATTGAAATCCTCGTCAGAGCTGTTCATCTTAAAGCGTTTAAATTTGATGCGAAAGAAGTTTGTAGATTCTTACATGTAAATTGAGAACACAAATCTGACAATGTGTCAAAGCTTATTATATTCAGTGTTTGTATAGATGTTGGCTGATACCTATAGAAACAGAGGAAAAATTTGTCATCATGTGTCAAAGTCGACAGGTGCTTGACAATTATTTTTACTTTTCGGCACTCAGTGCGGATAAGGCCCGTATCCGCACTGAGTGCGGAAAAGTGTAACTTTGAGAACGATAATGCGTGCGGAAAAGTACTACTTTGCGCACGCTCGTAGGAAAATAATATTTTCTACTCGCGTGCGCAAAGTTATTACTTTGCACACTCATTTGCGTGCTCAAAGTTATGTTTCTGGATAAACTAATATTCAAAAAGAAAGGCTTGATGTTATTTTTGTTCCAAGAAAGGCTTTCAGGTAATGTTTAGCATTTTTAATTTGACACCGTATGGAGGAGCGAGAGGAGAAAAAATCCAGGAAAAACAGGTGTGATCGATGATAACACAAGCAAAAATGGACAGAATATTTTGGGAAGATGCTGTACTTGCTATGTAAAACTAATTCAAAAAGTCACATGAAAAAACAATCAACCTGGTTAGTTTAGTCTCAAAATTTGGCAGGAGAAACAAATTCGGAGTAAACCTTGCTAGCACAACCACTGCTGCAAATAAAGTCAAGGTGATCACTGAAAAAAAAATACATTTAACTAAGAGCGAAAATTACCAGTTTTGACCATCTGGAAACATTTAAGAAGATTAGGTACAGCTGCTTTGGATGCTATGCAAATCTTCAAACACTCGTAGAAAAAGTATTGTTTTTAACACTTGCGAAGTGTCTTTCCCGCACTCAAAGCTTATTTTTGCGCACTTGCGAATTTACCATCAAGATGTGTGTGTGTGATTTTAACAACTTTTGGACATGGCACCTCAAAAAAAATTCCGCCTCTGGCGAACATCGGGTGTGCCCCCCCCCCCCCCCCCCCCCCCAGAGCCCCAGGCTGGATACGCCACTGATCACCTAACACCTGAGAAAACCTGGGTGGGAAGTTTTTCGTGCCCCACTCTGTATTTAAATCATATTTACCGCTAACAAATGTGTTCCATTTTTAGTTGAAAAGATAGAAATTGTGAAATTCAGTTTACGAGTAACTTCGATCTCTTTTAAATATAGTACTTCCAAAGAAAATTTGAATTTATTTTCCCAATATGATAGAAACTTATTGAAACACAGATAATACAAAAAGATTTTTCAATATCCATTTGGCCGCAATAGTTATCCTTAAGCCTATCTATACACAACGACGTTAATGTTTCTGGTCTTCTGGATGGAAATTTTCTCAATTAAACAATTTGAATCTGATATTTCCTAAAACTAATCAGGCCATTCTAGTTTGTCCTGAAAACTATCAGGCAATACTAGTAAGTCCTAGGAAATACTTCCAACAACGATAAGAACTTTTGGTATATCCTAGCCTAGGCCAAACTAGAATGGGCTGAAATCAAATCGGTTATTTCCTGTAACATATATTCATTGAGGCATCCAACATGGCGCCTGCGGGTGGTGATGTTTTAGATACGGACGGGAAAAAATGCAAGTACTGCAAATCCGGTGTTGAAAAAAGTTTTTTGAAGTGCAATTTATGTAATGTTTACTACCACCAATCATGTGCCCTAAGAATCTCGGGGCTAGTAGTCACTAGTGGAAGTAAAAATCTAATTAACTGTGCGACATGTGCCAAGGTCGTACGGGACACGGAGGTAAACAAAGTTGTGAATGAAGCTATTTCCGCCAAAGAAGACGAGATTCTGAACCTAAAATCGCAAATAGAAGTGTACGAGGATGAAAAAGTGAAGTATCTTGAACTTAAAAATGAACTCCAAGGAAAAATCTTCTCTCTTGAAAGTATGGTTTCTCCTGCAACCACCCCACCTGTGAAAGCGAAAAGCGACGACAGGGCTCTTGAAACAGAGTTGAGGAGCTTAAGGAGCGAGTATGAAATGTCGAAGAAGTTGCTCGCATCGTTGGAGTACACAGTTGAACTCCAAAAATGCGTAATCTCAACCTTTAAAGGAATAAGTGAGGAAAACATAAACATTGCTTCCATGACCTCTCAAAACAAAGATGACGTCATTGGGGATGCTCGACAAGGGCCAGCAATATTTAGCAACACCGCTAAACCTCCGAAGCAATGGCCAACGCAAATAAGAAATAAACCAAATGTGGCAACCAGGGATGGTAATTCGACCGCACAACAACAGGCAACACTGCCAAGTTGGACAACTCAATCAGCTGAGGCGGCTGTCAATTCCATAGAGGTCAATACCAATGATATTAATAAAAATATAAACAAACAAAGAATCGAAATTATCAACTCGAAAACCCTAAACACGGCATTGATGGAAGTTGAAACTCGCAATGCAATGCAAAATATTCAAAAATTATACACGAAAAATGAGGACGATGACCAGTGGCAGGTGCAAAGACGAAAGCGCCGACGATATGTGGTGGGCGATAATGAGACAGAAATACAAGGGGTCCCAAAATCTGTCTCACTACACGTAACTAGGCTTGACCCAAGCACAAAGCCTGAAGACCTGAGAAATATGTTAGCTAAGCACTTTCCCGAGGTAATTTGTGAGCAACATCCATCCAAACATCCCACTCTATATTCCTCTATGAAAGTTACTCTCAGGCAAAATAACTTCCGCAATGCGTGGAAAAGAGAGATATGGCCAAATGGTGCCCTCGTATCTCGGTTTTTTGCCAAGAGGAGGAACCTGTCACAAACAGAGGAGACAGTTCCTCAGAGAAAATGAAAACTAAATCAAATATAAATATAAGTATAAATAAAACTGTTTCGCAATCAAAAAATCCCACTTCCACTTATGTTTCAAGTAACCATTGTCAGGTCTACTACCAAAATGTGCGTGGTCTAAGGACTAAGACTGAAGCTTTTTATACCAACCTGTTGACAATGGATCCCGATATAGTGACACTGACTGAGACTTGGCTATGTGATGGAATTTTCACTCAAGAGCTGATTGATGAGAGGTACACGGTGCTAAGAAGAGATAGAAGTACTGCTGCTAGAGGTGGAGGCGTTTTGATCGCTTTCGACAGAAGATTCCCTTATGAAATTATTGATAGTAATGTTGACTGTAATGTTGAATGTATTCTTGTAAGGTTGAAGTTGAAAAAGTATAATGTTATTGTCTCTGTTGTATATTTCCAACCAAACTCTAGTTTGGAAGTCTATAATAGTTTTTTTAATCAATTTGAATGTCTTTTAGATGACGAGCGGACAGGAGTATTGATATTGGGTGATTTTAACCTCCCTTTTTTTGAAATATGTGATAATGATAAAAACACCTTGCTTACTGAGTTCCTTAATCTCAATAATTTGAGACAGTTGAATAACATTAAAAATTTTAGGGACAGGTGCCTGGACCTGGTTTTGACGAACATGGAGATACCGCAAATCACTAGGTCTGTGCAGCCACTAGTTGCAGAGGACCCCTATCATCCTGCACTTGAATTTGGAGTTCCAACGAAGGATAAGTTGGTAAATTGTATATCCAAACAGTATGTATATGATTTCCCAAAAGGGGATTTTCTACTTCTATACAATCTTGTGAAAACCTGTGATTGGACTGAAGTACTTTCAATTACAGATGTAAATATGAGTCTCAATTTATTTTATAAAAAGGTG
This sequence comes from Ceutorhynchus assimilis, assembly GCA_917834065.1. NCBI lineage: Eukaryota > Metazoa > Arthropoda > Insecta > Coleoptera > Curculionidae > Ceutorhynchus > Ceutorhynchus assimilis. Next base: position 24,943,027 of record OU892282.1, on the reverse strand, counting down.
TATGGTCTTTTAGATAGAGCTATTCCAAAGAGACAAATCAAACATTCTTCCAGTAAAACCCGTTATCCACGGTGGTATTCCATAGATCTGATTCACAAAGTCAAGGAAAAGAATAAGCTTCATAAGCGTATATTGAGTAAGTGTGCTGATCCATCAGTGCAATTGCACTTTAGTGAATTAAGACAATGCATCAAGCTGCAGACCCAAGCAGAATACAACCTGTACAAGAATAATGTGGAACTTAACCTAAATTCAGATCCCAGTTCATTTTGGCAGTTTTTGCATGAAAAGAGCAAGAATCGAGGGATACCGGGGGAAATGAAATTTAATGAGAAATTGTACTCGGGTTCTGAGGATATAGCGATGGCTTTTGCTCAGCATTTTGAGTCAGTATATGAAAGACCCAAAGATGTAAGTAAATACATGGGGAATGTAAACGGATGTGATTTTAAATTTTCAGATGTGTCAGAGTTGAAAGTTGTAAATAGTATTAAAAGGTTGAAGCCTAAAAAATCGACAGGGCCTGATCAGATCCCTGCCTATATTTATAAAGGATTGGCTGAGTTCATAGCTCTACCGCTCAAACATATTTTCAATCTTTCTATTGGAAGTGGACAATTTCCTGATGCCTTGAAGAATGCTCAGATTACACCTATTTTCAAGAAAGGACGAAAGGACGAAATTAGGAACTATAGACCGATTTGCCTCATTAATATTTTAGCAAAAATTTTTGAAACAATACTTTATGATGATCTTTCAGACTTTCTAAAACCTAAAATTTCTAAATACCAGCATGGATTCTTAAATGATAAGTCAACAATAACAAACCTCTCTATATTCTCGGAAATGGCGGCTGAGGCGATCGCGAATAAGAGCCAGTTGGACGTCATTTACACAGATTGTGAGAAGGCTTTTGACAGGGTGGACCATGAGTTGCTGCTTTGCAAGCTTGCTGAGTTTGGGGTGTCAGAGGATGCTTACCATCTTGTGAGGTCATACCTAATAGGCAGGGTCCAGACAGTGAGGGTCGGCGCTTGCAACTCTGAGGCGTTTGTTGCAACCTCAGGTGTCCCGCAGGGTAGTAAACTGGGCCCTCTTTTCTTTTTGTGTTTCATCAATTCATTGCCTGACTGCCTGAGGGACTCTATGGGACTTCTCTTTGCTGATGACTTCAAGCTCTGTAGGATTGTTGAGCGGCAGGAGGACTGCAGAAGGCTTCAGGGTGACATGGATAGGGTGATGGACTGGTTCAACAACAACAGAATGTCCCTAAATGTTAATAAGTGTTCTGTTGTCAGCTTTACGAGACGAACAAACCCAATAGAAGAAACATACAAGATTGGTGATACTGAGCTTGATCGTCAAACAGAGGTGAAGGATTTGGGTGTCTTTTTCCAGGCCAACATGAAGTTCAATAAGCATTTTCATCATGCTGTCAATAAAGCAGTAAAAGCACTTGGCTTTGTAATCAGGAATAGTAAGAACTTTAAAATAAGTACAATTATTAACTTGTATAATGCTCTGGTGAGACCACACCTTGAATATGCATCACACATTTGGATGCCATTGGAAGCCACGCATATTAATGAAATTGAAAAAGTGCAGAAGAGATTTTTGCGGTATCTCTATGTGGTTAAAAATAATATTTACCCATATATGGTTCCTTACAGGGATATGCTTGTTAGTTTTGAGATAAAGTCATTAGTGGAAAGAAGGAATAATCAGGCTGTGATATTTTTGTTTTATATTTTAAACAACCTAAAGTATAAGGATTGTAATTTAATTAACTATGTCTCCTTAATTGTACCAAAGATTAACTTAAGAATTATGAAAAACAAGAAATACTTTGGTACTGATCCTAGTAATAATATGTCACCATTTAATCGCATGATGACAGTTGCGAACCAAGCACTTAATGAGGTCCAGGTAGATCTTTTTAATGTAACTTTCAATCAATTGAAGGCCCTTTTAAATTAGTCATATATGTTTATATTGTGTACTCTATCTTTATTTCTGTGTTTTACACTTCGCTGTTTTAACTTTACATGTAATTACTATTTTTGGTGTTTGTAAAGTAATGAAATAAATAAATAAATAAATATACATATTATAAATCTTCCATAAAACCGAGCATGAAACCTAGTATGTGTGCATATACAGGGTGTCCCACGGTGGATGGCGTATTAGACGTTTATGGAGAACTAAAAAGCGGATCATTTTGAAAATTTGGCAACCGGGATAAACGACCATGATCTACACTTTAAAAATATTTTTGACCATGCGGTGTTGCCGCTTTTACTCTAAACTAGTGGCAACATCACTATTTTAAATGGAACACCCGTATTTAATTGCATATTTGGATTCTACGTGAAATTCTGAGCAGATTTCATGTGATATACCCTATACCTAAGCTCAACTGTTTTGGAAATATTGACAGTTGAAAATTCACTTTTTGCAACTTTGACAGGCTGTAAAACCTAATTGGTTAATTTTAGAGGAAAACCAATTTCACATTCCTATCTTAGATTTTGATAAACTATCATTTGACACCAACTTTGAACTTAACCAGAGATTAAATTTAACTGAAATTTTTAATCATGGATTTAATTCTAAGTTGGTGTCAAATGATAGTTTATAAAAATCTAAGATAGGAATGTAAAATCGGTTTTCCTCTAAAATTAACCGTTCAGGTCCTACAGCCTGTCAAAGTTGCAAAAAGTCAATTTTCAACTGTCAATATTTCCAAAACAGTTGAACTTAGGTATAGGGTATATCACATGAAATCTGCTTAGAATTTTACGTAGAATCCAAATATGCAATTTAATACGGGGTGTTCCATTTAAAATAGTGATGTTGCCACTAGTTTAGAGTAGAAGCGGCAACACCGCATGGTCAAAAATATTTTTAAAGTGTAGATCATGGTCGTTTATCCCGGTTGCCAAATTTTCAAAATGATCCGCTTTTTAATTCTCCATAAACGTCTAATACGCCATCCACCGTGGGACACCCTGTATGTTCTGGAAAACTTTCTATAATTTAACCGAGATTTAACAGTTGTTTACAGATTTTTTATAAAGAATAGTACAAGTTGGCTACTATACCTTAGTAGATAGAGCATGATACATAATCTAAGCATTATACCACAGGTTTATAAATTTTTTATGTCAAGCACTTTTGACCATACTAGGTCATCATCAGGACCGACACTAAATACAAAATCTTAGTCCAAATTAAATAAAATGAAGTAACAATTACTTGACAAAAATGCACAGAAAAATACATTCCGAAAGGGAACATTGCTATAACAGATATTAAAAAACACTTTTAATTCTATCGCGAATGGTAGACTATCATTTAATCGACTCAAAACTCGTTGTTAAAGTAACACTTTATTTGAAGTAGTAGAATCGAACAATTTTTACCCACTCATACATCAATTTTACCCACTTGTTCAAATCTTTTATAATAATTAAATATAGTGTATTTGACAGAAATCTGATATGTTGCATGATTGACAACACCAGAAATGTGTCAGTTTGTTAGGTATTTTGTCAATTTGTCATAATCTACGTAAAATTTAAGCACATTTTGATTTATGATCTTACTAATTGTGATAAATTAAAAGTGGCTCAAGAATAAAATAGAATATTACACACGACGGTAAAAAAGCTTTACCTGTTCGTAAAATTAATCCACTCGCTCCTTCGTCGCTCGTGAATCAACATTTTCCACTCACAGGTAAAGCTTCTTTTTACCGTCTTGTATAATAAATAACTATAAACCTCACTTTATGACCTCACTCAATAATTTATTCAAACACTTCAATAATTAACTTAAGCAAAACAATAAAATTCCATGTAAACAGTTCTTTGTTCAGTTTCCATCAATTTTAAATTGATATTCCTATTTTATATGTTGCCTAAAGTGTTTATAAGTTGCAGACAAGAATGGAAAATCGGCTTGATATAATCCTATTTGGGGCAACAGGATTCACTGGGATCCATTGCATTCCATACATTGTCAAACATGCCAAGGAGAATGGTAGAAATATGAGCTGGGGCGTAGCTGGGAGAAGCCAGAAAAAACTAAAAGCTGCTTTGAAGGAAATGGGTGAAAAACTAGGTAAGAGTTTTGGAGTAATAATTCCAAATTGACCAAGATTTTTTTTTTATAGAAGCTAATTTTGATGAAATCCCCATCATAATTGCTGATGTAAACGACTACGATTCTCTGGTAAACATGGGCAAAAGAACCAAATTGGTCATAAATTGCTGTGGACCTTATCGCTTCTATGGAGATGTGGTTGTTAAGGCTTGCATTGAAGCTGGTGCTCATCATGTTGATGTTAGTGGAGAACCAGAGTATATGGAAAGAGTTCAGGTGGAGCAACATGATGCTGCTCTAGAAAAAGGCAAGTTAATGTCAATGTTATAACACTTAATTTATTATTGTTGATAATTTTTAGGAGTCTATGCCATTAGCGCTTGTGGACTTGACAGTATCCCCCTAGATTTAGGTGTGGTATTTTTACAAGAAAACTTTGAAGGTACTTTGAACAGTGTTGAAAGCTATCTAAAAACTTGGAGCGAAAGTGAATCTTCAGGGCCATCAGTAAATTATGGTACTTGGGAAAGTGCTGTACACAGTGTGGCTAATTCAAGCGAGCTGCGCAACATAAGGAAACTTTACAATGAAAAATTTAAAAGAACTCCAACTTATTCACCAAAACTACCTAAGCTCATTGCCCCACATCAACCGAAAGTTGGTAATGGTTGGGCATTACCATTTTTAGGGGCTGATAGATCAGTTGCTCGTAGAACCCAAGGATTTTTATACAACAATGACAATGTTCGTCCTGTGCAAGTTGAAACTTACTTTGTTTTACCTTCAATACTGCATGTTCTTGGAATAATGATATTTGGCCTAATTTTCAAGTTGTTTACTTCATTTAATTATGGTAGAAAGCTGTTGCTTGACTATCCTGAATTTTTTACTGCTGGATTTTTCAGTAAGCAATCTCCTTCAGAAGAAAAAGTGCAAAGCACTTGGTTTTCTATTGATTTTTACGGTGAAGGTAATAAACCAGTTTTTGATTTTAAAATGTTTTTCAAACTATACTATTGTGATAGGTTGGAAGGAAAAATTGACAGACAAAGATGACCAATATTCGAAACCAGTCGATCGATGCATAAAAGCACAAGTTAAGGGCAGGAATCCCGGATATGGCTCTACTTGTTTATCTTTGGTTTTGGCTGGAATTGTACTGTTAACTGAAACTGATAAGATGGCTAATAAGGGAAAGTAAGTACATATAATTAAAATCTGTTTTGTCCTATATAAAAAATATATGCTGTGGTAAAGCAGTAGAAAACATGGCTCCTCAATATTAAGCTATGAGCAGTAGCCCTAGATTATTTTCAGCTTCCAGAATAATATCTGAAAATTTGTCTTTGTTTCTTATGGATTGATTATTCATTACAAAAAAACTCGTATTTTTTGTTCATATATATTTCTATTTGTGAATCTAAAAAAGCATATTTTATAATTTTATGAGAAGACTAATCAAATTTGTTAACGTAATTCCCAAATTTGAGTCTTATTTTATCTAGACCAAGTTACCCTAGGACTTAATTAAAAAAACTGTCAGAGAATCTGATGTCAAATCAGAAACAGTACCCAAACCCTTTCTACTTAGGTGGGTGCGGACTGTTTCGCAAAAATGAATGAGTCAAGTCATGCCTGGTTAATTTTTCATGATGCTATAACTTGGTAACAAATAAAAAATTGATTACCATGTTTAAGTTATTTTATCAGCATGTATAGAATCTATACGATTCGCCCTGTAGAACGCTGATCACGCTTCTGAAGAAACTCAAAGAGACATAGAAATATTGAGAAGAGCTGTGTAAATGAATTCTATTATTAGTGTTCACCCTAAAATACATCTTTCGTCAAGTGTATTTTGACCCCACTCTTCAATTCAAAAAATTACCAATGCAGCAAAACTCAATGAAATTTTAATTTTCCAATATATAATTTTATTTATTTTTTTCAGAGGAGGCATATATCCTCCTGGTGCTGCATTTGCTAAAACATCTTTGGTAAAGCAACTGAATGAAAACGAGCTCACTTTCAAAGTATTGTCCCAGGAGGACATCAAAAATTAAAGCCTTGTTAGAAATTGGAATCTTTTTTGCTTTTGTCTTGTTAATCATAGATTTTAAGGTTTGTTATTATAGCTGCCAAATATTTTCCTAAAAAAAAAATTGTTGACAGTCCGAAGCAAACACAGTCACGACAAGACTGAGAAAATAAAATAAAAGAGACTGATAAATGCATTTGAAAATTTATTTTTGGGAGATTACTAATTATTATGTTAAATGTTTCTATAATAATTTATGTTAATAAACTATAAGGGATATTTTGCATTTTTATTTCAAATAAGTAAAACAGCATCATTTAAACAAGTCACATATACTTGAATTACATACAATGTAGGTATTACGGTATTACTTCATAGACAACTTGCGACATAACATAATCCATAATGAGTATGATAATTATTATTATCCATTCAAGTAGTAGTTTTGGAGTTCGAAATAGCAAGTTTAAATGTTTAAAAAGAGACTAGTGTGAGAACTTTTGTAGTTCTAGGGGTTTCGTTTTATAAGGGGGAACAAATCCAAATTTATTTTGTTGAACTGAACAAAGCCCTCGCGCTAAACAAGTTGCCTAGGGGCCTTAGGTTAACATGTGGTATATTGTATTTGTTATCCCCTCATTGGTGGGTAGAAATAAAGAGATTTTTTGCACATAGGTATTTCAGTAACTTGTTCGAGTGTCGAATCTGGCCCAAAGGGGCCCCGAATCGCATAAAGTTATCTTATTCTTCTCCGACTCTCTCGCATAATTTCGTATTTCCCATTGCATGTACTGCGTTTTATCTTTGTTTAACTTATTTTACTACTCGTCAAGGTCAAAGGCCCCGTTAACCGGCCTCCCTACTGCATGCGCAGGCAAAGTATACAAACAAACAATACCGGCTTCTGGCATTTGCATTCATACCAATAAATACCATCATCGATAACTTTACTCAGTCATAAAACGAAATATTTTCACAGCATAAATAGTTGTTATTTTTGTCGATCAAGCTTTTCTCATTTCTGTGCTGTTTTGCTCTGAAACGGATATTACTTAGGTGAGTAGCTAATCAATTGTATCTCTTTAACCCTGTGAAAAGCAGAAACCCCCTAATATGGGGGCCGAGACTGAGCCACTTTTTATTGGCCCTATCCCCTTTTTCACAGTTCTCACACTATTTTAATTCCCCACAGGGGGCAACAAATAACCTTTGAAACCATGCAAAAAACATGCAAGTTGTTGAACCAGTTAAACTAGAACAATCAACGCTAGAACCAAATAAAATAGAACCTTCTATAATTTGAATAGTAATGCTATAATTAAAGACAATTATTATTATCATTTCATTTATTATTTTTATTTTTCACCGATTCGATTTCCAAAGGAAAAAAACATGCTTACAAGCACAATACTAAAATTAGACGTTTATTATTTATAGAACTTGCTTGTGTTTGTGTCTTCAATACGATATGGAAATTTTTCGACCTTGAATTATGACCCTGCACTTTGCTTTTGTAGTTTACCCAGGTCAGGTTTTTAAGATATGTGGGAGTTTTGCCAGTTTTTATTTGGATTATGTCCAAAACCAAGGTATACTAAAAGTAATCTTCCACAAACAACATTTCAATATTATTCTTGTGAATCGATTTTGTAGTTTTTGCAGTCACATAATTTCATTCTTGTTTGGAAGATATAAAATTGTTGTAGATAAATAAAATGAAGCAATCTTGAAGTATCTGTGTCAAATGCGCCCAAATACTCTTTTAATTAGTTAGGTGGTAAATGGCAAATTAAAATCCAATTTTTTGCCAGTACAAGTAATAAATAAAATTAATTCTACAGTCGGACAGTCAAACTTTTGTAAGATTCACTAGCTAGGACAAAGCTAGAATATGCATCAGTTGTATGGGACCCATGTATCAGAGGTCAATCCATGCAATAGAAAATTGTGAAAAGAAATTTTTGAAAAGATTACACTTTAAAAGTTGCGGGGTTTAGTGGGTTTACCCAGTAATACCAAATATGTACTCAGATGTAATAAAAAAGAACAGTGTATAAAATGTAAAATAAATACTTAATTATATACAGATACCAAATATGACAAAAAAAAACTCAATTGTGAGCTAAGCCCGATAGTGACTTAATTTCCAGATTATGACTAAAATACCAATCAGTGAAAAGATTGATTGATTTTGACTAATCATGCAGTGATTATTAATGTGCAGGAATTAAATAATTATTCTCGCACTAACAAGCAACATTGAGTTGCTTCTGTGTTAAATTGTTTATTTGTCAATAGCTAAGTACCTATTCACCTGTTATACCTTTATTGGATAACTTTGGATAAATAATAGTTAATGTTATTTATTTACGACTAATGTATAATGTGCGTATTATATTTGTGATTTTGGCAGTATAATGACATATGTTATTCCTCCAGGGATTAATGACGAGTAGCGGGATTAATGGTCATTATTCCACAAAAGTGTCAGTGTCAAACGTGTAGTGCTTGTGGATTTGTATTGAAAATTATGAGACGGATGAAATTTGTTCATTGAAAATCTCAAATAAATTAATTTGTCGTAAATAAAGTAGAGTATACTACTCGCAATAATGGCTATTATTCCCTCGGAATGTTACTCCCTCGCCGCTAACGCGGCTCAGTTCGTAATAATCCTCGGGAATAATAGCTATCATTATTGACTCGTGGTATAATCTACTATTATATCACTAGTACGGTATGAGCTTAATAACAGTAACGAGTGGGGAATATTGCCAAGACGAGGTCGTAGACCGAGTCGTGGTAATCACACGAGTGGTGTAATGAGCGTTACCGTACGTGTGATATACAACATTTTATGTACGACCCAGATTTTTTTTCATGTATTCGAAATGGTTTTAATTTGTCACAATAGATTATACAGTGTGCGCCATAAAGTTGGGTACATATGGGAAAATTCTTAATTATTCCTTTTTTCAAAAAACTTTTTTTGGGGATCGTTAGAGCATGTTCGATAACGAAAAAATCGATTATGACACATGTCATGTTATTTTTCTGATGACCAGAAAATGTGCAAATAGGGACATGGGTACAGTTATAGCGACACGACCGGCGTGTGTATTCCGCAAAACATTCGATTCGTTTGATATCAAACTTATGTAGTTTAGTTAAATAAAGCTATTTTTGGAATAAAATTAATATTTTCGTTTTCCATTTAATGGTATGGGTAAAATAAGTAGTTTTTTTTTTTTTTTCTCCGATTTGCTTCAAAATCGGCATGTGGAGTTCTTTTTGGATTCTGAACAACTTTTTCTTATAAATTTTTTTGATATCTTGCCAATTTTACCCATTTTTCGACATCAATATCAACTTTTTTCAAAATTCCCGCTAAACCGATAATCGCATGACATGTGTTATAATCGATTTTTTGGTTATCGAACATGCCCTAACGATCCCCAAAATAGTTATTTTCCTAACAAGTGCGCAAAGTGATACTTTCCCGCACGAAAAAGCAGTTAGACGAACGACGCGAAGCGGAGTTCGGATAAGCTTTGAGTGCGGGAAAGACACTTTGCGCAAGTGTTAGGAACAATATTTTTTCTACGAATATCTTAAAAAAGTAGACTTTGAATTATTACAATATTAGAAAAATCAATCAAATCAAAATCTTCAAAAATCGTTTAAAATCTATTGGAATTCCTTAGAATGTCTTAAATTAAAATCCCAAAAAATGTTTTAACTTCTTCTGGAATTTCTAGAATACCAGCTAGAATATTTTCATGAGAGTCTCTCAAATATCAAAAATGGTACAAATTCCTAGCAGTACAGGCTGGTCCAATTTGGACACCTTTGATAGGAAACATCATGTTAACTAAGCGCTAATATCAACTAAAACCCTTCATTATGAATATTAGTTTATTCAGAAACCATCAAAACATTGAAAAATCAAGTATAACTATGGTAATTATGCGTAACAAAAATGAGTGCGCAAAGAGTTTCCGTGCGCAAAGTTCAACTTTGCGCACGCAAATGAGTGCGCAAAGTGATTACTTTGCGCACGCAAGTAGAAAAAAGTTTTTTGAAAAAAGGAATAATTAAGAATTTTTTCTTATGTACCTAACTTTATGGCGCACACTGTATATATAATTTTTGATAAATGAATGTTAAAAAGTGATGTTTTCCAACAGCGGCGGATTTAGGATTCCTTCTAGGGGGGGGCGCTCCATCAGGGCCTCAGGCTCAGATAAGAGATAATAAAAAAACGACTTAAATATATAATATATTTATTATCTATTATTTTTTTATTTACTGAAACACATTAAAAAAACACGCATTCTGCTTGTATATTTTAAAAAAATAATATAACATAAATAAAAATAGTAAGGGGTTGTTGCACCAACATAATAAATCTACGTTTAACGCAAAACCCGGTTTTTCAGATCAATTTGTCGACAAATTGATCTTGACACTTGACAAAATAGTTATTTATGATATAAGTGCTAAAAGTGACATTTTATTTTGTGAAAAGGGAAGTTTGGGACACGACGCCGAAGGCGGAGTGTTCCATCCCTTTGAACAAAATAAAATCACTTTTAGCACGAATATCATACACTATTTTTTCTAGAAACGCACTAAAAGTGATTACTTTTAGCACTAGTGCTAAAAGTAATCACTTTTAGCACCAGTGTCATAAAATGGCATTTTAGACACTGACAGCATCCGTTAAAAATGACACTTTTAGTGACGTTTGTAGAAAAAACATATTAATACCAATACCAACGGAAAAAGTTGAAAAAATAAACTAAATAACAAATAAACTAAATAACAAATAACCCAGTACTACTAAATGACAAAATCAAGTCTTCTTTTTTTAGAAGAAAAAATACTAATAATTTTATTTTTATCTACGTTTATATCTCGGTGAACATATAGTAAAGCCAGACCATTAAGGCGATCTTGTGCCATTGTAGCCCTTAAATAGGATTTTATAATCCTAAGAGTGGAGAAGCTTCTTTCAACTGTGGCCTCAGAAACTGTCATAGTACACATTAGTTTCAACAAATTACATACATTTGGATAATAATTCCTGTCACAGTTTCTAAAAGCTTCAAGAGCATTATCCGTGACAGATGAACTCTCTTTATATAATAGTACCTCGCCCATGAACTGCATTAGTGAAGGGCTTCCTAATAGTTCGCCAAAGTTTCTTAATAAGGTCTGTAAATGGTTAATTAATACTTCATTATCAGATATTTGTTTGAGGGTATTGGGAATTAATACATTTAAGCCAAAAATGGAAATATCACTCTCATTGAAACGACTTTTTAGATCGACAATTAAATTGTCCAAAATCGGAATAAATAAGACTCGCTTCCAATAATCAATGGGTGATATCTCTTTGAAATCGGAAAACGTATCCCTCTTTGTTTGTCTACCACAGAGTCGAGGACATTTAAGATCTACGTCTAGTTTTTGAAGGGTTTCTTTGGCCTGTCTAACAATTACTGACGTGAAGTAATCATCGGCATCTGCACGTTTTTTTTTAGGACTTCGACAAGATCTTTTATTTTGTTTGATGCTGAATTTAGGTCAATATTGCAACCTTGAAGATATTTGCTAAGGGGTAAAGTGATGCTAAATATGTCCGATAAACAAAACATGGTTAGTATGATCTCACAATCGCATAATGATTTAAGTAAAATATTGGCTTTAGATGAAGAAGTATTATCGTTCCACTCCAATATTTCTGTGAATGTTTCTACAATAAGTGGTAAATCAGACGTAAATTGCAGAATAGAATCATGTCTTTCTATCCAGCGTGTTTGACAAGGACTCTTTAGTTTACATTTTAAATATTTTTGAAGCACAAAGTTTCTTTTTGCCGAAAGATGAAAAAAAGTTACTACTTCCTGAACGACACCAAGTGAGTTTTTCACTGCCTGTACTTTGAGCGAACGGGATAGAACTAAATTTAGGCTATGATTGAAACAAGGACAAATCCTAGCATTCTGGGCACTTTTTTGAATTTCTTGTGCAGCACCTTTTACTTCAGACATAGGTATTGACTGTGCAGTTATCACAGCCTATACCAACACAGTCCTTCAAATCTAACCCTATCTGTTTCATTTGATTTACTACTGACTGTCCTAAGAGAGTTCCTGTAATTTTTGGTTCTTTGAGAGTATCCGTATTGCTTGTAGCCTCAGCCGCAGTCTTTGTTGGGTTCCCGTAATTTATTTTATGAAGGTCATAGAATCCTAAAAATCGTTCCTCTACTTGATTTTTGATGACAAACCTAGCTGACAAGCTTAATTGAGATGTGTTAGAAATATCGGTAGTTTCATCAAAAATAATGGAATAAAACCGACATTGATTAATTTTTGAAATAATTTCGGATAAAATCTGCTCTCCGCAACAGTTAATTAGGTCATTTGCAATAGTTTTACTAATATAAGTGGCGCGCGCACCTGTATTTTTTAGATGTTCTTCTAATCTCACATCACCAGCGTCAATTCTAAAACGAAGAAGGGCTCGAAAGCACCCATCTTTATTTTTAACTAAGTTCAGTTCATTATCTTCTTCTTCTTCAAACTCAAACAGCGGCCCATCGTCGCGATGACCCCTTAATGGAATGTTTTGTCGTCCGTGTAAAATAAGAGTTTTTATTATTGGAATTAACCTTTCGCGGTTTTCTAGAACCTGCTGTTTTCTTTTTTCATCCAACATGTTTCTAACATCCAGTTCTGGTTTTTCATAGGTGGCAAGAAAATTATTTGCTGAAAAAAAAGTCAACTATGTATTTATTATATCATTATTGCTAATGCTTCCGATACATCCGCTATCTCCTTCAATCTCAGTTTCAGTTTCAGTTGTCTTATTATTGCCAAGATCCCTTGATGGTCCTGGTCCAGAAGCGATGGCGATTGTTTGGCTGATGCTGATACTATCAGTGCTAGCCTTAGAACAAGAACTTATTTCAATGGAATTTTGTGATTGTGTGGTGGTGGTATTAGAAATCTCCGCCTCATCCTCACCACTCTGAACACTTCTTATTCTTTTGAAATAATTAAGGACACTATTTGACGGTCTCTTGTTGGATTTACCCTTACCCGACATTATCTATCTAAAAACTGGAATGGAAAAAATACTAAAATACCTACATGTAAAATGATAGACTTACTCTTGGTAAAATTGATTATTCTGAAACACAAATATTCGAATTTTCCAACCTACAAACACAAGACAGTTTTAACCAAACTAACAACACTTCACTAATATGGATTTACTATAGGACGAACGATTTTTATTGCAGAATTGTGCAACGTGCAACGACTGCAACGACCTTGTCGAGCGAGCATCGCAAACGTCAAACGATAACGCGCGCAGAGTCACACGCCCATTTCGGCGTTTTTCCGGATTTACGTCATCCGCAGACGATTCGCTCCCAGCTCGCTGCTGCCAAACGTATTTAAAAGTATTAAAAATTTGGAAAAATAGCAAAAACCATATGGAATTTCATGTTGGATAATGCTTGATGAATATGTTTGTGTTTTCGTTAAAGGTTTTGTTGTTGCGTCGCTCAATAGGGGGGGGCGCGCGCCCCCCCTCTAAATCCGCCACTGTTTTCCAATAAAAATTAGTTACGTAATGAGCTCATTACATCACTGTACGCGGTAATACAACTTATTACGTTACTCAAACAGGCTAAAATGAGTTACGTAATAAGCTCTTACAGTGTAGGTTGTACATAAACTTATTTATTATTATTATTATATTATTAAACATGCTCGACTAGATGTAGCTTACCAAAATTCTGATTTGCAGGGCAGTTACGATCATAGCTTAGGTAATTATTATTTTTTTAATAGCTTATTGCTCCACAATAGTCTACTGCCGAATGACGAATATAAAAATAGATAGGAAAAGAAAAGTACAATAGCTTGTTTACATTCACGGTTGTTCTTGAGGAATTTTCGTGTGTGCCTGCAGCAACACTCAAATAGTGCCACCTAATGAAAAGTGATGGGACTGAGAAAGGATTTTTTGACTTTTTACCCATTTCTTTTTATTACGTAATTAAAAGGAGTAAAATATAATAGTCGCTTTCGTTTTACACGCCGTTTTAGCTAACTTTGAGATTCTGACCTAAGTTGGCGTGGCGTTCGTTTTATTATTTCTTAAATTCAGGTTGGTCAGATTTTTACCTCCCCCCTTGCCGATGGCAAGGTTACCGCTAACCTCAAAAAGGGAAAAATTTCGATGTTTTTGACAGTTTTGGCTGTGGTTAAGAAACAATAATTAACAAAATTAAGGATTAATAATGTACCTAGCAGAATTCAAAGTGTGCCTAAACATCCAAGTATTTTTAGTTGTGGAAACAAAATCAAACTGATAAGGTTATGTTATCTCTCTTCTTTGTCTATTTTCTTAGGGAGTATTGAGTAAGGGTAGTAGGGAGTAATTTGAAAAAGGATAATATCCAATATCTAATAAATGTGAATCGTGCCAAATTTTTCAAAGTGGTGCCACCGTGCATTTTGCGGGCGAAAAGTGCCACTTTTGGCACAATTGTGCCCTTTGAACAACACTGTTTACATTACCATCTTCACTTGCTGAAATGCAACAAAACACCAATTTCAGATTGTTTCGAAAATGTGATGAAAAAGCTTTTGAGAATGATCAATATTCGAGTGGCAAAAATTGCCAAAATTACTTAGTGCGAAACAAATATCATTTTCTTATGTAGGTACCCACTGTATACTTATTATGCATCAGATAATATGTACCTGCTGGTATTACTATGTAGATATACAGGGTGACTGGTAAGTGGACGTATTCCTTCGAGGAGGTGAAAGTAGAGCCCATTTGCTACCGATTAAATATCATTTACCTCTATACCATTCTCAATGGTATTGGAGATATTCTTTATTTTTATTTTTAAGAAATTCACTTTTTTGGGAGGTAAATATTTAAAATTGACGAAATAATAAGGAACATACCTTATTTAGGTAAATGTTAACACCAATATTTGACAACATTTCTATTGTAACACTTGGTATTGAGAACAAATCGAGAAATTTTTTCTTCATTATTGGTTATCTTACGAATAAATTATTTACGAATAATGTCACCCGGCAGGGAATAATGACGAGTAGCGGGATTAATGGTCATTATTGCTCAAAAGTGTCAGTGTCAAACGTGTAGTGCTTGTGGATTTGTATTGAAATAGATGAAATTTGCTATTAAAAATCTCAAATAAAATAATTTGTCGTAAATAAAATAGAGTATACTCCTCGCAATAGTGGCTATTATTCCCTCGGAATGTTACTCCCTCGCCGTTAACGCGGCTCAGTTCGTAAAAATTCCTCGGGAATAATAGCTATTGACTCGTGGTATAATCTACTATTATTTAATAACAAAACAAAAGACTAATTCTGAAATAATGTGCCTTATTCTGAAGACAATAATATCGAGAACTTTTATTAATAATTTGTACGTTTGATGTAGGTACTATGAAATTTTCGAAATTCTTAAGCATAAACGAACCATTAGTTTAAAATTTGACAAGAAAACTTAAGTTTAAACCGAAATAATTTAATAGTTAATATTATTGTTTCAATAATTTTCAATGCTAATATTTGTGTGAGTGTATCAGCTTATAATTTAAAAAGCGACATTTAAAATGGCTTTTATTATTTTCCTTAATTTCAAATATTTACCGCGCAAAGAAGCGAATTTCTTGGAAATTCAAAAAGAATAAATATCTCAAAAACTGTTGAGAATAGTATAGAGGTATAGTGAAATTAATTAAACAGTGTATGCACGTGATCAAAATTAATGACATAAGCACGTCGCAATGTTGCCGCTATTAACTTTCGTTTTACTTTGACATACCATGTGCCGGTACTTTTGCTCTCATTTGACAGTCGTTAAAAATAATCAGTGGTTTGAATGTGCTCTAACCACATCATACTTATATAGACCTTGGCCCATGCAAAACTTTGACAACGTATCAAATTCGTTAACGGATAGCAAAAGTATCGGCCCTAGGTCTAGTAAAATTTGTTATCACTAAAGCAAACAAACATCGATTTTTTATATGTATAGATAGTGTATTATGAACACAATCTAAAAAAACTACTCACTTTGATAGTATCAATATACTTCACCTCTCTAACGCTATTTAATGGCAAAAAGGGGCCCCCATTATCTCGTTCCTGTTCAAAGAAACTAATTAAAGACACAACGAGTTTCTGACTCTGACTATTCAATAACTTTGGCATTTTATAGATACACAAATAGAAATAATTTCAAATTATTAAAATCAGTAACCGCAGATTTGCAGCAATATTTGGCAACATAACCCATGAGTGCCAAACTGAATGTCATTTTATCGGCCGATTCGGTTAAATGCCAACAGTGTTCTGTCTTTTTTTAACTAAGGTTAAATAAAAAGGAGAATGAGCTCTCAGCTTGAAACGAATTTTCTTCTTCTTCTTCTTAACTGAATATTGGCTCTGCTCCACAAGGGGCAATTTGCCAGCACATTTGTTGGTATCCAGAGAGCTGTCTGGCTCTAAGCCATGCTCCGGACGCTGTACTTTCAAGGTCTTCGAGATTTTACTGCTGCTATCTTTATCTGGTTTATGGAATTTATTTTCTTTCTTCCTGTGAGTTGAGGTTGTAAACACATAAAAGGATGACACAACACAGGTGGGGAGGTTGTTTTTTTTTTTTTTTTTTTTTTTTTTTTTTATTTCTAAAAAGGAAATTTTTTTGGGATATTTTTAATTTTTTTTTTTTTTTTTTTTTTTTTTTTTTTATTTTTTAAGAATAGTCTTTTGTTCATGATATTGAGTGATTGTGGATGAGTGTGTTGCTGTTTCAATGTTTTTGGATCGTTCAAAATTTTTGGAAGTGCTTACAAGTTTATTTTATTGTAATTGAGAAAGGAAACCAGACTTTTAATTGTGTTAGTATTTAAATTTCTTAGTGCAGTAATCATTGAAAGAGGTGCCGGATGTCCGGACTCCATGATTTGCCAATACATGTCCACGTTTACTATTTTATTAATTGGGCATTCAAAGAAAATGTGATTTAAATCTTCGATCTGGCCGCATTCGCAATTTGGGGAGTCTTTTTTGCCTATTCTGTGCAGGTATTGGTTGGAAAGGAAGTGTCCGGTTCTCATTCTAGTTATTACGGTAATGTGTCATCGATCTATGTAAGGGAATTTTTTAAACCATGTTGACCTAGGAAAGCTGTCTTGTACAAGGGCGTACCACTTGCCTTTTTGTTTGAGGGAGCTTTTCCAAGCCAACTCGTGCTCCTTCGAAATTTTTCCTTTGATGGAGGCCAAGATGTTATTTTTGTTTAGTGGTAGGTTTTTTGGAACCTGAAGTTTTTTTCCAATATAAGCCAACTTGTCAACTGTTTCATTGCCAGGGATTCCCGCGTGACTGGGAATCCATGCCAGTTTAATGTCATAGCCTGTTTCATATGTTGCAATCAATAACGCTTTGGCTCTGAGGGCCAGGCTACTCATATCCGGATTCATGAAGTTTTGATTGAGGATGTCTATTGCGCTTTTAGAGTCTGTGAATATGATTGCTTTTTTGATGTTTCTTTTGACTGTGAATATGATGGCTTCTTGTATGGCTACTATTTCAGCTGAGCAGATGTCGAACCCATCTGGCAGTCTGCAGCTGAAGTTATGTTTTAAGGAGGGACAGTGTATTCCAAAACCAGCTTCATGATCCTTTTTTGATCCGTCAGTATATATGAAAATATAATCTTTTCTAAACTTTTCTGTGTTGGCCATGAATTTAATTTTTGCAGAAAGATCCCTTTTCCCAATATTGACGTTGATGGTGCAGATATTCCTTATTTGGGTTTCGTATTTTATATTGTAGCATGGCAAAATATCAATTTTTTCTATTTTGTTCCTGTAAGGGAAAAAGTAGTTAAAAGCTTGGACCAGGTAGGGTATGTCCTTTCTTCTCCAGTAATTTGCATTATTCATGTAATGGATTTTGATAGCTTTGATCAATGGGATGATGGGGTGTTGATGAATGTTAACTGATTTGGTGAAAAACTTAATTCCCAACCACAACTGCCTGAAATTGAACTCCATTTGATTGGATTCTGCTAAGAGTGCGTTTGTTGGAGTAGATTTGGTGCATCCAAGGACTATTCTCAGTGAGTTGTATTGAACGGTTTTGATTTTGTTAAAGTTTTTTTTGTTCAGGTTGAGGAGAAATGCCCCGTATTCTAAATGGGACATAACAATTGCAGAGTGTATGTTTAGCAGAGTCTGGGGGTCTGCCCCCCACCCCACCACACTTTGCCAAAGGTTTTCAAAATATTGATGCCTTTCCCGGCTTTTTGAGTGACATATTCGATGTGTTTATTCCAGTTAAGTTGACTATCTATTATCATACCCAAGTATTTAATGGAATCTGAAAAAGCTAAGTGTTGATGTTGAATAGTTATTGGAGGGAAAACCCCGTTCCTTTTGCCTTTGGTAAAGAGCATTGGCTCGCACTTTGTTGGGGATAATGTAAGTTCATTATTTGTGAGCCAAATATTTATTTTTTCTAGAGCTGCATTCATCTTGTTTATGAGAATGGGAATATTTTTTCCTTTTGTAAAAATGGCGATGTCATCTGCATATGCCATAGTGATTATTTCCCTGTCCAATACTTCAAAGATGTCCTTCATGTATATGTTGAATAGAATTGTGCTAAGTGGTGAGCCTTGAGGGAGTCCTTTGGATGCATGTACTGGTCCAATTATGTCGTTTTGGATACTTCTGATGTAGAGGTGTCTATTATTTAATATTTTGAATATGGTGTTGCAGGTTTCTAGGGGAATATTGTAAGATATAAGTTTTTTGTAAAGTTTATGAACGTTAACTGCGTCAAATGCTGATTTGATGTCCAGGAATATGGCCACGACCGCCTCATTTTGTGCAAAAGCTAGATTGATGTAAGTGATGAGATATGCCAGGCTGTTGTGTACGCTGGATTTTTTCCTAAATCCAGTTTGGAACGGAGAAAATGCTTTTTTATTTTCCATCTGCCAGTCAATTCTATTTTTTAACATTATTTCCATAACTTTGAGATAGCAGCAAGCCAAGATTATAGGTCTGTAGCCTTCTACAAGGTCCGGGTTTTTTCCAGGTTTGTTTATTGGCATTACTAGGTATTCTTTCCAGGCAGCTGGGAGGTCTTTTCCACCCAGAATGCTGTTGTAAATGTTTAGAAGGGCTTCCTTTGCGTTGATGGGAAGATTTTTTATCATGGAGTAAGAGACTTCATCAATTCCAGGGGCCGAATCTTTTTTATTCCTTATGGCTGCATTAAGTTCATGTATATTAAATTTATGTATTTTTGTAGTTCTTTTGATGTCGAATTCTGGGACTATGTCTGTGATTTCCATATTATTTAGGATTTGCGTTCTTAGGGTGTTGTTTGGCGTTTTGACTTTTTTCGTTGAATATATTCCGGCGAATTTTCTGATTTTGTTCCAGATCTCCCTGACCTCAGAGTTTCTGTTTAGGGTCGCAGCGTAATTTAAAAATTTTTCTTTTTTTTTTCTTTTAAAAAATCTTCTACCCTTTGCAATGGTATGTTTCAGGTTAAGATAATTTTCCATGGAGGGCTGGCTATTGTATTGATTTAGAGCCATTTTTCTTTCTTCTATTTTGAGGCTACATTCTTGATCCCACCAGGGGTTTCCTGTTCTGTTTCTAGTGTTTTCCGGCGTTCTGGGAATATGTTGGTCTGCTGCCTTTTGCATTATGTCATTCAATGTATTGAAGTTAAGGTTTTGGTCTGTATTTTTTGTTGTTTTATAAATATCTAAATAATATGGAACCCATTTTGCTTTTGTGAACTGTCTTTTGGGTAGGTATGTGATTTTAAAATCCGATTTGGAGAGTCTGGAATATTGGTTGAATCTGATGATTGTGGGTAAATGGTCACTGTAACCAGGTTCCTGTGTGACTGTCCATGTGCAACGTAGTGCTGTTTGCAAGGTTGCAATGGAGAGGTCCACAGGACTTGGTCCCTCGTCGGGTGCTCTGATTCTTGTTGATGATCCGTCGTTCAAAACAGACCAGTAATATTCCGATAAAAATTCTACGATTTGTTTGCCATTGATATTGATCCTTGTGCTACCCCAATCTGGGTGGTGAGCATTAAAATCTGCCATGATAAGGGTTTCTCCTTCTAATTGGGAGGTTATGTCTTCAAGTATATTTTTCAAGTTAGGGATTTGATGAGCTGTATAGCATGTCATTATGTTCAAGTTATTAATTTTAATTATTAAGAGTTCCAGACTGTCATTTTGTATTTTAATCTCAGTGTAGATATAATTATTTTTTATACATATCGCTACTCCCCCATAACCGTCATAGCGGTCGTTTCTTAGAATATTATAATTTTTAATATGAAAAGGGGTTTCTGGTTTTAGCCAGGTCTCATTTAGGAGTATTATGTCTGGGTCGTGGTTCCATAAACAGCTGATTAGGTTGTCCCTATTGTGAGTTATACTTCTGGCATTCCATTGCAGGATTGTTAGCTTATGGGTGTAGGTCAACATGGTTTATTTTTATTTATTTATTTTTCTTTTTTTTTTTTTTTTTTTTTCTTTTTTTTTTTTTTTTTTTTAAATGACTTGTGTGGTTAAAAATCTGAATCTTCGTAATCCATATTTGGATTACTTTCCATTATATGCTGAAGGATACTATACAATTCTATCTGGGTACTTTTATTTAGGTTAATGATAAAATCAAAAGTTTCATCTTTATTTAGTTTGTCTATGGATTTAAGTGCACTTTCTGGCTTTTTTTGTGATGAGGTTGTTGGACGGTTGAATTTTGTGTTGCTAGAGGTTGATGGGATTGAGGGGTCGAATTGAGAAGAATTTCCTTGGAAGTTTGAAGAAGTTCCTTGTAGGTTTGAAGAGGGTCTTTTGAAATTTGAAGGGATACTTTGGAGATTTGTGAATGTTCCTTGGGGATTTAATTGTGACCTGGAGTTCGGAAAGAATAACTGTTCGTTGTGGAGCCTATGGTCGTATCCTGGTTTTTCTAAAATTCTTTTTTTGGTAGGGTTTACTAGTGCGTGTTGGTAAGATCTTTTTGAGGATTGGTTGCTGTTTTGGGCAGCAAACCTTCGTTGGTTAATAGGGATTGAATTTTCGTTCTTATTTCTATTTTCGAACGGTTTAGGGAAATCTCTAGGGTCTAGATTAAAGTTGGTGGTTTGGTTATTTTTTGGAATTAGTAAGGCAGCCTCATAGTAGGAAATGTTTTCGAAAACCATTGTTTTTTTAATTTGTTCTTGTCTTTGGAATTCGGGACATTGTTTTGAATTAGATCGATGGGAATCGGATTTGCAGTGATGGCATTTTTCATCACAGTTTGTGTGGGGAATATTTTCTGAAGTAATAGGTTCTGCGCATTGAAAACACCTTTGTTTTCCTCTGCATAAGGTTCTCGTATGACCGTACAAGAAACAATTGTAACATTGTGTTACCCTAGGAATGTAGGGAGAAACTGGCAACTCTAATCCGTACAAATCAATATACCTTGGTAGTATTGTGTCATCAAAAGTAACCAATATTGAGTACGTGGGTACGTAATCAAAATTTTTTGAATTATCTTGTACAGAAGATGAATTGTTAATTGGGGATTTTTTATTCACTCGCCTATTTAGTCTGGTCACATTTTTTATTTTGTAATTTTTAAAAGCGGAATTTACTCTGATATCATTTTTTAAAGTTTCAACATCAAGTTCGGTATCTACAGACCTAACAACCCCTTTACAGGAGGTATAGTTAAATGGAATTGAGACCCTAAGGCCTTTTTGTTTTATTAATTCATTATGTAAAAATTCATTGGCTGCCTCATGGCTTAGAAATTCGACACCTATTTTGTTTCTGCCTAGCGCTTTGATTTTTTTAATATCCTTCAGCTTTAAGTCAAAAATTTCTTTTGCTATCTTAATTTGTGAAAAATTTCCTATGTTTTGTTTATTAGATTCGACTGTAAGTAAAAAAGTCTGATCATTATTATTGTAAGCCCTTTCATATCTTGGACGATCTACATTGGAATTTTTATTGTTTAAATTGTTTATATTTAGTTGACCTTGGTCAATGGTATGTACAAAAGTGGAATTATTACTATTAATATGTGTTTCCTCTATATCAGGATCTAACGGCGGGGGGTCGTCCCCCCCTGTGACACTCA
This sequence comes from Ceutorhynchus assimilis, assembly GCA_917834065.1. Taxonomy (NCBI): domain Eukaryota; kingdom Metazoa; phylum Arthropoda; class Insecta; order Coleoptera; family Curculionidae; genus Ceutorhynchus; species Ceutorhynchus assimilis. The sequence continues at coordinate 24,920,630 of OU892282.1, read as the reverse complement.
TTGTTTAAGGAAAATTAATAAATGCTTTTGTTAAAATGAATTGAAGTGATTAAATGAAAAATGGGATGAAAAGTGTGAATGCTAATGTTAGTAGAACTCACCAATCCTCTTGAAGGGCAATTTTCACCGAGATTTCCGAGAACGTGGAGATCGAGCAGCTGCATACACCGAGGTTTCAACAGCAAGTGAAACGAATTTTAATTTCTTACAAACTGCAATTGGCAATAATTTCGACGTCATTGATCACGTGCATACACTGTTTAAATAATTTCACTATAAATGAAGTTTAATCGGTAGCAAATGGGCTCTACTTTCACCTCCTCAAAGGAATACGTCTACTTACCAGTCACCCTATATAACTTTTCAATTAATTCACATACTGACCAAATATACATACGTCCAATTCAACGACGTCAAATGGACGCTTATAGACGTCTTAATACAGGGTATTTTTTTTGAACATGGTACTTTTGAACCTGTTGGTTCACGTCATAGTCAAATAAACGTCCACTACGTGAGTGACATCCCAAACAAGGAAACATGTCATATTTTGCAACCTCTTTCCGACGTCGAACTTTGCTTAATCGACGTAAATCTATTTAAAATGGACGTCATGATTAACATTTGCTGCTTGGAATAGGAAAAAAGACCTGCTGGAAAACATCCTCTAGCATTTCGAATGTTTGAATGGATTTGGATCAGACGACTTATTCCCCTAATAACACCGATCTCCCAGAAACATCCTATTTATGTACCATTAAGGTCATGTTTCCGACATAAATGGTACATCGCTGCGATGTTTGTAATGTAACATCTCTAGGATGATTGTCCTGAAATGTTTTAGAAACATCCTTTCGAAAATATCTATCGACAAAAAGATTTTTTTGTTCTCAAAATTAGATACTTATTACAGCTAAAAAGTGGCTAACATTATTTTACAAAACTAGGTGGGACCTCAGACCGGTAGGACCCAGTATTAAATTTGCCAATTTTGTGTGATTTCTGAAAATGTCTCTATCACACACACAAACTAATTTCAAATTCCATAATATACCTGTAATGTATATAGATAAGGAACTTAATATTAATTTTGTATTGTAACAACAGCAAAATTTAATTTTTCATTCGACTTACAACTTGGAATAAAATAAAATATGTATTGATAAAAGTCTTCTCTCTTTTCAACTTTCAAACATCGTGAATATTCGTGAAGCCGAAGTGTATGGCGCAGGCGCGTGCTCAGGCATTTGTACTTGTACCAAGTAGGACACTTGTGTCTATTTCTCAACGTGACTCCTTCAGTATGCGCGTGCGCGTACTTTCCACAGAAGATTTTAAGGTTAGGTTTTCCTGTTTTGTTTTGATTCTGAACTTGTACTTGTTTCGTAACGTAACATTGTTTCTACTGACCCTAAAGGATGGAGGGAAACAGTGAAAACATTAAAAAGGGCTTATAGATAAGTAAAAGTGATTGAGTAAGTCTAATGAGAAGTAAGTCCAGAAGTGAAGATGTATCCAAATTTTGTAGATATGTATATGTCTGTACTTGGTGTTCCAAAACATTTTCAAATCAGGGCAATTTAAGCAGACATACCAAAAATATGCATGATTCGTTGGTGGCTGGAAGGAAAAAAACAATATTTCCTAGAAAAAATGATTTCTTTGTCGGCGATGCCCGGATAAACAAAATCAAAAAATTGATGCTCTTGGACTAAATTTATTCTCAATTCTTTATGTGTAGAGTTTTTGCAACAGTTTTTGCTTATCCGGGCATCGCCGACAGAGAAATCATTTTTTGAAGGAACCTCGATTATCTGTGGCGGGGACTATAGATACTTTCTTTTAGATTTTATGTGCATTTTGATTTTTTCTGTGTCAAAATAAATTTTTCACCCAAATACATAGGTACCTTTGTGTTTTATTTATTACAGATATAAATAGTTAAGGGCTAGATTGAGTTTCTTGCGCTAATTTTTTGCTAAGTAAAAAATTATCCTAAACGGGGTGGATAGAAATTCCAGAGTCAGTAGAAACAAAATTAGGGAATTTAGGTAACAACGTACAAGATCAAAATCAAAACAAAACAAAAAAACCTAACCTAAAAATCTTCTATGGTAAGTAGGCGCACGCGCATACTGAAGGAGTCACGTTGAGATATAGACGCAAGTCGGTCAGGACAGGAGGGCACGCCACCATGTCGGGTCGGCGCCGCAGCCAGCGCAGCCGCAGACGGGCAGAATCAGTAGAACGGGTCGTCCTACTCGTCCTGTGCGCTTCGCTTGTGTTGTTGGCAGTGTTGCCAGAGATGGTACAATTGTACCAGATTTGGTACCATTCGCTTTGAAAAAGTACGCTGGTACGACGCTGGCATATTTGGTACAAATTTGAATTTTTCATTTCTTCAAAATTCCCAAATAAAGTCTCGGTCTACTGTATACTAGTTCAATGTCGATGTTGTTTAATACAAGTGGAGTTCGGTTAATCCTCAGCGAGCAAAAAGATGACAGGACAAGGACAGGACCACGTGATCAGTTCTGGTTTTGAAACTTCAAATCTAAGATCACATCTGCTTCTGCGGTGTCATTTTTCAGCTCGCCGAGGTTTAACGATTTAACCGAACTCGCCTGACGCCTATGGTTTTGAATTTCTGGATGTAAATTCGATATAACAATAATTTCTGATTCGTAAATAGATGGCGCCACCAATGTAAAACTCGTTTTGTGATTCTTGGTTAGACAGTTGACGTAGTTTGTGTTCAGTTTGAGTTTTCACCAGTTTTCACTTATCATCAAATCAAAACAAAACGTACTTTTATGCGACCCTGATCAAAAATTATCCAAACATTTTCAGGAAACGCATGCGCATTTATGAGCTGGTACATTTCTATTAAATCTGGTACAATTTGTCTTTGATATTGGTACACAAAATTTTTGCTTTCTGGCAACACTGGTTGTTGGGCGGAATTTTATTTCGTATTGGCGTCGTGCTGTGTGGAGGATTTGTCAATTTGTGGTTTTTTGCTACACCTAGTTGTGCCATTTTGTGTTCGAAAGGATCTCTGCGACCTACCAGTGCTTATTAGTTGGCGAGAAAGATTATTTGTTGAAAGATAACGTCGCATAACTATCAATTGTTTAGTTTATTTAATTTCAATATGGCGTCGGTTAGGAAATTTCTAACTTTTCTGATAAATAGCCCCTAAAAACCCGAACTTCATTCTTCATTAGGTAAGAGAAAATAACCAATAATTATTTTTTGTTTTCATAGTTGATTACATTCTAGGTGTGCAAGTTGAATTGTACTTCAAGAACTTTGGATTTTGGTTCTGTGGTTGTTTTGGTTAGTTAATGGTACCTTTATGAAATTGGAGCACCAAAAAAAAAAAGAACACGCCGAACTCCCCCACTACAACATGCTGCCACTGCCAAACTATGGTTTTCGATGACATGACGGGGCATAAATACTACATTATTTAGTCAAAATTGTCCGTCGGTTATTATTAGTTGATAGATAATCAATATAAGTATGCATGTACCTTATTTTTTCAATAAAAAATGTTATTGGAAACTGATGTGCCTACTTAATTTTATAATTTTCAATTTTTGTTTTTTTTTTGGAAAAAGTTCTGACTTCCAGAAAATAGAACGAAAATTGAAAATTATTGAATTAGGTAATTTTTAATCCATAATCCTAAAATTCATTCACCTATTAAAGTCATACTAGAAACATATAGAAGATGTTTCTTACACCTGCCCCGGATGTATTAGGTACATCCCGCGTCATCTTAAAAACATCCCTGAGAGATGTTTATAGGACATCGCAAATGATGACACGGCTGTTGCCTGCAACATCCCAGGGATGTCCCCAGGAAAATAGGGACCTCCCAGGGACGTCTTCATTATCCCTGATGGATGTTTCTGGAATGTTTCTGCGATGTTACTGTGTTATTAGGGTCGCAGATGCTTTTGTATTAAAATTGTATTCACTAACATCCAATGTTCTCCAGCTTAGGCCCGGTTTATTCATCTTGAGATAAACTGGCTGGTAACTATCTGCAAGATAAATGTACAGATCTACAATCCTGTTGGTTACTGGATAATTGGTTGACCAATGGGATTACATATTGCGTTTTTATTTGTCAGATTGCATTACCTAACAGTTTATTAGAAAGTGAGTAAACCGGCTCTTATATGTATTATAAGAGGCTCTTGAAGAGCCAGGAATAGCAAAAAATTTGAGAATTCGAAGGCAGTCATTAAAAAAAATGGAGTAGATAAGTCTGATAAGTAGACTTAAGTACCTATTGTTCGTCGATTTTTAACTGATACTTGCGGTATGAGGAGCGAGAGGGTGTTTCATATGGCAAAAACAGGTGTGACGTCAGGTAACCATTGGCGTTCTAATGTAGGGAGCCACCAGCTCACATTCCGTCTGAGTATCAGATTAAAATCGACGGACAATATAGGTATGTTGTTTTTACTCCAGGCTCTTGAATTTTCTTTATGTTATGTAGAGATATTTAGAAATAAACAATTCAAGAGCCGGCAATAGACAAAAATTTAGGAAGAAACCTTTGAGAATTGAAAAGGAGAAAATTAGGGAAAATCGAGTAGATAAGTAGACTTAAGTGTGTTGTTTCTATTCCAGGCTCTTGAATTTTTTTATCTAGAGATATTTACAAGGAACAATTCTTTAGCCGCGAATAGACAAAAATTTAGATGGAAAAATTCAGAAATTTAGAGAAGAAATTTAAGGCAGATTTCTAAAAAGCAGAAGCAGAAGTATCTGTGAGAAGAAAACCATCCATCATTCGAATATTTCACAGATTTAATGGATTTGCCTAGGTATTTTCTGATATAAACTAAAAGCTTAAGCTTTCGCAAATAGTTTAGAGCGAAAACATTGCCTAGATGAACTTCCAGATAAGGATGAGATTGATCAATCCGCCGACAAACTGATGCTTGAACCAGGGATAAGGTCAATCTCTAGGGAATCCAGGAGGCTTGAAAGCTAGGAAGGCACCAGGTCGCGAGGCAGGTGAATCAGGAAAAGCCTAGAAATGCTGTAATGACCTCAACTATCATGCCCTTTTCCCTTCTGGGACTAGAACACTTCTACTAGAGTCATTGGCGTATCCAGGATTTTGGTTTGGGGGGGGCTCTGTTAACAAAAAGTGTTGAACAAAAAAAAAAAAAACGCTGCGCACAATACAATAGTCCATTTTCACTTGCCTCTTATTAGCCAATATACCGGGTGGTCCTCCGGGAATGACATCGATTGCTTATGGGAAAACTGTGAAAGGTAAAAATTTGAAAATTTGGCAACATAGCAATGTCGATGGGGGACATCCAGGTAAAATATTTTCAAGATGGCGGCATTTCCGGTCATACCGGAAGTTGATACCAACTCGGTTATTTTAAATAGAACACCCCATATATTAATGTATTTTTGGATTCTACATAAAATTCTGAGCAGATTTCATGTAATATACCCTATACCTAAGTTCAACTGTTTTGGAAATATTGACAGTTGAAAATTGACTTTTTGCAACTTTGACAAGCTGTAAAACCTAATTGGTTAATTTTAGAGGAAAACCGATTTCACATTCCTGTCTTAGATTTTGATAAACTATCATTTGACACCAACTTTGAACTTAAACGGAGATTAAATTTAACTGAAATTTTTAATCATGGATTTAATTCAAAGTTGATGTCAAATGATAGTTTATAAAAATCTAAGATAGGAATGTCAAATCGGGTTTCCTCTAAAATTAATTGTTCAGGTTTTACAGCCTGTCAAAGTTGCAAAAAGTCAATTTTCAACTGTCAATATTTCCAAAACAGTTGAACTTAGGTATAGGGTATATTACATGAAATCTGCTCAGAATTTTATGTAGAATCCAAAAATACATTAATATATGGGGTGTTCTATTTAAAATAACCGAGTTGGTATCAACTTCCGGTATGACCGGAAATGCCGCCATCTTGAAAATATTTTACCTGGATGTCCCCCATCGACATTGCTATGTTGCCAAATTTTCAAATTTTTACCTTTCACAGTTTTCCCATAAGCAATCGATGTCATTCCCGGAGGACCACCCGGTATTCATGCGCTTGTTTCCACATGTAGAAATGCCGAAATGTTTTACTAGAGTTCAACGATTATACCTATATATCGTTCCTCATTTCGATTATTGCGGTACACTGTATCATTATCTAAGTTTAACTCAAAGAGACATGCTACAAAAACTGCAAAATCGTTGCATGAGAGCAATATTACTTTGTAACAAAAGAACACCAATAAAATCCATGCTGGAGAAATTAGACCTTATGAATGTACAACAAAGATCTACTTACATAATGCTAACTTTTGTTTTCAAACTAAAACATAATATGTTACCATCATATTTATCTGATGAAGTCACTTATGTGCGAGATGTTCATTCATACCAAACGCGATCCAGTGTGGTAAATAATTTTTTCCTACAGCCGTGCGGAAAAATCGATTTTCCGCACTGATATGCGTGCGGAAAATGAGTTTTCCCGCACGGTGCGGTAAAACTTTTTTTTTTGACATATCAGTGCGGAAAAAGTTTTAAGTTTTTCCGCACGGCTGTCAATGCGGAAAAAGTTTTTCCGCGCGGCTGTCAGTGCGGAAAAAATTTTACCGCACTGATATGTCAAAAAAAAAAAGAAAAATTTTACATTTTTTCGCCTGTAGGAAAAATATTGTACCTAACACTTGCGGAAAATATTTTTCCGCACTTGTTAGGTAAATAGCTATTTCCTACAGCCGTGCGGAAAAATCGATTTTCCGCACTGATATGCATGCGGAAAATGAGTTTTCCCGCACGGTGCGGTAAAACTTTTACCGCACGCATATCAGTGCGGAAAAAGTTTTTCCGCACGGCTGTCAGTGCGGAAAAAATTTTACCGCACAAATTTTATCGTAGGCAATTCCACTCATGTATAAATAATCCCATTTGAAATGTCAAAAATCGTAGTTTGCTAGCGGATAAATAGGAAGGAAGAGAAAATATAACTGGATAAAAAAATCGGATAAATTTTCTGTTGGTGCTATCTTTACCATAGTAACAAGGGCATATTAAATTGATTTTTGAATCATCTGTCAAATTATTGTGTCACAAAAATTCACAAATTCGATCATTTTAGCTTATTAAAAGTGTTTTGTTATCTGAGATAAATACATTTTTTATTTTGATGTTACATTCGTGGAATTGCCGTACTAAATACCATTCGAGCTCAGATTTTGAGCAGGATATTTTTTTGCTTGCTCTCTCATACTTGCTTTCATGCAATTTATCTCGATCTGTTCCACAAAATCACTCGAGCTGCGCTCTCGTGATTTTGTCAGAACAGCTCTCGTTAAATTTCCTGAAAGTAAGTATTCGAGACCAAGCCAAAAAATATCCGGCTAAATCTGAGCTCTTATGGTATTACCTACGATAATACCATAAGAGCTCAGATTTAGCCGGATATTTTTTGGCTTGGTCTCGAATACTTACTTTTAGGAAATTTAACGAGAGCTGTACCGACAAAATCACGAGAGCGCAGCTCGAGTGATTTTGTGGAACAGATTGAGTTAAATTGCATGAAAGTAAGTATGAGAGAGCAAGCAAAAAAATATCCTGCTCAAAATCTGAGCTCGAATAGTATTTAGTACGGCAATTCCACGAATGCATAATCAAAATAAAATATGGAAATACTTTTTAAAATGAACAGTTATTGAAGGTACAATTAGAATAAATATTTTGCCCCTTAAAATTTGACTCTACAGGAAGAGAAAAAAACTCTGTGTTCTCAGGAATTGAATTTTCTATTTTGCTATAAATTCATCTTTAATTGTCCCAAATCGCTGCATGTTGAAAATATTTTTAATTTGATTTAAAAATACACTTTTAATAAGCTAAAATGATAGAACTTATGAATTTTTGTGACAATTATTTGACAGATGATTCAAAAACCAATTTTATATGCAATTGTTACTACGGTAACGATTGCATCAACAGAAAATTTATCCGATTTTTTTATCCAGTTATATTTTCTCTTCCTTCCTATTTATTCGTAGGTAATACCATAAGAGCTCAGATTTAGCCGGATATTTTTTGGCTTGGTCTCGAAAACTTACTTTTAGGAAATTTAACGAGAGCTGTTCCGACAAAATCACGAGAGCGCAGCTCGAGTGATTTTGTGGAACAGATCGAGATAAATTGCATGAAAGTAAGTATGAGAGAGCAAGCAAAAAAATATCCTGCTCAAAATCTGAGCTCGAATGGTATTTAGTACGGCAATTCCACGAATGCCTAATCAAAATAAAATATGGAAATACTTTTTAAAATGAACAGTTATTGAAGGTACAATTAGAATAAATATTTTGCCCCTTAAAATTTGACTCTACAGAAAGAGAAGAAGACTCTGTGTTCTCAGGAATTGAATTTTCTATTTCGCTATTGATTCATCTTTAATTGTCCCAAATCGCTGCATGTTGAAAATATTTTTAATTTTATTTAAAAATACACTTTTAATAAGCTAAAATGATAGAACTTGTGAATTTTTGTGACAATTATTTGACAGATGATTCAAAAACCAATTTTATATGCAATTCATGCAATTGTTACTACGGTAACGATTGCATCAACAGAAAATTTATCCGATTTTTTTATCCAGTTATATTTTCTCTTCCTTCCTATTTATCCGCTAGCAAACTACGATTTTTGACATTTCAAATGGGATTATTTATACATGAGTGGAATTGCCGCTAGCAAACTACGATTTTTGACATTTCAAATGGGATTATTTATACATGAGTGGAATTGCCGAAAATATTTTTCCGCACTTGTTAGGTAAATAGCTATTACATTAGTGATTTTCAGAGTGACACTTTGTTTAGTGTAGGCTTAAGAATTTTTAACAGTATACCCGCAGAATTGAAGCAATGGGACTCCTACTCTAGATTTAAGACTGAATGTAAAAAATATGTAAGAACTTTATAGACTTTGTTGAATACTTTTCCAGACATTCCATGTTGGGTATATTTACCTACTGGTTTAAAATATTTCATAAAATAATTTTGTAAGAGCTTTTTATTGCTAATAAAGTGTTTGATATATATACCTGTCCTTTCTTTTTTTATGAAGTAGTAAAGGACAAAAATAGGTCATAGGTTTTTGTGACTAGTTTTATGTCAGCAATGTTTGGGAATGGTTTACTAATGAGAAATTCGGCATCCTCGCATGTTTAGGAAAGTGACGTCCCTTTCCTATCCCGCGTTTTACAGCAGTTTAAAAATTCGATTTTCAAATCTTTTTATTTTCGAAAATTAGCGTTTTTTGGGAAGAAAGTATAGTGATGGTATCAAAATGACAGATTAATTTAAAAATTTGAAAGTTGCCTATTTTTGTCAGAATTCACCTGTAACATACCCAAATGTTACGCGCTTATTCTTTTATTTCCTACTGAACTATTATAACCATATAATACCTTGGTTACTATAATCATAAACAGGTTCTTAACTCCCAAGGGAGTTAAGGATATCATAACTCCCAAGGGAGTTAAGGATTTCCATAACTTCCGCTTTTACCTTGAATAGGTGAAACTTTGACAAAAAATAGAAATTTTGGTTTATAGTTTATTCCTTTATAAAAATGGACAAAATATAGTAAATTCAGTAGGAAATAAACTTATCTATGTACCACGGGAATTATCAGGTGTTGATAGTTTGATCCGATACGGCGTGATTTCCTTTTGCCCTTTTTGAAGCAGAGCTAAAAAAAGCCAAGAAGTGAGTTTCCAGTGATAGAACAGCTTGTTGCTCTCTATCTTCTGTGTAGCTACCGTGTTTCTTGAGTATCGGTGGTTCTTGCGCGCTGCCTTTTGCCAGGGTTTTGTATTGCCTGGCTGCTAATAGACTTTCTTTGATGGATTCCAGAAGTCTCTGCAGCTTTTCTGTTTGGCTTTGCTTATTTCTTTGTTGTACTCACTCAGTCATCCTTTTAGAAACTGTTCAAACATTTTTTCTGTAGGACCTCTCGATACAGCACGCATTGATTGGTTGAATGTTGATAGCAATATTATAGGAGTCCCCTATTTTTTGAACTTTTATAAATATTAATATTTTTTTAAAATATTTTTGAACTTCACATGTCGAAGGAGAAGTATCTATTAAGTTGAGCTGGAACAATTCTCAAGCCATAGGATACTGACAAAGTCTGAAGGTCAGTCCACCGAATCTCAAGGGCGTAGATACTTTACATTTCTGGGGGGGGGGGGGGTAAAGTCAAGGATGGCCGGGGGGGGGGGGTTCCTTAGTACTATTATTTAAGTAGTTACATACTTTTTTTAATTTATAATGCTAGTTTTAATCAGTTTTTTTGACAATTGACAGATGACACATCACTAAAAATCTACCAGCCTTATTGGCTGAGTTCGTTCGGCTTTGCACTATACGGAGCGGAACGGTATGAGCATGGATATTGTGACGTCATAGGTAGGAGTGAGCTCTGAACAAGTGTACGTAAGCCGAACGCAGATTGAAGAAAAAAAACAACAGAATGGTGTAAATGGCCAAATTCATGTTCTGGGAATGTACTCAGAGCTGTCAAAAATACTAGTTACAAGATAAATTACTTTTGGAAAAAGTATCTGAAGTTACTTTGGGTATTTAGTTACTCATTTAAAAAAGGATCTTCAATACGCATCTTAAGTTACTTTTCAAGATACTTAATAAGATACTCATTAAGATACTTTATTATTAGTTCCAAAAGCTTTTGCTGTTCAGTTTATTTGGTCCACCGGTTTCAGATTCAATTTTAAAAACAAGAATTTTTATAGTTTAAAATTCGCAAATTCGAGAATTAGGTTTAAAATCGCAAGACATAGAAAGTTATCACAGTTACAATCAGAATTCATAGTTACCTTTTTTTAGAATATAATGGATAAATCGTGACGTGAACTATTGAAGTACATCGTCTATAACTCTTTTGTTGAATAAGTGTACACTAACTTTACAGAGCGGCTGGGTGAGTAGGTACAAACGAATATTTACATATAACGTAAGCTTGATGGTTCTTGAATCTTGAAGTTTGAACCAGTTTTATCTTTTTGGGTAAATGTCTCAAGAAACTTTTTTCACGGAACTAATACTTTTTGTTAACTTAGATTTAGATTAGACTTTTCAGCATCTACCTACTTCTAAGTATCTGAGATACTTTTTGGTATCCAAGATAATTTTTCAAGATACAAGTTACAGATCCTTTTGAAAAGTAACTAACGGGTCAATTCTGTGCAATCTGTAAATTTCTATAAGTCTATAGACACTGCAAAACGAATCGATTGCCAAACACTCGATCGGAAATATGTACGATCCTATAAGATATTCTGTAATCTAATAGGAAGTGCAGAATTGCAAATTGTCCATAGGCAGCTATAGGCTTATAGAGATATATAGATTTGCTTACAGATGTGCACAGAATTGACCCATAATAAGATACTAGATACTTCCGCCAAAAAGTAACAAGTATCTAAGTCAGTATCTTAGATACTAAAGTAACTAAGATACTCTAAAGTTAATAATATACTTTTTCCTGACAGCTCTGAATGTACTAGACTTAAATTGATTCAGTGTTAGTGTAAAACTGGGGCAGCACTGCTTTTACTAACAGAATACAGTAATAGATAATACAGTTTTCTAAAAATAAATTTATACTCATTCTAGCAGCTAGCTTTCCAACTTGCAAAGAACCAAGAACAAGAACAAAGAATTTGTATTTGACAATGATATTTTACTTAACCCGGAAGCCCCAATATTTTTCATCTAATAAAATATTAGTTTTTTTCAAAATTTACCAAAAAAAATAGAGATCTGGGGGGGGTAATTACTCCCTCTACCCCCCCATATCTACGCCCTTGCCGAATCTTGATGACATAATAAAAAAAAAACGAACCAGTTACCAGAGATACCTACTTATCTATGCTGTTGATTATTATTCCAACACTTGTATGAATTTTATGCTATTCTACCAGATTCTCAGTTTATTTCATCCCAGTAGTAAAGTATTGAAATTTTGAAAGCGGACCGACTGAGAAAAATAAAATGTAATTTAAAGAGTTTTTTTTTAATGACGACCATTCATCACTTCTGCATAGTCATATGTACCTAATTATGATAATTATTCAATTATTATAATATGTATGCAATATACAAATACATATATTATATATATTTAATTAAATTAAATTTTTTTATTGAAATTAACTAATTTAATTGCAATATTAATAAACAATTATTGGAACATTATTTATTTTTTAATTAGGTACACATTTCATCAATAATTATAGTTATTTTATTAAACATTATCGGCTGTTTTAAGGACATTATAGAGAGAGAGACGAGACCCAATAAGTAAAATTAGCCTTCTAACTAGTCTAACTGGATTTGAGTAGGTACCCATTGAAGTTAACTTTCAACTCCAAATAGGTAGGTACCTATTCTTTGGTATTATATATTCGCCCTGTTCAAAAAAGCACTATCATATTTTTATTTAATTATGAAACCTCCAGAAAATGCATAAAACTGAATCTTATAGATATAAAGTCGGGAGTACAATTTAACTAGAATTCTTTTCTGTTTTTACCAAGGTATATCTGGTCTCTGGTCTTAAAAGCTTAAGTGTCTTGGGAGGACAACAATGGCAAATCGGCTCGATATAATCCTATTTGGAGCAACGGGATTCACTGGAATCCATTGCATTCCATATATTGCTAAACATGCCAAAGAGAATGGTAGAAATCTGAGCTGGGGAGTAGCTGGACGAAACGAAGAAAAACTAAAAGCTGCTTTGAAGGAAGTCGGTGAGAAGTTAGGTAAAACATTTAAAATAATTCAAATTCCAAATAAACCATGATTGCTATTTACAGAAGCTAGTTTTGATAAAATCCCCATCATAATTGCCAGTGTGAATGACTATGATTCTCTGGTAAATATGGGCAAAAGAACCAAACTGGTCATAAATTGCTGTGGACCTTATCGCTTTTACGGAGATGTGGTGGTTAAGGCTTGCATCGAAGCTGGAGCTCATCATCTTGATGTTAGTGGCGAACCAGAGTATATGGAAAGAGTTCAGTTAGAACAGCATGATGCTGCTTTGGAAAAAGGCAAGTACCTAATTGTCAATATTGTACTCTTGAGTTGTATTGTAAACAATTTTTAGGAGTCTATGCCATTAGTGCTTGTGGTTTTGACAGTATCCCTGTAGATTTAGGAATAGTGTTTCTTCAAGAAAACTTTGAAGGTACTTTAAACAGTGTTGAAACCTATCTGCAGACTTGGAGTGAAGGAGAATCTTCAGGACCATCGTTGAATTATGGCACTTGGGAAAGTGCTGTGCAGAGTGTCGCTAATGAAAGCGAGCTGCGCAATATAAGGAAACTTTACAATGAAAAAGTTAAAAGAACTCCAACTTTTCCACCAAAAGTACCACAGAAACTTGTCCCACATAAACCTAAAGTTGGTAGTGGTTGGGCTTTACCATTTTTAGGGTCTGATAAATCAGTTGCCCGCAGAACCCAAGGATTTTTTTATGAGAATGACAATGTTCGTCCTGTGCAAGTTGCGACTTATTTTGTTTTACCATCAATGTTGTATGTTATTGCAGTCATGATCTTTGGTGTAATTTTCAAGCTGTTTCTTTCGTTTGAATATGGCAGAAAGCTGTTGCTCGACTATCCTGCATTTTTCACTGTTGGATTTTTCAGTAAACAATCTCCTTCAGAAGAAAAAGTGCAAAGCACTTGGTTTTCAATTGATTTTTATGGTGAAGGTAATGAGCTAGTTTATGATTTTAACCTGTTTTTCAAATTATATATATTGTGATAGGTTGGAAGGAGAAATTGACAGACAAAGACGACCAATATTCAAAACCAGTCGATAGATGTATAAAAGCCCAAGTTAAGGGTAGGAATCCTGCATATGGCTCTACGTGTTTAGCTGTGGTTATGGCTGCAATTGTACTATTGACTGAAACTGATAAGATGGCCAACAAGGGAAAGTGAGTATATTTATTTATTGATGGTTCGAGCTCAATTTATAGTTATTAATGTTTTAAATAACTATAATAATATGAAGGTAATGATGGTTGAGGTAACAGTCTAATAATATAAACTTGGAGTGTATAATCCAAAATTTTATTAACTAGACTTAGGTTGCCTATAGGATCACATTTTCCTTGTGTCAAAATCCAAACTCAGGGCATAGATTTTTCAACTCATTTCATTTGTACTTGGTATCAAATTGATTATTAAGTGAGCGAGATATAGGTGCCTGAAAAAATTGGCTTTGGTTTGGTTAAGACCAAACCAATACTATCTTAATCTCAATACCTTGGGTAAGCCCAAGGTATTGAGCTGTACAACTTGACCCTGTGCAACTCTTCCACTTTAAGCAAGCCTAATTTCCTGGATAAACCCTAATATCACCAAGTGGATGCTCCTCAATAAGCCCCTGTTGTCCTTCCCTTGATACACCTCTGGCACTCCTCAAAGAAGAAGAGTGCGTTTCTTCAATTCCATGCATCTGTTTTGGAAGACAGTACCTATACAGTTGTAGCAAAACGCCCCAAGTACTCTATGTAATTAGTTTGATGGTAAATGGCGAGCGGTATATTGATGGTGTTTATTTCCTTGGAGCTGCTACCTATAAAATTGTGGAAGGATCTATTTGCAGAAGAGAGAAACAAACTTTCGAGGTGTACTAAATTATATTTTATTATAGGTACATAAAACCAAAAATTTTTAATCAGCAAAATATCTTCCAATTCTGACCGCCTCATCTATTTTTATATACTATTCAATTACTTCACATCCGTTCAAAGGTCATTATTACGGACCACTGAAATATCCATACAAATAAAGAAACGCCCTATTCCTACTATTCCTAATAACTTATAAGTTAACTCATTTCAACACTTCCGATTCATTCCTATAAATTCTTTAAAATTTCTAAGTCCTTTACTGACTGCTTATGAAAAACCCAAAATAATTACCTATTTGTTTATTAATATGGGTATTACTAACTTATTCTTATAAAACCTTACAATAATTTCTACTTGAAAAATAAAAACCCTAATTCAAAAGTCATTTCATGAGCAATAAGTTTCCTTTAACAACTTTCCAATATTTTAAGACAACAATTCTATTTCATGAACATCAAGTTTCTTTTCAAAATTTCCTATTCCATTTAATAGTTTATTTAATCAGAACAAATTCTATTTCTAAATCCAACTGTTTAATTCATAATTCCTACTCAAAATTTTATATTGTTCAGTGCATTATAAATTCCCTTCATATTTTCTTTGCACAATTAAATTAGAATGTCATTATATCTGAAGGCAAATAAAGTTATGCAATAATGTTCCATAGTCAAAACACTCGAGTTATTATTATTAATATTTATGCAATAAAGTTCCAAAGTTAATTATTAAGTCAAAGAGTTTTTCTAGTAAAAATCACTCAAGTTTTTAGGCATTAAAAGACATTGTTAATTCACTTCTTATCATTCAGAATCATTGATAAAAGTCAGAAAATTATTAACCACTAAAGTACTTACATTTAACTTTTCACACGTAAAATTACTTAATTAATTACTCAAAATCTTCTAGAGCCCGCACATAATTTTGAACGAATTTCAAATGTTATTTCTTTCACGATTTTCCGTACTTTTCCAAGACCTTTTCCGAGGCCATAAAAGAACTTTTCGCGAATTTCAACCGGACAGACTCATTTGGTACTATAGACTTTAACTCAAACTGGACTGGACTGCTAACAACTGGCAACTGACTTCCACTTCTAAAACCGCCTGTTTTATATTTTTCGATTCCCCCGCAAAGTATTATTCATTATCCCCCAAAATCGTCAATAGGCGGTCGTTTGACCATCAATCAATAAGACAATCCCATTGGCCGACCTAGATATTATCAAAAATAATGATGCGATCTCCTTCAAATTTTTGTCATCTTTATATGCTTAAAAATTCGAAAAATTATGTCGCAATATCCTGATTTATCGGGGTCGATACATTGGTTCAAGAATGTGAGGATAACACAAACAAGCCGACACACGTGTGCCATAAATCATGGATTTTAATTACATAAGCCTCGCTTAAAAAAAGTTCATTGATCGGATGTTAGGATGACATCACGCTGGAGGAAATATTATAATTTCGAATGTATTTGGGGTCGCGTTAATTTGTTCCATGTTTAATTTATCGATACTGATTTGGAAATAACGGAAATTCAATTTTTGATTATTTGATATTAATTAAATAATCAAAATCAAAGTTGAAAACAAAACTTTAAGCAGAATAATTTAAAATACGCATAAAAACATATTGAAAACAAACTTGCTTTACCGCCATGCCATATTGAATTTTCCTTTTTGACAGATGGATTGAATTGCCTAATATTATCTAAACCGATAAGCCTATTGCAATTATAATATGTTTTTTCTTTGTACGTGTGAGTTCATTTGGATTGTCTTTATACACTGTGGCGATATTTAGGCATTAGGGATTAAGGTTACATGTAGTGGGTAAGTTGATTTTTTGAGTTGTCCATTTCTGTATCCAGCGCGTTCTTGAAGGCGTTGACAGTTGGTGCATTTACAATAGATTCCTGAAGGCTGTTCCATCTGTATCGAGATCTGTATGCAACTCTATTGCTCAAAAAGTTCTTCCTCAAAAGCAGAGCTGGGGGCGGACTCTATAAGCTCAAAGCGAAACAATGACGTTCTTTATGGGACGCTTTGTTCGGTTTGCTATTCTATAACCCTTTTCGGGAAGAATCAGGGACTCCGATCACGAAGCCGATTGCAAAGCGAAAGCGATGAATTTTGGCTCGCGTTTTGTTTCGTTTTCCACTGGAAAGTTTTCAATTTCCATTGTGATTGGTCGATCATCGTAAAGCTAGACAATTACGGGTTATGTTATTGGTTTTGATCTTGACGATCCGTTTCAACCTCCTATCTGTTAAACCAAATGGGTCACTTCTATCTAAGAATCTAAGGTATAAACAGTCTTTTTATTCATTGTCCGAAGGAACCTCGCGTTAACCTTCAACAAATTGTACCGGCAACATTTTCATCACACAATAATATGAAAAATGCAAGATAAATAATATTGAAAAAAAAATAGGAATGATTAATTATGTCATTGAAGTTCCGAAATAATCAAAATCCAAATTTGGGGTGTTCCTTTTGATTTTCTCTTCTTTTTTACGGTTTTTGCTTAGAATATCAACATAAATCGACTTCGCTATGGTTTAATAGCTTAGTTTTGCTATATAAACGAAAATTACAGAATTCCCTGGCAGATCTTTCTTTGTTGCGTTTCTTTGAGTGGTAGCGTAGTTCTTGCGTATGGAAAATTTTGAAGAATGCCAGATTGATTTTTGTGCTGAAATAACCCGTTAGTAGTACTTTTTGAAGGTTTCAATGAGATCACCTCTTTATAGCCTTTCTCTTGATGTACTTCACGGTATGGTAGGTAGCTCAGTTCTAGAGATATCTTGGTGATCCTCCTTTGGAGTCGTTCGGTAATATCTATGTCTTCTATACAGTAGGGGCTCCATACAGCATGGTCTTATTCTAGCTTAGGACGCACAGAGGTTATTTAAAGGCTTTTTATCATTTCCACAGAGTGGTCACTAAAAGCTCTCTTTATTAAGTACACTAGGGTGTCCGCTTTTTTAGTCATGAATCCATTTTAAGTCAGAGCTAACAATAACTCCGAGATCCCTTTGTTGATTGACTTCTGCAACTACGCATGTTCCAATTGTATACTCAATTTTTGAGTTATTTCTACCGATGTGCAAAACAGTGAACTTGTTCTCGTTGAGGCTTAGCATTCATTCGTTGGTTCAATGGAACAAGCTGCGGAGATCTTCTTTCAGTTTCTGAGTGCCATGGGTTTAGATTGCAGTAAAGCTTTGTATTGTAAACAAAGTACGTGATACCAGACTGAAGGCCACTTCCTATATCACTGATGTAAATAATGAAGAGCAAAGGGCCTAAGACAAAGCCCTGGGGCACTCCACTCAATGCCTTGTGCTGCTCAGATAACACTTCACTTGCTCTCACTGTGAATGGTCTGCCTTGCAAGTAACTGGAGATCCATAGGAGTAAGCTACCCCTTACACCAAGGTGGTCAAGCTTGTATAAAAGTCTTTGGATTGGAATCTTATCGAACGCCTTCTCAAAGTCCAGATAAACTACATCAACAGCCCCTCCACTAACTACTTTTTTTGTCCACTTGTTTAAACATGAAAGCAGGTTTGTGGTAGAATAGTAGAAATCCATGTTGGTCTGCAGGAATAACGTCATTTTCCAGAACAAAATCCTTGATTTTATCGGCCACAACCTTCTCCATTGACTCACATGAAGTGCATGCTAAACTTATGGGACGATAATTTCCAGGGTTGTGTTTGTCTCCCTTCTTGTAGATGGGCGTTATAATTGCCTTGGTCCACTTGTTTGGCACTCTTCCATTAGACTGTTCATTGCCGATGAGAGTGGTTCACAAAACTTCGCAAATCTCTTCTGGCGTAAATTTGACTGATGTTATTTGGGCAACTCAACGTTGACTTCTTAGTGTTGGGAAATTTTGCACTGTTTCTCTGGTGAAGACTTTCTCAAATTGTTTCGTCAAGGTTTCTGAAATCTGCTTTGAATCTCCAATTATATCTTCGGTATCCTGGTATTTTAGAACAATATATGTAGTTTGAATTGAGTGTTCTTTTTATATAGGAATAGAATTGTTTATCAGATCTTGTGAGTTAATCCAAAGTCTAAAGATCCTCGAACAAGTCCGGTCACTCCTTTGATCTCCTCAAAAAGCCGGCTTTTTTTGCGGAAGGTCGTAAATCATGTCAGCACGCGCCGATTTGTAGATAAGAAGCAAATACGAGGGCGCTGGTCCCGATTGTACTTGGTAATGTTTTTACAGGGGGAGTTTGAAAAAGAATGTCTTTAAAGAATATTTACGTTAATAATTTTTTGGTTTTAAAAAATTATGGAAAAACTTTTTCTGCTTAGCGATTAGCATTAAATTAATTGACGGATAATCCTAATAATTATTGTTAGTCAATT
Organism: Ceutorhynchus assimilis; assembly: GCA_917834065.1. Lineage (NCBI taxonomy): Eukaryota > Metazoa > Arthropoda > Insecta > Coleoptera > Curculionidae > Ceutorhynchus > Ceutorhynchus assimilis. Next base: position 24,901,476 of record OU892282.1, on the reverse strand, counting down.
AATTTCATATTATAAAATCAGCGGTAAGTGTTACTTAACATCACGTTCTGGTAGTAACTTTGATGGAATAGCAGTTTTTAATGAAGGTTTTCCTACAAGCGTGCAGAAAACGCGTTTTCAAGCACCGATTTGCGTGCGGAAAGTATCACTTTGTCGCACAGTGTGCGTGAAAAAAAAAAAAAAAACAGACCGGCGTGCGCGATAAAAGTTTTTCCACACAGATTTTTTTTTTCGAAATTACGTTCCTCCGTTCTTTCTCTTCAAGAAAGATATTAACTTTTTGTACTGACCAATATCGACATCTTCAATGAGTTTTACCTACGAACATGTGGAAAGTGCACTTTACCGCACCGATTCGCAAATAGAAAGTAGCACTTTACCGTACACTATGCGGTTGAGTTACTTTACCATATAGTGTACGGTAAAGTTAACTTCACCGCATAGTGTATGGTAAAGTAGACTGCAAAGTGTGAGATAATAGTTATTTACCTAACAAATGCGGAAAGTGATACTTTACCGCACGCAATGGCAAAAAAAGACGGTAAAGTAACTTCACCGCATAGTGTGCGGTAAAGTGCCACTTTCCATTTGCAAATAAGTGCGGTAAAGTGCACTTTACCGCACGCTCGTAGGTAAAGTTACTTTACCGCATAGAGTGCGGTAAAGTAGATTTTGATATTTTTAATCAAAAATCCCTTCTCTTCTAGGAAAGGGATTTTTGATCATTTTTAAATTCAATCTAATTTCATTAATTAATCTGAATCGTTAATTAATTTAATCTACGTCGGTGTCATTATGACACATTTAGCATTGTCATTTGAATGTCATTAGGTCCTTCATAATAGCACTAGTGCGTTTAAGAATTCATAATGACACCCAAATTTTGAAATGAAAAATATACAAAAAGAAAGTTAGTTGCCAGAAGAACCTTTTCAATAATGCTGTCTCTATATTCGAAGAGACACTTTCGAACTCAGATTCACCAATAATAATATTATTTTCCACCTTAAAATTGAATTTATGGCACAAAAATGGACTCCAATATTGAAGCTGCCAAAGTCAAAATTCTAAAAACCAACAAGCAGGTTCTCGACTTGTCCGGGCACCTGCTAAATTTCGAATTTTAATTTGAAAAGTTTTTGCTATTTCAAGGCAAATCAAATCTATTTGAACCATTGTAGATTAAATTTTGAATGATACACGTTCGATATGAACTTTATTAATGAAACTTGTGTAACTAAACCACTCGGCTAACGCCTCGTGGTTTAACGTTACACGCGTTTCATTATGGCGTTCATATCGAACTTGTATCATTAATAACTATTATTACTGCCTTTTCTTGGAGATGTAGATGCTCATAGGTAAAATGTTGTGCCTAACACATGCGGAAAGTGCCTTAACGGCTTGACCAAACTGCGCTTGCGTGCGATAAAGTATCATTTTCCGCATTTGTTAGGTAAATAATAAATAATAAATTAAATAGTATTTTTGATACCCATTAGAATAATTATTCCATCCTTATTTATCAATCACGAATTAGATGAAATAAAATATTACCAAGAAAAACGAACTTCGATTGCTAATACGTCAATAATTGACGTATTAGCAATCGATTTCATGTACAAATAGGAAATTATTTTTATTTGTGTGTTCAAGAAGCGACATACGTTTTAAAAATTCTATACTTCTTCTAATTCCTAAAAAATCAAATTTTTGACCATTTCTTTTAGGATTAGTAGATCCAAAAACAAATAAAAAAACAATATGTCAATTTCCGCACGCTCGTAGAAGAAATATTGTACCTAACACGAGCGTAAAGTATCTTTTCCGCACTAACGGCTTGCCGCTGCGTGCAGAAAAGTATAAGTTTCCGCACTTGTTAGGTAAATAACTATTTTCGGACAAAGTGAATGAGTTTTCATTAAAGTGTGCAGAACATATTCTGACAATTCTGTTAGCCGCTTCGAGTGTTAATTTTGTGTGCTTATCTATGTTCTGCAACAAAGCCTAAAATGTCTTTCCATTGCTGACACCTTAAAAAATATATGATTGCGTTTTAATTTTATCAAATCGCAAAAATTTCGAATAAAATTTACTACACTTTTTGCTTGGCGCACCCGATATAGAACGCGATGCAAGCCACCCGGTAACTGAAGGCATAGACGAGGGTCCTCTTGAGCAGGGAAACCATAGGCTAGAAGTAGCGCGTCGGCAGGAGGGGAATTTTAGGCGACGAGCGAGAGTGAGCGGACTTGTTCGAGGATCTTTAGACTTTGGTTAATCTTATTCATATTGTTGCTTTGCTTGTTTGAGTTTTGAGTTCTATATTCCTGGTAAGACTGGGGAGTTTTGAGATTTGGGTTAGAGGTTCCTCTTCTTTTGAATTTGTTTGAACTGGTAAGGGTTTATTCACGGTTTTTGAGGATTTATTCTAGTATTACGCATGGGAATACTTTGTTGAATGATGGTGTTTATATTTGCTATACATGTGTCCATGGTACTTAGAAACTCCGTTTCGGATATTTTTTAGTTTATATTGTCGTAATTGGCTTTCCAAAAATTACGTTTCCTGATTTTCTTCGTTGAACTTGGTTTTACCCAATTGGTCACAGTCATCATGTTGTAGTGAACGCTGTAGCGCAGATAATGTTGATCGTTTCTAATTCTGGTGTTGAAATCTATTATTTCTTTAACATTGTTCTCTACGTGAAAATTTAGGAATTCTTGTGCTGGCCGATTTTGTTAGTTTAGTGAAAGAGTTTTCCAGTCTATTTATCTATAATTAAAGTCTCCTAACACTATAGTGCTGGTCGGGAATTCGAACACTTGTTTAAGGTACATACTTCAAAAGTTCTCTGTTTCTATAGGTATATGTCTTGCGGTCTGTATATGCATGCTAAAGAGAGCTTAAGTGTTGCGAGTGTGATATCCAATAAAATCGCATCAATACCATCAGGCGGTTGGAATCTCTGGTTTAATGCTACTGTGGGTTTGACACCTGCAATGCTTTCGTGTACATAAATTATAACTCCACCCCCTTTTCTGTTTTCTCTCTCTTTTCGAAATAAGAAATAATTTGGTATGCCTACCATTGCATCAGGAACGTCCTTGTATAGCCAGGACTCCGTTACTGAAATAAAAGCTGGTTGTTTAAGCAGACTTTCAACATAGAATTCATCAAACTTCGACAGAATAGAACAAGTGTTGGTGTATAGGAACAATACTCCAGATACATTTGCGTTCAGTTTTTTGGATGGCTTTGTTTAACTTTGGTTATTCTGTGAGTATCATTACAATACTTAATTACAAGATCATCCTCCCCTTTGTTTTTCCTTTCGTTTAGCTCTTTATATACTTGCTTTAGATATTTCCTCTGCGCTACAGTTTGGTCAAACTTTATGTAGTATTTTCATTTGAGAGTTTCCTCTTCCGTTTTGGAAATTTGTGAGCTACTTCTCTTGATGAAAATAAGACCTAATTGGTCGAACTCTATCAGGTATAGTCTGGCAAGTGGTAACTTGGTAGAGACGAAAGGGGGAAGAAAACTGGGGCGTTACCTAAAAATATATTTCGCAATGTTGCCTGATTTTTTCCTATTTCAAAATATTACACATATAGCAAAAAAAAAAAATGACACCAACTTGTTTATTATTTTGTTTCTAATTTCCGTCAAGTTTGGCAAAGCAGCAAATTCTTTTGCAGTTCGCCGTTTCGCTAGCCAGACAATACATATCTATCCAATCTGTAGAATGTGAACTCAATATTTTCGGTACCATTTTCCTTCAGAACTTCCAAGATGTCAGCCTTTTCCTGACAGCCTTTGATCTCTGTTTTCTGCATTAATCTCTCGGATTCCAAAAATCAGCATATTTTTAAATCTCTCTTCTCTGTCTCTAAGCTCGATTACTGTTGGCTCGATTTGGATGCTTGCATCTTTCAGGTGAGTTTGCTGCTTTAATAGAATCGGCAAACTTTTCATTGATTAATTCTTTCAGGTCATCTATTTGTTTTTTGTGACTGTTTCTCTGTTGTTTTCTAGTTCCTTATAGAATCTGTGAATATTCTTTGATATTGCAATTTAATTTCGCTTTACAATTTTTTTAATTTCTTGTGTTCTCGCTCTCGCACAAATATTTTTTCAAAATTCTCAAAATGCATAACCATTTTTTGAATCACTTTCAACTGTTTTTCCAGCTTGCTTAAGTGCTGAAATTTCTATGATGTTTTTAGTAATCTTCTTCAGACATTCCACACAAAAAAAGTTCAGCACATTTGATTAAGTAGTTGCAGCTGTGATTTCACTGGCTGATATGGATGAGCATTTTCTACAGACAACCTTCTTACACGAGTCACATGAGCAACCAAACTTCTCCTCGAGTTCCTTGTTTGTTGTGACCTCTATAAACTAGCAAATTTTGTTGCATTGTGAGCAATTTAGACCGGTAGACATTCTGAGTAGATCAAATCATCAATGCACCAAGTTCAGTGGAATTTTCCAATCAAACACTTAAAATGATCATAGGCTAGAAATATTTTCACTTACTTAGTTCAGCTAAAATACCTCAAAACCCAGAGTTATGACTTGGTGCTGGTGGCTCCCAAACTATAGTTCAAATTATCAATGTTTGTTTACTTTACCAGATGTTTATTTGGCCTAAGGACATAAATTCTCAAACACAGATAAAGATAAAATTGAAGTATAAAGCCGCGCACAGACCTAATTTCCAACGCTAGCCAACGGCACATGGGAACTATGTTGGAACGCGTGGGCTTTGGTATGTACAGCGGTGTGGACGATGTTCTCAAATCCTTTACACTGCTCTCTGATTCCAACGCCAATGACAGCACATGTGCCGTTGGCGTTGGTCTACGTTGGAAATTCGGTCTGTACGCGGCTTAAGAAATGCTTCAGCCAAGGCTTCAGCTAATAATAAAGAATTGAATTAGTCCAGAAGTTGAACCAATAGACGCCTTTGGTAGATTGCTATAAATTAATACTTACATAAAAGTCATTATGTATTTATTTTTATTTTTAGAGGAGGAATATATCCACCAGGAGCTGCATTTGCTAAAACATCTCTGATAAAGCAACTAAACGAAAACGAGGTTACTTTCAAAATATTGTCTCAGGAAGACATCAAAAATTAAAATCGTAATAATCAACATAAAAATATTTGCAGCTATTTTAACAAAGCTTAAATCACATTTGAGCTTATATTGCCTATTATTGTGAGAAAGCACATATGCTTTTGTCTCGTGTGTGTTTTATCCTAACTGTAGATTTTAAGGATTATTAAAATATTTTGCTAATCGGAAGATGTTGAGAGTTTGAAGCCGTCGCTAGAAGACTGAAAAAAAAATTAAGAAGGCTGAGAAATGGAAAACTTATTTTTTTGGAGATTATCTTTTACCTAATTACTATGTTGAATGTTTCTATATTACATTAATTTTATTAAAACAAATTATATTTATGGGAAATTACGCATTTTTATTTCAAATAAATAAAACCCCATTATTGGAACAAGATTCATAATTTCCTTGATAATTTCATAACAATTCAAGTGAATGCAAAAACATAAAATCAACTTTGTCCTTATCACATTATTATGTACTCAAAACAACATTATTTCTGTTTTCATCCTAAATTAAATGCATTATATGCTTTAAAACTATTCCAACCATCAATGCATGTATCTGTCTATGTAATGTATTGTTTCAAAAACAACTTCCACCATAATTAGTATGATAATCATCCATTCTAAGCGAATATGATGTTTATCTCCAAGATGATGAGAAAGTAGTTCTATTAGGGCTACACAGTGGTTGATTTTTTCATTCATAACCTGGTAATGAAATTCATAGAAAAATTATTAGGTAAATACAAAATTAAAGTCAACTCTTACCTTTGTTCGCTTGTTGATACAAAAATAAACACAAACTTGATTGTACAGATTTTCTAATTGTTCATTTTCCCAATAAAAATCAGGCGTGTCCAAAACATCTGAACTTAAATTGAGATAATGCCTCAATGCAAATAATTCACCGTGTTTCCTTAAGGCTTCTTGTCTGGACATTTTAATCCTTTTACCTCTAAAAATTATATACATACTTAAAAACCAAGCTTTTTTGAAACATGACATCTATACCTTTTCAAATCCTCTGTAACCTCCTCAATTTCCTCAATATATTTTTGCAAGGATGCTTCCCATATGCTCAATTTTACAGATAAGAACATGGCATTTGAAAATGTGTATTTGACTAAAGTCAAATTTTCATTTTCCATTTGGCGATTCAATACAAAGTTGCCATCTTTGTCTAAGCAACTAGGTTTACTATGAAAATCATTTTTTTAAACTTATTTCAATGCACACATAATTTTCACTCACTTTTCTTCAACTTGATATTTATAGTTCATGATTTCACTTTCAGCCTGTACCAATCTTTCCGAATAACTATCTTGTTCATATTTTCTCACAAAATTTAATACATTGCTACTTTCTAAATCGGTTATATTCCATAGAACCACACCACCTTCCCTGAAGAAGAAAATTTCTCTTGGTTCTTTCTCAACTTTATATTTTGCAAACTAAAAATTTACTCTAGCATATATTTCAATTTTTGAGTAAATAATATTATACTTACTGCATGTACGACATCATTTTCATTTGGTATAGACTTTGGTTCATATAACTCCTGCTTTTGTAAGCCGCTTATAAGATTTTCCAAGTCGTACTCCTCTGAAGTTGCAAAAGCGACTACGTTGAAAACACCTGGTGTAACTTGCTCGTCTTCTAAGGATTTCTTCTTACGTATAGGCCTCTTTTTGACTTGTATCGATGTAATGGTCTCATGGGGGCTACTGGCTAGAAATCTTGGCGAAAATTGAGGATTATTCAGGTGTTTTGTTGAGGGTTTCGGTACAAATTTGGATTTGAAGCTGCTTATGGAAAATACTGATGGTTTGGTGGAGAAACTTTGTGCGATTTGCTTGAGAGGGATAAATTTGAGAATGGAAACAGATCTATGTGAGAAATAGAAGGTCATTTTGTAGAAGAAACTAAAATACAAAACACAAGAAAAAAAGTGGAAAAGTTCGGGTTCAGTTTAAAAAAGTGTGGTTATGTTCAATTGTCATATGGCTTTCCATAGCGTTTTCGAATGGTAGAACTGGTGCAATGATCCGATGGAATTCGGATATATTTTCCAAAAAATGCCACGGAATTTCCACATTTCTGAATCTCGTATATTGGTCGGTGGTCTCAAAGCAACCAAATCCGCAACCCACAAATTATTAATCACTCGAACTTGGTTCAAATTCAGTGGTGTCCTATGCACCTGCAATTTTTCGGAAAGATAACTACGATCCAGTGGCGTATCACTTTACTTTTTATTCAACATTTCATAAAATTATATATTTAATATTTTTTTCATAGGTATTTATCAGTTTATCACTCAAAATTTGTAATAATATTAAGAATTGTGTATAACAATACAGATGGTACTCTTACTGAAAACCATTTTGGATTTCAAGTATGTAAGGTATGTAATCCATTATCTAAATCTTCAGCTTCAGTTTTGCATTCAGATTCAGATTCATTTTCTTCTTCCGTAGAACTCTTCAAAGACACTATTTCCTTTCTCCTAGGCAAAATCATTTCAAAAGCTTCTTTAAAACTTTTCCCTTCGCTAACCCTAAGCAATATTTCAAATACTTGATTAATAGTTAAAACTTTCCTTTGCTTCATCCAAAAATATTCACCAATAGGTAATTGTCCGTGAGCTATGCCTTCTTCGACAGCTTTATTATAGCATATGCCTTTGTGACCATTGTGGTCCACTAGACCTCCAATGATGTAAATTTTATTATCTTCTAGAGTTTGAATTACATTGTCACTATCGCTAGTTAAATAAACCAATTGGTCTTTGGGGAAAACATCCAAATAATGGTTTTCATGAAAATTAATATCCCAATTCTGATATCCATTATGTCTTTCCATTTCCTCTTTGCTTCTTCCCTTAAAGCCACTCAAGTGAAGTTGCATAGGTGCTAGTGCTCGTCTATTTTCAGTATAGACCCTTAAAATTTGCTTTATAGTTTTTGCCATATCTTTATCAATCATTAAATAGTCAAAACTTAAATCAATACAAACTGATATTTTACAAGGACTTGCTTCCATTTTTCTTCTTTTCAGCTCCTTACGACTTGGTCCTAAGTCGATATTATTTTGTTTCGCTAACTTGATTTTTTCTTTGATTTTCTGTTTTTCTTTCGCCCGCTTTTCCTTCTTTACATTCTGCCAATTCAGGAACTTTTTGTATTTCTTCATTTGCCTTTTTGTTAAATTCGTTATTTCAACTCCATTGAATAGTGTTGGTTCACTAGGTTCCGAGGCTTGTAAATTATTGTCTGATTGTCTGTTGGCGATATCTGTTACTTCACTATGATCCGTGGGTTCCATTTTATATCTATTTTCACTGTACTTCTATAATAAATATGTATTTTTGAATAAAATCATGAATTTGCTAAGCAACTATTTTAGTAGCAAAAATGTAGCTTCCAACCTTACTTTTTAGTTTTTACTTTCTTTTTAGGTGTTTTCTTTCCTGCTCCAGTATTGACACCAATCATTTTTTGTGCAGCTTTCCTGTTTCGAGAATTCGGGGTTCAGCGGCCGGATTATGAACATCCGATACGGAAAGATTCCGAGTGGAAGGTAAACTCGAAGCGTATACGCATCGTATTGAACGGAAAAGCGATTGCGAACACACGAATCGGCTTTGATCAGCTGTCCGCGATCACAATGGTAGAATGCGAAACCTCTCGCTGGAGGTGACGTCAGCTGCAGTCCTTTATTGTTGCGTTTACTATGCAAATGCATCATTCATCATTAATTGCATGGAATTGATGGGAAACTCGCAGTGTTTTTATGGATTATGATTATGAATATCTAAAGATGGCAACCATCTTTCGCTTTATATTCTGATATTTAGAAATGCAAAAATTAAATCATTATATAACAACCTTGTGTTTTTTGACAAACAGAGAATCATATTTATTATGAAACATTTGGCCAAGGGTGATTCTTATATTATCTATATACCGGGTGTCTACGAGATCAGTTTCGCGCTGGCATTTGGTGAGTTTTTTTTCGATGGCAAAGATTTTTGGTATGGAGTGTAGGTTTGAGTAATGTCATCTTTTGACATGTGTGTCAATGTTTGGTAACTTCCGGTTTGACCGCAAATGGTCCTAACTCCGTAATTTGGAATGGCATCCCAATAATTTTTCCACATTTTTGGTATCTGCGGTCATGATGTGTACGAAAACGTCAAATTTGAACATTTTTGAAGAAATTTCAGAACTCTGGATGAAAATTTATTTTTGAACAGGAAGTGACGGAGCGGTCTTAAAATTGTTATTTTCAACCAACACAATCGTGGAAAAATGCGAATACCGAGTTATTATCCTATGCTTGTTCTCCAAAGGTTTCCAAAGCTGAAAAAATCACATTTTTCGTGATAACTCAATGAAATCAGTGAAATCACCCGACTTTCATAACAAATGTTTTTTACCTTTTTCAAAATAAAACCAACTATGCATTAAAACTTTTTATTCATACCAGTTTTTAATTATTTTTCCAATATTTTTACTATGCATTACTATAACTGATAAAACTACTTATAAATAAACCCCTGTATTGAAACTCTGTATTTACAAATTCCCGAGATGTCAAACAATGACAAATAAACATATCTTGCCTCTTGCCCACAGATCTTGTCAATGGCTTGTCAAGAAAAAAAAAAACACCAGTGGCGAGTTCAGGAATGACACACTCAGTGTAAGTGTGACACCGGTGCGACGCAATAGCCGTTCATAAATGCTATAGGCACACCGAGTGCGCGCACTCTGTGCCGTTCAGAAAGTACTTTGGGCGCGCTCCAGGTGTCGCACCGGTCACACCATAATTTTTTGGTGTGGCTGCGGTGTGATTGTGTCTTTATGTCAACAATGTCAATGTTCCTCTCATAATCTCAATTATCCCATCAAATATAAACAAAACACAAATAAGAATTAAAGTTTGTCCTTCAAATTAAAAAAATTAACAACAAAAAAAGTAATCCTAATAGATTTTGTGAAATTTTCGAGGAGATGCTTGATTGGTCACACCAAGCGTTCAGAAATTCATACGAAAGTTGTCGTTTAACTCGTTTAAGAATTGTCATTTCAGTCACACCCATAAAATCGCACTCACACCCGGTGTGTTATTTCTGAACTCGCCCCAGCTCCTTTTGAAAAGCGTTCTTCATACAGGATACAGGGGTTCATTTATAAGTAGTTTTAACATTTATAGAATAGTCTGGCAAGTGGTAACTTGATAGAGACGAAAGGGGGAAGAAAAGTGGGGCGTGACGTAAAAATATTCACTGACACCTCAACTGACACCACCTGATGACAGCCATGTCTTTCGGTTCAGTGGCACCGAAAACACCAAGGAAATAAACCAATAAAATTATTACTTTAGTTTCGCCAATAACCACGCCACTGCGTGCTGTCGTTCAGACTCTAACCAATAGAATCATACCTCTGAATAATCACGCCTCTCCACATCCATCATTTCGCAATGTTGCCGGATTTTTTTCTATTTCAAAATACTACACATGCCCATATAGCAGAAAAAAACATGTCACTAACTTGTTTATCATTATTTCCCCCAAGTTTGGCAAAGTAGCAAATTCTATTGGAGATCGCCGTTTCGCTAGCCAGACAATAGGTAGTGCATTATAAAAATAATAAGAAAATAATTAAAAACCAACATAAATGAAAAGTTTCAATGCATAGTTGGTTTTATTTTGAAAAAGGTAAAAAACTCTTGTTGTGAAAGTTGGGTGATTTCACTGATTTTATTGAGTTATCACGCAAAATGTGATTTTTTCAACTTTGGATGCCTTTGGAGAGCAAGCAAAGGATAACATCTTGGCACTCGCATTTTTCTACTATTGTGTGGGTTGAAAATAACAAATTTAGGACCGGTCCGTCACTTTCTGTTCAAAAATAAATTTTCATCCAGAGTTCTAAAATTTCTTCAAAAATGTTCAAATTTGACGTTTTCGTACACATCATGATCCGTAGATACCAAAAAATGCGAAAAAATTATTGGGGTGCTATTCAAAAAACGGAGTTAGGACCATTTCCGGTCAAACCGGAAGTTACCAAACATTGACACACATGTCAAAAGATGACATTTCTCAAACCTACACTCCATACCAAAAATCTTTGCCATCGAGAAAAAAACCAGCAAATGCCAGTGCGAAACTGATCTCGTAGACACCCGGTATATAAAACACAGTTGTGTTTTGTGGAAGCACTTATAACTCGAGAACGGCTGGACTGATTTTTATGATTTTTGCTTTATTGGATTTGTCTTTGTCTATCCTAACATAATAAATCGAAAAAATCCCAAAAAAAAAAAACAAAACAAAAAAATTACCGAAAAGTCGGTTTTCGGCTTATTTGGACTTTATTTAATGAAATATCTAAATCAACAGCCAACGTTTCGACGCATTCCGCATCATTCTCAAGGCTAAAAGAAAACATGCAAAGAACGTTACAAGCATTTCACAACGATTAACATTTTAAAAATGACTGACAAAATAAATTAAGATTTAACAAAAAAAAAAAAAAAAAAAAAAAAAAAAAGAAGCATTTACAAAGGTTTAAAAAATAAATTAAAAAATGATGTATAAAAAATAAATTAACATTTAAAAAGTTTCAACAATGACTATTACATAACAAGAGATAAGTAAAATGAGTTTCACAAATTATATTTTTGAAAAACTATCAATCCAGACAACACAGAACCAATTACCTAATTTGACTAATAAAAACGTCGTATTGTTATCTACAAAATACCTTACCAAAGTTTACCTTACCTAGATTATTAAAGCTATGAATCGCATCATTCGGACCGATTCATCAATAACAACAAACAAAAAAGTTCACACACCAAAGAGCGGTACTATTGCTTGCCGTGCTGTTTCGGTACTACTTTTTCATATCGATCTGCATTGGTACGTAAAACTAAATTATTGATAATGTTGATTCCCACCCCACCAAATTTCACCTTTAAAAAAGCTTAATTTGGGGAACAGAACCAATTGAAAACAATCGAATGGTCGGTTTATAACTGATTGGTTATGATGTTGCAGTAAATTGTACTTAAGTTTTGTGTATCCATGTTAAGGTTTACATTGGGTTTATTAGTCGTTATATGGCACATTTCTAAGAAGAGTCTTTGTTGAAAATTAGGATGACTGTCTAAGATAGTCGATGATTGGAAGTCAAACTGGTGTCCAGTTTCGAAGTAATATCTTGCTAGTCCTGTTTTTGGATTATCTATCTTAGTAATATTACAATCCCTTTTGTGTTCTGATATGCGATTTTTCAGATATTGTTTTGTTTGGCCTACATAGCATACATTGCAGTTATTGCATGGTATTCTATACACTACATTACTAGTGTTATCTTTAGGGGTTGGATGTTTAACTTGGGAAAAAAGATTTTTAACTGTTTTTTTATTGTACATTGCCACTTCAGCGGTCTGTGTACCAAGTTTTTTTCCGAGGGGTTCAGATAGACCTTTCACATATGGTATTTTGTAATATTTTTTGATAGTTTGCAAACTGCCATGTGTGTTGGTGCCATTAGCGTTTTTGCGGGGTTTTTGGTTTAAGATACGGTTGGTAAAGTTTATGGGATAGTTATTTGCAGATAGGGTGTTCTTCAGTTGATCTATATTCTGTTTCCAAAATCTTTTATCTGATAGTCTAAAGACTTTGTTCTGAAGTTGTTTAATAATATTTATTTTTTGGTGAAGTGGGTGTGCTGATTGATAATTAAGTATTCGATTGGAGCTAGTAGGCTTTTTGTATAGGTTTAAAATTATTTTGTTGTTATTTTGTATGAGTAACAGGTCCAAAAATGGGAGTTTATTTTCCCTTTGGACTTCGCAAATAAATTCCAGGTTGTCGTTTATAGAGTTCAATTTGTTCAACATCATGTTCACCTTATTTTTCGGAATCGCTGCAAATAACTATCCCATAAACTTTACCAACCGTATCTTAAACCAACAACCCCGCAAAAACGCTAATGGCACCAACACACATGGCAGTTTGCAAACTATCAAAAAATATTACAAAATACCATATGTGAAAGGTCTATCTGAACCCCTCGGAAAAAAACTTGGTACACAGACCGCTGAAGTGGCAATGTACAATAAAAAAACAGTTAAAAATCTTTTTTCCCAAGTTAAACATCCCACCCCTAAAGATAACACTAGTAATGTAGTGTATAGAATACCATGCAATAACTGCAATGTATGCTATGTAGGCCAAACAAAACAATATCTGAAAAATCGCATATCAGAACACAAAAGGGATTGTAATATTACTAAGATAGATAATCCAAAAACAGGACTAGCAAGACATTACTTCGAAACTGGACACCAGTTTGACTTCCAATCATCGACTATCTTAGACAGTCACCCTAATTTTCAACAAAGACTCTTCTTAGAAATGTGCCATATAACGACTAATAAACCCAATGTAAACCTTAACATGGATACACAAAACTTAAGTACAATTTACTGCAACATCATAACCAATCAGTTATAAACCGACCATTCGATTGTTTTCAATTGGTTCTGTTCCCCAAATTAAGCTTTTTTAAAGGTGAAATTTGGTGGGGTGGGAATCAAGATTATCAATAATTTAGTTTTACGTACCAATGCAGATCGATATGAAAAAGTAGTACCGAAACAGCACGGCAAGCAATAGTACCGCTCTTTGGTGTGTGAACTTTTTTGTTTGTTGTTATTGATGAATCGGTCCGAATGATGCGATTCATAGCTTTAATAATCTAGGTAAGGTAAACTTTGGTAAGGTATTTTGTAGATAACAATACGACGTTTTTATTAGTCAAATTAGGTAATTGGTTCTGTGTTGTCTGGATTGATAGTTTTTCAAAAATATAATTTGTGAAACTCATTTTACTTATCTCTTGTTATGTAATAGTCATTGTTGAAACTTTTTAAATGTTAATTTCTTTTTTATACGTCATTTTTTAATTTATTTTTTAAACCTTTGTAAATGCTTCTTTTTTTTTTTTTTTTTTTTTTTTTTTTTGTTAAATGTTAATTTATTTTGTCAGTCATTTTTAATACCACTTACCGTGAACCTTAATCGAAATCGCAATTATTCTCAGAGCCAAATAACGTACCTACACTCCCACACAAATCTCACAAAACGGAAGCAAAGGTTGGAAAAAATAAATAAAACAGATAGGTACGCATCAAAATACTCAAAATAAATCAAATATATTGACTTCACTATAGCCTAGCTGAACCCTTAGACCATAGCACAGAAACTTTCCGATGACGTTCGGCGATGTACTTTGAATATTTTAGCTGCGACATTTTGATATTATAAACATTTCAAGTGACCAGTAATCGGTAACGGAACGGTGTCAAGTGTAATTGAAACCGCGACGGCAACGGCAACGGCTAACGGAATCGGCAACGGCACGTCTGATACGGCCTTAATACCTGGTGTGCGCGCGCAACTCGTGGGTTGCAGGCAATGAACTATAGTCAAAAACTGGAATGCGCACACATTGCCATATCTGCCAAAAAAAAATGTAGCCATGAAAGACAGATGCCACAAAGGGGAATGTTGTTTTTTTCTGTTGCTCACATGACGTTTTGGAGAGTTTTGTCATATTTACCTTCACAGGTTTCATCAAATGGAATACGTGTTGGAAGCAATTTCCGCCATTTAACATAATGACTAATGAGTGCGACAAAAACAGGTATCCCCTCCGCAGCAGCGGCACTAGGCTTCACGTTCGTCAATAGTTGTATTCCTTTCAAGGGTTTGAAACACTCGAGCTACTCGCTCCGGTGTTTACTGCATAGGCGGTTCTTGCCCATCTGTGCTGAGGGGGCTGAAGCCCCTGCTCCGCGGTCGCTCCCCTGCAGGCTGCCACGCCCAAAAACCATATTTTAATAAATATTTAGTCAAAATTGTTTTTATTTATTTATGAAAAATACAAAAGTTTCATTCTCGGTTTCATTATTACAAAAGAAATTTTGTTTACAAGTAACATGATTGTTTTGTTCCACATAAAATAATAGTATTCTGAGGTACAAATAAAGGTGATAAAAAAAAAAACAAAAACCTACTTCCTACTTTTAGTAGAAAAAGAGTTGAAGTTAAAAATGTTTGACAGTTTGACATCAGTGGGATTCGAAACTACAACCGAAACAATCAAACAACAGAGCCAAAAATAATATGCAACTGTGAATCAACCCGAACAAAAACACAAGTTTTACAACGTTCAACTCCAAAGGTTTCCAACGTTCCTACAAACATCGTATCTAGACAATACCGCTTATTGCCGTTTGCACCGACGATTTTAAGGGAGGTTTAAATATAATTAACGCTTACGGCCAATTTCATAATCAAATTAATGTAAACTTTAAATTTAAAGCTCCATTTGAAGTTGAAAAATCCTATACTAAAAGTCTATTTAGCTATACAGGCGCGTGTCAAACGGCCCCGCAGACCCCGCCACGCGGGGGGGCTACCGGTATACTCTAATAAAAAGTAATACCTATGTATATCAAACATAATAATGGAAATTATAATAGTGACATAGGGGGCCTCAAAAAAAAGTTCGCGGGGGGGCCAACAAAAAATTTGACACGCTACTGTAGCTAGAGTAACTTTTAATTCTCTATTATGAAATTAGCCGTTAAAGTGACATTTGGTGACATTTTTACATGCATAAATGTCACTTTGAGCCTTGATTATCATTCAATCTTCCTTAAAATTTTCGGTGCAAACGGCCAGAGCAGCGCGTAAACTTTGGCTGCTCCTACTTATTACACACACCTACAGGTAACAGAGGCTAGGGCTGCCTCTGTTTCCAGAGGGATATTTATGAAATAATTGAATAACATTTTATGAAATAATTAGATAAAGCTATTAAATCAGTGAAATTATTGAAATTATGTAGTTAATTAATTCTAACGCTTGAATATTTTTTATTCAGGGACTGCGAACTTTTGCCACTCATCACTAATTTAAATTTGGGGGGGCTAATTCCAGATTTGGGGGGGCTTAGCCCCCCCAAGCCCCCACCTAGAACCGCCTATGGGTTTAGTCGCCCCCGATTTGCAGGGAACAGATGCGTAAATGCAACGAATACTTTTCGAAAGGAATAAGCGAGTGAAGCCCCGGAGCTGTTCCGGAGCTCCTCCTAGCTGTGAAAGGAATACAACTAATATGTGTTCGCATTCCAGTTTTTGGTTATAGTTCATTGGTTGCAGGGTGAGCGTCTAATGAGAATCGAGTTTATTACAGGCTTGCGTCATATTCGTATTCAGATTCAGGGACGAGTTTAGAATTAATCGTTCCTTCTTTCTTTGTAACGTGTAATTCGACAAAGAGCAAACTAATACTTTTCATATTACTTGAACTTACCGCAGTGTCGTTTAAGGTTATGTTAGATTATACTTGACATATTCCTTTGCAATTTCATTGTGCGATGTTGTCGGATGAAACATTTATCAAAATACAAGTGCAAACGATGTTAAAATACACTTTAAAGCTCTCCTTTTGTCTGATTTAAGGCGTTGTGAAACACTTGACACTATTTCACTTCTTTAATGTTATAATGTTTGATTTGTATTGTCTACATTTGTTCTGCAAAAATACAATCTGGATACACTGCAGCGACGAGTTGCGCGCGCATGTCATCTTTTATTACTTTCTAACTTGTATTTATTACAATTAAGCTCTCTTTTTCTATTCCTGCGAGACAAGTCAATTGAAATGCTCTGTTTATAGATAGAAACAATCCGGTCGAGGACTGCGACTGACGGCACGTGACGTCAATCGCAGTACTCGATTATCGTTATTTTGGCGAACGTAATGTCTTATGGCCATGGGCCCGACTCGTCTATCTAGGGTAGATGCTCGCATGTATGTACGAATATATTTTAATAAAAACCATAGATAAAAATACAAGAAAAACAAAAC
Organism: Ceutorhynchus assimilis; assembly: GCA_917834065.1. Taxonomy (NCBI): domain Eukaryota; kingdom Metazoa; phylum Arthropoda; class Insecta; order Coleoptera; family Curculionidae; genus Ceutorhynchus; species Ceutorhynchus assimilis. The sequence continues at coordinate 24,884,379 of OU892282.1, read as the reverse complement.
GAAGCAAAACGCACCCGTCGCACTCGAATACCTAATGGCATAACAAGAAAAACAAGAACAAAACCAAAACAAGTGTGTGTGCAAGAAGGACAAAAAACGATTCCGTGACAGCTGTTGTCGGAAGCTACGGAATGGTTCTCGATCCGAGTTGTCTCGCTTCGAGTACGTTCATAACCTCTATTCGGAAAAAAGATGAAAGATTCGGTTCGTTTCGGACGTTCGTAATCGGGCCCCTTGATAAACCCTTTCGTCCTGTTCAATTCTCTTGTATTATTTATCAAGCCAAGAAAAAAGAAGCGTCGTTCCTGGCTTTTGGTGGCGTGGCGTCAACAGGTCAACAGACAACAACAAATGTGTGGTGCGTCTGCGCCGTTCTGAATTCCCAAATAATTGTCCCGTCTTTGTCAGTCAAATATATTTCTGCATGACAGAGACAAAGATAGCATATTGCAAATAAAATCTATCTGCAAGCTTTATGCAACATTGAGAAAATTTATGTTTTCTATTCCAAAGTTTATATTGAAATATTTAGGTAACGTTTTTTATTCTTGAAACTGTTAACGTACGCATGTAAAGGTATCTGCAACATTAAAGCGACAGTTTTAAGAAAAGTTGAGCTTATAATATTTATGCAACCATTTATTTTATTATATATTTTCAATGTTACAAACGTAAATATTTCCGCAATATTAAAGCGACAGAGTTGAGAAAAGTTACATTTCATAACATTGTTATAATATTTGCTTTACTTACATTTTATATTGTTTCAAAACTTTCAAATGTAATACATTGTATCTACTGCAACATTTACTTGATAACTAAAACGAATGTTTCTCTATTGAAGTTATATCAAATATATATTCCTTAACATAGGATAAGTAATATTTTAGAAAGCTTAACGTCACATTACGTAATAAATTTTCTAAAGTAAGGTCGATACAATATTGCTGACAAATTTTGCAACATTATAGTCAACCATCCAAGGACCTTTTTTTTCAGTTATACATGTAAACCCCATACTTTGTGAGTGGCTTGCTTACATCAAGTCCTACAACTTTTCCTCTACGACTTTTCTCGGAAATGGCACGTATGCGCGCAGGCGACTCGCAAACATTTTAGGGGTATCGGACTCCCCCAATTTGCCATTATTTTTGTCGGCCAAGTTGATTTCCGTGATTTAGAAATAAAAATCAAACATTATTCGTGAAATTAGATTTTCATGTATCAAGAAACATAACCACGTCAGATCGACATTTTGGGGGTATCGGACTCCCCCAATTTGCCATTATTTTTGTCGGCCAAGTTGATTTCCGTGATTTAGACATAAAAATCAAACAGTATTCGTAAAATTAAATTTACCTACATGTATCAGGAAACATAGCTACGTCAGATCGACATGTATGCGAGTCGCCTGCGCGCATACGTGCCATTTCCGAGAAAAGTCGTAGAGGAAAAGTTGTAGGACTTGATGTAGGCAAGCCACTCACAAAGTATGGGGTTTACATGTGTAACTGAAAAAAAAGGTCCTTGGATGGTTGACTATTACATGTTTAGTGGGATAAAAGGTGTACCTATGGATCCAATAGCCATTTACTATCCTCAACTTGTGTCGATACCCGGAATAGCAGACAAATAAAATAACCATCAGGATTCAGGATTTGGCTTAAGAAAAAACTAAACGAGAAACAAATCCTGGATAGTATCTAATTCTTTATTGGGTAAAGGTTTGTCAAAAAGAAATCATACCTTTTGCAAACATCCGCGGGCTTTACACTGATGATAACTTCTTAAAATAAAAATTCACACAAATAGTATATTGTTGTATTAGGAGTAGAAGCTTCTAGGTTCAGCTCGCAAATCTACCGCTTCAGCACAAAAAAGTGCTTCTAGTCCGTATGCAACACGCTATTTTTTCTCTAAACGAATGGGGTAGCACGCGGGGATAAGTGAATAGTTAAACGGCGCTGCGGTTGCCTAGCAGCACAGAAATTACATTTCTACCACCTCGACCAGGGATCCCAGATTTGATGCTCTGAGCCTATTATCGTGATATCGGTCGTGAAAAAATCGTGAGAAATCGTGAGATCGTAAAACGCATGCGCATTTTAGCGAAATTATTGTTTTAACTAGGGTTTTAGGTTTTTTGGTTTCTCCAGGACTATCTGAAGCACAAAATATTCAATTTGAATTATAACATAAACATAATTCAAAAAAAAAAACAAAAATTAATTACTTTCGTATTAAAAAATGACAACACTTGAAATATGGTTCAATTTTTTTATTTAAATTTTTTTTTTTTTTTTTTTTTTAACAATCCTTTATTCAAGCTTTATTGTACATAAATTTTACAAATAAATAGCATTCCATATTTTTCTTGCTTGAGTTAAAGGTAATCTCCTAAACAGTGCAAAAAGCACTGGTATCGGAATATTAAGTACTTTAACAAGGTGTTCGTTAATCTTAAATCTTAAATAGTAATCCATCACCTACTTACATAATAATTAACAAAGCAAAATATAGTGTATTGTTCACTTAAAGTAATTTTTTACATTCTTTACGAACCTATTTTTTGACTTTTCGTCTTTTAACCTTGTAGGAAGGGAATTGAAAGTTCTTGATGCCTCACTAATGGGATTTCGAAGTGCAATATTTGTTCTTACATCAGCCAGGTGGATGTCATTGCTATTTCTCAAGTTATAGTTATGAATCTGATTTGAGTGAATAATGGGTGTATTACATTTTAGTTTATTATTAATAATTGTATGCATTAATTTTGACTGCTCGATACTGAGGATCTGATTTAATGATTGCAGACCTAGCATTTCATATAACTCTTTAGTATGAGTGCGATAGTCAAGATTAAACAGTGTTTTAAGTATTTTATTCTGCAGAGTCTTGGTTTTTTCGAAATATGATATGCTGCAAGTACCCCATACTGGGATAAGGTATCTCATGACTGACAAAAAATATGCATTATAAATTTTATATTTAGCATTATTGCTTAAAAAATGTCTGCATCTACAAACAGCACCCATAAAAGAAACCAACTTATTTTTTATATGTTCAATATGTTCTGCCCATGTGAGGTTTTCATCAAGCACTAGCCCCAAATATTTAATACTGTCAACTCTCTGTAATTCTGAGTCTTTTATACTTATAATTATATTATTTACATGTTTATTTTTTTGTTTAAGTACCATATATTTTGTTTTTTCTATATTTAGCATTAATTTGTTATCTAACAGCCAATCATAATATCTATCCAAATCACCATTCGCTAATTCGACTAGATTATTCTGATCACTATCCGCATAAACCAGGACTGTATCGTCTGCAAAGGTGTAATACTGTCCGCTCAAACCTGCCAGTCTTAAGCTCAATACAAACAATGTGTAGAGGAGTGGACCCAGGACTGAACCCTGGGGAACTCCACAGTTATTTTTTATGACTGGACTTCTTTCATTGTTCAAATCTATATATTGTTGCCGATCTTGCAAGTACGTCTTAAGAAGCCGCAACATTACACCTCTGAAGCCCATGAGTCGCAACTTGTTCAACAACAGTTCATGGCTTACAACATCAAATGCCTTGCGCAGATCTATGAACACAGCTATTATTATATGTCCCTCATCAAGTTTAGTTGATACATGGTTTATGAGATCGACAGCAGCACTTAGAGTGCTACTGTTTTCCTGAAAACCATATTGGAATGGATCATGACCGACATATTTGGTTATAAAAGATAGCATTCTTAATTTAATAGCAGACTCCACAATTTTCGAAAATACACTTATCAAGGATATGGGTCTATAATTGTTCATTAGCTTTTTTGAACCAGATTTGTAAATAGGACAAATTTTAGCAATTTTTAATTCTGTAGGAAACTCTCCAGTTTCAAGTACTTTGTTTACTAACTTAACGATTAATTTAATTATAGAATTTTTAAGGGTTAGGAGATCTTTGACTAATATGTTATCATGGCCTGCAGCTGCGTCATGCTTAAGAGTAAGAAGTATCTTTTCAATTTCTTCCTCATTAGTTGTAGATAAAAATAAACTATTATTACTGTATACTTCAGGAAAAGTCATGTTGCTATTTACATAATTTTTTTCAGTCTCTACATCCCTGATAATATTGGACCCTATTTGTGAAAAATATGAGTTGAGAGAAGTTACAATGTCTTTGGTATTTGTTATGATACTTCCATCTATTTCCAATTCTTCAGTGAAACTTTCTTTTGAATTGCCTGTTATAAAGGAGTTAATGATGTTCCACTGTTTTCTTACATCATTTCCAGCCCTTTCCCATTTATTTTTGAAGTGCTGATTCTTAAGTGACTTTATTTTATTGTTGACATTGTTTTTTAGTCTTTTAAAGGAGAGAAAATTTAGAATATTATTTGGGTTTTGTTTATATTTTTTAAAAGCTTGGTTTTTTTCTTTTATTAATTGAAGTACTTCGTTATTTATCCATTCATTACCTTCATGACATTTAATTTGTATTATTGACTGTGATGCTTGTTTTGATTTATTTATAATATTTATTAGTTTCTGAAAAGAGTTTATATTAGAATTGACAAGATTTTCTTGAAAACTGCTTTTAAATTTTTCTGAGTTTAAGATACATTTTTGGTAAGTTACCTTTTTTTTGGAACACAAACGCTTTCGCGAGAAACTCCATGACGTCATATTGAACGTAGAGACGTCACAGAAGAACTATGGTTCGTCCATGCTTGGCTGAACTACATTCGTCGCGAAAATTCGTTTTATGTTATGTTGGCTAACTCCCCGAGCAGGACAAAACAAAAATAGACTTAGGGCCAAATTACAGTATATTTGCAATAATTTGCATTTGCAAATTAGCAGTTCTGCAAATATAGCCGACTTGCATATGTGCTCTATTTGTAGAAACGAGCAAATTACAGAAAAAATCTGCAATTTCCTTATATTTATCGGAAAAAAGTGTTTGGGCGCTACTGATTTACCTGTATTAAAGTATTAAATATCAAAGTTGTCAAAGTGATTGCAAGGACTTGCGGGACCGTTTCACCTCATTGGTTTCACCATGCGCAAATGCAGGCGACCTGCAAATGCATTCTGCTTCTGTAATACGAAAAGTCACACTTGCAAGTCCTCCATTTGTATCTTGGTGTTGCAGAGAGCTTCTGTAATTCCAGTTAGGCCCGTATTCATAGTCGATGCTCAAGGTTGCGTCTTGGCTCAAGTACGACTTGACGCCATATTTGCGTTTCCAAACACAGCACGGAACACCGTACACGGAACGATGCTCACAACCTGACAACTGTCAAAAATCGGAGCTTGAGCCAACCACCCGTCTATAGGTCTGTTCCCACAGGAGTTTCTGACAGTTTGCAAACTGTCGGTAAGCATCGCCCATGCATGTTTTCAATGCTGTCGTTACAAGATAAATCTGTAACTCAGCTGAGCGATTGTTTCTGACAGTTTGCAAACTATCAGAAACTCCTGTGGGAACAGACCTTATGAATACCGGGCTAGACCAAGCAGGGTACTGAACATTTACCAAAGCTTGCCGAAATCGCCTCTAAAGTTTTTTTTTTTTTAATTAACTGACAAATCACAGCCAGACCTATGCCAACCTTAACCTATGACTATAGTTGTATTCCTTTCAAGAGTTTGAAACACTCGAGCTACTCGCTCCGGTGTTCAGTCGCCCTCAATTTGCAGGGAACAGATGCGTGGTGCATCAAACACTTTTCGAAAGGAATAAGCGCGTGAAGCCCCGGAGCTGTTACAATAATAAAATAAATAAAATAATAAAATACAACTTATGATGTATCCTGTTATTTAGGTACACTATAGATTATTATTTTCTTTTGTATGTTCTAGTGCAGTGCTCATAAAACAATTTTTACGTACACTCATGGTGGGGAAAGAAAACACCTAAGGCAAACTACTTTGAAATGAAATCTGGCAACAGGGTTTTAACCTCACTTTTATTTTTTGTTTCACTTTCACCCTGAAGTTTCACAAATCTAATGTATATGTTTATGTTTGAATAACAAAATGCCCCAATTCTCCACACATGAAAACGTAAGCCTGGAAAAAGAAGTAGAAGTTAAAAGAGCAATAATCCAGACAAATTCTGATGTGATCGAAGAGGTCTACGACATAGCAAAATGTGTTGGATGGATCAGGGAAAATGGGTTTCAAAAGGTACATACATCGTAATTTGCCTTTTAGTTATATGAAAAGATTTTTTTAGGTGTGTTTGCAATTTCCTGATCATCTATTGCCAGACTCATCAGAAATAGCACTGAGACTACAGAATATTTTAGGAGAGACTGTGTATATCTTGGGAGATACGGCCTATGAAAGGTAAGTGCAAGTATTCGTATATGATAAACATATATCAAGAAGCGAACATTTGTAGCTGTTGCATCGATTATGTAGCTGCAGCTCACATAAACGCAGATGCCATAATCCATTTTGGACCTACTTGTTTTTCTAAAACTTCCGCAAATGTCCCTTATTTGAATGTGAATGAAAAACTACCTTTAAATGCTTTAGTTTTTGGGGCTGCTTTAAAAGATCATTTTGAATGTATTGGTACAGATTTTGTTGTTGTTTTGGATGATGGATATATACATCATTACGGTTTGTATACATGCAAAACTTGTATTAAGTTGCTATGAAAAATATTTGGTTTTAGATGATGTTTGCAGTGTACTACAGGGGCTTGAAGTAAAAAAAATTAATGAAGAAACATTAGATCTTATTGATAAAAATGTTATTTTTATAGGAAATAACCAAAGGAAATTAATGAATATTGATTTAAATTTTAAACGTAATAATTTTTATATAAATTATATTCCTGTTCTAAATTATCCTTTTTATTTTAGCCAAAACTCTTCATTATTTTGACCCAAACCAAAATCCACTTGCTTTCAAAAAATTTCAAGTTGATTCAAAAATAATTAAAAGAAGATACTTTCTTATGGAGAAAATAAGAGATGCCAATACTCTAGGCATCGTAATTGGCACTTTGGGAGTTGAAAACTACCTTAAAGTTATTGATAGGGTTAAAAAACTAGCCGAACTTTGTGGGAAAAAATATTACTTGATAAGTGTTGGAAAGCCTACAGTAGCTAAGTTGGCCAACATAGGAGAGGTAATTACGTTTAAGATTTCCAATAATTTATATACATTTTTCTGATTTCAGATAGACATTTACGTGATGATCACTTGTTCAATGAATGAAATATATGACAGCCGTGATTTTTATAAACCCATAGTAACTCCATTTGATGTAGAAATGGCTCTTAATCCTAATACTTCAGACATAAAATTTACCTATGACTTCAACAGATACTTAAATAATTTAAATGATATCACTAGCATAGCAAGAAACGAAAATGAAACCGATGTCAGTCTTTTAACAGGAAAATTGAGGTCTAACAGACCAGACTCTATCTCAGAAGAACCTGATAATAAAGATTTACAAATGGCACTAAAATCTGATGGATCGTTGGCATTGAATACCAATTTTGGTGCTGGATATCTCAGCGAAAGGTCATGGAAAGGATTAGAACAAAATTTGGGACAGACTGAAGTGAAGATGGCTGAGGAAGGACGGAAAGGGATTGCACAGGGTTATACCAATGAACAGATATAAATATTTTGTGTTAGAAATTAAACTATTAAATTTATTTTTTAATTTATCTTTTCTTATTTAATTTATTTAGGGCAAGTGCCTATTTAAGGTTCGATACCTGGATGAAGATACAGCATTATTGATAAAGATACTGACACGGGAGACTTGAGTGATAGTATCAACTCTTCTGTATAACTTGAAGGAGACCATCCCGGTTAATTTCCTGTGCATTGTGTGCAGATTTTTCTAAGTCATCCTCTTTGAATTCACAATTTTCTTTTGTTCTATTCCCAGCGCTAGGCTCTCTAAAATAATTCTGAGGTTTTTATATTGTTCTGGAGCCTTTCAAAATGCGGCTAGAATGTCTTTTGGGACATTCCTAATGGCTTATTAGAAGTTCTAAAATGTTCTAACCTGGCTTGAAGAGTTCTGGAGTATTTTAGAAGTGTTTCAGTAATTTCTTAATTGTTCTGACACATTTTTACGTAATTTTAGAGCCCTATATTGAAGCTCCAAAGGGTTCAAAAGAGTTCTAGAAGGTTTGAACTGTTTTGGATGCTTTTAAAGGTCTAAAGTTCTGTAGCAATCTAAATTCGCACTTAAAAGCCTTCGGAAAGGCGTTTTGTAACAAGGACTTTGTATGCCGGTGATATCAAAAGTAATGGAAAGAGTTCTGAACAATCACCTAACCAAGTACTTGGAAAAGTACAAAATTATCAACGATAAGCAATACGGATTTCGAAAATATAGATCAACTGGCGATTTACTTACATACGTCACTCACTTATGGCAAAAAGCGATTGAGTTGCGGGGTGAAACAAGAACAATTGCCTTAGATATATCTAAAGCATTCGACAAAGTTTGGCATGAAAATCTGCTCAACAAGCTCAAAGCAATGGGATTATCGCCGAAACTTTGCACTTGGTTTGAAAGTTACCTAAAGGACAGATCCATTTATGTTGCACTGGATGGCCAGAACTCCAACTCTTACCAAATAAATGCTGGTGTGCCACAGGGAGCAATCCTTTCGCCAACTCTTTTCCTGATTTACATAAATGACCTCATAGATAAAACAGTAAATCCACTTTATTGCTTTGCAGACGATGGCAATGTAGTCTCCTCACTCATACCACCCACAGGTCTTTCCGCACGTGAATTCCATCATCTTAGACTAACTCAAATATCGCAGATAAATAACGACCTGGAGATAATAGAGGACTGGGGTAACAAAAACTTTGTACAGTTCAACGCACAGAAAACCCAAGCAGCTCTGTTTTCAAAAAAGAACACCACCGGTGAGCCAAACATCATGCTATCTGGAAGTGCTGTCACATTACAGAGTCAGTTGAACATCTTGGGGGTTACTGCAGAGACCAACATGTCTTGGCACAGTCACGTGGCAGATATTGCTAAAAGGGCCTCCCAAAAGCTGGGGGTGCTATTTCGTACAAGACATCTGTACACACCAAGCCAATTGCTGACACTCTACAAAGCCCAGATTCGACCAACTATGGAGTACTGCTCACATATATGGAGTGCAGCACCCAAACATACCTTAATGCTTTTGAATACCGTGCAAAAACGAGCTATCAAGTTGATCAATGACCCCGCACTTACTCGTAACTTGGATGGTCTCGAACATCGCAGATCTGTGGGCGATTTATCTCTCTTCTACAGGTACTATCACGGAAAATGCTCTGAAGAGTTGGCACGTATGATTCCACCGAGAGTAGCACCTACCAGGCGAACCCGTCAAACAGACGGTAACCATGAATTTACTGTCAAACTAGAGGCACCAAGCACCTCATTATATCAGAATTCATATCTCTGGAGAACAGCATCGCTGTGGAATAAACTCCCTGCGACGGTTTTCCCTGCAGGTTACAACCTGAACCGTTTCAAGACCAACATACACCGACATCTCCGCGCACTTGCCGCTTCTCGAGCGTGATAGGACATTTCCTTGCGAATGCGCATATCCGTAAAAAAAAAAAAAAAAAAAAAAAAAATGCTGTCTGGGTAGGTATCATGTCGAGTAAATGTATATTAGATTTCAAATCAAATCAAAATATGCTTTATTGTTTAAAGATACAAATCTTGATAACAAAGCTTCCAAATATAATTAAAATTGAAATCATCAACAAAGTAGGTACGTAAAAATAAAGATAATAAACAGCAATAAAATAGGAATAAAAACAACTGGATAAAATAGATCGAAAGACTGCTCAACATTAAAATTAAAAACAAACTTAAAATTATTGACCATTAAACAGATGAGATGAGAAGTATTCCTCTACAGAGTAAAAACCCTTAGCCAGAAGTAATTTTTTGACTTGTCTCTTGAAACATCTACTCTCCTTTATTGTTCTTATGCTATGAGGTAGGTGATTAAACATTTTCTTACTCCTATAGTGAATAGATTTTTGTGTTAGCGAGGATGTGGGAATTGGTAGATCAATTACATGTGAACTTCTGGTATTGAACAAGGAGGGAGCATGAATATTAGAGGAGTACTTCTTCTGCATGAGACACACCGATTCTAAAATCAAGATACAAGGCAAGGTTAAAATACGTCTGTCTATAAAGAATGGTCTGCAAGAGTTCCGTGGACTAAGACCACATAACGACCTTATAGCACGCTTCTGGAGAAGAAATGTGACGTTGAACAATGTTAATGAGCAAGAACCCCAGAAGCAAATGCCATAACTAAGATGTGACTCGATCAAAGAAAAATACACCCGTCTAGCAACCGATTCGCCCAGCTCAGCCTTGACAGTTCTAACAGCAAAGCATGCTGATGATATTTTTTTACATAAATGCTCAATGTGTTTGTCAAACCTGAGCTGATCATCAACAATCAAGCCAAGATATTTGGTCTCCATGCTTCTGCCTATAACAGTATCATCTAGAAAAACATTACCAAGATTACATTTAAAATTCATGATGGATGTCTTTTGAATATTAAATGACAGCCGATTGGAGTCACACCACATTTTGATTCTCGCTAAGTCATCGTTCACCATAGCATTCAGCATGACAGTGTCTTTATGATGCCAAACTATTGTGGTATCATCAGCAAAGGAAGTGCATAGACCACTCTTCACAGCTGCAGGAAGATCATTAAAATATAGTAAAAACAACAATGGCCCCAAAACAGACCCTTGCGGAACGCCGGAGCTAACACTTAGGCTACCGGAAACGCTACCCCGAGAGACAACACTCTGACTTCTCTGAGACAAATAAGAACCAAACCACCTCAGGACAACACCCCTAAAATCACAGAGTTCGAGCTTGCGCAGCAGTATATCGTGACTGACGCAGTCAAAAGCCTTTGTCAAGTCACAAAACACCGCCGCAGCCTTCTCACCATCATTAAGTCTGAGGTATACCTGCTCCAGGACGTTGAAAATGGCATCACTCGTACTTTTCGAAGATTGGAATCCAAACTGATTGCAAGATAATAGCCCATTCTGCTCCAGGAAAACCACCATCCGCTCCTTCATGAGCTTTTCAACTATCTTGCTTAGCGTAGGCAGCAATGATATTGGGCGATAGTTAGAAGGTAACTCCTTCTCTCCTCCCTTGAAAATTGGAATCACCCTGGCTTTTTTTAAAAAGGTTGGGAAATCACCTGCTTCCACTGAATTATTAATGGCATTTGCCAAAACATTTAGGACAGGGTCCGGAAGGGCAAGAAAGATTTTAAAAGAAATATTATCCCAACCAGATGAGGTTTTATTTTTGATACTCAAAAATATTTTTTTTAATTCTTCTGCCGTAACTGGGTTGAAAAAGAAAGAGTTAGGAACCAAAAAACTGCTCAAGGAGGACAATGATAAAGGATCAGGGACTGTTTGTTCAGGGATGTTGCCCCACAGGTGCCCTGCAATATTGCAGTAATATGAGTTGAAGGTGTTTACGTCAATTTCAGCCGAATCATCCTGCATGGATTCTCTTCCCCTCAAGTCATTCACTATACTGCACTATACTTTATACCATGAAGAGTTTGTCTTCCAATCTCAATATAGTTTTTCACTTAACAAATGCGGAAAGTGATATTTTATCGCACGCAACGGCAGTTGACCGAACGACGCGAAGCAAAAAAATTCGGCCGGGCCGTTTAGGGCGGTAAGACAAAGGCACTCTTTCCAGTCTTTCCGCACGTGCTAGATACAAAATCTCCAAAAAAAGGCATTATTGAAATTTCTGAAAGACTGAATTTTTGATTATACCAAAGTCTGCTTTACCGCACATTATGCGGTAATAGTTATTTACCTAACAAATGCGGAAAGTGATACTTTACCGTACGCAACGGCAGTTGACCGAACGACGCGGAGCGGAGTTCGGTCAAGCCGTTAAGGGCGGTAAAGGCACTTTCCGCATGTGTTAGGTACTAAATTTTACCATGAGCATCTACATCTCTAAAAAAAGGCATTGATAAAATTAAATATTGAATCAGATTAATTAATGAAATTAGATTAGATATAGAAATGATCAAAAATCCATTTTCTGAAAAAGAGAGGATTTCTGATTAAAAATATTAAATTTTACCGCACACCGCGCACTATGCGGTAAAGTGCACTTTACCGCACACTTTGTAGTCCACTTTACCGCATACTATACTGTAAAGTTAACTTTACCGCACACTATGCGGTAAAGTGATGCTTTCCATTTGCAAATACGTGCGGTAAAGTGCACTTTACCGCACTTATTTGCAAATGGAAAGTGGCACTCTAGTGTGCGGTAAAGTTAACTTTACAGCATAGTATGCGGTAAAGTGGACTGCAAAGTGTGCGGTGAAGTTAACTTTACCGCATAGTATGCGGTGAAGTAGACTTTGGTATTTATGATTAAAAATCCTTTCTTTGTCAGAAAATGGACTTTTGATCAATTTCCAAATCTAATCTAGTTTCACAAAGTGTAGTTACTAGTTATGAGATAACTAATGGTTAAAACGAAAACAGCATTTCACAATTGACGGTTCAACGTGACACCTTTAGTTAACCAGTAGTTGAATTAACCCAAAGATGCGTATGAGTTAACTATGAGTTAGCTGAAATGCTTCGTTTTTTAGGGCAGTTCAAAAGTGTCAAGTTTGAAAAAGTAAAATTATTGAATGAAAACTTTTGCATTTCTTTTTCCGTAGTGATACAATTGGAATTAAAATCTGCTCCCACCCTTCTCCAAGCATTTTCTTCTTTTTTTCCACGTCGATGCGCCGCTTTTTTTACATTCTATAATGAACTTATATTTTTGCACGAGAGACACTAATAAATACTCTTCTTCGTTTGAAAAATTCGCAGACCTTTTCTCACTTGACTTCATGATTTAAATTTGAACAGGAAACACGACACAAAACCCAATATTGAATTGAATAGGTATCTGTGAAATTTTACTGCCACTGACAAAAATTAATATAATTATTAATGACAAATCACAAAAAGTGACGTTATGGTGAAGTTTAAAGGGGCCTTTGTTTATTTTTCAAGGTGGTTTTTAAAATTTTATCAAAAAATCAAATACCAACCTTTGAGAAATAAAATTTAACCATTAGTCATTTAACCAACGATTGTTTGTTCAGTGTGAAACAGGTTAATGAGCGAAGTCCCAGTTAACCCCTGACCCCTAGTTGACTGACCAGCGCTGGTTACCACCGATTGTGAAACTGGGCCTTTGAGAGTTAACTTAAAGTTAACTTGTGGAATTAGGCAATCTACTGACCTGTTAAAAACGAAATTCAATATGGAAGTTCGGGTCAAGCACTGTGTTGTTTATTCTGTATGTCATTGATTCTGTCACATTCTGGACAAACGTCCAGATTTGAATTATCGGATTTTGTGTTTTTCTGTGTTTAGGTATTGTGTTAATTAAAATGCCATCGATTTGCATCGTAATTGGGTGTGGAAGTCGAGGTAACAGGGATAATGTGAAATTTTATTAAGTTCCTGCTATTTTAAATCATTGGCTTCTGATCTACAAATATGAATTATCAAAACAACGCTATAAACACTATAAAATCCACTTTGAAAACAACAAGGGCCAGAACACTAAAAAATACGTAGAAATACTAAAGACTATTAAATTCACTATGAAAACAACAATGACCAAAACCAAAACCAATGAAAAATGCGTAGAAACACATAAAATTCACTTCGAAAGCAGCAAGGGCCAGAACACAAATGCTCTCCTTATGAACGTCAAACGTCACCGGCTTGTCACCGCAATATTTGTCATTTGACCCGAATGGCCATTATAAAATCACGTGATTGAGATTGCCTAAGGGCGGGTATTATAAAACTGCTTTGACAGTTAACTTGAAGTTAACTTTTTGAATTACATGTAATTCAATTCAAACCACGTGACATTCAAGATGGCGTGGCGGCCACACATGGGAAAAAAAACACAAAAAATATCTAGTTTCTGCCCGAATTAATAGTTTAGGTACCTAGTCAACAAATATTTTATTAAATAATGGAAATCAAAGTTGTAAGCAAAACTGTATGCAAAATAATTTAAAATACGCATAAAAACATATTCAAAACAAACTTGTTTGGCCGCTACGTCACATTGAATTTTCCTTTTTGACAGATGGATTGAATTGCCTAATTCCAGAAGGGCGGGTATTATAAAATTTCTTTGAAAGTTAACTTAAAGTTAACTTCTGAAATAACATGTAATTCAAAAAGTTAACTGCAAGTTAACTGTCAAAGCAGTTTTATAATACCCGTCCTCACACACACATGCCAGTGCCATCAATATTATTTCATTTTGATTATTTCATTCATTATAAAATAGATCCATCAGACAACGTCATTTTTTGAATGAATTTTGTTTAAATAAGTGATTATTTCACAAGACCTTGTTTATCAGCGATTAAATTTTTGTTTACCTTTTTTGACAGAATTTTGATAGAAATATTCTGACATTTTATAATAAATAGAACTCTTTGGATAAGATTGACGCCAATAATTCAATCCTAATTATTCAGGAAATAATCTAGCCGTATACCACTCGACCTATAAATTTAAATGGATTAAACTATCCAAATATTTTTTGCATAATATTGCTTTTTGGCAAATATTTTCATGCACAATAACTTTTAAATAAAAGCCCTCGACCGCTTCGCGGTCTCGGGCTTTTATTAAGTTATTGTGCATTCAACTATTTTCCAAGCAAAATCATGCTCAAAATATGTTGGATAGTTTAATCGATTAAATTTAAAGGTCTTGTGATATAATATATGATTAAAATAATAGGCAAATAGCAAAATGCAAAGCAAACGAGATCTAAAAATAGTTATTGTTTTAGGACTGGTTTCTCAATTACTGTATTTTTTTTACCCGTTGAGTTGCTCGGAGCTGCTCAATGTCAAAAGCTTGAACGTTCCTTTTAAAAGTGCGTTAAAGGGGGTGTGCGCCAAAAAAATAACTTCATCTCAAAAAAAAGAGAAAAAAAATCTAAGAATAACAGTGAAAACTGCATCCCTCTATGACAAATAATACCGAAGATATGGCTCTATGAAGGTACCGCATCTCACCCTATGACGTCACGGAAGCTCAAAAACCACTCACGCGTGCCGGGAACGATCAAATTAACAATTCGCAGCGCGGCTGGACGAAGCTCTCGTGACGTCACACACACTTTAAAGCGGTATATCTCAGCGATGGTTTATCGTAGAATAACGAAGTTTGAACAGTCTTAGATTTTTTCACACTAAAACTTTAGTTTTTGGCGCACACCCCCTTTAAGCACACGAGTCGTTCATGGTACATCCACCTTTCCCCTTATGCACCAAATTCGCGGGGGGTGCAAGAAGCCCTTTCAGGTGAGAACGGTAATGTTAATATTAAAAAATAATGATAAAATCTGAATTGTGTGTTTGGGAGTGACTCCGAGGAGCTCGTGCGGTGTAACTCGATGTATAAAAGGAATACAGTAAATAGCGAGTTCCGGGTTGGTTTGCCTCGACAATTTGACGTTTTATGCGTGTATCAAACGTCAATTGTCGAAGCAATGTCAAAAAAAGAGCGAATTTCGCGCAACTGAGGCTATGTTCCGATATCAACTGCCAGTACTGGATTTTTTGTGCTGATTTTACTGTCATTTGCCGTTCCGATTTCAACAGGTATACTCTTGTGGCCATTCAGTACTGAATCGACTGAATCCAGTGTACTGAAAGTAATATCGGAACGGCGTCCAGTAAATTCAGTACTGACAGTTGATATCGGAACATAAGCTGACCTTGCGACGAGTTTGATATTTTGCTCAAAGAACAGAGCCGCTTTCCAGTATGGGAGTGTGACGCCCGGAGCTACTCGCGGCGTTGAGCCACCGAGCTGTACGTACCCGTCAACCTGTCAGTTGTCACATCCGTGGGTGGCTATTTATTTATTTATTTCTTGTTATATCTCAAGATTGAACATTTTAAATAATATAGTTTTGATTCTTTTTCATATATGATAAATAAAAAAACAAATTGCACAAACAAACAGATAATTATTTTTAAAATTTGACATATTTGACACTAAGACAGGCGTCTCACGTCATGATACTGGAACGGTACAAATCTAGTGCATGGCGCCCCCGAGGTGCTCTAGAGCGCACCAATGTGCATACTGGAAAGCGGCTCTGAGCGTGCTGAGCGCAGCCGTAATCACGTGACTAGCGAGCAAACATATCAGTTGAACACTGTATCCGAGTGCCCAAAATTTTAATAAACGAACGCGAATGAGCCTGCACCAAGGACACTTTTTAAATAAACGAAGGGTAAATTCTAAATCGGAGAACTCCATGCTTAACCCGGGGGTGACCTGCCATTGAGAAACTGGCCCTTATGCCTCATTCTCACTTGGGCGAAATTCGCTATTTTTGCGCGAAATTCGCTCTTTTTTGACATTGCTTCGACAGGTACCGTTGACGTTTTATGCGTGTATCAAACGTCAAATTTTCAAAGCAATGTCAAAAAAGAGCGAATTTCACGCGAGTGAGAATTAAGCTTTAGAATAGAGGCGTTTTCTGGCGTCTCAAATGATTCAAAACATTTTTCAAAACTGGTTTAAGTAACGTCACTATGATGTCATAATTTCTCGGCGCGAGAAAATGGTTTGAAAACGTGGATTGGATTGTATTTCGAAACGGTTTGAACTGAGGTTTGAACCAATTTTGACGTGACGTCATGGGTTTATCGCGAGAATGAACTGTTTCAATACAGTTTTGAACCAGTTTCAAAAAAGTGGACGCGAGAAAACGCCTTAGGACTGTTTCTGCAGCAATCACAAACCAGTCAGAGTGAATTTCATTGGTTGAAACTAGTTTTCTGACTGTTTTCAACCAATCAAATTCGCTCTGACTGGTTTGTGATTTCTGCAGAAACAGACCTAATTAATGTTAAATGTTAATTAATGTAGTAAAACCACTAAAACCAAGTATGCATAAAGCAAAAGTCAGCGGAATCATAACCTGTGGTGCAAACAGTGAAATGAATAGTACGTAAATGGAATGGCACCAGCATTTATCACGCCGGAGGCAAATTTTTAATAGAGTGCAGTGATGTGCGTGTAAACTATTTGAAGTTTTTTACATGATTGTTTACATGTAAACAACTCTATTGTCTACACATTGATTTTTTATGTAAACAATGTAGACAATAGCTTTGTTTTGGTTTGAAAAAAGGACGGTTCTAGAACGGTTCAAAACAGTCGCACAATTTATCAATCAACAAAATGACAACGGCTCAGCTATCAAAAATTTCAATACTAACCGTGCGTTCGTTATTTTGGTCTGAGTTCTCCGAGCATGACTTTACCGTTCGTTTATTCAAAAAGTGTACTCGGTGCACCCTCATTCGCGTTCGTTTATTAAAATTTCTGGCACTTTTATTTAGCGTTCAACTGCTCTGTTCCCTCGCTGGTCACGTGATTACGGCTCCGCTCAGCACGCTCTGCTCTTCGAGCAAAATACCGAACGCAAGGTAAACTGTGTGATTGTTTTGGACCGTTCTAGAACCGTCCTTTTTTCGAACCAAAACAAAGCTAATGTAAACTATGTCAACAATCAAGTTTTTCACGATGTTAAGCCTTGTACTCATAACTGCGAAATTCGCATTTTTTTGACATTGCTTCGACAATTTGACGTTTGATACACGCATAAAACGTCAAATTGTCAACGCAATGTCAAAAAAATGCGAATTTCCCAGTTATGAGTACTAGGCTTTGTTTTTTTTTGTTTTTTTTTTTAATATAAAGTTGGAAAAAGCACTCTTTATATTACAAAAACATTCATTGTTCTTCAAAATAAATATCAAATTTCTGAAAACAATAATAAATAGTAGTACAACCTTAAACTAAAAATCTTTAACTATCGTCTTCCCTCAGATTCTTAAGATTCTCGCAATAATTACAAGACGCCTTATATTTTTTCATCTGTTTTAATAAGGTGAATCCAGCTCATCAAACGCCTTATTTTTTAGCCTGCCTGACTGCGACATTATTACCAATTTCCAAAATCACAAGCCACCAGCTTTTGTTTTTGTTTGTTTTAAAAAGCATAACATTAAACATAACCTCGAAATGTCAAATTTCGAGCGTTGTCTAGTCTACATTGTTTACGCATTGTTGACATTGTTTACCTATTGTTGACATTTTTTACATTTTCGACAAATTGTTTACATGTAAATGTAAACAACTAATAGTTTACGTGTAAAGGAACAACACTGAGTAAAAGGGGTGGCCGTCTTCGTCTTATGCATTCTTAGACAAGGCTAGGTGGATTTATTATACCCCACCATTGCTCGTGAACATGTAGTGCGGCAAAGTGGTACTTTCCGCACGCAAATCAGTGCGTGAAATCGCCTTTTTCGCACGCTCGTGGGAAAATAACTATTTCATGGCAGTAATTGAAGCCTGAAGTCACACTGACTACAGTGACTCTATAACCCACAGTGGCGACAATTGCTGTCTCATTTTTGATTGGTTCTAAAATCCCATATATTTATACTGAAAACACCGCCATCTTGTTCCCAACCCCTTGTTACTTTTAAATATGAATATATGGGATTTAGGTGAACATTCATCATAAATAATGAAAAACAACGTATTTGATGGACCTAATAACAGTAATCAAATACGTCGATTTCAATTTTTTATGATAGATGTCCATTTAAATCCTATATATTAATATTTAAAAGTAACAAGAGGTTGGGTACAAGATGGCGGCGGGACCTCTATTGTCGCCACTGTTTGTAAAGGTTTATTTAGCCACTGTAACACTGACGGCGGATGAATGAGAGAATAGTTGTATTCCTTTCACACCTAGGAGGAGCTCCGGAACAGCTCCGGGGCGTTATACGCTTATTTCTTTCGAGAAGTGTTTGTTGCCTCATTCTCACTTGCGCGAAATTCGCTCTTTTTGCGCGAAATTCGCTCTTATTTGACATTGCTTCAACAATTTGATGTTTTATGCGTGTATCAAACATCAAAAAGTGAGAATTGACGTTTTCAATTAAAAGAGATGGACAATAAGTATGAAAACATTCATTTTCCCGCCAACATTTGCTTGCTTGTCAATGTCAATGTGTATTGAGTGTTTAGCAATCCCCACGTTTTTATTCGAATCGGTGACTTCACCGAGGAGTTAGCTATCTTTGTTCAGTGAATGGAAAATGAGAATGACCGACATAGAATGGTGGATCCATCGCAGGGTTTGAAATTGGAAAGAAAATGTGGGAAAAGTCACTGCTTCATTCGCGGAGCTTAGACATGGAGACGGTGGTGGATTATTTTGAAAGCAAACAGCTTCCGCAAACTAAACTTGAACGTGGATTATTTTGTATATTTGATGGGCCGTGGATTTCCCTTTCTTTTGCGAGTATCCTTTCTGATTTTGTGTATCCAAATTTTGACAAATGTAGGAATTGATGGAAACTTATGGAAAGACACGTCCGCCGGTGAATAGGAATTATTTTTATGAAAAGGCACATTACACACACAAAAAAAACCTTGAAAAAATCGGGGAAATAATATTTTCTTGCAAAAGTCTTGTCTACGAACCACTGTCAACGGCTGCCAACAATTGTTTTCATACTCTTTTGGCGTCTGACAGTTTGATGCCAGAGAGAGAGGCTTTTAAATTGAAAAGGTCAATTGACCTTTTCACTTTAGAAGCCTCTCTCTCTGGCGTCAGACTGTCAGATACCAAAAGAGTATGAAAACAATGATTGACAGCTATTGACAATTGTTTGTTGACAAGAGTTTTATACCTGTGAGACTGGAAACTATTATTAAGCTTTACCTGAAGTGCCCGAACTCAAACATAATAATGCACGAAAGCCAGCGCTCTGTTTCTTTCAAATCGGGGTCGACTAACAACGGAGCGAGTAGGTCTAGTGTTCTAAACTCTTGAAAGTCAACAACTATTAAATGCACGAAAGCCAGCGCATCTGTTTTTTTTCAAATTGGGGACGTCTACACCGGAGCGAGTAGCTTCAGGCTTCAGCGTTCTAAACTTTTGAAAGGAATACAACTAATGAAGTAATTAAATACTTAACAGGCGAGTATTACATAGGAGGTGTTTTCTCGCGGGGCGAATGGTTCGAACTACGGTTTAAACTAATTTGTAGACGACGTCATAACTAGTGAACGCGAGAAAATGGATGGTTTGGGGAAGTTTGGACATCAGTCCTATGTCAACGAAGAACAAGCCATGAGTCGGGCGGCTTTGGTCCGGCTCAAACTTTTTTGAACCAGTTTCAATGCGACGTCACTGGTTCAATGCAAGAATGTACAGGTTCGAACCTAATCGAACCAGTTTCACCGCGAGAAAACAGCTTAGGTCTGTTCTCACAAGAATCTCTCAGTTTGCAAACCGTCAGAAACAATGCTCAAATAAGGGCCGGTTTCTCATCAATTAAGTCACCTCCGGGTTAAAGCATAACTGGGCTGCGTTCAAAAACGGCTACAGCCGAGCCAAAATTGGCATATTGCGTTCAAGTTCGGCTCCAGCGTGCCAAAAACGGTTGGCTTTACACGTTCCAAATCGGCCGCGGTAAAGTAACTTTTGGAGGCTCTTTCAACTGAGTCTAGAAATGGTTATACGAATTTTGATTGGATTAGACCAAATTCAATATGGCGTGGCGACCAGCAAGTTAGTTTTGATTATGTGTTTTCATGCATATTTCAATTATTTTGTTTGTTTGCAGCTTCGATTTTGATTATTCAATAAAATATTTGTTAACTAATTACGTAAACTATTAAGTCGGGCAGAAACTAGATATTTTTTGTGTTTTTTGGTCCATGTATGGTCGCCACGCCATATTGAATGTCACGTGGTTTGGATTGCTTATTGAGAAACGGTATTTGGCGTTCCAGCGAATTCAAACCAGGGCCGAGATTCTAAAATCACGATTCGACAAACGACTCGGCAACGATACCGGCCTTGTCGTCTCGAAAGGTATAATTCCAATGAGATTTCTAACCTAGAATCGTCGGAAAAATCGTCTCGTTGTCGAGTCGTATGTCGAATCGTGATTTTAGAATCCCCGGCCAGATTTCGCATCGCCGGTAGAAGGGGAATAGTAGGTTTTGGCATAAGCATTGCCGTCTTTGAACGCACCGGGGCTGCGTTCAGATTGAACGTCGGTTGTCGCCCGAGCGCGCTCTGACCGTTCAGATTGCCTTGGGTAAAATTTACCCAGCCGTTCAGATTGTCAGTAGACTTTTACCTGATGACACCCAGACGCACACTTTTGCATCCCATAAAATAGTAAGATAAAATTTGCCCCGCATGCGCGTTTGTGTTATGTTTATGTTCAGGCAAATATTGTAAATATTCACGCTTATGATATATCATTTTCTGTTATTTTAACAGCAACGTTAAGTTGTCTGTCACTGTTTATTCTATACGTCAAAATAGAGAGAAGTATAGATGTTGAGCTATAACATAGCTGTTAAAATAACAGGAGAGGATACATCATAGGCCTGATTGTTGTTGGGAGTTATGGCGAGTTTATCCAACAAATAAAATAAAATAGGAAATAAATTAAAATAAGAATTAAGGGTTAAGAGGTATTATTTAATACGTGATAGTTCTACCAAAAAAAATCAAAATAAAATAAAATAAGAGTTGATTATCTTTGAATTTTCTTTTTTCTTATTTTACAAAAATGTTAGAATCACGAACACACAGTGAATTTTGAAAAGGCAACAAAATCAAAATCAAAGCATCCCATAAATAGTGATGTTATGAGGAGAGAATGCGTCTTGGCCGTTCAGATTGGGCGAATCGCCAGGCACACTCGGAGTGCACTCTCTATCGGGTACGCTCTGCACTGGACGTCGCCCAGACTCTTCAATCTGAACGCGCCCCAGGGTAGACATTACAACTGGACACGTTTACCCCGAGTTAAAAACCAACCCGAAGTGAGAAACCGACCAAGTTACCGACTTATCTTGGAACCACAGCATTGAAAACATGTAATATAGGCTATTAATTTTTACTTGCTCTACCTGCTCGAAATTCGAAAATTAGAAAGCTCTGATAGGAGCTGCTATTTATGAGCTTATAATAAAATCTGTTTTTTTTTTAAAGATAAAAGTCAAACTGACATTATGTTGGCAATACAATGTAAAATTGTCAATGCTTTCAAATTTTTTATGTAGAAAAGGCTTGTGTTGCCAACATAGTTACTAAATTTTTGACTTGGGGAATTGACGTTTTCAATTAAAAGTGATGGACGATAAAGTATGAAAACATTCAGATTCCCGCCAACATTTGCTTGCTCGTCAATGTCAAGTGTAAAGGGTGTTTAGCAATCCCCTGGTTTTTATTCTAATCGGTGACTCCACCGATGAGTTAGGTATCTTTGTTCAGTGAATGGAGAATGACAATGACCGACATAGAATGGTGAAATTTGAAATTGTAAAGAAAATGTAGGAAGCAAACAGCTTCCGCAAACTAAACTTGAACGTGGATATCTTTGTATACTTGATGGATCGTGGATTTCCCTTACTTTTGCGAGTATCAGTTCTGATTTTGTGTATCCAAATTTTGACAAATGTAGGATTTGATGAAAACTTATGGAAAGACACGTCCGCCGGTGAATAGGAATTATTTTCACGAAAAGGCACACTACACACAATCACCATTGTTAGGAAAAAACTTTGAAAAAACCGAGGAAATAATAGTTTCCAGTCTCACACGTATAAAACTCTTATCAACAAACCATTGTCAATAGCTGTCAATCATTGTTTTCATACTTTTCATACTCTTTTGGCATCTGACAGTCTGACGCCAGAGAGAGAGGCTTCTAAATTGAAAAGGTCAATTATCTTTAAAAAAAAAACATGCTTTAGTTGTATTCCTTTCACACCTAGGAGGAGCTCCGGAACAGCTCTGGGGCGTTACGCGCTTATTCCTTTCGAAAAGTGTTTGTTGCACCTAATGCACCTGAGTGCTCAAGCCCGACTGAAACCATTTAAATGCATGAAAGTCAGCGCATATGTTCCTTTCAAATCGGGGTCGACTAACACCGGGGTGAGTAGCTGTAGTGTTTCAAGCTCTTGAAAGGAATACAACACAACGTGGGACAATGCCAATCTGCTGAAATCAGCTTGAAGCAAGAAACGCAGTACAAATGTAGGTATTTTTTATAAGCGATCCTTTTTGTCAGTTTGAAAACTGCCAGAGACTCATGCTGAATAGACCTTGGTGCGTACGATTTGTCTGAACCGGTTAGCGTTAATAGTTGTATTCCTTTCACATCTAGGAGAAGCTCCAGAACAGCTCCGGGGCTTCACGCGCTTATTCCTTTCGAAAAGTGTTTGTTGCACCACGCATATGTTCCCTGCCAATCAGGGGCTACTAAGCACCGAAGCGAGTAGCTCGAGTGTTTCAAGCTCTTGAAAGGAATACAACTAAGGATAAATAGACCTTAAGCAATAAATAAAGGCCGTTTTACAGCTTGCAATTCTATTTGCAATATGCAAGAAACTTGAACGAGGGCATGCGCAGAAGTGAGTCAGCTGATTGGTTTCTGCAAGATTCTTGAAACTTGAATGGCATTGCATGCAATCGGTTTGGTTCATTTTTCTTGAAGGTTTTCGTGCAAGCTGGGGAATTGTTAGCATTTGTGATGCTTAAAGTTGCTGCTATTGCTTTCTTCTTTTTATATCGACTTATAATCACTTTTTTAATTTTTTTAAAATGCAAACATCAACAACGCAACATTAGAAACAAAAAAGTATGGTTAAGGTTGGAGAAAGAAACAAGTCAAATTGCAAGGTGTAAAACGACGTGCAAGGAAACTTGGATGCAATTTTTTGCATGCAAAAAAATTGCATTCAAGATTTCTTGCAAGCTGTAAAACGGCCTTAAATGAAATGTGATGCAATAAAATGCAATGTTGCATCGGTAAGGCCTAATCTTCACTAGCTCATCTGACATCTGCGTATTTGAAAATGTCGCTTTCTGTCAAACATCAATTGTCGCTTACTTCATAATTGAACGTTAAATTTCAAAATGGACCAATCATAAGTAAGAAGTCTTCAATACCGTCAGCCATCTTGCTCTTGGAATCATCATTTCTATTTGTGGAAAATTGGAGAAAGGTTGGGTGTTGTAGTTTCGCCTGAATTTATCGTCAAAATTAAATTTTCTAGTGAAATTAAAGAAAATTTCGAGTTTTTTACGCGAACTTATCACGTTGGAACGGCCGGAGCCAAGAAAACCGTGTTGCAAGGCCAAAGAGCCGTTGCTTATTAATAGAACAAGGCCGCCGTTTTGCCGCCTGTTTTTCTTGCAAATGTGATTTTTTTGCAGGAAATTCAGCATACAATTCTGATTTTTCGCTTGTGAGGATACGTGGGAAAGGTAAGACTAAGAAAAATTCACTATTGGTAACATTTCCATGAATATTTTTATTACTTTCATTCCGATTTGAGGTTAGGCAGCTACATTTAATATGTACATAATTTATTTTCCTCTTATCATTACATTGTGTTGATATCAATAGTTGTTTGCTATACCTCTGCTGTTTTCTGTTCTATTTTGTTTTTGGATTATGTAGCAATAAAGGCTCAAATATCGGACAGCCCGAATTAATATGTATGTTGTCCATGCGCTTAAGTCTCAATTTCTATACTGGACTTTAACCATGAGCCACCTTTTGAACACATTAACCAACAATAACATTTTCTTGGGATGCAAATTATTAGGGGTATTTATTTCTTTAGTGCCCTACCTACTCTAATTTTGGTCACCTCCATTTATTCTAGAAAAATATATGGAGCTATGTTTATTCAAATCCATTTAATATGTATGGGCATCATTACCTGAAGTATTCATTTCACTACCTAGCCACTTTGTCCTTTGACACGAAGCCAAAGGTTGTTAAAACAAGGGCTTGGTCTCTGTGGCAGGGGTAGGTTTGTTCTCACAGAAATCACATGCCTGTCAGAGCGAATTTCATTGGTTGAGAACTGGTTGTTGGCAATATGCACCAATCAAAAACGCTCTGACTGGTTTGTGATTTTAGTGAGAACAGACGTAATGTGAGTTGTTAGCCCATTTTATGACCTTCTTGCTTACTGAGTTAACTACTTAGTGCAGTGTATAGCTTTGATAGTTCAGATAGTCAATAGACCTGCACTTTTGTTAATTGGACAATTTGAGAATTTCACCTTTTTAAACTGGGCATACAAATATTGCATCTAAATCAATGCTAAACAGGAAACATCCTGTCTGAACAAGAATAATGTACTCACTTTCATGATTGCAAATGCACCAATCATTTTGAATTCAATATAATAATAATTAGGTTTTTAAGTAAGTCGGTAAGTATGTAGTGATGTGAGTCGATAATATTCCCATGCGAATATTGGCAAACATTGTGAAATTTCCAAGAATATTTGCTGATAAAAAATGGAAATGTTCTCCTGATTGAGAATATTCCTGGAAACTTTCGATCAAAAGCTCTCAAAAGAATATTTCCGAGAACTTTCGAGGATATTTCCTAGAACTTCCTAGAAGAATTTTATAAAAATGCGAGATTATTGCAAATACCAGGTCTCAGTGACGTCATTTCAATTTATATGGATGACGTAGCCCAGTCAAATTCAAATTCAATTCAAAAAAAGCTTTATTGTCGGTAAATTATAAAAATTCATTGACAAAGCAATCTTATAATATAATAACTAAATATAAACATATGTCTGCTACCTACTTAAGTTTAAAAGACCTAAATTAAACACACAAAACATTTTTATATGTCACGATTTAATATGTAAAGAGACGAAAATCTTGAAACACAAAAGAAGAAACAAACAGTTATAAAGTACCTACTTACATAAAAAAGTATATCTACTATAAAGCTAGTTATTATCAGTAGAACAACATATGCAGAATCAGTAACCCCCTAGGTAATGACAATATTAATATAAAAACAAATAAATCACAAAAAAAAACATAAGGGCTTAGTAACTATTGCAATAAAATAGATAAAAAGTTTAAAAAGTTAAAAAGGTTAAAAAGGTCAAAGCTGAAAGCAGCAGACTGAATGGGTGATAAAATACTAAAAAATGTTTTAAAAAATAAATAAAATAGAATAAAATCGACAAACAAAATAACCAAAAACAATTAAGTTTTTTAAAAGTACCCACAATTAAACACACGCAGTAAACAATTACACTAAATTTGGCCGTAATATTCTTGAAGGCTGTAAAATGTTTCTGCTATAAGGAAATTTTTCACACTAGTACGAAATGCTCTGTACTCTCTAATGATTTTTGTTTCCTGAGGAAGATTATTGAATATTTTTAAACCTTCATATATAATTGAGTGCTTGGTTAGGCTTAGCTTTGGGATTGGAAATAGCAAATTGTAGTTTCTCAAGTTGTAAAGTTCTGGTCTAGAATAGTCTCGAAAATTTTTGAACATTAAACTTGCCACCTCCAAGATGAAAATACAGGGAACAGTCATTATCTGCTCCTGCTTGAAAAGAGGCCTACAGCTTTCCCGACGATTTACCCTACACAGATAACGCAGAGCTCGTTTCTGACAAATAAACACTGATTCAACAGCCGCCTGTGTCGAAAACCCCCAGAATGCTATGCCATATCTGATGTGAGACTATAAGTGCATGATACGCTATTTTGGCTGTGTGTTTTCCTAGTTCATGAAGGATGCTTTTCACTATATAACAGCCCTGTGAGAGTTTTTTTATTAAGGGTACCAATATGAGTGTCAGATTTAAGTCTCGAATCTCAATATATGTGCATACCAAGAAATTTTACAACAGCTCTATCTTCTACCAGCATCTGTATATTTTTCAATGATTGAGTTAAGAATTGTCATGTCTTTGTGTCGCCAAAGTATGGTTGTATCGTCTGCGAAAATTACAAAAGCTCCCAGAATTGACAGTGCTGCCAGGTCGTTAATGTAAATTAAAAAGAGAACCGGCCCAAGAACTGACCCTTGAGGAACTCCATGGGTTAAATTTACCATCTTCGAATTATCCTTACCATGAATTCTCCTTATTTAGGATCTATCGGAAAGGTATGCTCTAAACCAGCTCAACTCTGTTCCCCTGTCTCTGTAGTGGCTCATTTTCCGCAGCAGTATTTCGTGATTAACACGGTCAAAAGCTTTTGAAAAATCACAAAACACTGCCGCAGCTTTCTCACCATCATCATCATTTTTACCTGATACTTCAATACCTCTTGTCACCCACACCTTTCTTTTCTTTTTTTAAATTTTTCGCTTTGGAAAACTTTGGCTAAAAATATTTTGAACTGTTTTTCGAAATGTTGTAATTAGATTTGCCGAATTTTTAATGTTGTCCCAGTTAATTGTTTCGGCCGCGTTTCGAAAAGTCCTATAATTTGCTGTACTAAAGATTCGAGACTTCCTTGTCACCTTTTCCCGCTCGTCATGGTATAGCACCACTTCTGAAAAAAGAGCCTCATGATCAGAAAGACCTGATGAAGTTACTCTACAAATAATATCACCCTCGTCGATGTTACTGCAGATATAATTGATTGTTGTCTCTGAGTGGTTAGTAATACGTGTGGGTTCATTCACAAAAGTGTGAAGATTAAAACATGTTAATAAGTTTATTAAAGATTTCGTATCTCTGGAGTCTTTACTATCAAAGTCAATATTTAGATCGCCTGCTAATATAATTTTTGCAGTTATCGGAAATTTCGAAAGGAGAGTTTCCAATGACCTCAAAAACTCTAGGGGATTACCTGATGGAGGCCTATACACACAAGCAGTCCAAACATCAAGTTCCTTAACATGAACTATACTGAATTCAAATTTATTTTCCTGAAGAATAATTCCATGTTTATCAATATTTTATCTACATTATACCTTTCTTATAAACTATCATGTGCTAATATAATGGTGCCTCCATATGGCACTCGAAAGATCAGGAACATTTGAGAAATGCTGTTGATAGTGACTTAAAAAAAATGAAGACTTGGTGTGACTCAAATTTTTTGTGTTTCAATATAAGTAAAACTAATATTTTGACGTTTGGTTTTGCTCTTAACGATCTTACCATGGATGATCAACCCATAGAAAGCAGAACGGATGCCAAGTTTCTTGGTCTTTATATTGATACGAAGCTGAAGTTTGAGAAACATATTACTGAGCTTGGCAAGAGATTGGCATCAAGTTGCTTCGCGATCAGGGTGGTATCTGTGGAGCTTGGTTCTTCAGCGGCGAAGATGGTATACCATTCTTTGCTCGAGTCTCGTCTAAGATACGGCATTGTGTTTTGGGGCTTTTGTAGTCTGCAACTTCTGAACTCTATATTTGTTATTCAAAAGAGAGCACTTAGATATATGTGCAGAGCGAATACCAGGGATCACTGCAGACCATTATTTGTTAAATTCAAGGTTTTAACTGTGATATGTTTGTTTATTTTAGAAACGGTTTGTTTAATACACCGGAAGTACTCAGGTGGTGTCACTTGGGATAATAGACAGAATGCTTATAATACCAGGCAGAGTTCTAATATTCGTCTTCCAATCCCAAGGTCTACCTTAACTAAGCGCTCTATAATGTACGAGAGTATTAAGATTTACAACCATCTTAATGTGACCTGTAGATCTTTGCCATATAAACCATTTCGAAAGACCGTGGTGGACCTCCTTGCTGGTAAGGCATACTATAGCCTAGAGGAATTTTATCAAGACAGCTCTCCAGCTTGAATTGTGCAGCTTTTAAATTTAAGTACAATTTTCGTCTTGTGCTCAAAGTTTTGCTGTTTGTATTGGTTTTCCTGCTGTGATGTACCTATTGTTGGAGCCACATCTGTATAGTTGTGATTGTTTTATCTAATTTGTTTTATCTAAATTTCTAATTTTTTTCTTTCAAGTTATTTTTGTATTTTAATTTTAATCTGTATTGTTTTAATTTTCAAATTGACGTGGAATGTAATCAAGAACGGAAAAAAAAAGATAAACACTAGATTTAAGTATTTTAGTCAACCATCCAAGGACCTTTTTTTTCAGTTATACATGTAAACCCCATACTTTGTGAGTGGCTTGCTTACATCAAGTCCTACAACTTTTCCTCTACGACTTTTCTCGGAAATGGCACGTATGCGCGCAGGCGACTCGCAAACATTTTAGGGGTATCGGACTCCCCCAATTTGCCATTATTTTTGTCGGCCAAGTTGATTTCCGTGATTTAGAAATAAAAATCAAACATTATTCGTGAAATTAGATTTTCATGTATCGAGAAACATAACCACGTCAGATCGACATTTTGGGGGTATCGGACTCCCCCAATTTGCCATTATTTTTGTCGGCCAAGTTGATTTCCGTGATTTAGACATAAAAATCAAACAGTATTCGTAAAATTAGATTTACTTACATGTATCAGGAAACATAGCTACGTCAGATCGACATGTTTGCGAGTCGCCTGCGCGCATACGTGCCATTTCCGAGAAAAGTCGTAGAGGAAAAGTTGTAGGACTTGATGTAAGCAAGCCACTCACAAAGTATGGGGTTTACATGTATAACTGAAAAAAAAGGTCCTTGGATGGTTGACTATTTGTTTTTTATAGTTTTTAGAAGTACTAGTGACATTTATACATACTTATAAGTAGTTATAAGGCTTTGTCAATGAATACCCTGTATTATGGACAATAAAGCATATTTGATTTGATTTGATTTAGCCTTCGGCTCTACAGAACTTTGAGATAATACTGTACTCTGATAGATAGTACAGTTCATCCTCCTTTAGCCAATGTTCAGTGAGAAGAACGAAAGATGGCATATTCCGATCACTCAGCAAAACAGAAAGTTCATCTGCCTTTTCTCTCGATGATCGAGTGTTGAGCAAAAAGATAGAAAAATTAGCTTTAACTTTTATACTACTTCGTTTGACATCATTTTCGCCGGGATTCTTTTTAATAAAAAATTGTTGATTTGGATTATTGCCTGAGAAATCTTTTCACATATTTTTATTTTTGCAAAGAATTTGGGAGCATTACTTGAATGGCCAAAGAAGGATGAGCTTAGGAAAGAGTTTAAATTGATAAATCTATTTGTATTTCCTGGGTCTCTTACAAATTGGAATAAACTTATGTTTATTTTGTCGATGAATTGGTTCAATATTAAGTACGCGATTTCTCCAGAGAGGCACCGATAAAACTATGAGATTCATTCTTATGCATACGTCATACAAACGATTGAATAGTACGTCACCAACCTTTCCATCTGTGGCTGCATTCCTCATACCTCCACTGAGTATCACTGTGGTAATGTCTTCTAATCGCGCATTATGTTTCACAATCGAGATAATCCTAAATTTGTTTAGATCTTTGTATCTATCAAGAATTTTATTGAAGTCAGCTATGGAGCTATCACCAATATTCAGAACAGTATGCTTATTATTTATCTGTCCTTTTTGTTTTTGTTCATTATGCTGTTGAATTTCCTGTTTTTGTTGATTCTGGTTTAGTTGCTGTTTGTTATTTACTTGAATAGACACTCTAATATTGTTATTATTATTAGGTACTGTTTCTCTTTTATGATTCTGCTATTTTTTTTTGGAACAGTTCATTGCTAAGTTTTTTAGTGTCATTAGCATAGAGCCTGTTCTCCTCCTCCAACAACTCTATGGTAGCAATCATCTGTCTTCTTACATCTTTCATTTCATTTATTTCCCTTTCCAAATGATCAATTGTATTCTTTTGTCCGTTCGTTTTTTTCATTAGTTTATCATTTTCTGCTTTTAATTCAATGGTTTCGAGGTCTGAGAGTTCTGTAAGGACTGTAAGTAGGCTGGAGTTCAATTTTTCTTCGAGTTTTTTTGTCAATGCCACAAGGGCTGATGCACATAATATTCATAGTTTAAACTTAAGAAATGGTACAACTTTCACAGTGCCTAAACACAGAACTTCACTATTTCAGAGAAGTTTCTCTTATTGTATGGTAAAACTGTTGAACTCAGTTAATTTGCCATTCAGAGAATACAGTGTATATAAACTGAGACTAGAATATAATAAGTGATTGTTACAAAATAGCTAATGTTACCTATCTAGATGATAGATGCTACAATACCTGTTATTTTTGTTTTACCTTCAAAATGTTGGCCCAATGTGGGGCACAGATGGTTGAGTGGAAGAATGGCCATTGGCTAAACTTCACCACCTGTGTTCTGTATGCGTGAATCATATATTATATTATATTATATATTATAAAATGTATGAATATACAAATGAAGATGTTTATTATTATTATTATTATTTTTATTATATCACTCTTTAGTTCTTGTGTGATATCCTTTTCAGCCTGCAAATTATTTTTGAGCCCGAAGCATAGTAATTTGCTTTCCTTTAGTTTGCTTGTCAACTCTTGAGTCTCTGTATTTATTCTCCTACTTTCAAGGTCCAACTTTATATTTGCTGTCCTACTTTCAGCCAAATCATGGTCCAGCTTTTTGATACCCTTTGCCAATTTCTCCATCTCCTCTTGACATTCTATAATTTCAGTGGCGTAGCCAAACCAAAGGTGGAGGTCGGCGACATCCGAATTGTGAGGCCCTTTTTATGTAGGGTGGGGTGGCTACAGGATGTCTTGTGAAAAAGAGCAGGGACGGGTAGCCGAAGGATACCCGATACCCGCCGAGGGCGAAAATTTTTTGAGTGTCACGCCCCTGTCTCCGAGCAGTTATTTTACATACCATGGCCCGTATTCTCGTCACCGAGAAACAGCGTTCTCTCAAGAGAACAATTGCTCTGTCTTAGTCACCCATATTGATATTTCCATAATACTGACAGACAGAGCAATCGTTCTATCGAGAGAACGTTGTTCCCCGGTTACGAGAATACGGGCCCATGTAGAGAACATAGAGTCTATAAGCTCCGTGTCCAAGCCTAGTCCAGCTTTGGTTCAGTATTGAAAATATCTGTAATGCGGTATAGAATGTAGTTAGGGCTCCAAATACGGCATAGGTACTTTGTAGTCGAGTTCTCAGAAACGCGGCATTCGGCAAAAGGAGATGGAGTGGAGTGAGACAGCATGACAACTCCGAAAGTATCCAGGGGTTCTAGAACCCACGATTCACATACAATCGTTCATTTTCATTTAGTGTGCGAGTGTTGGAAGTGAAAACAAGCAAGATGGGTGAGCGGAGTAAATAAAGAGATTAAATTTTAAAAAATTACAACCTGAGGTAGAAATAGAAACTTTGGAATTTGAAAGTTATCAAGAATATAAGGCTCCAATTAGATGCAAATGATGGGAAGTGATTTTGCAGAAGTCAAGAGTTTTATAGGAAAGCTCAGTGCCAATACATATACAAACTGGATATGGATAGTTAGGAGAACTTATACAAAAATTAGCTTTTCGTAAAATTTCCGTCTGTCCAAGTCCAGCATAACAACCTTAACAAGAATGCACAGAAAAAGGGCAGTTCTAATTTGCGGAACAGGAAAAAGGGATGCAATGCACAAATTGACATCAAAATTTAAAAAATAACTGAGGCCACTATCCGACGTGACAGTTATTTGAAAAATAGTCTGAATGCCCAAATACAGGTTTAATAGGTTGAAATAGTTATCTCGCTTGCGACTCGTGCGAACGTATAACGCGATTACCTAGTATAACCCATTTTGCGCACTGCTGATTACATTCTATACCCCATTACAGACATTTTTATACTGTACACTGTACTAAAGCTGGACTGGGCTTGGGGCCGGAGCTTATAGACTTGATGCTCTCTACATGGTATACTGCCTCCGGGCATATCAACAGTATTAGTAGTAGTAGCAGTAAGCCATGTTATTTGATAGATAACAATAGTTATTAGTCAAAAATATTATTTTTTTCGCGACAATCTGCCAAAAAAAATAGAAACCATATGATTTGAGAGTTCTAGGTTAATTTGCAGTAGAATTGAAGAGAGAGAGAAGTTTTAGCGAAATCTGTGATATTTAGAAGTTCCGTATAGGATTAGGTTTATTTGTTCTCTACGTTTTATTTTGGAAAATCGGAAAGTGTCAATTTTTAGGCTCGGTATCCTATTTTTTGCGAGGCTCCTCAGGGCGCGAGGCCGTCCGTCGGCCGACGCCTAGCTACGCCACTGTATAATTTCTTCATTCAATTTCTTAATTTCTTTATTTAGTTTTTCTATTGTGCTCATTTGGTGCTGAATTTTCTTTTGCATCTCTTCATCCCTGTCATAAGTCATCTCCTCAAAGCTCCTAGACCCTCTTTGAAGTCTGATAATATAGTTGTTTTTGTCTACCATCTCTGACTTCAACTTAGTGAAGTCTGTCTCCAAGTTGATGTATTCATTTTGACATTCTTCTATTAGGTTGTCTTTTCCTTTTATCTCCTCTAAGCATTTTTCGTCTACTTTTCTGAGGTGCACCAGGTCTTCATTAAAATCAAAGATTTGTGTTTTACAGTCTTTGCAACAGTATATCAATTGTCTCTGTCCTAGAACAAGATTTTCAGTGACTGTCGTTCCTGAACAATTCTTGCAGAAGGCCTTTCTACAAAAATCGAAACAAGCTCCGAATATTTCGCCATCCTTAATCTGTGATCTTCTTTTATTAAAGCATTTTTTATTGCAAATTATACATTCCATTTTAATTTAGCATAACTCATGAATGGCTTCTTTAGTTGAATGCTAAACATTTTAAAAATTAATAATGTTCGCGATTCTGTGAACAGTTGTTCTTCTTCCTAGAATGGCATGTGAAGGCCAAATACTTGAATGTTGTTTCTGATAAGGCAGGTGAGCAATAAACTGTAGAATAAACAAATCCGCAGAGAACTTTTTGCAGTCCCAGCCACAGCACTAGGGTCTTTGGAAAAATAGGGGCTTACACAATAACACAGAAGAACCCCACTAGCACAGTAATGGAGAAATTAAGATGTCTATCAACTTAGCGAGACAACTTCGGAAAATCGATTTTCCGTTATGCCAAGAATTTGCCGCTTTTTTGCCGCTAATTAAATGTGGAATTAAAAATTTTGCCGCTCTTTTGGTTTTTTCTTAATTACGTGTTTTGCTAACTTGACGTCAAGATAGCGAGACAACATCATCAAATATGTCAGCAGTAAAAAATTAGGTAGATGAAAATTTGCCGTTTTTTTGCCGCTAATTAGTTGTGTAAACCAAAAATTTGCCGGTTTTTTTTTTTCCATAATTAATCAAGTTTGAAAAAAAAATATTTGTTTCGCTAACTTGACGTCAAGTTAGCGAGACATTATCACTAAAAATGTCGGTAGTGAAAAATTGAATGAATGGAAATTTGCCGTTTTTTTGCCGCTAATTAGTTGTGAAAACCAAAAATTTGTCGCTTCTTTTTTTTACAAAAAATCAAGTTTGAAAAAAAAATCATGTGTTTCGCTAACTTGACGTCAAGTTAGCGAGACAATAGAGAGTTTTCGTTGTCTTTTAAAAGCGATTCCGATAGCCGCTATTTGACAAATTTGACATTTGAGCTAGCATTTATCGTTATCGTTACCGATAAGTGCCGGGAGCTTACGGACGGAAGACAAAACCATAGCGAAAACGGAAAGCATGCGTATTTCCTATGTTTTTGTTGTGGTTTGTTTTTGTTTTTAAATGTTTTTGGTTTTCGAAATAGATACTAAATTCCCTCAAAAGATCGAGAAATCGTTTCACGGATGAGGACAATATTCTTTATTATATTATGTGCAATCGAGTGTTCCATCCTGAAAATCTCCCACTATTTTTTATAATTCTGACCACATAATTTTTTAAGTACAAGCCCTGATGAAGCCCTAAACTTTTGGGCGAAACTTGGTAAAGATTTAACAGGCCTTCTATTTTTTGTCCTAACCTACGAATTACCCCTCTTCATTGGATACCAATAGGACACGAACTTCTCTTAATCATTTATTATTTAATTAGAAGAAATATTGGCCAACAACCCCTCCTATATGACGATGCATCTAAATAGGCTTTTGTAGTAGCCAATTTTGTAAAGCCTATAGGGAAAATTAATGAATTTTGGGTACTAAGAAATTAAAACAAAGTACAAAACGTATATTAACACAATGATAAACACAAACCATTAAAGAAAGGTTATGTTTGTCGAATTCGACTTAACGTTAACGTTAAGCGGATTGAACGAAAACTATTTTTACGATCTGTCAAATAGCGGCTTTGTTTTCGTATCCGTTATGGTTAACCGTTCGAATTTGCCAATACAACGAAAACTCTCTAATATCACTAAAAATGTCGGTAGTGATGAGTTGAGTGAATGGAAATTTGCCGTTTTTTTGCCGCTAATTAGATGTGAAAACTAAAAATTTGCCGCTACCTTTCTTTTCATAAGAAAATCGTGTTCGAAAATAAAATAATGTTTTGCTAATTTAACGTAAAGTTAGCGAGATCACTAAAAATGTCGGTAGTGATAAATTGAGTAAGTGCAAAATATCGGGTTTGAAAAAAAATATCATTGTTCAATTGACATCAAGTGAGCAAATCAGTATCATTAAAAATGTCGGTAGAGAAAAATTGAGTGGTAGAGAAAAGCTGTGGAAATTTGCCGCTTTTTGCCGCTAATTAAATGTGAAAACCCAAAAATTTGCCGCTCTTTTTCTCCATGAAAAAATCGTGTTTGAGAAAAACTTGTGTTTCGCAAGCTTGCCGTTAAGTTAGACCGACATCAACACAAAAAACGAAGGGCAGTATAAAATTAGGTGAGTAAAAGTAAATGATCTCCCACCCTTGATTTTTATGCAGCCTGTAAGTATATTTTAATTAGTGAAACTCAACATTTGTTGGAGCAAATATTTATTTCTAAATTTTTTGAGAATAGTTTTACATTTTTTTTTTCTTTAGCTTAGGAAAACTCTATTGAAGCCTTATAGGTTTCAAAAATCAGAAAGCGAAATATCGTGTGCTCATTTATACACAAAATAAAATAAAATTAGAAATAAAATCAAATTGTGATAAAATGGAAATTATCGATAATTTTTGGCAAATTTTCCCCAATGCATTTTTAGTTGAAAAAAAGCACGAGGGACGAGTGCCTTTTCAAGTTAAAAATGCATGAGAGCAAATTTCTCAAAAATTATAGATATATTTCCATTGCTCTAGTTGTATTTTATGAGAGAATTTCATGAATCAAAAATTTAAATTTTTAGTATATCCTCGTAAGTATAAAATGTCAGCAATCAGAAAAAATGTCAAATGCCACCCGTTAGTAAGCAATTATCCAATCCGATAATCCTGCACTAGTACAAATTATCACGTAAATAATCGTAATCTGATTGGTTGAAATCAACAATTAAAAAATGCCAGTTTATGCATGGGATCTGTGTCATTTGCGCGACAACCGTTTACGCGATACGAAAAGCGCGAGGGACAAAATCACGACGGAACAAAAACGCGACAGGACAAGTGCGCGATGGACAAAAACGCGACTGGATAGAAGCGCGAGAAACAAAAGCGCGAGGGACAAAAGCGCACGGCTGCGCAAAAACGCGACTGGATAAAAGCGCTAGAAGCAAAAGCGCGAGGGGACAAAAGCGCGACAGAACAAAATCGCGACTGGATAAAGCCCGATTGGCCAAGAACGCGAAGTGCCTTACTACGAGAACTGGAGATCGTTTTCCAAAATACAAGATATTTTTGGTGGCTCCGGTTCAAAAGAACGATATTTAAAATAGCAACATCAAAAAGGCGACATATTGTTAAAGCGATATATCAAAATAGCGACATTTGGAACAGCGATATTCAAAATGGCGACATCTAAAAAAACAGCAACATATCAAAAGAGCGACATATGTAAACAACGAGATTTAGAACAGTGACAAATTAAAAGAGCGACATTTACAACGACGACCTCTAAGCAAAAGAGGGAAACATCAAATTCTTCCAATATTAATCAAAATTATGTAGACTTACTCAAACTAACCCGTCCGTCTAGGGCAATCTCGTCCTCGTGAGTTAGCATTTTATTTAAAAAGCACTGCGCTCTCAAGAGACCCTGAGCAATCAATCAGTGAATTAACTTTGTTTTTTTAAATAAAATGCTTACGAGGACTAGATCGTACTAGGTGGACGGGTTATTTTGGGTTAGTTTGAGTAAGTCTGTATTGCGAAATCAATTTGAACCAATAATAATAAAGCAAATACAGACTTGCTCAAACTAACCCAAAATAACCCGTCCGCCTAGTGCGATCTAGTACTCATAAGTTAGCATTTTATCCAAAAAAACAGTCAATTTATTTATAGCGTAGGGTCCCTTGACCGCGCCTTGTTTTTCAAATAAAATTCTATTTAACGAAGACTAGATCGCACTAGGGCAACAGGTTAGTATGGGTTAGTTTGAGTAAGGCTGCATTTTTCTGAATATTATTGATACAATTTGATGTGTCCCTCTTTTGCTTACAGTCCTCGTAGATAGTTAGATACCTCGCGTTGTTGTCCAATCGTGCTTTACTCCAGTCGCGTTTTTGTTCCGTCGCGTTTTTTCCCTCGCGTTTTTGTTCCGTCGCGCTTTTGTCCCTCGCGCTTTTGTTTCTCGCGCTTTTCTCGCTCGCGCCTTTGTTTCTCGCGCTTTTATGCAGTCGCGTTTTTGTTCCGTCGCGCTTTTGTCCCTCGCGTGTTTAGTATCGCGCTTTTCTCCCTCGCGCAAACGACTGTCGCGCAAATGACACAGAGCCCAGTTTATGGTTCGAATACCAGTTTTGACAGATGAATAAAATTTTCTACCGACATTTTTATTGATACTGTTTACTGTTTTGCTAACTTGATGTCAAGTTAGCGAAATACATGATATTTTTTTTCAAACGCGATATTTTCTTGTAGAAAAAGAGATAATTAGCGGCAAATTTCCACTCACTCAATCTATCACTACCGACATTTTTAGTGATCTCGCTAACTTTACGTTAAATTAGCAAAACACTATTTTATTTTCGAACACGATTTTCTTATGAAAAGAAAGGTAGCGGCATATTTTTAGTTTTCACATCTAATTAGCGGCAAAAAAACGGCAAATTTCCAGTCACTCAACTCATCACTACCGACATTTTTAGTGATATTGTCTCGCTAACTTGACGTCAAGTTAGCGAAACACATGATTTTTTTTTTCAAACTTGATTTTTTGTAAAAAAAAGCGGCAAATTTTTGGTTTTCACAACTAATTAGCGGCAAAAAAACAGCAAATTCCCATTCACTCAATTTTTCAGTACCGACATTTTTGGTGATAATGTCTCGCTAACTTGACGTCAAGTTAGCGAAACAAATGATTTTTTTTTTCAAACTTTATTTTTTATGAAAAAAAAATAACCGGCAAATTTTTGATTTTCACAACTAATTAGCGGCAAAAAAACGGCAAATTTTCACGTACCTAGTTTTTTAGTGCTGACATATTTAGCGATGTTGTCTCGCTATCTTGACGTCAAGTTAGCAAAACACGTAATTAAGAAAAAACCAAAAGAGCGGCAAATTTTTTAATTCCACATTTAATTAGCGGCAAAAAAGCGGCAAATTCTTGGCATAATGGAAAATCGATTTTTCGAAGTTGTCTCGCTAAGTTGATAGACATGAAATTAAGACACTGATTCAGATGATACCAATCACCACTATACTATTTTTTATGAATACCAGAAAAAAACAATTTAAACTGGAGCGAATTAATAACACGTCCGCACGCATTCAATGAAATTTAGGATTCCAACTGTCTTTACGGAAACGCTGATCCGATTTACCCGATCACCGGCTGATGTACCTACGGTTTGTCTTTTTTTAAATAATCTTTATTGAAGAATGATAAAAAATAAGGAGCTAAGAGATTCGGTTAATCGGATCAGCTTTTCCTTCAAAGCCTTATTCAACCGTCCATAAAAGTAGTTATACTAAATAGCTTAATTTTTAGCTGATCTTACAGAAAAAAATAGTTTTTTTTTTTGGTCTATAGTCGATAATCAGTACACTACAATAATAGGTAAATAAAACTTACTACGATTTGTCTGATTTAGCTATAAAAAAAAAAAATATTTCCATAAGGTACCTTCAATCATAAGGTACCTTCAATATATGTATTCAGGTACGCATTAAAATCGGCTCCGCTATTTTGCATTGTTTTAGTGGTGAAAACTGGTGTGATTTGTTTGTGTTATGTATCATCTTGTAGAGAAACAAATCTATGGTGAGTGGGCTAAAGAGTACAAGTCAAAATTAGACAAATCAAGAAAAATGCTTTCGAAATATTAGACTTTAAAATAATCGGATTTTTTGTGGCTGTTTCGGACGAATCGAATTTTTAACTTTACAAAGGTGTTTTTTTATTAGAGATAATCTATTTGTTTATTTTTTTTTTGTTCTGTTTT
Organism: Ceutorhynchus assimilis; assembly: GCA_917834065.1. Lineage (NCBI taxonomy): Eukaryota > Metazoa > Arthropoda > Insecta > Coleoptera > Curculionidae > Ceutorhynchus > Ceutorhynchus assimilis. Next base: position 24,844,918 of record OU892282.1, on the reverse strand, counting down.
TTTTAAATTACAAAAAAAAAATGGACTTATACTCTTTTGACCAGACCTATAATAGATGACATATATTATTATGAAATAAGATAATATGACTTATAATATTTTGACCTGACCTAAGAAATGACTTATACTAGTTTTGCTCAACCCAAAATTTGATATTTGCAAAAACTGGAAAAAAAGGCCAACTCTTTTTCACAAAACACTTTTTTTTTGCTGATAACATAACCTCTTTGCTCCCCAAATGGTACTAAGAGTATAAGTCGACCGACAAAATAAGGATAGGAATAGTATAAGTCTACTTGTACTATTTAAATTTTATTATAGTGTATAATCTAAATAGTACAATTCAACTTATACTGATATGCCCAACAGAATAAAATTCCTTTTAAGTTAAACTATGTGGATTGAAATTAAAATTAAAGTATTTCAAATAAATTGAATCATACTGTTTGGACCAGTCGATGTAGGAACCGAAAATATATACCAAAATGACTTAAACTCATTTTCGCAAAATTTTGACTTGTACTCTTTAGCTCACCCACCATAGAAATACTCTCCAAAGTGCAATAATGTAAGTAAAAATTGGTTTCGAGATCCGGTCATAAATAAAGGAACAATATTGAGTGTTAAACTGAACAATAGATTTTTTTCTTTTTTTACAAAAGCCTTATTAGTGAATTTATAATAGTATAATGTCGATGTATATCTTGACTCGTTTTTTTGTTTGCTGCTGTTTTGGTACCCGTTGTTGACTTCAATAGGCAGGACCGCACTTACAGCGGTTTTGGCTACCAGTTGAAGAAATGGAGTGCAATGGTTGTGAGGAAAGGCTGAAGGATTTATTTGCATGCGATAGATGTAGGGTAGCTCTGTGCAAAGTTTGCGCAGGCCTGACATCCTCAGAGGTGAAGGTCCTGCAACTCAAAGATCGAGTTATGTCATTCCACTGCAAGAAATGTAAAGAATTTGACACTTTCACGCTTTTGAAGAACACAATTGAAGATAAATCTAACATTATTGTCAGCAAGGAAGAAATAATTTCTCTGCTTAAAAAACAAATAGAGGAATTGGAAATTAAACTGAATGAACCCAGATCAGCAAATATATTAACATACAGTCAAATTACCAAGCAAGATAAAAAGAAATCTGAAATAAATGTGAACATACCTAGCCTAATTATAAAGCCTAAAAAACAGCAAAATACTGCTAAAACTAAGACCGACATGAGAAAGAATATCAACCCATCAGAAATAAAAGTTGCTATCAGAGGCACCCGAGACACAATCAATGGAAGTGTAATTATTAAATGTCATAACAGAAGTGATTTGGAAATTTTAAAAAAGGAAGCCGAGAGTAAATTACAAGAATATGAAGTGCAGTTAACAAAAATGAGAAAACCACGATTTAAAATTATTGGATATGAAGGCGAACTGGATGCAGAGCAGTTAAATAAGTGCCTGAGAGAACAAAACAAATTTATAGAAGAGACAGATGATCTGGAAATAACATACATAAAACGCAACAAGAACAATAGCGTGTGCACACTCTATGGAGAATGCAACGCATCTTTGTTCCACAGATTCATGACCAATGCGAAGGTATTTATTGGCTGGGAACGATATCCAATTTACGAGCACATTAGCATAATGCGATGTTTTAAGTGCCAAGAACACTATCACAAATATGATAAATGTCTTAATAAAGAGGTCTGTGAGTTCTGCAGTGGTGAACACGAGGTACGTGACTGTCCAAAATCCCAGAAAAGATGTAGCAACTGTATGAGGGCCAACAATAAATTCAAAACAAACTACGAGACTGAACATGCAGTGAATGATCCACTCTGCCCATCCTATCTCTACTTAATAAATGTACTGAAGAGCAAAATTGACTATGCTGGTAATGGATAGTCAAGAAGTCGAAATCCTAGATGAACTCGATCTTCGTGATGATACTATTTCTGAGGAAAGTATTGATTGTGATGTGCTAAAACACAAAATTCAAATAAAAACTAAACTTTTCAATATCTTACATATTAATATTCATAGCATGCCTAAAAATTTTAATGAGTTGTTAGTTCTGCTTGAGGCATATAACCTTAATTTCTGTGACATAATTGTACTTACTGAGACTTGGCAAATAAATAATGAAAAGTTCAACATTGATGGCTACATAATGCACTATAATAATGCAAATCTTAATCAAAATGATGGAACAATAGTTTTCATTAAATCCACACTGAACTACAAAATATCTTATGAAAAATTAAACTTCTCTGGTGTTACTCTGAGCAGAATCAATTTAAGCATAAATAATATAAGCTTTGGTATTTCATGCATATACAGGCCGCCCTCCACAGACATACCGTGTTTTCTTAGGGACATTGAAGATCTGTATAATGAACACTCAGAAAATCAAATTGAAATTCTTGTTGGTGATATAAACATTAACTTAGCTGCTGAGCATGACAATGAGGTAAATAACTACATAACAATGCTGGGTCACTTTGGTTTTCTGTCGGCTATTAATAACCCAACAAGAGTCACAGCTGAAACCAGCTCCATCTTAGACCACTTGTTTATCAGAAAAAATCAAAGAACAAACCTAAAGTATAGTTCCTTTGTCTTACATTCTGCGTTTACAGATCATTATCCTATAATGCTAAACATAGATCAAGAACAAGGCACACAGCTGGGTAAAGTGAACGAACCCAATTCACTGGAAACCTTCAGACTTGATTATACAGTTTTCAATAATTTGATAAAAAATATAAATTGGCAATGTGTTTTAGAATCCCAGGACAACACAAAGATTTTCAGAAGTAATATCCGAAATTCTAAATAACTCTAAAATTAAAAGAACTTATAAAATTAAAGAACACAAAAAAATAAAACCTTGGATAACTAATGGAATCATAAATTCCATTAAAACTAAGGATACATTGAAAAAAAGACTTTTATCACACAATAATGAAAATAATAGACAAAAATTCACACAGCACAGAAATTTTCTCAACAAAATCATACGGAAGCGCAAACACGACTATTACAAAAAGGAAATCGAAAATAGTGGAAATAATCTGAAGAAGATATACAATGTTATATCCCAAGCTACAAGTGACATTAAATCAAAGTGGAATCCGAACTTGGGAATTGCTAATAACAACGTTAAATTTAATAACTATAAAGACACCGCAAATTTCTGTAACAATCATTTCATAAATGTAGGTCTCGAAATGTCTAAGAAAATTAAAAAGCCTTTAAATGTTACCAAAATTAATTTTATATCGCATTCATCAATGTTTTTAAGGCCAACTAATACAAATGAAATCATCAACCAAATTAATTCTTTAAAAGCTAACTCCTCTCCTGGAATTGATGGTATAGATTCAAAAATTGTCAAGTTTTTTCATAACTACCTAACTACCCCACTTGTACATATAGTAAATTTGATTTTTCAAACTGGTAAAGTTCCAGAAAGTTTCAAAACCGCAGTAGTTATCCCAATACATAAATCTGGGGATAAATCAAATATAAATAACTTTCGTCCTATCAGCCTTATCAATACGTTTGCTAAAATCTTTGAAAAATGCCTTAAAGATCGTTTGGTTAGTTTTCTTGAACAGGGTAAAATCATATCACCAAATCAGTTTGGTTTTATGCATGGTTTGAGCACCACAGATGCCATCTATGAACTGTCTAACTGCATAAATGAGAATCTTGACAAGGGACACAAATGCCTCGCTGTTTTCCTGGACCTTGCGAAGGCATTCGACACGGTGCCCCACCATTCACTCCTTAGCGTTCTCGATTGTTATGGCCTTAGGGGTAGTGTGCTGGATGTCTTTGCGAGTTACTTGGCGAACAGAACACAGGTTGTGAAAATTGGAGACTCTTACAGCGACCCTTTAAATATCCAAATTGGAGTTCCGCAAGGTACTGTTTTAGGACCTATTCTGTTCATCCTGTACATAAACTCCTTGACAAATATGGAAGTGGGTAATGGAACAGTAATGTCCTATGCTGATGTGACTGTGGTGGTGTTACAGGGACTTCTTGGTCTTCTGTTAAGAATTCTACAATTGAAGGAATGAGAAAAATAAAGATCTGGCTTGATTCATTCCAATTAACTCTAAATGTTTCCAAAACAAAATATATTGCCTTTTCCATTACCCATTACTAATGTGAGCAGACCGGAGTATCACAGCATTAGGGTCGATAATTTTGATAGTGATATACTTGAGGTTGATTATATAAAGTACTTGGGAATCACAGTGGATAGGAACCTTAAGTGGGATCAGCATATACTTAGACTAACAAGCAACATCCGGAAATTAGTTTACAAGTTTTACATACTGAGGGACATTTTAAGCAAGGGACTTCTAATAAGTGTATACAGGGCGTTAGTTGAGTCACTGATAAGATATGGTGTGTTTGCTTGGGGTGGCCTTTACCAAAACTCTCTGAATCCATTGAACATAGTGCAAAATTACATTCTAAAAATTATATACCGCAAAAACAAACTCTTTTCCACCAACTTACTATATTCAGTAGACATTCGGAGTGCACGTGCAATATATTGCCTCACATCATGTTCGTATATTCATAAAACTCCAAGACTGAACCAATTTGTCAATCATAAGCATGAAACGAGAGGTAAGACGGGCAAACATTTGGGGCAGGCTGTGAACAAAACATCAAAAAAATTGCGATCGTTCTCATATCTTGTGCCAAAAATGTACAAGTTATTACCTCTAGAAATAAGGTCAATGCCAAGACTAAGTAGGTTTAATGACAGATGTAGAGTATTTATATATGATAATTTTGATAGATTGTTTACTATTCTAGCGATTAGCATCAATTGTTACACTATCTTTGGGTAGGTGTATGTATATACAGGGTGTATATTTTAAGTGATACCACTATTGCTATATCCGAAACGGTAAGAGCTACAAGGTCGGTTAAATTAGAAAAAAGTTGCCGTTTTTGAAGCCCATTTAAGACTCGTTTACAGTGTTGCCAAATTCTTTTTAGTTTATGAAATACAGGGTGATTTCTAAGAAACGCCTAAAACTATTTCATCAATTATTTTGGAAACTATTGATTTTCGAGACACAATTTAAATTTAAAAGTTTTTAAATTTTTTTCGCTCTACAACATGGTGTCATCAAATTTCAAATCCCATGTTTCGTAATCGAGCTACCATCATCAACTTAATTTTTTTAAATACAGACCTGGATTTTTTATGTCATTTTTAGAAAGTGCCTTTTATTCCCTTTGTAAAAATGACATAAAAAGACCAGGTTCATATAAAAAAAAATGAAGTTGATGATGGAGGCTCGATCACGAAACGTCGGATTTGAAATTTGAATGTGCCGTGTTGTAGAGCGAAAAAAATTATAAAACTTTCAAATTTAAATTGTGTCTCGAATATCAATAGTTTTCGACATAGTTGATGAAATAGTTTTTGGCGTTTTTAAGAAATCACCCTGTATTTCATAAACTAAAAGGAATTTGACAACACTGTAAACAAGTTTTGAATGGGCATCAAAAAAGGCAACTTTTCTCTAATTTAACCGACCTTGTAGCTTGTAGCTCTTACTGTTTCGGATATAGTAATAGTGGTATCACTTAAAATATACACCCTGTATATAATAGGTATATGTTTATTAATTATTAATTGTAGTATTATAAAGGGAAAGAGGGATATTTTCAAACAATGTTGCACACACATTGCACATACAGGTGGTCTTGTCTACCTAGGTGCAATCTAAACTATATTTAAGACTTCTTAATTGTAAGCTTCTAGAAATAAGTCACAGCTCTGTAACATAGGAAAATCCAGTAATATATTTGATTTGATTTGATTTGAGTTCCCGAAAGGTTCCAATATTCCCAGAAAGTTTCCGAGAATGTTCGCGGCTTTTGAATGTTTCGGGAATTTCACATTACTAGCTGTATGTAATCATAATGGCTTGAAGCAAAATAACACATTAAACACTTAGGTACACTCTCGGAAAAATATACTCCTGGACAAAATTATTGCACCACTGCTTATGGTGCTTATGTGCAGTGGTGGTGCGATAATTTTGTCCAGGAGCATATAAAATTTTAGATTATCTCAATGCAGAAAAAAGTACATTTCAAATTGTAGACCAGTTTCTTGTTCCAAAATCTACAGTTTTCAACATGTATTACATGTAATTATTGTGGTAGATCATTTATTTTGACTAATTAGATTTGAGATTTTGTACTTCCCATTTATGTAAAATACATACCTACTACCTGCTTTGATAAATTGTAAGTGATCATTTTCAAAAGAGTTGTCTGTAAATGTGTCTGAACAATATCTGCTTGAATTTTTACTTCACTTCTGAGCAGAGGAAAAACCACTCTTCCAGAAAACTTTCCATGTTCTTATTAGTGACTGCCACAAAGTTTTAGGGATTTCTGATAGTATGCCATTAAAATTACTATGATTTTTTGAGAGGGCCTAAGAGCCCATGTTACCCATTGTAAAAAATAGCAAAAAACTGAAACAAATACATATTTAGATTTCTCTAGCAGCACAAAAAATGCCAATTTATTATTCGCCCAGCCACTTTTTAACAAGGTTTATTTTTCTAGATGAATAACATTGACATAGATTCACTCTCAGATGCGGAACTCCGCACCAAACTTATAGAATATGGATTTCCTATTATGCCAATTACAGCAACCACCAGACAGGTGATGAAAAAGAAACTGTCTCTGCTTATAGAAAACAAAAATAGAGTTGGATCAACTGATGGCAGAAGGTGATAATTTCGTTTCTCATTTTATTACATCACAATTTTATGAATGATATTTGCTTTAGATCCTTGGGAAGATATTCCAGTGAAGAAGAAACTGATGATGAAGTCAAGGCAATTAAAATCCAGAAAAATCGCCGAGTCACTATGGCGGCTCCAACTTCTAGCACCACAATCAAACCAGTCGGCAAATTTATTTCCAATCCAGAAGTAAGTTGAACTCCAAATTTTTATATACCTTTTAAAATAATGAAAATTTTTCTAGGTTGGTACTAGCAGCCCAAATATAGAATCTCGCCGGAGCGTAACCACTAACAAAAGCTCTACAAGAACATCAAGAATTTTAAAAAACGCTCGAGATGCCTTTGACACTGGCTCAGAATCAGAGTCTGATGTTATTGCATCAGAACTCTCTGAGCCTATGGATATTTCTCTCAAATACGAAGATACATACAATGACCTGCCCAATACTAGAAGAAGCACACCTATAAGAAGTAGTTTGTATTCTCCGATAAAATCTAGTGACCATAGCTTTGCAGCCACAAAAAATGTGTCGTTCGCAAGTCCATCTTCAAGATATTCCACAAGCTACACTGAATCTTCTTCTGCTTTGCCAGGATCGTTGGCTTCTAATTATGCTGCTGAAGCTCTCAGTTCAATCAGAACCAGAACTCCAACTGCTTGCTACACCACTGTGTCTCCAGCCAGTACAAGGTCCAGTATTGACCTAAACCCCAACGACACTCCATTCCTAAGCAATTTTACTAAGAGGCTATCTGTGTTGAGCAGCAACAAAAAGACGGATTATGACAGTCAAAATGATTTGGTTAAAGAGCATGATACTAATGGATCAACTATGTTTGGAGCAAGATCTTATTTGGCAAAGTAAGGATGATGATGCTCACTTTTATTGATATTTATTTTTGAACTATATTTTCTAGTTTTAGAGCCACTAGAGGTCGCGACCCAATCTACAACTATAAATCCAGAGGCAATGACAGTGGAAAGGGCAGTTTCGTGTCGTATGCGGTACTCGTTGTGGCAGCCCTGTTTTTTATCATTCTTGCCATTGTGTACCTTGGAATGAGATCTGACACTTCCATGATCACTTCTGGTAAGAAAGCTAATCCGTACTCTCCTTGAATATTCTATTCAAAAAATTATTTAACAAAAAAAAATTGAATTTAATAATGTTAGGTTGGCTAGGGATCCTTTAGTTATTATGTCTGTTGACACAAATTTGTTGAAGTTCTTGAGTGTTATCATAGGCCAAAAATATTATATATTTTTTATACTCTAAAATCTGTGCAAGCAAAAGCTTAGGTGAAAAAAACATATTTTTGCAAAAAAAACAATAGTTGATTCATATAAATAGGAAATTGAGGTTAATAACTGAAATTTAATTTGACAAATCGTTTTATGGCTATCAATTGACTTGACTAAATTTGCCGAATGAGATTATTTTTGATTAAAGTTTCCTAGAATTTTATACTAAAGTTCATTTATGCTACATATGAGATGATGTCACAAGCAATTGACGTGTCTCGCAGAAATAGAAAAAGAGAGCTTAATTGTAATAAATACAAGTAAGAAAGTAATGAAAAATGACATGCGCGCGCAACGCGTGGCTGCAGTGTAGCCAGATTGTATTGTTGCAGAACAAATGTAGACAATAAATCGAACATTATAACATTAAAGAAGTGATATATTTTCAAGTGCTCTACAACGCCTTAAATCAGACAAAAGAAGAACTTTAAAGTGTATGTTAACATTGATGGCACTTTTATTTTGATAAATGTTTCATCTGGCAACATCGCACAAGGAATATGTCAAGTATATTCTAACATAACCTTAAACGACACTGCGATAAGTTCAAGTAATACATGAAGTATTAGTTTGGTCTTTGTCGAATTACACGTTACAAAGAAAGAAGGAACGATTGAATCTGAACTCGTCCCTGAATACGAATATGACGCAAGCCCGTAACAAACTCGATTTTCATTGGACGCTCACCTGCAACCCACGAGTTGCGCGCGCACACCAGGTATTACGAGACATGTCAATCGATTTTTTTTAAATTTGATATGAATATAACATGGCAATTGGCACTAGTTGGTAGAACTAATTTATTATTTTCTTATGTTACTTTCTATTTTATGATGTCTAATGTGTAGAGTAAATGAACTTTGACTGCTTATTTTTGGAATAGATGGCATAAGTGTTTTTATTGTTACTAAATATTACACAAAGCAAATCTGAGTGGATTTCTAGTTTTTCCTAATTAATGTTTTATTTTTGTTTGTCCTGCTAAAATTGAGAAGTAGAAGTTAAATTTGGTTATTCAACATTTTCTTGGTTAAATTTAGATATAAATAACTGGTTTGTTTTTAATAATTATTAATTTTAAATTAAGGTGTTTGTAACAAAAAAATAAATGTTAAATGTAGATCGTTTTTTTTAATAATCAATAAATATTTTGCACTGTTCAAAAAAAATTGTTTTCTTTTTTTGTTTTTGTCATCATCCTACCTTTTCTCCTTTTTCATTAAATTGGTTTAGCCAAAATATTTATTGCTTATTAAAAAGTTAATAGGTATATTTTGACGCTGTTTCTTATTGTGAAGTTGACTTTAGACTTAAATTTACATAAATTCAAGAGTGCAGTCAACAGTTATAGGTAATTTTGATAAATCATAAAAAAACAATATTGAAAATGGCATATGTGAGAAGATGCTATTAGATAAACTGCTTGGCTTTTATATGTGAAAAATTAAAAATTATTTTCTAAACTGCTAACATTCTCAAGGATACTCTTTTATCCACTATTACAAGTGCTTCTCTTACTTTTTATTATTAATCGAGAGCTATACAGAGGGTTCTTGAAAAATTGTGTTCTTTTGGAACATTATTCCTTTTAAAATGATCTAGATATAGGTGTTATTAGGAAATTGCTGGTTTTAAGTGCAATGTTGGAAGATTAAATATTGAGGACATTCCAGTGGGGGACACTAAGACTGAAGACACAATGACAAATACAAGTTACAAGTGACAAGAGACAAAAATATAATAACACATGTATCAATGCTATAACACACAATAAATGGATACAAGATACAATTTACTTACCACGCCAAGATACAAAATTTCGATTTTTTGGTATTCTGTATCTGTCACTTGTACCTTGTAATTGTCATTTTGTCTCCAGCCCAAGTGAATAAGGACTTAACTAAATTTTAGGGCTAATTTTAGCCCTTCATTATTTGAAAACATGCAACTTCTGGATGTTATGTAGTTAGACTAGAGTCTATTATTGAGAAAAAAACTAGTGTACCATGTTCTTTTGACTATTAATTCCAACGGATTTCTTGGGGAGCAGTCAGGTTTTTAATAAAACCAAATCAAATCAAACTAAGCTTTATTGTCTGAAAATAACAAACGAATTTAATTGACAAAGCAAATACTTGAAGCTAGATTGTGAATCACAAAAATAATGCCAATAGCAACATTCATAATGAGCACAACCACAGATAAAAATACTACAAACAAAAAATTAAAAATCTTAATCCTAATACAACAACACAAAAAATCTAAATTAAAGGAAGTAAAAAATATAAAATTATGATTATAGTGTATCAATAAAATATTCTTCTAAATCATAATAGGCCCTCTCTAACAGCATGTATTCAATTTTATTTCTAAACGCTTTGTAACTGCCAAGGTTTTTAAAATCATTAGGTATCTTATTATAAACTTTAATACTTTTGTATATCAGGGAATTTTGTCTGAGAGTGAATTTAGGTATTGATACTGGAACGTTATGAAAATGTCTTGTTGAATAGAGATGCATGTGTGTAGAATCTTTATATTTTTTATAGACAAGGCAGACTGTCTCAAGTATATAAAGACTAGTAAGAGTTAATATGTTTTCTCTTTTAAATAATGGTTTATAGTGGTCTCTCAGGTCTGCTCCAAAAACATGTCTGACACAACGTTTTTGTGAAATGAAAACCGAATTCCACAGGTACTGGCTGCAATTACCCCAAAAAGGAATTTGATATCGCAAGTGGGATTCAACGGGTCGTATTTTCGAAACCATTCGAATGCCGTTCGTATACGAAATAAGGCGAAATTCGCATGAAAATTGAGGTTCCGTATTTTCGAATCACTTTCGAACGGTCCGTACACGATTTGGTTTGGTGGAATGTCACATTTCGCATACGATTTTACTTGATTCTGCGCATTGTTTGGAATTTTGAAGTACTAATTATTTTGTTTATATATGTTATATTTGTTGTTTATGTGCCTACCTAAATACGTTGTGCAAATTTAAAATTGTGTTCGATGTTCGTTCTCCTTTTGACTTTTGATTCATTTCCAAATAATTTGCGGATTAAATTATCCTGCTTTATTAAAAGACAGTTTTTGGAATGGCTGGATCGGATTATTTAATTGAAAGAAATGTTATTGATGCCCTCGAGGAATTTTGGTTGATGTGTTTACTTTGCGACAATGTTTCTATTTGTTTTTTATCTCCTGAAAGCTGAATTTTCCTGATTTTTAATTCTGGATGCTCCTCCACGAAGCCAACCAAATCTTTCTTTTATTCAGCAGACACAAACCCTCCAAAAACCATGATTGTTAATTAACGTTATAGAAAACAAGGACGTTCAAGAAAATCCCAACGATTAGGTGCACAAAATTTATTTCAGCAAGATCTATACCAACAGAATAAACTAAATAATACTTGATAAACTCAATGGATAAACTCAATAAACAGCCACAAAATACAAAAAAGAATAAGCCTATCCAAAACACGTAACTTTGACAAGCAAAATATGGCCGGCAAGAAGCTCGTTTACGATATCATTTTCGTAGGGCCTTCAAAAATACACATTTTAGTTCGTACACGACTTTTTATTCAAATTAGATCGCATGCGAAAGATTTCGCATGGTCTCGAAAATACGACCCCAGAGCATGATATGTGATTCTGGCCATGCCATTAACGTTCCTAGCCCACAGAAGGTTTATCGTACTGCAAAACCTGCCATTGCTATCTTAGTATTCAAGTTTAAGATGTGCTGGTTAAATTTTAAGTGGGTATCTATATGCAAACCGAGAAACTTGGTGCTTTCAATAGAGCCAATTGCCTGATTTGCCATGTCTAAATTATCTTATGAAAATTTAAAGCTAATAACTTTTGTTTTTTCTACATTAAAACACAAAAAATCACACCATGTCTTAATTTGGTGTAAGTTGTCCAAGATAATCTCCAAAATATTCAGGTCTCGATGAAACCAAAGGGGTACGATGTCATCAGCAAAGCCAGTGAACTTATATTTAACTGGTAACTTGAACAGGTCATTACCATAGATCAAAAATAAAATAGGTCCGAGGACTGAGCCTTGTGGCACACTTGTATCAATGGGTACAGACGATGACAAGGAATTGTTATTTTTGACCATTTTGTTCTTCCTGTCAAGTAAGAATTGAAAAATCATGACGAAACTCCTCTAAAGCCATAAAAGTAAATTTTGTCCAGCAGCAAGTCATGTCTGACACAATCGAACGCTTTAGAGAAGTCGCAAAATACGGCAGCTGCAACCTCTTTATCATTCAGTTTGAAGTAAAGCTGCTCGAGAAAAAAAAAATGGCATCATTGGTGCCTTTTATTGATTGAAAACCGTACTGACATTCGCTAATAATACTATGACGGTTTAAAAGATCAACAGTCCTGTCCTTAACAATTTTTTTGATTATCCTAAACAATGTATTTAAAAGGGAAATCAGTCTGAAATGGGCTAGGTCAGTGTGGGAACCTGCCTTATGTACTGGAATCACCAAAGCCACTGTTAGAGAATTAGGAAATTCCCCCAATAAAAAAAAATTGTTTATAAAGGGGTGAAAAAATGAGGGAAAGTCAGTTATTTATAGTTAAGCTACCAGTTTCGGGATCTATGCATTACATCCCATCATCAGGCTTTACAAGAGCTAAAATATAAGAAATTTTTTATTACAAAACACTAAGGAGAATCATAAAAAATCCCACAAAGTGGAGAGTCAAATAACTCACGATTCAAATTACAAGTCATTTGCTAGAAGCCAGAGTCGTGAATTGCACAGCATTATCATGTATAAGAGTCAATCATGTATAAAATATAATAAATTAAAGTTATACAATTTCAAAATCACAGCACAAAAACTCAAAGGACAAAGACGATGCAACAATTTAAAATGGATTCGATGGCTGGTGTGCAAATTATTAATTATTCTAGTCTATTTCGTTACAATTTTTTTCAAAAAACACAAAGCTGGCGACCTCTAACATATTAGGTCTTAACCATAAAAGAATATAATTCCGAAAAAGTCACTGCTATATCTAAACATAAACAAATTAAAACGAAAAAATATTAGACACATATGAATGTCCAATGCAAGGAAACTAAAAAAGGGGTTCACCAGTGACCTCCTGTGGAGAGAAGCTAAAAGTATAGTAATAATTAAATGACAGTACCAGCATAAATTTAAGTTTACTTTAAATATTGAAAATATAATTCCTACAGCATAGCTGAAAAAACGGGAGTGTAGGCTTATTTGTGAATTCAACGTAGTGAAATTTTCGTTATTATGTAATTTGTGGATTTCAAACTGTTCCAGATTGTTCAAAAATAAACCCTTATCTGCAAAATGTAATATTTTAAAAAATTTTGTTGGATCAAACTCATGATTTGTTTCTGAAAGATCGTTAGCAAATTGTGAGTAGCCCGAGGAGGATGGATTAAGACAACGCAAGTGTTCCTTAAAACGAATCTTGAGGTTTCTATAAGTTCTCCCAACGTATTTTGCGTTACAGGTATCACAAGATAATTCGTATACTCGGCTTTTTTCCTGTAGATTTATCTTGTCTTTATTGTTAGAGTGGGAGGACCTATAGGATATATTCGTGAATTGTTGAAAGATATTAGCAATTCTCAAAGAGACATTACCGAAATAAGTTAACGATCTATAGGGCAAAGTATTATTTAAATTTTGTTGGGGGTTGTTTTTGCTTGGGTCATTAGAAATTGATTGTTGCATAGGTGTATTTACATTATTGAGAGACAAATAATAGATTTTCAACATTTCTGTTCTGTTTTTTTCTTGACAATTTTTGGATTAGTTGAGGATCAAAGCCATTTAACAGCACAATCTGCTTTGATTTTTAATTCATTCTCAAAGGACTGTCTATCCAATGGAATCCTCAACAATCTATTTAGATAGGAATGAAATGCTGCTAATTTGTGTTGTATGGACTGCAAAGAGTTATTATTTATAGTAATACCAGTGTGCGTTGGTTTACAATAGATATCATTATCAAATTTTATTTTACCATCAACAACTGTTAAAGAAGGTCCAGGAAATTAAGAGATTTTTGTTCATTCTGTATTTCAATTGTGAATTTTATGGCTCTATGTAAACTATTGACATAATTAAGGAAATCATCGAGGGATTCCACTGGGCCTGACTAAATGATTAATATGTCATCCACATATTATCTACTATATGATTTTATATGTATATGTAGAAAATTGGTTATCCTTTACAATTTTTACGAACTCTAGCTTATGCATAAAGATGTCTGCTAAAATAGGAAACAGAGGAGAGCCCATGGGTAAACCCTCGTCCTGATTGAAATTTTTATTATTGAATGTGAAAAAACTTTGTTGTAGACACATTTTAAGTAGATTATCTAGCTCAGTAAATTGTGTAGAAGTATAATCACTTGTTATAAGATCCTCTAGAATGAGCTCCAGCAATTCATTCCTCGGGACATTTGTAAAAAGATTAGAGACATCAAGAGAAATTAGTGTATCATTAGATGATACAAAGTAATCAATCAAAGATGAAGATTATCCAGTTATTCTGGTTGGGGAATTGACAAACATGGTTAATCCATAGGAATGCAATAAATTTTTCAGATCTAATGTAGATAGGGACTCATTGTTAAGAAAGTTTATATTTACGTCACCGCAGAGAATTATTTTAGACTGTGATGGTTGTGGAGTATGGTTTCTCTGGCCTATAAATGCATATGATGTACAACTTATTTTTTCTGTTGAATCCTATTGAAAACTCGAATTCTTTTCCTATGCATAAAAAATCAAATTTATTCACAGCTTCTAATGCAAAAGTTGAAAAGAACGATGTTTCAATTAAAATCATTGCACCTCCATAACCAACAGAGGTCTCTCTGCAATACTTTGACACAATGAAATAATCTGGTAAATTAAATGGTTCCCAATCTCTTAGCCAGTGTTCTGTAAGTAATACTAAATCTGCTTTATTAAGACTGATGTCTAGGCACTGGAACTTATGTTCTGGAATTTATTTTGTATTCCATCCTTAAGAATCAAATTCACAAAATTGTAAAAAACTAAAAATTAAAATTTGAAACAGAGATTACCTGTTATGCTGCATGGTTTTTTCAAAGTTCAAAACAATTTCAATATGTATTAAAATCACTGAGATAACTTTTCACGTGATCTTCCTTCGTAATGTCGTTCAGTCCGTTATTTACTTAAAACCATTTTCTCTGCTGCAGCAATTACAAACTATCCGGAACCCTTGTCCTTAATACCTACTAGTTCTCGCTGATTTTATTCCAAAATCATGTTGGACCCACTACCAACTTCCTTTTTGTGGTAGTTGAATAGCAGACATCTTCGTTGATTTTGATAGTTTCAATTTTTCAAAGATTACGTTTCAAGCAAGACGGGCACCTATTATGATAAATCTTGTTCCTTTACACTGGATATTAGCATTAGTTTAGCACTTGGCTCAGATTCCAAATGACTACCATTCAGCTCTGTGAAAAAGGCAGTCATTAATGTTTTTTATTTCTTTGAAGATTTTCATTTCATCAGCAAACAAGAGAAAATTACAGGATTTTATGGTACTTGTGATATCATTTCTAAATAAGAGAAATAAGAGAGGCCCCAAGGCGGAACCTTGTGGGACTCCCGACGTGGCTGTGGAAGTGTTTGATTCATAATTTTTTACAGATACAAATTGGTTTCTATTTGAGAGATATGATCTGATCAGCTGACAAAGGTCCGATGAGATTGAGAAGGATGTAAGTTTTCGAACTAGAATGTTGTGATCCACTTTGTCAAATGCCTTAGCAAAATCTGTATAAATCGCATCAATTTGGTGACCATTAGCTAGGACTTCTGTGGAATGTGTTACAAAATCCAGCAAGTTCCCTATTACTGATCTATTTTTCCGGAATCCAAATTGAAGTTCTGACAGTAGGTTCTACATGGTTTATTATTGCTTTATAAAGTATGGATTCGAAAACTATACTAACGCTTGACAGAATAGCAATTGGTCTATAATTTTCAATGTTATTTTTAGGACCTGGTTTGTGAATCGGTGATATACGGGCTATTTTGAAATGCTTAGGAAACTTCTTGCTGGTGATGGCCAAGTTAAATACTTCAGCAGCTAAGGGTTCGGAAAGTACATCTTTGCATCCTTTCAGTAGGTATCTTGGTATTTTGTCAGGACCAACTGATTTTTTATTTTTTTATTTAGATATAGCTTCCTCAACGCGTTGTACATACAGTTATAGTAGGAAGAGTAAGAGGAGATTCAAAATTTAGGGTATCGGTAAATTGGGTTCTTGTTGTATTTTGGGAAGGTTGATAGACAGATTCAAAATGTTGAACGAAAACATAGCTATGTTGAGACCCCCTGTATATATTTCATTTTCCCGAATCATTTCACAAGGGAAGTCGTTTGAATTTTTCTTCTTTGATTTCACCAAACTCCAAAACTTTTTTGGATCCTGTTACAAATTTAGCTCAACATCTTGAATGTATTGTCTGTACGCTATCTTGATATCTTTTTTGATTTTCGTTCTTAAGAACTTGAAATCGGTCAATCTCTGAGGCAATTTTGTTTTTTTGTATAATCTTTGATTACGTTTTTTAGCTCGAATGTCCAATATGATTTCAGCATTAAACCATGGAGAATACTTATTTTTTTTTGTTTACATTTTTTGGAACAAATGTGTCAATGGTAGTATACAATTATTCATAAAATATGTCAACCGCTTGATCCACTTCAGATACATTTTCTAAGCAATTCCAGTCGATGTCGCGAAGAGATGAATATAACCCGAAAAAGTTTGATTTTTTGAAATTGTAGTAAGACTTTGCATTTTGAGGGCATGTTTTGAAGCTATTTTTTATACCTACTTAGTTCTATTTCAAGAGTTGAGTGAAAGGGGTCCTCTTTATCTTTTATAAAAGGCTCAGTATATCTTGTTACTATACATGGCAAGTTACAAATTACCAAATCTAAAGTCCTGCATAAAGAGTTTGATATCGAATTACATTGTTTGGCCCCTGTAATGTTACAAAAAATTTCCATATTGATTTCAAGTTTTCGTCTGCTTGGTCGATATTGAAATCTCCCAATATTAAGAAATCTATATAGAGCTGACATTAGCTAATGGAGATTTTGTACTCATGTCCAATGCTTTGATGCCAGCCATGATCGCACTTGAAACACCACCTCCTCTGGTTTTCCGGGTAGCTGCTTGGTCGCGGTCGGCTCGAAACACTTTGTATTTACTGCTAAACAATTCACTGTCATAGATGCTACCCTCCAGCCAAGTTTCCGTTAATGAAATAATGTCGTATTCCTACTTTTGTACACTAGTGTAAAATTCGTTAGTCTTAGTCATTAGGCCTCGTATGTTCTGGTAATAGATACTCAAAAGGATGGGATTGATATTGTTAGCCATTGTAGTTTACTTGTCCGTGCTTCTCCAGTTTCATCTGATACGCTGGACATTCAAAATCACGCGCAGAGTGTTGCCTTTCTTTTATGTTTAGCTTTTTACAATTAGGACAATCAAGTGGGTTTTCATCATTACAAACTTGCGACAAATGATCTCCTCCACATTTTAGGCAAGTTGATTTTGTTTCTTTACAGTATTTGCTTACATGCCCAAATCCACAACACTTAAAGCACATGGCCACCCTTAGGTACTCTTCCACATATACTTTGGTTAGGTTAAAGGATGTAGTTCCAGATCTCATTAAATATCTGAAAACATCTGGTGCTGTTTGGAATATCCATATTATAGCATTTAATTGGCTCAATAAAAGGGAGAATTCAGATTCACTAAATATTTTTGTCATCAATTTTGAATTGCCATAATCATAGTTATTTGGTTTGTCCAGAAATTTAAGTGACCTGCATAGATGAACAGATGCCTCTACTTTGATATCATAGGTAGAGTCAAAAAAGTATTGCTCAAAATATGTGGGAGATTTGTTATAGATTTTATAATTCTAGTTTCATTTGAATAGGCGTTATCACTCATTCGACACTAAAATACAGCAGGTATGAAAAAGATATACTGGCATTTAATAATTCAACTCAAATTTTTATTGTAAACCAAAAACTGAAAAAATAAGGTAATTTGGACAAAATCCAATATAGTCCCTTTTTCCAGGTTACATATCCCCGATCTGCAACTTCCACGACCCCCAAAACAAAAAAGGTATCAACTGTATAAATGAAGATCAAGTCCAAAATGCCATCAACTTACTAAACAGCATCAGACCAGAGTTACACAAAAAAGCTGTGGCTCATCGTTGCGTTGACCCGACAATCAAACCACAAATGTCGGAAGCTGAGATTGTGAGTTTTTGCCAATCGAATTACGGTATAAAAGATGCTGTGATGATCAGGAACGATTTAAAAAATTTGGAAGTTTTGCTATTTTCTAATCCGGGGTGGGGAGTGCGTTTGGCACAAACAGAAAATAATGACGTGGCTGTGACTGAGGATAACTTAGCGAAAAATATGGTAAGAACTTCTTTTTTTGTTTTTTTTTTTTACCAGGTGATGCCACAATTCAATTTTTTTTTTACATTTAGCCCTTAGCGCAAGTCTTTATTACGTATTCAGTTTTTGCAGCTATTTAGGATGTTTCTAAGCCAAGGATTTAAAAGCCCAATGCAAAATATTCACAGTAAATAAACAAACTTTTTATGCCAATTTCAAGAATAAATGTACCATTTTTTTGTTTTTAAATTCCATCTAGTTTTATTCAAATTTACACTTTTTTTGAGCTGCATTTATTGTAGACGAAAATTTTCATTCAAATTATACTCTGCGGTTTAGTATACATTTTTAACTGTAATTTATTTCAACTACTTTCAGGAAACAGCAATTTTTAACTTGGACAAGAAAGTGACGAGCTTAGTGTTCCTCAATCCCGACGTACCTTACAGCTGCCAAGTGTACAACTACGTCACAAAGGCCCTTTACACTATTTTACTTATTGCGGGGATCTTTGGTATTTTGTTTCTTTTGCGATACAGCTTTAAGAAATTCAGGACCTACGAGAAAAAACAAAAAGACGAGGTATTTTTTTATTTTGGTATAACTTGAACTGATTTATTTGACAAATTGGATTTTTTTTTAAGGTGAATTCTATAGTTGATAAAATTCTCGACCTTCTCCAGAACGCTGCACAAGAGGAACCAGGTTATGTGGTTATCAATCACGCAAGAGACGCCATTTTAGACATTAAAGATAGACAAGGTAATTATAACAACAGCATTTTTATTCTAATCTAAGCAAAATGGTGATTTGGCAGCTAAGAGAAAATTTTGGGAAAAGGCTGTACAGTCTATCATAGAAAACGAGTCCAGAGTGCGTCTTGAGGTCCAAACTGTGCAGGGAGAGTCGTTCGAGGTTTGGAGGTGGATTGGAAGTGCTAATTTAAGTATGACTGGGTAAGTGATTTTTTTTTTTGGTATTAAATTTGACAGTGAAATAAGAGCTAGCAGTAATAAAAACTGGGTTGTTTCTGCATCCAATCATGCGAAATGCAAATAAGGCATCTAATAATAATGAAATTTCTTGTAATTATTTGTGACTGCTGTGTAAACTTTTTGATAAAATTCACATTTCAATTTTTCTGAATCAGTGTAGAGAACGACTTTGATACTATGACTATAATATATTGACCCAATAAATACCTAATTAGCAAACTATCTGGACTATTCTGAATTGTTTTACTCATATATTTGTTTGCTTGTCCATTTTGCAAACCTTCCCAATGAGGTTTAAAACCGATAAAGATGTGTTGAAGACAGTGGCGCAGCCAGAAATTTTGTCTGGAGGGGACCATGAAGAAAACATTATAGGAGTTTACACAGACCACCTATCCTTTAGAGGGGGTGTAATCTAAACCAAAAATCAAAATTTCTATTGACGTTAAGTCTACGTTTTGTTGCAAACACTAAAGACTGATATCTTTTGATAGAAATCTGGCAGAAAGGCGAGGTTTTCGATGTTGTTCTTGGAGTTTTTTACATATTATATAGGCCAAGCAATGAAGGAAGTTTACCTCAACATAATTAGAAGTTAACATTTTTTGGGAGGGATCGGTTCATTTTCATGTGCTTAATAACATATTAAGTTTGCGACCTTGTACTTCCATAGGGTTTTTAGTTAGGGGTGGTTTTTAGGGGTAATTTGCGGTTTATGGAGAACGCTGCTCAAAGGGATGGGCCAATAGCAAAAAGTTTCAAATGAATGTTGTAGCTGAAGTTTTTTGCTATAAAAAACTCAGCGACAGCACCCTTCTATCTTCTATAGTTTTTTTTCTGCAGCGTCTTGAATACTAGCATGTTTTTATTCAAGGTCACTGAATCAACGTATTACCTGTTTGCGCGCGTTTGATGCAGCAGCGGCTAAATGCATAATCCGATTTCAATTTTTCAAACACCACATTATTGCTAATGAAATGCACTCTCCAATGCTTTTTTGTTCGAATTTTTTGCTTAAAAATTAAGCGAGCACCGACTTGGCTAATGTGCGAGGAAGTTGTAAATTGCATCGAAAACTACCCCTTTCTTGCATTCACTGTAATTTCTAAACGGGGCGAAATATTTGGTGACAGTTTTCGACAATCGGCAGCCCATTTATTCCTCTCATATTGCCCCAGCGGATTTTTTTTTTTTCGTTAAATACTCAATGACTTATTGGCCTGAACTAGTCCCGCGGAATTTTTCAAAAAGTCGAAAAAAATTAAAATTGTCGCACGGCGCCGAAATTTGGTACGATGGCTTTTTTTATTGTTTTTATGAATATACTGAAACTTTAATTGCTTCACATGACTGCTGCAACCATTAAAATTGCAGTATATTCATGAGAAAAATAAATAATGCCATCGTACCAAATTTCAGCGCTGTGCGACAATTTTAATTTTTTTCGACTTTTTGAAAAATTCCGCGCGACGTGTTCAGGCCAATAAGTCATTGAGTAATTAACGAAAAAAAAAAATCCGCTGGGGCAATATGAGAGGAATAAATGGGCTGCCGATTGTCGAAAACTGTCACCAAATATTTCGCCCTGTTTAGAAATTACAGTGAATGGAAGAAAGAGGTAGTTTTCGATGCAATTTACAACTTCCTCGCACATTAGCCAAGTCCGTGCTCGCTTAATTTTCAAACAAAAAATTCGAACAAAAAAGCATTGGAGAGTACATTTCATTAGCAATAATGTGGTGTTAAAAAAATTGAAATCGGATTATGCATTTAGCAGTTGCTGCATCAAACACGCGCAAACAGGTAAAACGTTGATTCAGTGACCTTGAATAAAAACACGCTAGTATTCAAGACGCTGCAGAAAAAAACTATAGAAGATAGAAGGGTGCTGTCGCTGAGTTTTTTATAGCAAAAAACTTCAGCTACAACATTCATTTGAAACTTTTTGCTATTGGACCATCCCTTTGTGCAGCGTTCTCCATAAACCGCAAATTACCCCTAAAAACCACCCCTAACTAAAAACCCTATGGAAATACAAGGTCGCAAACTTAATATGTTATTAAGCACATGAAAATTAACCGATCCCCCCCAAAAAATGTTAACTTCTAATTATGTTGAGGTAAACCCTCTTTTTAGATCCCTGTTTCTTGGAGTAATAAACCAAATACGTATTTTTAGTTTACACCCCATAAGCTTTTTATGATATGAGCAGTTTACAGCTTTTGTCTACTTCATCTTCATTATTTTTCTATTTTTCTCTGAAGCCTTGGGGGGGGGGCCGCCCCCCCCTGGCTGCGCCGCTGGTTGTATAGGTTAATTGATAACAGCAGACAAAGCATTAGCAAATACAATCAACAGAAGAGGAAACTCCCTGTGCTACTCCTAAATTATTATCATTATTTTTTTTTTGTTGTACTGATACTTTGCTTACTATCTTCCAAATAAGGAACTACCCTTTTCGCATTTCCTTTAATAACGTAATGTTCTAATAAATCTTTGTCTGTTAAAACAGTCATAGACCTTGGATAAATCTATAAACTCGCCATTTTCAATGCGATTCAGTATGTTTGCTATAACTCCAATAATTTACGTTATTGCTGGTTCACAGATCTTTGAAAAAGTGTGCCTGTGAGCTTGTAACTACAAAGGTTTTGAATTTCTTTTTATCATAGTTTAATACGTGCAATTACTAAGTTTTCTGGGAAATCTCCAATACTTAAATAATTGTTTCAACATATTTTTTATTACTGAAGCATGCATGTTAATGCTTATTGAAAGTTTGTTTTATGCTTATTATTTAATTCACTAGCAATCTCAAATCAAATCAAAATTTGCTTTATTATCGAAGACATACAATCTTATTGACAAAGCCAAACTTAAATATATAAACACAGCAATAAAAAGCCTTAAAACTAGTTACATAAAAACAATAAAATAAAATTCGATAAAAAATATAACACTTGCAAACACTTGAAAAATAAACTGATTAGAATATAAATACACAGTCAACATTGAAATACAGAGAATGCGAAAAATCAGTCATAAAAACAGAAATTAAACAATAAAACCGAAAAACAATCAAGCAGTGACCCAAGGTAGTGACACTGGAAATTTTCCTGAAAAAAATCCTCAATGTCATAAAAAGGCCGCACAAGCAATAATGCGTTTAGGCTCTTACGAAAAATCCTATCATTATTTATTTGCCTAAGGGAAAGTGGTAAATGATTGAAAATTTTCTTACCATTGTAAATACGCGACTTTTTGGTTTGTGTACTGTTAGGGATAGGCAAGTTAAGCGAATGGGAAAGACGAAAACTGCGTTCTGAGAGGGCAGCAACATCCTGCGTCTGCCTATACTTCTTTTGCACAAGACAAGCAGTTAAAAATATAAAAATACTTGGCAAGGTCAAAATTCCCTCCGACAGAAATAAAGGCCGACATGAGTCTCTAACTTTTGTTCGGCATATGTATCTCACTGCCCTCTTCTGCAAAATAAATACGCTATTGAAGAGTCTCTTAGAGAAAACACCCCGAAAGCATACACCATATCGCAAATGGGACTCGATCAAGGCGAAGTACGTTTTACGTGCTGTCGACCAATCAAGTTGGGCACTAATAGTTCTCAGTGCATAACAGCCGGATGCCAACTTCTTATTAAGAGCTTCAACATGGGCCTCAAACTCCAATCTGTCATCAATGTATATATACCCAGAAATTTGTTTTCGTTCAAATTGGGAACATAAGAATTATTGAGTGAAATACCCTGTAAATAACATTTAAATGACATTATGCGTGTTTTTTTAACATTTAATGAAAGATTATTTGAGTCACACCAATCCTTCACATGAACCAAGTCATTATTTATAAGTTCACTCAATACACTTTCATTTTTTCCATGCCATAAGATGGTAGCATCGTCAGCAAAAAGCGTAAATTGGCCCGCTATATCAATGAGTGCCAAATCATTTATATAGAGAGGGAACAACAGAGGCCCCAGCACTGAGCCCTGTGGGACGCCAGAGCTCACATTTAGCTTTTCCGACATCAGGTCCCCAAACAAAACAGTCTGCTGCCTGTACGATAATGTGGCTTTACAGAATTTAAAAACATTGATCCTTCTATTTTTTAATTCTATTTTCAAAGAGAATAAGAGTCTGGGGCTTCTATTGGATTGGATTTCATTTTTCTGGCGAAAAGTTTCGATCGAGCGCTTGATGACGATTTTCCTGGATCATGTCCAGGCTATACTTGCTCTTTCTTAGTAAACTATGTTATTCATTCACCCAAACCAAAATAAAAAAAATAGCCAAATTGTAAGGGCCAACTAATACAGGGTATAATGTACAGGAGAATAAGGATAATAAGTAGCGAACAGTATTGGTTCCAAACAAAATTCAAAGAGGCTGCATACAGGGTGTTCCGAAATTAATGCACCAAATATCCATGGCATATCATATTCTACATCGAAAATAAGCCCTAGTTTCCTAGATTAACATATATCCGGAAACGCTTCCTTTCCGAGATACTAGGGTGTTTAAATTCTAAGAAAAAAACTATTTTCATAATTTTCAAATCACTCTAGATATTTCATCGAAATTTTGTAAACTGCTTTCAAGACATTTTTATCATAATTTCGCTCTTCGAATTTTTTATCATAATTTTGCCGATTTTGCCATGCATGAAAATGATTTTTTATTTTTTTACTTGAAAACGGTGCATCTGGCCAGGACTTTTACTATGTTGCAGTTCAGCCCTCGGGCTTGATCTCTACCAAAAATCAGCTTTATTTTATTTTTGTCTAGGTAAAATGCTATCTTGACTCGGGTAAACAGTCCATTTTTAAAGCTGACGCATTATGCATTCCTAAAAAATATAAGATCGAGCATCAGACTATGAGAAAAAACAGTTATAATAATTAGCTCAATAATTTAGTTAGTTTTGCAATATATCATGTTGATTTTTGACAATTAAAATTCCTCCATTTTGGAGTTTGTATTTCCTCACAATCGCATGTACATACTCTTATGTATTCCTGTATGTATTTTTATGTACTCTGATGTATTCCCTTGTAGTCATATGTATTCATATTTATTCTTATATATTTTTTTGTATTCTTATCTATTTCTTTGTATTCTTATGTATTTCTTTGTATTCTTATGCATTCCTTTGTATTCCTGTGTATAAATTTGGCTGGCGGTTAATCCCTCGGGGTCCTTAGTGTAGTTCTAGAATAATCCCAATCAATCATGATTTTCTTGAAATCAATTTACATAATATGTACTTTGTATACAGGGTGATTTATTAGCTCAACAAACTTTGACAGTCTTATGTAGTATACATAATCACCATATATTTTTCCCCCTTGGTACATACCTGAATAACTAGTGAGGTAGTGGGTTTAAGCGATTTTTGGAGGTTTCTGATAAAATTTCAATCATCTCTGAACTGCTTTAATTTGCAATAGCTCTCATTTCACCACACAATAAGATCTTTTAATGCTGCAATCTGCAATACATCTGGTAATTTTGTAATTTACATTTCAAAATAGATGCTTCAGAAGAAAATAATTTTATAACAGTAAAAGTGATTTTTTGCATGTTTGGGTGATTTTTCTTATTGCTTGCCTCTTGCCTTTGTTTAAAATATTTTTAGTTATTTTGAGTGGTGAAAGGTGGTGTGTACAAAGTTTCAGTTTGGTAGTTTTTGAGTGTTTATGAGTTTTCCGTCTTCATACCGTAATTGTAACTTAACCTTAGAAATACGATTTTTGGGCGAAAATTGACAGGGCAAGAGGGAAAAAACTTTTGACATATTTGCTACAAATAAAATCAAAAATATTACATTTAACAAACTTAAAACATAGTTTAGCTCAGGTAGGTACTTATTTTGTTTATTTTTTTACTTTCCTCAAGGAATGTATCTGTCATATGATGGGCATACATTCGGAGTTGCACCTTTGATGTTTCTGTGAAAAATAATTAAAACATCAGATCAGTGCAATAGTCTAAAGAAACTATACAGAGCAATTTTGGCTTTAAATTTAGAAGCTCTATAATTTGGTCTGGGGCAACTTTAATTTCTGTTCAAATTTAATACAGGAAAGAAGTGCTGCTTTTATAAATTTTTTTTATCGGTACATCGTGAATTGTATTACAATATAGCAGTATTTTGTGAGTGAGTTCAACAATTAAGTGAGTGGGAAAATGTTTTTCGTGCACACCGTCTTTCTCTGCTCAACTAAAATGTACAAAAATTGAAAATTCCCTATTTTTTCAGGGAAGAGATCGGAACCAAATACCGTCCAGGTCGTCGTATTGTAGACGTAGATTACTTTACCAATAAAGCCTTTAAATTTCCTCACAAAAACTGTAAAACTCCAGAGGTTTACATAAAATGCGAAATAAGGGAAGGATGTTTTTCTACTTACATTTTAGAATGTAAACAATGCCTTGAACAACATACGGTTCACAGTGAAGATCCCGAATCTGATTTATTAGATGTTAATTTGGCTTTTGTTGGAGGAATGTCTAAAATTGCTTCAAATTCAGGACTGTACCAGATGAATGAGTTATGCAGTTTCATGCATATTCCTACGATTTCGGGCGAGAATTTTGAAAATTCATGGAAAAAAATTAAAGAATATCCAGAAACTAAGACTGCTGTGACCCCAAAAGTTATTGAGAAAGCTGAAACAACAATATTACCATTAGATTATGATGAAAAAATGAAAACATTCTTGCAAGAGTTAGAGAAAGACATAGGAGTAGTAGAAGTTCTCACACAAGACCAAAGAAATGCTGAATTATGGTTCCAGGAACGTAAAAAACGTTTAACTGCCTCAAATTTTGGCAGAATCATTAAGTTACGTGATACGACAAACAGGGAAAAGGTCGTCAACAATTTATTGTTTTCTACATTTAAAGGCAACTTTGCCACAAAATATGGCCAAGATAACGAGCCTAATGCCATAAAGGATTTTGAACAAATGACTGGCAAAATTGTTAAGAAAAGTGGTTTGATAATACACAAAGATCATCCCTTCTTAGCGGCCTCTCCAGATGGGTTAATTGTAAAAGAAAACGCATTAGTCGAAGTCAAATGCCCTTACAAGGCGCAAAACTCTACTATAGAGGAAGCAGTTAATAAAGGAGAAATTACCTATGTCACCTATGAAGATGGTAAGCTAACGCTGAAAAGGCAACATGAGTATTACTATCAAGTGCAAGGGCAATTGCATGTCACTGGCAAGACTCACTGCTACTTCGTAGTGTGGACACCCAAAGGGTTGGCATTTGAAATGATCCAGAGCGACGATGATTGTTGGGACAGAATGTTTGACAAGTTGGAGAAGTTTTATTTTGATCATATGCTCCCAGAGATTTTACGTAATGTTTAAGATTTGGCGATTTTTTCTTTCGCCCTAATCCGTCGTTTTCAATCCAAATTTGTTTTGTTTTTTAGGAAAAAGTTTTTATTGATTTGCTTCTTTCGAAATAATGAATGCAATAATTTATGTTTATTTTCTTTTTCTCAAATGTTATATTATTTTCATATTTATAGGTATAAGTTTGTTTTGTTTTTGTATTGTACAAGGGATATGTTAATTTGGTTATTGTAATTAACTTTAACTTTAGACTTTAGGGAATATACATATTAGTAATTTATGTACTAAATTATTTGTATGCTTTTTTATGTCTTGAAATTAGTTGGCATTTTTAAAGTTACTTGACCCAAAGAATTTATACTTATTTTATTTTCGTTAGAATGATACGTTTTTTTTTTATATTACTTCAGAAGAAATTATTATGTTAATGGCCGAGTATGTTTTAGGCCGGAGTTACCCAATTCCCTAATTCTTAATATCTTAATTCTTAAAAAGTTCAATATATTTAACATTGGGGTTTTTATAGATTAAGAATTAAGAACAAAAATTAACTATTAAGGAATTAGATAACCCCGGCCTTAGTCGTCGGATACTTCTAATACGTGCATGCGTTTTTACCCATCTGGCTCCAAAGAAGTGTCTGATCTTTTCAATTGAGCTTTCAGGACAGCCGAAAAAACGAAAATATTATTTCTTGAAGATTCAAATCTGTGCTTCTTCATCACAAATATTATTTTTTCAGCATAGTGAGGTGAATTTTTGAAAATTGACCAAACATCATTTTTCAAGAAACTAAAACTTTTTAAATTATTATTGGGTATTTTCCTCACACACTCTCCAACTAGCAGACCTCTAGAAACTACGGGCTAACAGATGGCTTCTAAACCTTTTGGAAATT
This sequence comes from Ceutorhynchus assimilis, assembly GCA_917834065.1. Classification (NCBI taxonomy): domain Eukaryota; kingdom Metazoa; phylum Arthropoda; class Insecta; order Coleoptera; family Curculionidae; genus Ceutorhynchus; species Ceutorhynchus assimilis. Next base: position 24,817,018 of record OU892282.1, on the reverse strand, counting down.
GGCAAACAGCTAGATGACTTGAAGGTCTCTTAATAAAAAAACCCGCCTGCTCTTCTCGGCGCCTCGATTACTAAAACGAATTCGGCCTATATTGTTTTTGCATGGAACGAGTGAGACTGTAATGTGATTAACTCTCAAGTATTAAAAATTATTTATGTTACTAAAATATTTACCTAATAAAACTAAAAACTAAATTTTGTATTTTATTTATTCCTCAAAAATGATACACCACCACTACACCACAAATATTGACAGTTGTAGTGGGGATTGGAATCTTCTATACGTTCAATAGTATTTCTAATACCCATTTAGAATAATTTCATCCTTATTTATCAATCACGAATCAGATGAAACAAAAAATTACCAACAAAAACGAACGTCGATTGCTAATACGTCAATTTCATCTATTGTTTGCCCAGCGGATCTGAGTCTACGGAAGGAATTCGGACATAAATGTGCCATGTTGTCACGTTTAATTATAAAAAAAGCGAAAATACTAGGCATGAAGATAGTTCATTTGAAAATCCATTTTTTAATAACAAAATATTGATAACAATAACAAAACCCTAAATATTTTAACGTGGTTGTTAGATCTATTCTTATTTTAATCCTGATTTCTTCAATTTGGTCTATTGTAAAAATAAACATTTTCTAAAGATACCATCAGCTTTTGACAATTTGGCAAGCATCCGGCCTGGATGAACCTGATTGGTGGAGTTTTTGGCATGATTACCGTTGCCAGGAGGAACCATGCGGTTGTCAATGGGTTAACGTCACCTTATGTCTCGCTATTGGCCAGGGCTTACGTCATTTTATCCTCCCATCTTGGAATATCGATTTATATTGAAATATCCAGTGGCGGAGGTTTGGTCATTGTCGATTTTCGTATACGAGTTGCAATATGACAACACTTCCAAAAAGTTTCGCACGCAGCTGGGTATTTTATGAATGAAATCAGCCATTTTTTTTTACAACTGCATTCCCCTCACCGTTGCCCCGTAGACACAGAGTCGCTGGGCAGACATTACAAATTGAACTATCCAAGATGCTGTGAAACTTGAATTAAAATGGCCGCCAAGAGGCACACAAACCCTTTTTTTATGTGTCATTCAATGTGTCATGAAATTTTTTTCAAAAAAATAGTACTCATTGTTCATTTGCGTTTTGATACTCGTTCTTTTTACTCGTATTTTTATTAATGTTAGAAATAGAACAGATCCCTAGGGCACTCCTGCAGTGATATCCAACCCCTCAGAAGTACTGCACCCCTAGAAGCAGTACTTCATGACAGACACAATCGAAAGCTTTTTTCAGGTCACAAAAAACTACCGCGGCCACTTCTTCGTTATTTATCTTTTAATACAGCTCATCCAGGAGATGAAATATGGCATCATCAATATTTTTTGACTGCTGAAACAGAGACAGAGAAAGCAATTTATGTCTATCAAGGAAGCTCACCATCCACCTTAATTAGCCACTCTACAATTTTAGTCTAAGTTGCCAGTAAGGATATTGGCCGGTAATAAGATGGTAAATTCTTATCACCCCCCTATTAAACAAAGGTACTACCCAAGATTGCTCCAAAAATGAGGGAAAACTTCCGGTAAGAAAATAATTAATAATGGAATCAGCCAACACATCAACAGCCTAACTGAGATATCGTCCCATCCAGAAGATTTTCTATTTTTGATACTCAGTTTCTGAGCAATCGTACAGTAGTATGAATTAATATTATCTGCTTTCAAATTGGAAGCACATATGTATATTTTTTTTTTTTTTTTCGCGTAGGTCGTTACTCTTTTTGTTTATTGGATGCGGATGCCCAACCTCTCATTGTAATAAATCTTCCTTGCCTGTTTCATCGTCTTTCTGTAGATGCTCCTGTATCCATTATTTAAAGTAGGTAGCACAACACTGGACGGTGGAGTTGCAACAAATATTTTCACATTTTAAGGGTAGGTCCTGAGTGTCCAAGTGAAATGTAGGTAGAGAAATCTTGCCCAAACAATTGGGATTCCGTAATTGGGTAGAAACGGCCAAAAATTGAGACGCACACAATAGAAAATGAGTATTTGATTATGATCATTAATGACATAACCTAATGACGTTATGGTTTGTGTTTGTGTCAAATGTTTGTGTGCCTCTTGTCGGCCATATTTGTGTCACGTGTTTTAGATAGTCTAATAGGATATTCCTAACCTAATTTTATTCGTGTTTTCAAGAAGCGATATACGCTTAGTCACTCACTAGAACGACTGGTACCTTTAAATAGGTATTAAAAATTCTATACAGGGTGTCCGTTTTAAGTGATACCACTATTGCTATTTCGGAAACGGTAAAGCTACATCCTCAATCAATTTGGTAGCCAAGTCGCACTTCGGCACGTGTGCTGGAAAATTGATACCCATCCTCAATGCTGTCAATTTATTTGATGGTAGGTAATTTACCTTGCGTTCGGTATTTTGTTCAAAGAGTAGAGCGTGCAGAGCGGAGCCGTAATGACGTGACCAGCGAGTGCACAAAGCAGCTCAGAGGCCTCGAAATTTCAATAAACGAACGTGAATGAGCCTGCACCGAGTACACTTTTTGAATAAACGAACGGTAAATTGATGCTCGGAGAACTCAGATCCAAATACCGAACGTACGGGTAATGTACTGCGCATGACACAAGTTGTCACGCATCAAAAAAGCTTGCAGCTTGCAAGCTTGCACTTCGGAGTCGGCGTGCATGCCAGCACGGAATTGAATTGAGGATGCCAACGTTAAACAACATTGTCCTAGCGTGCGTGCCGAAGTGCCACTTCACTACCAGGGGGGCTTTATTTGAAATTGATGCAACTTTGCGTATACGCAAATGACGTTATTTGCGATTGAAAACTGGTGCACGGCTTATTTGAAATGTACTGCGAGCGATATGACTTTGCACCACTCGCAACTTTTGCGCATGGGGGTGTACCGATCGCAAATCTAGCTCGCACACGCAAGTTGTGTTGTCAATTTGTCAATTTATTTCGATTTATTTTAATTTTGATGCTTTTGATGGTTCACTTCAAATAAGTTCGAATATTGTGGTGATTTTTATAAATAATATATGATAATAACGTTATTAACAACAATGGGCTGGCTCGTCTTGAACTAGCGAAGGCTTTTAACGAAAACCTCGCAGTAAGGCCGCGATTTTATGCCTTCGTCCTAAGTGACCGGACTTTCGTAAAAAAAATTCGGCTAAATCAAGCTACTTTCGAAGACTTATATGAGGCTTTACAGGGCTATTTAGTGGCGCCAAGAAAAGCATCTTCCACCGAGCACCGTATAATACCGCTAAGGCTTTTGCAACATTTTTTTACTCGACTTTTTGGTAAAGGTTGGGGCGTTCTCTGACAAACTGGACAAGAAGCCTTTTTTCCTCCGCATCTGCGTTTGCGGAGCTCTTTTTTCTATCTACAGGAATAGGGCTTAGTGAAATAATATTCATTTTTTGTGGGTAATTGCCTATGAACACGTGCAGAACATATTTTAGAAAATTCTAACCTCTAAACATCAAAAAAATCATAATAAATAAATGTCATCGTAAAATATACGTCACCGTCAGCCAAAATATCGTAAAATTCAAAAATCCACTCATTTTTATATGGTAGATTTTCAATATTTTGTGAAAAGAAAACTGGCAACGCAGCGAGCGAGTGCATCTTTTGCGTGCACGCAAGTAGAGATGCACACGTCCAATGTCAATTTCAAATAAAGCTATTCGCACATAACAAGTTGCGTATACGAACAAATTGATGCAACTTTACGTGCACGCAAATATTTGCGATCGATTTCAAATAAAGCCCCCCAGATTGATTGAGGATGGGCCTTAAGAGATACGAGGTCGGTTAAATTAGAAAAAAAACTGCCTTTTTTGATGCCCATTCAAGACTCGTTTACAGTGTAGCCAAATTACTTTTAGTTTATGAAATACAGGGTGATTGCTAAGAAACGCCTAAAACTATTTCATCAATTAATTTGAAAACTATTGATTTTCGGGACACACTTTAAATTTGAAAGTTTTATAATTTTTATCGCTTTACAACATAGCATCTTCAAATTTCAAATCCGACGTTTCGTGATCGAGCTGCCATCATCAACTTTATTTTTTTTAATACGGACCTGGATTTTTAATGTCATCTTCAGAAAGCTCCTTATATTCCCTTCTCAACGATATACCTCTTGAGTATGATTGGCCGACGTTTCTGCTTTAAAAGGTATTCATCAGTGATTTTTACCAAAATTTTACCTTAATTCGGCCCTGGAATTCGTTATTTGTAACAAAGACGGTCTAACAAGTATTCTTTTCCTTTTATTTAGAACACTTAGAATTATCTAATCAATAATGAAAATGACTTAGAAATTAATTATTATTGTGAATATGTACCTACTCAAATTGACGTCCATTATTCCTTGAGCATCATCTGCAATTTTCCACAATCTTTTTGAATTTTTTTGAATATTATTTAATATTGTTTTTCATGCAACCGTCCGCGAAATTCAATTTCGCGGCCACCACACCTTACGTGGTGTGTATACCATGACCGCGAAAGTTTTCAGCATTCTCGAGATTATCTTGCCTCCGCAGTAAGCAACAACGACATTACGCGGCCTTGGTATACAAATAACTATTATTTATTCTAGCACATGCAGCCCTTATCTTCTCTTTGAATTCTTCCAATGTCTGGTATTTTTGTTAACTCCATAATGAAAATCACTGTACTCTTATTCATTTAACAATTATTATAAAATGAATAAATAATAAAGAAATGTTTGACAAGTTGCAAAGCTGTCAATTTAATTTTTTTCAAGGCATTCATTGATGAATTTTATTTATATTCAATATCAGTGATGCCAACCTGAATTTGTGAAATTACAAAATATGTACGTAATTAACTAAATAATTATTTTAATTATTGTTCATAATTAGATGATTTTAAGTGTTCATACAAAATTATTCTGTTAATTTTGTTCTAAATAATAAAGGAAAAAAGTACTTGTTAGACCGTCTTTGTTACAAATAACGAATTCCAGGGCCTAATCAAGGTAAAATTTTGGTAAAAATCACTGATGATCACTTTTTCGAGCAGAAACGTCGGCCAATCATACTTAAGAGGTATATCATTAAAAAAAGAATAAAGGGCGCTTTCTAAAAATGACATAAAAAATCCAGGTCCGTATTTTAAAAAATGAAGTTGATGATGGTAGCTCGATCACGAAACGTCGGATTGGAAATTTGAAGATGCCATGTTGTGAATCGATAAAAATTATAAAACTTTCAAATTTAAATTGTGTCCCGAAAGTCAATACTTTCTAAAAGGAATTTGGCAACAATGTAAACGAGTCTTGAATGAGCAAAAAAAAAGGCAACTTTTTTCTAATTTAACCGACCTCGTATCTCTCTCTCCGTTTCGGAGATGGCAATAGTGGTATCACTTAAAACGGACACCCTGTATATAGTGTTTCTTCTATTGAACTATCTTCTGAGTCTCTGAATTGCCAAGAAAACGGATGTGCAGAATATCGATTAAGAAATATATTGAGTAAAAGCAGAAATAAGTAAAAGTAATTACAAAATAAGAAATAATGTAACAACTTACAAAAATTTACACACACCACACTGACATTAACTAACCTGTACAAAGAATGACTGGTAAAAAACAGGTAATAAAGGTAGTTTTGTTACATTACTCCCTATGATTACTCCATCAAACGTCCCGTAAATGGAGTAACAAAAAAATTAATAAATAAAAATACAGCAGGGATCCTCAAACACTATCATTTAAATCACCTTCAAATTCATCGTCTTTAATTAAAATTTTACAAGGTCTACCACGTTTTTTCAATGGTCTAATAGGTGCCGGATCAACTTTATCATCAGATTTAAATTTAGTCAATGCCGACACATAATATTTTCCGATTACTTCTTGTGAATCATCTAGTGATGCAATCTCATAAGTATTTGGGGATAGCATTTTAATAATTTGATATGGGCCATTCCTTTTCGGAACAAATTGAGTTGAAAAAGAATATATAGCATTACTAAGGCAGTGACTATCAATGAGAACTTTTTCACCACACTGGAATATAGGTGCTTCTCTTCTGTTCTTGTCAGCATATTTCTTAGATCTATCGTGTTGAATTTCATGTACATCTCTGGCTTGACGAAGAATGGTAGGTAAGGATTTCAGATAAGGAGTAATTTCACACACAAAATTGTCATTTTCCACAATGCTCCTAAGATCTCTATTCACATCATCAGGAGTTTTAACTCTCTTCCAAAAGTGAGGTAAGGAGCGGAATAATCTGTAGCTTGAGAAAACATATTGTGTTCGTAGAAAAACGGACTGTTGGAAGTTTTTCTTTCCATTTTGTATGGTCATTACCGACAAGTATTGAAAGTTGAGGCTTTAGATCTCGATTTTTTCCGTTCTGTAGGGTTAGCTTCTGGGTGGTATATGGGAACTAAAATTTGGTCAAATCCTAGGCAATATGCAAATTGTTGCATTATTGCACTCACAAACTAGGAACCATTATCACTTATCTTCTACTATGAAAATCCATTTGTAATAATCGTGCGTTTCAGGTAATGGACTAAATAAGTCAATAGAGATAGTTTCAAAACGATGTCTTTGAATAGGAGTCTCTATTTGTCCTGCAGGTTTAAAATTAGTTGCTTCATAACGTTGGCATATTCAGATATGGTTCTTCTCATTCCAGGCCAAAATAAACGACTTGCAATTCTTTGGATTAGTTGGTCATTATGATGTAGAACGCCCTACATCATAATGGCCAGCTAATGGAGAATCGTGGTACTCGGAAAGTATTTGAGGAACTTGGGATTTCGGTACTACTTGTTGAGCTTCATCTTCATCTAATTTAGGGTCATAACGGTATAGTACGCCACAGTTCATGATGTGTCCATTTTTCAAAATCAACATTAGAACCATTATCAGGGTTTTCAAAACATTGGATAATTTTATCGAGATCTGGGTCATTCATTTGTTCACGTCTGATGATTTGCTTTTTATCTAGGTAAATCGACAATAACAAGATTGGCTTCTGCTGCAGGAATTGCAGGGCGTGATAACATATCAGCAACAACATTATCTTTTCCAGGATTATATTCAATACATGAATCAAATCAAAAGTTTGCAAAGCTGAAGACCATCTTACTTATCTGCCTGAAGGTGATTTTAGTGTCATAAGCCATTTCAAGGGCTGATGATCACTTTTGATTGATGATAACTAGCACATTCTAAATATCCTCTAAATTTGTCAGTCACGGACCAAATGACTGCTAGAGCTTCTCGCTCTGTTGTACTGTAATTTTTCTCAGCTGATGTTCATAAACGACGTGGACCCCTCCATCTGGAGTAAACATGCGCCAATAGCATAGCTAGAAGCATCCGTCTTGAGAATATATGGTTTATCAGGGTCAGCTTGCTGAAGAAAACGGCTAGACGTTAAAAGCAATTTCAGATTTTCAAAAGTCTTGACTTGATCTGAGCCCCAGATCCATTTGTCTTTCTTTTTAGTGAGAAAAGTAAGAGGTTTTGAAATATCTGCGAAGTTTTTTTATAAAACATCGAAACCAGGAATAAGTTTATAGAAAAGAAAGTAGTTCTTTGAAATTTCAATAGAAGAAGTTATTACATGACCGAGGTAATTGACGTTTTCAATTAAAAGAGATGGACAATGAAGTATGAAAACAATCATTTTCCCGCCAAAATTTGCTTGCTTGTCAATGCCAGGGTGTATTGAGTGTTTTGAAAGAAAATGTAGGAAAAGTCACTAATGTCTGCCCAGCGAATCTGTGTCTACGGGGCAACGGTGAGGGGAATGCAGTTTTAAAAAAAAATGACTGATTTCATTCATAAAATACACAGCTGCGTGCGGAACTTTTTGGAAGTGTTAAGCAGGACGCGCACTGAATCGACTCGGACCGGTCGACTCGGCGAAGAGCATTCGGTAGTTTTTGATACTCATGCAATTAAAGAGACTCGAGTCGACCACGTCGAGTCGACGAGTCCGATGCCGTGCGCGGAGTCTCATTTAATTGCATGAGTATCAAAAACTACCGAATGCTCTTCGCCGAGTCGACCGGTCCGAGTCGATTCAGTGCGCGTCCTGCTTTATTGTATTGCAACTCGTACACGAAAATTGACAATGACCAAACCTCCGCCACTGGATATTTCAATATAAATTGATATTCCAAGATGGGAGGATAAAATGACGTCAGGCTTGGCCAATAGCGAGACATAAGGTGACGTTGGCTCATTGACAACCGTATGGTTTCCCATGGCAACGGCGATCCTGCCAAAAACTCCACCAATCAGGTTCATCCAGGCCGGATGCTTGCCAAATTGTCAAAAGCGGATGGTATATTCAGAAAATGTTTATTTTTTACAATAGATCAAATTGAAGAAATCAGGAGAAATAAGAATAGAACTAACAACCACGTTAAAATATTTACAGCTTTATGCAACATCCTATTTTAACTTAAAAGCGCTTTTCAAAACTGTAAAAGCGCTTTTCAAAACTGGTATCTTTAAAAATTAGTGTGGTTTAGAATATACAGGGTGATTCATTAAGAATGGCACTCGGCCATATCTCAAAAACTATTCATAGAAGTCTTGGGGGAAAAAAATTATCCCATGAATATGGCCAAGAGAAAATGCTGAAAATATATTTCAGCTTTCTAAAATGACCGCAAGGGGGCGTAACCCAACTGTCAAAGTACAAAAATGGATTTATTTTCGAAATTTCAAATGGTAACGTATCTTGAAAATGCTAGCAATAGATTTTTGATGAAATTTCACGCAATTTTGATTCATGACTTTTTACCTTAACTTATCGGATAAGATAGTTATTAGCTGTCAAATATTGCAACTTAAGAACACGAATAACTTCAAAACGACTCAACGAATTGGGTCGATCTTAGGTTCGTTGGAAAGACAAGAGTCTGCTCTTTAATTTTGTTGTAAAAAAATCCAACTTCAGTTAGTTAGACTGACTCTATGGGTGGATATTTGATAACAATCGTATTTTTCTAATTTTTCTTGAAATTTTCAAATGGAACGGTATATTTAAGATATGTTCAATCGATTTTTGAGGATGTTTTACACAGTTTTTCTTTATTATACCTTCCTACAAACGGATTCCAGAGAGTGTTAAATTTAATTTTATCAAAAATAATCAATATTTATAAAAAAGCCCTCGTAAATAATGACTTCGTTTTTCTGACAGTTGATTGTCATCATTGATGAACGTCAAATAATGAAAAAAGTGCGTTAGGAAATTATAGTGCCAGAACGTTGGTTGTATTTTCCTCGCACGTGGCCCTACGTCTTCGAGTGGAAAAGGAGGTATAAATACTACCCGTAACCCTTAAACGATTATTCAACCTCCTGATGGATCTAGGGTCAGGGTGAGGTCTTTGGGGATAACGCCCTGAATAAATACGTGCTGCGATTGCTGCATTTCCGTTACATTCGTGCAGCTCAAGGAAGTCCTGTGCTTCTCCATTTGGGAAATGCATTTTGACTTTAGAATATAACGTTTGGAGTGCGTTCGAAATCACCCTGGGGCGTCACACCGAGTGCACACCAGCTATGAATTAGGCAATTCAATCCATCTGTCAAAAAGGAAAATTCAATGTGACGTGGCGGCCAAACAAGTTTGTTTTGAATATGTTTTTATGCGTATTTTAAATTATTTTGCATACAGTTTTGCTTACAATTTTGATTTTCATTATTTAATAAAATATTTGTTGACTAGGTACCTAAACTATTAATTCGTGCAGAAACTAGATATTTTTTTGTGTTTTTTGGCCCATGTGTGGCCGCCACGCCATCTTGAATGTCACGTGGTTTGAATTGCCTAAGGGTTTTTAAAAATGTGTCAGCCTGACATATTTAACTGGTATCTGTTCAATTTACGAAGGCTTTTTCATAAATACTGATTATTTTTAAGAAAATTAATTTTAACACTATCTGGAATTCGTTTGTAGGAAGGTATGATAAAGAAAAACCGTGTAAGACATCCTCAAAAATCGATTGAACATATCCTAAATATACCGTTCCATTTGAAAATTTCAAGAAAAATTGGAAACATTCAATGGTTTTCAAATATCCACCCATAGAGTCAGTCCAACTAACTGAAGTTGGAATTTTTTACAATGAAATTAAAGAACAGACTCTTGTCTTTCCAACGAACCTAAGATCGACCCAATTCGTTGAGTCGTTTTGAAGTTATTCATGTTCTTAAGTTGCACAGCTCATAACTATCTTATCCGATAAGTTATGGTAAAAAGTCATAGATCAAAATTGTGGAAAATTTCATCAAAAATCTATTGCTAGCATTTTTGAGATACGTTTTCATTTGAAATTTGAAAAATAAAACAATTTTTGTACTTTGACAGTAGGGTTACGCCCCCTTACGGTCATTTTAGAAAGCTGAAATATATTTCCAGCATTTTCTTATGGCCATATTTATGGGATAATTTTTTTCTGACAAGACTTCGATGAATATTTTTTGAGATATGGCCGAGTGCCATTCTTAATGAATCACTGTGTACATTTTTAAAAGTGACCAGTTTTAAAAACCGCTTTTAAGTTAAAAGAGGATATTGCATATACCTTTTAGCGTTTTATTATTGTTAGTATCAATATTTTGTTATTAAAAAATGGATTTTCAAATGAACTATACTTCATGTCTAGTATTTTCGCTTTTTTATAATTAAACGTGGCAATATGGCGCATTTACATCCGAATTCCTGCCGTAGACTCAGATCCGCTGGGCAAACTGTACTTCATTTGCAGAACTTTTCGCTATGGAGAAAGCGGTGGATTTTTTGCGAGTATTCTTTCTGATTTTATGTATCCAAAATTTGACAAATGTAGGATTTGATGGAAACTTATGGAAAGACGCGTCCGCCGGTAAATAGGAATTATTTTTACAAAAAGGCACACTACGCAATCACCATTGTTAGCGAAAAAACTTTGAAAAAACGGAGGAAACAATAGTTTCCAATTTCCACATGTACAAAAGTCTTGTCAACAAACCACTGTCAGCGGCTGTCAACAGTGTCAACCGTTGTTTTCATACTCTTTTGGCGTCTGACAGTTTGATGCCAGAGAGAGATGCTTTTAAATTGAAAAGGTCAATTGACAGAAGAACAAGAAAATTTGCATTTCGAACGGTTTAATGGAAGTTTGAATAATTTTAAGTGATCGAAAACTTTTTGTAAATCACTAGCATGAAGTTCAAATGAGTTTGATAATATGTAGTATATTATGCAATGATCATGTAATGATAGCCATTAACACACGAGCATTTTGTAGGATACGAAACGAGCCGCAGGCGAGTTTCGTATATAACATGCGAGTGTAGTAATGGCCATTACATGAGAGTTGCATACACTATTTTTTCTACTTCCATTAATAAACGAAATGCATATTTAATTTAAGAATAGTAAACTTCTCAACTGGTCGTGCCATCTATTGACAATTTCCAAAATTAAGATCTAAACGTCATTTGGACATAAATTCCGCACCCGATTTATTATTTTTTTGTTGTTTCTTTTGGTAAATACTAATAGAAACAATCCAAAATTCCAAAACAAGACATTGTTCATGATCAAAATAACTCGATTCCAGTGGCTGAAACATCTGTATCATAATGAAGTTCATTATGAAATAGATTTTAATCGTTTAATAAGCGTATATTATGAAACATTAATAGAAAAAAATAATTATATCATCGAGGTACGCTAATATGTTAATATCTTGAAGTCCAGAACAAAATCTATCGATTAGTCTTTGAAATGTGGACGGAGCATTTTGTAATCCAAATGGCATCCTTGTATATCAAAAAGTTCCAAAAGGACAAATGAAACCAGTTTTGTCTCGATCAGATGGTTTGACTGATACTTGATGATAACCAGATCTTAAATCCAAAGTTGTCATAGAACGAGTTTTCTTTGCAGCATGTAATGTATCATCAATACGAGGGAAGGGGTATCTGTCGGCTATTGTTTTCGCATTCAACTTGCGGTAATCAACACTCAACCTTACGGCACCATCTTTCTTTGGAACAAAAACCACAGGAGCAGCATAGGGAGACTCGCACTCTTCTATAGTTCCATCGGCTAAGAGTTTATTAATTTCTTTTCGCAATTGATCTTTTCTTATTTCAGACATGCGATACGGAGGTACAGAAATTAGAGTTTCATCTATGAGATTATTAGAATGCTCTGCAAAAGGAGTAGGCTGACTACTAAACTTAAAAACATGTAAATAAGTTTGAAGTAATTTTTGAAGAATATCCTCTTGTTCAGGGGAAAGTTTATGTCCTTCATCAGATCTTGAAAAAAATTCTTGTGAGATTTTGGTAGCGTCGGAGGTTTCCAAATTATTAATAGCGACATCAGAAATAACGGAATATTTAATGTAAGGAGAATCACCATAAAACCAGGAATCATTGGGCATATCCAACACTGTATTGGCTAGTTTCAAAAAATCGAGATTATCAAACATGTAATGTTTGTTCGACAACTCTAGCTTTTTCTTTGAGATCCTTGAAAGTTCTAATTTGAATTTAATCTTTAATGCGTACCCATATTTAAATCACATATATAGTATAGTATTTGTAATACCCATTTAGAATAACCTCATCCTTATTCATCAATCACGAATCAGATGAAACAAAAAATTACCAACAAAAACGAACGTCGATTGCTAATACGTCAATTTCATCTACAAATAGAAAATTTCTAACCTAATTTTATTTGTGTGTCGAGAAGCGACATACGTTTTGTTACTAAAACGACAGGTACTTCTAAATAGGTATTAAAAATACTATATTTGTAATACCCATTTAGAATAACCCCATCCTTATTTATCAATCACGAATCAGATTGAATCAGATGAAACAAAAAATTACCCTAACCTTACTTTATTTGTGTGTCAAGAAGCGACATACGTTTTGTCACTAGAACGACTGGTACTTCTAAATAGGTATTAAAAATACTATACCATATCTTGCTGTACATGCTCAGAAATAGCCGAATCTCCTCTCAAATATGATAGAAGAGCTTTACATTTACTAACAAAAATATCAGTATTTTCATCAGCTCGTGGACATGAAAAAAGTTCTCAATAAATCTGATGCGGAGGTTTGAAATATCCGAGAGCATGATGCAAAGCATTAATAGTTTCATCAAATGTATCTATTGAAGATTTTATGCCTTGCCACCATATTCAAACTAACCGAAACTAACCCATCCACGTAATGCTTGCTAGTGTACAACAAACTATGAATGTGTGATTGAGTGCATAAATCAATGTATAGGGATAAGAAAACGTTTTGCCTTGATTTTTCATGCTGTTTTATTAAATATAACATACATTATTATAATGCTGGATAAAAAAAAGACAACAAAGAAGGCATTCAAGAAAAACAAAAAAAAAAATCTTAAAATTAAAACCTCACATAATGCATGTTTAGCTTGTTTCATCTGCTGCTTGCCTCGCCATTTCTGCAGGAATCGCATATAACAACTGTTGTCATATGTTGTTTACAGACTGACCTATTGCAACTTCCGCAGATGAGGGTTGTAACTCGATTTTTTTTTCCTACCGCAAATAACACACCTCGCACGTATCTTTACAGGTGACTCCTCATCGGTGTCTTCTGCTGGTTTTTTGTATTTTGCCAGGAAACATTTTATGTCACTTGGCAGTCACTGAATGCTGGCACGTTCAGAGAGATATGGCTTCATCAAACCAAGGAGAGCACCTTCAAAAATTCCCTTCTGTGCTTGTAAGCTGCATCGACATGAGTTGCATTATAGAGCAGTTGTCCATTGATTCCTGCGATGTTCATCAGTTGGAAGAATATAACCAAAGGCCATCTTCTTCTTGATACCGAGTATTTGCCACACAGTATCAACTCCTCCTTCGGTGGCGTTATATTGTAAGATGATATCAGCTTACTCGTAATTGGATCTATATTTCCATCCTCGTGCATTGTTGAGTTCAATACGACCGCTTTATTTGCTTTCGGCACGAAGGAAACCAATGTAACATTTTTCTGGAATCCAAACAACGAAGATTTCACAGGCAAAAAGTCTTGCGGTAATTCGCGTTTATTTTATTTATTTTTCAATAATTCTTCTGCTAGCAGATAACTTGAATACCAGTTATCACACGTCAAATTCCGATTACTACCTTTCACTTCATTCAACAAGCAGTTGAACAATCGTATTAGGTGTATTTGGCATGCTGAAAGGGCCTTCGGGTTGCTTACCGCAATAAACTTGAGAATTCGCAAACCCATCAATGCTTGCATTTGTGTTTTTGATACGTCTTTAGCTTCACGTTCCCTCATAATTCGAGACCTTACATTCGGAATGTGTAGATTCGTGCATTCACTTATGTACTCTATCATTTCATCTGTGAATATTCATATATAATATCACAAGAGAAAAAATTTTGTCGGCAAAATTTTCGAAAGGTATGAAAGTTTGTTGCTTGTCAATTTCGCGAATGACATTTTTGACAAAATCACGAGCCGTCAGGCGAGGGATTTTATCAAAAATGTCATGAGCGAAATTGCCGAAAAGCAACAAACTTGAATAAAACCTTGAGAACAATTTTGTCTACACAATTTTTTCTCGAGTGGTATTCGTCATGACTATTTCACGTAAGATTTTGAAAATAAATAGAATGCAAAATTATGAATAAAAACTTCAAATTAAAAATACCAGTTTGACAATGTCAAAAAATGGTCGCTGAAATACCATGTTGTTGGTATTGTCCAGGTAGCATTATTGTCAGGTGAATACCGAATTTATTGTCGAATGTAATACCACAAGAGGTTTCAGGATTACCGGATAATACTTTACGCAGCAACACCACGACTCCGAAGGAGGAGTGGTGTTGCTGGTAACGCGTTGAGTGTCAGGGAAAAGTATTAGGTAATCCTGAAACATCGAGTGGTATTCAAAAGGTTATACAACGAACTAAACTTCAATTCTTTATTAATTAATAATTTCACGAATCAAAAATTTAAATTTTTTGTCAAAAAATGTCAAAACACCAGTTACCGTGCAAAAGGATTATCACTTTTTAAGCCTCTCGTGTCATATGGGAAGGATTATCACTTATTAATCCTGTCGTGTCATATGGGAATAATGTACAGTGAGTTGTATAACCGGTGTAATACACTCTAGTGAAATAGTCTCATAAAAGCATCTACTTCATTTTAAATGTCCCTTGCTTGCTGTTTGGCACCGGGAAAGATTTTCAAAGCTAACTTTGCTTTTTAGCGAATTTTTGTTCCATCTTTTCAGTTTATCTCTGGCAACAAAGCTACAGCTATTTGCAACATCTAAATCGTCGGAGTCGTTACCTTCGATTTCTGGTTTGGAGTCGTTACTCTCGATTTCTGATTCGGAGTCATGTTCAGTGTCTTCTATGTACTCTTCAGAAGAAGTATCGGCATCATTGTCGTGTAATTCTTCTTCCGAATCGGAATCGCAAATCACTTAGGCCAACTCGTCTAATTCCGCCTGTGTTAATTTGTTGGGGTTTCTTATTTTTATTTTGTCCCTAAATGATAAAATAGAACAAAAATCGACATAAACACTTAAGTTTATGGACAAATAGGAGCCCCTAAATGGCAGTCAATATTACTTATCTACGCGCGCTGGTGTATTTCATACACCAGATTGTAGTGCACTAAAGAAATTGTCAATGAACCAACTAACTTACCTGCTACTAAAGCGCAACTGTCTGAGCACCTAGTAAACACATCGGTCGTAGGTTATATCGAGAGGCATGGGCATGCGTGAAGGATACCGGATTGAGTTTTTACTGCTCTTTTAGTAGTGTGGTGTATTTTATACACTGGCGTGGGTAGTTAAAGGTTAATACAGATAGACATCGCATCTCATTTATAAACTGATGTTTGTTGTGTTGCCAAGACCCCCCCCATGGGCCAGGAGAAGTGAGCTGCTCGAGGGGGTCATGGTAGGGATGCATCAGTGGTGTAAACATTACCCGCCTACCTCTCTGAACCCGTTATTCACTTGACCAAAATATTGAAGAAATGTCATGGGTGCAACTCGTTTATCTATCATCTGCCTCGAACTCATATGATATAAGTGCGATGGACGCGTTGACATGCCAAACGATTCAGCGTGTGTTCCGGCTGCTTCACAAACTGGCGTTGCCAGTAGTCGTTTTTAGTTTTGAAGCTCCAACTTTTTGAGGCAAAGTCATAACAGGATAAAATATAAATCCCTAACAATTTGGCAACCAAATTGGAGGGGATACACCTGTGGTGGATTGCTCTCCTAGATCCACAAAATTTTGTTTACTGTAATGTCTATCTGTGTTATGTGTTAATATGTCATTGGTTTGGAGCATTTCAGGTGTTATCACAATATGTTCAACTTGGGCTCCTCTAATGCCGCTATCATCATCACTACCAGGCATTGTAACTCATCTTCGTTTTTTTCTGGCCCCATAAATATAAATTGACCAAAACACACCAATGACACCGATTTTATCAGTGTTCAAATGAAGTTTAAAGCAATTAATAATGTCACAAACTGAACTAAAATAGTGTCGAGTTCACGCGAAAAACACTTCAAGACAGTCTAAAAACAGGAAAACACTATTCTTGAAAGAACGATACGTTGAGCGCCCACCACATGGGGATTGGGATCTTCGACGTTCCATATAGGGTCTGTTATCACAGAAATCACAAACCAGTCAGAGCAAATTTCATTGGTGGAAAATAGTCAGAAAACTGGTTGTTGGCGATTTGGACCAATCAAAAACGATCTGACTGGTTTGTGATTTCTATGAAAACAGACCTAGTGTGTTTCTTCTATTGAACTATCTTCTGAGTATCTGAATTAGGCTCCCCAAACCACGTGATTTTTCAGTATGGCGACCGTGGAAAATTTGACGTTTGTTTGTTTATCTTGAGTTTATTTTTAATATTTTCAAGCTAATTACAGTTTACTTTGTTATAATATACTTTTTCTATTTTGGTGTCATATCGAAGTCTTTTCGACACTAAAAGTAGTTTCGAAAAAAAACTCTTTGTGACACTCCTTTTTTACTTATCGAAGGTTGGTAACACTGGCTGACTGATGGCCATCGAACTGTCATTCGCGATAAAAAAATAATAGAAGATTTCTATATTTGGCATGTAGTGTTACCAACCTAAACATATGAAATCAGGAAATATGAGAATAAAATTTCCAAGAAAAGTTTTTTTTTTTAAATTAAACAATTCCAAAATAGAAAAAATAGTATAAAATATTCGTTTCATAAGACATTTTATCGCACTCGCCCTTTAGAAAACTCGCCTCCGGCTCGTTTTCTAATATAGGGCTCGTGCGATAAAATGACGTCTTATGAAACTTGTATTTTAATGTACTATTTTGAGATGCAGAGTGAATATTTAAAGACTTGAATGCAGGAAAATCGGGATCTGGGCGAACGGTTAGTTTAAAAAAATGTCCAGATGACATTTTGATCCACAGTTCACATTAATGAGCAAATGAAGGCCTACAAAAGCTTAAATTCTTACGAATATTTCGAAAATGGCTTTATTTGAGATGCAGGAACAGTGGTAGTGAAAAATTTTCACGTTTTAATTGGAAAATGTTAAAACAAAGGGCAATGGAAAAAGCCTGACATCATCCTTGTTACCCTATTGAAACTACTTCCACAATCAACTTCAAGACCCGTTTGTGGCATTTTTAATTGGAAGAAACACTAATGAAGTCGATAAAATAAAAAAATAAACAGAGTTCATTCACAAAACAACCACAAAATGCACTTTAAAAAGCTTTAAATTACATACTCTCATATATGGGATAATGAACCAGTGTTGTCGAAGCTACCGAAATTTCGGTATTTCTACCGAAATGGCAACGGACCTACCGAAATACCGAATACTGATGAATTTTTACCGATTTTCAACAATAATTACGATTCTACCGATTTTTTTACCGTTTTTCACCAAAAAATTAGTTTTATCGTTTTCATTTTTCCGATTTTTCTATCGATAGCCGCACCCGATATACTATCGAATTTTTGGTCGGAGTGAGAACTGTCTAGGGTTGCCAGATATTTGAGTTTTGAAAATAGGAGAGCCTGTATAAAATTATATGAGATTGGATAATAATATATGAGAATATTTTATCTATTGCAAAATACCCATATCCGAGAAAGCTCCCATCTTGACAATAGGGAACAATCATATTTTTCAAAGTATTTTTTTTCTTATTACTTATGTTTTCAAATATAGAATGTATATGTTTTTTTTTGTTTTATGTCCTCATTGGAATAAAAAAATTATTTTGAATTTCAAATTATTTTCGTTGGCGCGAAAACGATTAGCTTCAAGATGGTGGCATTTGTGACGTCAACTGTCTATAAACACAACGTTAAGGCACAGGTTAAGGTCTGTTCTCACAAGAGCCTTTGACACTTTGCAAACTGTCGGAAAGAATCGCTCAGCTTGAACCTGCAACTGCATTGAAACTTGAAAGCGGTTATTTATGAGGTATTTCCGTATTTAGTGCCATATTGTGACATCTTGTAATTCAAATAGTTCATCATGGTTGATACAGGATTTACAAAAGCGCAGTCTGACAATCTTCTCTCAATATACCCGTTTATGGTGGTTCAATATTAGTCGTGGCGTGACGTGAGCTGATCGTGGACCAATCGTTCCACGATTCAAGAGTGAACCACAAAAGTGCGGTCGTGGATTTACGATCAGTGTAAACTACCCTTAACCTCAAATTACGAACAGTTGACGTCACTGGAATGTTAAACGTAAATTTTCCGCGCGAAACTTTTCAATTTAAAACTAATAATTGCCATATGACTATAATATCCATAAATTTAATACAAAACTGCTCATATTCAATATTTTACACAAAAATGTGCACCATAAAAACAAAATAAGCCATATTTATTTCTTATGAAAATTCCCTATTAGCTATGACTTCTAGCCAGGGTCGGCGCAAGCTACTTTGGCGCCCTAGGCAAATGAACTGTCTGCCGCCCCCTTCAAGTGAAAATACAAATATGCATGGCTATTTCTAAAAACAGGTTTTATAGTTTTAATAATGATTGTACATAATGGGTGAACCTTACAGAATATCGATCATAGAACATCAACATTAAAAATATATACAAAGTGTAGCAATTAAGACGAAACGGGCTAAATATCTGATGCTGATGCCACGCTTATTTTTTAAAAAATCGCTCGTCCACGTAATTTGGTTTTCAAAGGGGGAAGTTTTCTGCAACTATTTTTAGCACTTCAACTTCAACCTTCTTAGCGGGGTGGAACAAACCCTCACTATGTCAAATAGAACAAGGGGTCGAGTGATACCTCTTTTAAAAGAGCACTCAATTCTCTGTCGTTTATTGGCATTTGAAAGAAAAGTGAACGCTCTTTTGAAACAGGTATCACTCGACCCCCTGTTCCAGTTGGAATGATAAGGGTTGGTCCCACTCTCCCTAGGGGGTTAGATTAGTGCTGAAAATGTTTCAAACGCTCACATAATCAAATTATGTGTACGAGCGATTTAAAAAAAATAAAATTGAGTGTCAAATATTTAGCCTGTTTCGTTTTGAATGGTATACCCCGTATACACATACCCACCGCAGGCGCCGCCGGAGTCGATAAAATTATTAAAATTTTGTCTGGTGTCAGGCCCAGGCCAAAACGGTAATTTTGTGCCAAAAATATTTATAATATAAAATAAGTAGTTTTTGACCGCCCAGTCGCTCGACCCCTAGCAGAAACAATAGCATTACCTATATGCTCATAAGAAAGGCAAAGTTTGTGTTCGGGTTTGCAAGAGAAATGGAATCCTGAATATTATGGAGAAAACCAGAATTCAAAGGAATTTTTTTTTTTGTTGCCTTTTTGCCGCCCCTTCGAGTTTGTCGCCCTAGGCGACCGCCTAGTTCGCCTAATGGTTGCGCCGACCCTGCTTCTAGCAGATCTTGGAATGTATTTCTGGACATTCTTTTAGGTAGTTAAAGACTCCTCCTGATCCGATCCGTCAGTCTCACTTCTTGTAACAAGTTGTGGACAACAACACAACAACTTAAGTTTTTTTATGTTTAAACAAATCCCTGACCCAAAATCGTTTTGTTTTTAAAAGTAAAATATTTGAATTTGAAGATCCATTATCAACCAGTTTAAGCTTAAAACGCAAATTAGGAATAAGTTTATTGTTTTGTTTACATTTTACTGTTCACCATCAGTGAGTCAAAAAGTAAGGTGAAAAACGACGATCCAAAAACGGAAGAAGTTAAAATTATTTCATTTCAACTTTGTCCGAAGTAGGAGAAAAGTTGAAAATATTCGGATAAAATGTGGCGGGAAAAACAGCCAATAGGAGCTCCCTCGTACAATCGGAAGGTCGGATAACGAACGCATGAGACTAATGAACGCTCCGGCCTATCACGTGTATGGTAGTGATAAAGTGAAATACAAAGTTTCATTTTTTTTTTGATGAAAATATATGAGAAATAGTCTCATATCAAACATGCTAATATGAGATATGAGAAACAGTTCAAATATATGAGTCTCATATTAAAAATAGGAGGTCTGGCAACCCTAGAACTGTCAGATGTTAAATAGATCGTCCGGCGACTTTGTTAGCAATGGTTGGGTTGGTATAATATCATATAGCTGGTATAATATGCATTTCTTTCGGGGAATACCCGTGTTTCCTGTGATATCCGAATTTGTTTCTAATATTTTGTCATTGCCCCATTCTTCCGCCAATGCCCAATGTTGAGCGCACATTCTCAGCAATAAATCGAATGAAAACAGCACAAAGAAATAGACTTTCCACGGAAACACGAAACACCAGTGCAGTGGCGTGTCCAGACTTTAACAGACGGGGAAGCTGTGGGGAAAGATGGTGAAAGTACAGGACAGGAGAGACTTATAATTTCAGAACCAGTCAGTCATTCACAAGTTTCATATATTTATTTTTGAAAATATCTACATAAAGTTTAGTTTAGTGTTCTTAATAAATCCTCGAGGGGAAGCTGTGCTTCCCTAGCTTACATAGTAAACACGCCACTGCACCAGTGATTGTTTTTTTAGCTTTTACAGACTCAACGACTTTTTGGGCAAATAAAGAACCGATAATAGTCCAAATTTGACTATTGATTTGTTAGAATATTTCCCTTGGTCTCATGTATAAAAAATCCCATAAGAGGAATGCAATTATTGAACACTTACCGATACCGATACCGATTAAGGTACCGATAATTTTGCCCGCAGGTCTAATTTCGGAAAATATTACCAGATACCTTTTCGTTCAAGCATGTTCAAAAAAACCCTCCACCTGTGGTGTCGGGCTCTTTCGCAGAAAATATGGAAATCAACACATGCAGTTTTTAGAAAACACTAAAACACGCTTTCGCTTTCATCCAAAATTATCAGTAATTTTGATTCACTTGTGCTATTACCCCCGATAATTTTTCAATGCCCTAGCTGACGTTACATACGTAACCTCACTTTCGACGGGGGGACAAAAAAAGCTTTTAAGGACTATTTACATAAATACGCAAATAAATGTAAATATCGTTTGTTTTTCCCATTGACATGTTTGTCCCCCTATCAAAAGTGACGTTATGTGATTTGTGACATAATAGCTAGCATCTAATTGATGTGAGTAAATAGTCCTTAAACGCTTCTTCTGTTCCTCCATCGAAAGTTAGGTTATGTGTGTAACGTCAGCTAGTGCCTGATGATTTTCCAATTTATAATGTTATATTTATTAAATCATGCAAAACACGACAACGCTGGATTTTAGTCTATCTTATAAAATGTGTGTTTTTTTTTAAGATAAAAGTCAAAGTGACATTATGTTGGCAATACAATGTAAAATTGTCAATGCTTTCAAATTTTTATGTAGAAAAGGCTTGTGTTGCCAACATAGTTACTAAATTTTTGACTTGGGGAATTATTTCTAAAAAAAAAACAGACTTTACCTACCGATTTTGCGCAGTAATCTACCGATTTTCAACGTCAGTTTCTCCCGATTTAGTATTTTGACGATCGACAACACTGTAATGAACTTCCGCCACAACGCACTTTTTGACAGGTCGTTGGAATGCCTAATAGGGAACTTGCACATTTTTTTTTTTATTTCAAAAATTTATTCTACTACACTAAAGACATAGTCATGCCAAATATCAAGCATTAAAAATCAGCCGTTAATTTTTTATAAATATTTGAAGTTACGCTCGAAACATCGCCATTTGAAACGACCGATTAGTGTGACGTCACTCGGCAACAAAATTCCGTTGACAGTGACGAGCACTTCGAACTTCGAGCAGGTAGATTTAGATTATGGTTATGTTCTTATGTATGCATTTACGATAGATTTGACAATGGCGATACCAGCAGCACGTGGCGTGGCGGCGGCGCGACCCGATTATTACTGCCTTGTGACGTCACGACCCATAGAAACACGTTTTCGATCGCGTCATGAATTTCGAATTATTTGGTATTTTCAATTGAAGATTTCAGACACCAGAGATAAGATATTACTTTTTTTTTCCTAACTGCATCAATTATTAGGATGTTTGTTATTGTGTTTTATTATTTATTCCATTTTTAATTTAATGTGCAAGTTCCCTATTGCCAAGAAAACGGATGTGCGAGAAACGTATGCTACTTTATAGGCCAGTCGACAAGTAGTTTTAGGTGGAAATAATTAGGGGCAAGCTGGAATAACTTTTATTCTCTTTGTTTTGCTCTGTTGAATACTATACTAAATTTGCACGGTCTATCGATCCCGGATTTGGCCGCCATATTGGAAAATCCTATAAAATTTTGACATTTTTACGGTTTTTTAAAATAAATTGATTTGGGTGCACTGTACGGACAATTTTCAAGTAACCGAAAATAAAGCCAATTAAATTCTCTACAAAAAAGGTCCTATTCGCCGGTTTCGTGCATGAACAGGTTAACGAGATACAGGTGGTTGAATACAAGTCATATATTTTCTAGTTGTCCATTTAATATGAGTAGGTAATTGATTCTATGTAAATTTTAATAATTTGCCATTAGAAATTTGTGTTTTTCTTGTGCTCGTTTCCACACCACCTAGCGGTAGAGCACTCGGCGCACTTTTTTTTAAGTGGTTTCCCCTATAGGCCTAATCCACTTTCTTGCCGTTACAAATGTTCTATTTTTGATTTTCATATGATGTGCTTTGTGTAATTTCACCTTCTGCTTTTTTTTGACGTAGAAGGTTGATCCATTGACTAATCAATGTATTTTTCATCAAACTGTTCATCTGGTTCTTGTTCAGTGTCTATTTCTTCGATATTTTCGTTGGTCATTAGTTCTTCCAATCGAGAATCAATTTCTTCGTCGTCGCCTGGATCTTCTATAGTAATTTCACTATTTGAACACGCTCTTCCCTGGCATGAACCACACACTACTGAACATTGTAATCCTGCTTTTCTGCAGCTGCAGGTTGCGTTACAACCTTTCCTACATTTACAAGAAATCATCTTCAATAACTCTTGGGGAGCGGCGTCTTGCAGCATAGGAATTGGTATTATAAGTCCATTGGACGACTGCTTCCAACCCCAGTCAGTTGGTAATTTTTCGTTACCGTACCATTTTTGGACTTGTAGGTAGGTACGCAATGAGTGCATGCGAGCCGCATCTTCGGTTGGAGGAAGAGATGCAAGATTAAATAAGCTCTTTGTTATAGATTGGGCAAAAAATCGATGTCTATAGATGTGTAGTGATGTGTCGTCGCTCTTTGACCCATAAAGTTCAAGAAGAAATTGAATTCCAACTTTAGCTATGCTTTCTGGAGTTGCATTTGGGTCTTTAAAACAGCAAATGGCAGTTTCCAAGCTTGTCTGATTTCTTAAAACCTTAAGGAACTTCATTTTACCCTGCCTGTAGATTGCTGAAGTGGTGTCGCACCCACTAAATGCATGTAGAAACAAAATGTTTTCTTTCACAGCCGTGTCCAATTTTGATGCAGCGGGTGAATAGAGGGTATTTCCCGCTTTTCCCTTTCCTTGTTTTAAAAAGTAGATATTATTCTGCGACTCGCATAGTGCAGTAAGTATAACCAGTAAATCAATGTCCTCACCTACTATCATCACTGATCCAAACTTGCTTGACATATCAAGAGCTGTGGTAATTATTAGAGTGTCAGCATCTTCTAACGCCTGTTTTACTACAATCCCTTCATTTTCAAACCGCTTACACAGCATTGAAATCAGCCTGCTTTTATTACTTTCATTTGATAGAAATCTGGCTTGTGATGTAGTAGTTTTCATCGTTTCATCAAAAGCTACTTCGGCTGTGGAACATTTTTTCATTCGACGAAAGCGTTCAGCACTTTTAATTGAGTTTTCGTTGTTCTTGTCCGGATATCCATCAAATACTACCATGGCGTTTATTGTGTAATGCTTTTTAATATATTCTACATATTTATCCAAAACAGCTGAATAAACTTCTTGTTGATGCCAAACAACCCTGTGAATAAGAAAGCCGCCATCAATGACATATAAAGTGTCATTCAGAGTAATATTTTCTGTGATAGGTGTAAATGCCTCATATAGAGCAGATTTTTTTGTTTTTCGCATTCCTACATTATCAAAAAGTGAGAGTGGATAGGGAGCAAGCTCATATTGAAAGTATTCTTCAAACTGTTTGGATGATTTTTTGGCATACGAAATCCTTTGAAAAAGCAGAGTAGGGTTAATTGGAATCACTGCGTCACCTAGTTTAACTCCTGAGTTTATGGATGCAATTGGTAGAACCCTCTGTTTTCTTTGAAATTTGACATTTCCAAAGTTGCCTCCAATAATACTAGTCATCATTGACAAACCAATGTCGTACGCACAGTAACAATTAATTTTGTCATCTCCTATGAGTCCTGTGCTGAGAGACATTATATTTTCATTCACCAAAAATGGTGAATGACCCGAAAACCAGTCCACAAACTTTTGAATATCCAAATTATCTCTAACTACACGTGACGATCTGCCATCAACATGCTACTCTGAAGTAACAAAAGACGTATTGCAGTATTCTTCAATTTGATCCGACACGGCAGAAAGAACAGGCATTCCGAGAATCCATTTGGTTAATGTAGAGTCGGTGATTCCACGACCGTGAGTAAGGCCTCCACAACTTTTTATTGATCTCATGAGCGTCTGCTCGATTGTCATATCTGCCCAAATTCCAGACCAAAATTTTTCAGACCGTCTAATCGTGAACATTCCTTTTTCAACAAATCTATCATATTCTCGAGGAGTCAATTTTTCCTTCAGTTTGAGCATATCTTGTAAATAAAGATGGCAGGATTTAGCATACAAAAAATGGCCACTAGAATGAAAGTACGGTAGCATTTCTGCGATGCATTGCAGATGCAAATTCCAATTTCCTGTACGTTCTGCCTCAACGAATTGCTTAACTAGTGATACCATTTTAAAATATTGGACCCATAATTTGGCAGTTGGGCCATTATCTTGAAACTGGTGCAGTTTATCAGCAAATTTTTGTAACACATGCTTCAAAGAATTTTTCTCCTCGTCATCCAAGATGTAAGTATTCTCAATGTCTACCATACTATTTTCAAGCATTTCTTTTTCTTCCACATTAAAATGAATCTCGGCAAACACCATTTGAGCCAAAGCAGCATGAGCTAACAAGTGAGCTCTAAGCGCTCTTGCATAAGCGTGGCCAGTTAACATTTTTTCCGCTGACGCAGGAGCATACGTAACTTGAAAAAGCTCTTTTAAACCACTTCCATTCATAATATAACCTATTGCACCCATAAATGACATGAGGAGATGAAATCCACCAAGTCTAATTAATATTTTAATTGATTCCGGATTTGGTCCAACAGATTCCACAATATCCCTTGCCTTAAAGTAAAGTGGTTGGTCAAAGGTTATAACACAAGACTCTTGTTTCAAAGATTTGCATTTCTCTATTGCAGAAAGAAGAGCTGTATATATTGTGTCATAATCAGAAGGAGGGGCATTTATGAATGGTAGGTAAATAATTCGGGATGAAAAATAAGGTCGTTTTGCCGTTCTTCTTTCCATATATCCATTCCATCCAGGCATGTGTGGCTTATTTTGCCATTTTCCATAGACCCATAGAAAATCACCATCAGATAGTAAAGCTTTATCAGAACTATTAAAAACTTCGTTTATATTTTCTATTTTGATATTCGACAATCCAGTCTGACTGGATTTTTGAAAAACTTTGATTGGTACATGCCCAAAATGCCCCATATCGCATGCAGGAGTTTTTTTTTTAAATCTTTGAACTCGGCCAACTGCACAAACAGCTGTAGAGGGAGTAACAGTCTGAATACCACCCATGGCATGGAAAGTATTAAAGCCATCAAGAGTGCATACGTTGACATCTGCATTGTCAAAAACGAACTGACAAAATCCTTTTTCAGTTGCTGTTAGTAGGGGATGTTGCAGTGCCGATATTTGAAACAAAGCTGCCTCGTCATACGAGGAACAAAAACCCAAAGCGGAAAGTACATTTATTAAGTGTTTGGAACCATACTTTTGATTAATAAATGATGCAAGTCCGACTTGCAACCCAGATAAAAAAGACTTAGGTCTTGCTGCTGATATAATAGCGTGCGATATAGCTGTGCACTTTTTCTTAATTTTTTCAGTGTCACTGCGTTTATTTTTCATTATTATGGTTTGTAGAAGGCAATCAAGAGTCGGTGGAATATCCTTCTCAATACCGTTTAAAAAATTATCGGATTGTGGATATTGCTGGGTATCAAATACTTGCATTCGTATATCTTCAATAATGATTTCAGCAGCGGATTTTACTATTCTTAAGCGTTCCTCGTTTTCGTCTTTTTTTTGCTCAGAATACCATGCTTTCGTTAAAATTTGCTTACCTGTGTCTCGAAAACAAATTACAGGCTTTTGGTTTGGAAGTGTAGTTATTGTAATATCTTCTCCATATTTTGCTAACAGTTTAGTTTTTATTGTTCTTGTGGTAGGTAAGTCACCTTGGTATCCTTCAAATAGGTCGTTTAACGAAAATTGACACTCCTCGCGATTTGTTTCCAAAAAATTAAACGCATGAGTCATGGCATCTATTGTTTCTGTTTCTTCAGGACGGCCCCGTTTTAGCCCACTTTGAGTTTTATAAAAAGATTTCATACAAGACCGATGGTACCTGGCTTCTGCCGCAACTAAGTCAAAAGTGTCAATGCGCAAAATTACTTGCTTACCCCAGTCATCTTCTCGTTTTTCAGCATATGCCACAACGGTATCTTTCATTGTCATTGTCTCCACACATTGCACTATGTCACGCTTCCCAACCAATTTTTTGCTTTCTTTTTTCAAAAATTCTTCAGCTGCGTCTTCAGCACAAAATATACAGTTTTTCTTGAAATCAAAACCAACAACATTTCTTTTAGAACGAGACGCTTCAGCTAATTTTTGACTCGATTTTATTAGCGCTTCCGCGGATCTGTTTTTTGTATACACTTTACGACAAGCTTGGTGCACTGAAATGCATTTCATACCTTTTAAAAGAGTATCTTTACCATCACGTCGCTTGACACTAAAAGATCTCAAAGTATTTAAACCTTTTTCTTTCACTTCACAAATCTCTCCTTGTAACAAACTTTTGTCACAAATAAAACATATATCGCGGCTCGCCATATTTCAAATATTTAACGCGGATCGCGTACACTAGTTTTATTCTATACCTCCTAAGTAATAACACACGTGTATTGCTTCGGAATGATATAATGAAATACTAAAACCTAAAACCAAAGACGATCGTCAGCCGACCAAACTGGTTTAAGTACCTAATTGACCCCACCCCGGCTGCCGTCTGGCGCTGTTGCCGGATAGATCACAGTATCAAATTTTATATTTATTTAACACTAGCGTATATTATTTTTTTTCTGCAGTGCACCCAGACCGATTTATTTTTAAAAAACCCTAAAAATGTAATTTTTATATCAGATTTTTCAAAATAGCGGCCAAATCCGGGATCGACAGACCGTGCAAATTGAATATATCATTCAGCACAACAAAACAAAGAGAATAAAACTTAATTCAGCTTGCCCCTATTTATTTCCACCTAGGCCTATTTTAAACGACGTACCGACTGGCCTATTACTATCGATTAAGAATATATGGAGTAAAAGTGATTACAAAATTAGAAATAATGTGACAACTTGATCACAAACCAACTTGACAAAACTTTACCACACACTGACATTAACATTAAAAACCTGTACGAAGAATGACTGGTAAAAAACAGGTAATAGAGTTTAGTTTTGTTACACAGTTTTTTTTTTTTTTTTTTTTGGTTTGATTGGCTTTGCACATAGTGCATACAGCCACTACAATTAACTTAATATACTATTTATGTAACCTATGGTGTATGTAATTATGTGTTACAATTTAAAATAAAAATAATAATAGAAATTCAATTAGTATAGTATTCTCATTCATACTCATCTATATGTCTCAAATGAAAAAGAAGATTCTTGAAAAAAAACTATCAAAACACAAAAGACAGGGTCACTCACTTCACGCCATAGGGTCTATCTAGGCGACTTTATTTACACAAACAGGGGTAATCGACCAGGTAAAAAGGACAACATATAAGGATCAGTACCAAAGGATAACAAGTCCCTAAAGCTTTCTCACACACATTTTGACAAAATTAATAAATAAATCATAAACCTTTTTATCATATCTAATAATGTACATTAAAGAACTAAAATTGATGGGTAGTAGACGTAATTTAGCCAGTTCATCCATTATATGCTTGGAAGCATTTTTATTATGTCCACATTCAAAAAACCAGTGTTCTAGATCATCAATACTGGGATTACTACAATTACATATATTGGTATCGGAGAGTTTCATTTTATGAAGAAGGTAATTGATGTTACCATGTCCAGTTATGGCCCTAAAGAGGGTTACATAAGACTTTCTGTTTAAATCATTAAATTGGATAGAAGGTTTTGGTACTAAAATTGGGTATGTACGTGTATATCTATTGATGTTATTCATTGCATAATCAGTATAATTTTGTTTCCAGATCTTATATAAATTTTCTTTGATAATTGGGAAAACATCATAAAATTGTAAGTTAAGTATAAAATTTTCACTATGAATGGCTTCTTTAGCATATATATCTACTTTTTCATTGCCGATAACCCCACTATGACCCTTGCACCAAACAAATAAAATTTGAATATTTTGTTGTGCTAAATTAGTTAATTTCCGACATATTTCAAAAACTAAGGGATTTTTATATATGTTTTTAGTGCTATTATCTATAGCCTGCAAACAGGATCTTGAATCGGATAAAATTACATATCTGGTTGACTTCCTATTCTGACTAATGTAATCTAGGGAATATAGTATAGCAGACATTTCTGCAGTGAAAATACTAGCCTTAGGGTGGAGTTTATATTGTTTTTCAATATTTTTGCTAGGTATATAATATGCACATCCAACACCATTATCTGTCTTAGATCCATCAGTATATATACTAATTAATGAATTATCTTGCACCATGGAATTAACTATGTTGTTGTTTATTTGCGAATATGGGGTATATTGTGGATATTTAACCTCTATAGGGCATAAAATATTATTATAGTTTTCCATGAAAAAAGGAATTTTAATATATGACGTTATCTCATTTTGTAATTCAGATGTTTGTATAAAAGCCGCAGCCAGCGGTGGAGAATTTTTATGTATCCAGTATTTTGATGTTAGGTTATCGGTTGACAATGTATAGATTTTGTTAAGAAGAAAATTATTGGTGATGTATATATTTTTAACTAAAAACTTTTGGGCTAAGTAACTACGTCTTAATTGTAGAGGCATTTCCCCAGTTTCAGCTAGTAAGGCTTGTACTGGAGTAGAACAGAATGCACCAGTGACAATCCGTAAAGCTTTATATTGTAGGCGGTCAATTTTATTTAGCCGTGTTTTAGTCGCACTACCATAAAATACTGAGGAAAAATCAATCAAGGATCTAGTGTAAGCTCTGTAGAACATAAGTGCAGTTTTAGGGTCAGAACCCCAATGTCTTTTGGTGGTTGCTTTTAATAAATTCAAACTTTTCCCAGCCTTTTCAATAATACTGTTAATTTGTTTTTCCCAAGTTAATTTTTGATCCAACCAGACACCCAGGTAGCGGGAACATCTCCTCCAAGGAAAATTATATGGACCCAGAGATATATTGTCCTGATACAACAGGTTATGTCTCGTAAAAACAGTAATTTCAGATTTCGAGGTTGAGATATCCAGGCCGTTGTTGAAGAAATAAGTGTTTATATTGTTGATATTTCCATTTAATATCTGAAGGCAATTGTTTAATTTTTTCTGGGATGTATAGATGCAAAAGTCATCTGCATATTGTATAATAGTTACTTCATGAGTGATATTATGAATATCTGAGGTATAAATATTAAAGAGAAAAGGACTGAGAACTGATCCCTGTGGCAAACCCTGGCTTGTTATCCTGGGTCCATGAAGTTTGTCAATCATTTGGATGTAAATATTTCTTTCAACAAAAGTTTTAACAATATTAATACAGAAGAACCTCGGTATATCCAATACATTAACCATTTTATCTACTAGTAAGGTTAAATTGACGTTATCGTATGCACTGGATATATCCAGGAATAAAGCAGTTAAATAATGATTTTTTGAAAAACAGTTCTGTATATCAACTGTTAGATGAGCAATGCAATCCATAACACCTTTACCTCGTTTAAAGCCAAACTGTGTCTTAGGTAATTTGTTTGTGTATTCCACCCACCATTCCAAACGACTTTTAATAATACGTTCCATAGTCTTAAGAATACATGACATTAGCGAAATAGGTCTGAATTCATTTATTTTATTTGGTTTATTAATGGGGATTACAATAATATTCTTTAATATTTGGCACTCATTGCCTTGTAAAATAATTTTATTAAATGCTGTGCATAAAAGTTGTTTGGCATTTTCGGGTAAAAATTGGATCATGGAATATGTAATACCATCTAATCCCGGAGCAGTGTCGCTCGATTTTTTAATGTTAATATTTAATTCATTTATTGTAATTAATGTACATAGGGGATGTTGATTGTTATAAACCAAGATTGGGTCAAATGGTAAATTGACTGAGTCTGGAGCAATTTTATCTAATAGTTGTTGGGCAAGATCTTCAGAGATTGCATTGGTTGGGTTATTTAATAGTCCTTTGGACACAGCATTAATTCTTTTCCATATTAGAGATGGGCTAGTTTGGGAATTGAGACTTGAGCAAAATTTTTTCCAGCTTTCTTTTGCTTTTTGATTAAACATTATTTTGGATTTAGCGGAAATGTTTTTATATGATAAGAAATTTTGCAAACTGTGTCGTTTTTTATAATTTTTCAGAGCTTGGGACCGTTCCATAGCTATTTTGGAACAATCGTTATCCCACCAAGAGGGAGTATACCTTTTAGTATATTGAGTATTAATTTTACTAAAACATATATTAGCCGTTTGGGTAATAATATCGATAATTCCAGAAAGGATTGTATTGGCACTAGGCGAAATTTCTATTTTATATACTTTTTCTTCAATAAGTTTTCTATACAATTCCCAATTTGGGTCTTTCAAAGACCATCTATTAATTTTAGTGTTCAAGAATGCCTGATCATTTTTGTTAAATTCTAAAACTACAGGTAAATGGTCGGAACCATATGAGTCTTCTAATACTGTCCAGCTGGAACCATTTAATAAATTTGATGATATAATTGTGATATCTAATGCAGAAGAGTAATTATAAGAGATTCTAGTCGGGTTACCTTCATTTCTGACTATAAGGTGGGGCATAAAATCAATAGCCTCCATTAAAACATCACCTGCGTGATTGATTTGGGATGAACCCCAAATTGTGTGATGACTATTAAAGTCACCGCCGATGATGCATGTTTTGGATAACTTATTGAATATTTGTATATAATTGTTCACCGAAACGTTAATATTAGGGGGACGATACATAGACGCTATAGAAATTATATCACCATTTATTTTAAGGTTAATGGCACATATTTCAATATTATTATTGTTAATGGAATTTAAGTTTATAATATCATAGGAAAAGGTACTTTTGACAAAAATAGCAACGCCACCTTTACCATCTCTTCTATCTTTACGAACTAAGTTGTAACCAGGAAGTCTAATGTTATAAGTAGGTTTATACCATGTTTCAGAAATAAGAGCTATATCAAATTGTGTATTAGTGCATAAATTTTTAAGAAGGTTATGATTAGCGAATGCCGACCTGGCATTCCAATGAACTATTTTAATTTTGTGACTGAATATTACCATAATTTTTAAAGACATTCTTAACAATATCTGTAATCATAATCTGCAAGTTAGTCTCAGATAAAGAATTGCGCACATAGCTGTGTTGGTTTGTTGATTGAAAAGTAGATGCAATGTTATTAAATAAATCTTGAGTTATTCTGTTTTTGATATCTTCAAATGAGGGATTATTTGACATCATGATGGGTGATCCCGTATAAGACCAATCATAATCTCTTTTAGGAGGAATATAACTGGGGCTAGGATTATCTGCTTTTCGCTTTTTAGTTGGATTGCCGATTTCTGATTTTTTTTGAGAAAAAGTTATGCTCTTAGAAGGTTGAGCAATAACTCTATTTGTTCTAGGCAATTCAGGAAAATCAATATTACTCGTTAAGAGAGGGGCATATTTATTTTTATCAACTAAGCTAGCAT
Source organism: Ceutorhynchus assimilis (assembly GCA_917834065.1). Lineage (NCBI taxonomy): Eukaryota > Metazoa > Arthropoda > Insecta > Coleoptera > Curculionidae > Ceutorhynchus > Ceutorhynchus assimilis. Next base: position 24,784,133 of record OU892282.1, on the reverse strand, counting down.
ATGAGGGATTGTTAACTACTTTTTCAGCTTCTTTAAATGATAGATTTAAGTGTGCCATACATTGTTTAGTGCGTTTTTGTTTATCGAACATAGGACAACTTTTATCAGTGCTAGAGTGTGATGAGGAATCACAATGTACACAACGTTTAGAGCATTCATTGCATGGAGTATCATTCTCCTTCATAATGATGCCACAATTTTTACACCTTTTATTGCTTTTACATTGGGTCGAAGTATGCCCATATCTTAGACATTTGAAACATTGAATCACTGGTGAATAGTAGGTATCTACAAAACATCTCAATTTTCCGAAAAATACATATTGGGGCAATTCTACTTTAGCAAAAGTAACTTTTATTAACTGTCTCGGCACCCTTATGAATTCTCCCTCTTGAGTTTTGCTTGAAGTTTTACGATAAAGCCTTTGAATTTTATGAACTTTAATTGGAGAATTAATTAAATTCATTAATTGTTCTTCAGTGTAACTAGTATCAATACCCCGAATAATACCTACTTTTTGTGTTAAATTTAAAGGAATATAAGCCACTAAATCATGTTTGGGAAAAAAATCACTTTCAACGATCCGATTTGCAGTGGCGGCATCGTTTATTTCGAGTTTAATTAAATTTTTTCCTACTGGATACAGTTCTAGAATATGTTGTTCGTCATCGCCCAACTCTTTAAGAATTTCATTAAGTTTCATAGGATGTATTCGACCTACATTTAGATATTTATGTTCTATAAAAACATAGTATGGACCTGGATTATCAAGATAAAAACGGTTCGAAATGTTTATTTTGTTAATTCTATCAGATAATATTTTTTCACTTGTGTTAATATTATTTTGAGAAATATTTGAAACCATTTGATCATCATCCATGATATTGATAATATTGATAGGCGGCCCCCGGCCCCTAGGTATATCCCCATCGATGTCCGACATTATGTCAGATCATCGAAGGGCTGCAATTCAAAGGCTAACTTATATTTTATACCCCTACTTAGATTTAAAATAAAATGGAATATATTCACCAAATGCAAATGATTCTCGTCAAAAAACCACTGATAAGCAAGCCACAAAAAACCAGACAGACCGATCAATGCACACGCTACGGTGTTTCAAACCGAACTGTTGTTACACAGTTAGTTTGTGAAAAGTTACTCTCCATCATTTTTAAACACTTTAGAATTGCAGTTATCAGATTCAGCTTTGATAGTACTTGACATTCTTATTTGATTCGAGAAAGCTCTTATTGTCGCAGATAAACGTATTCTTGAAACTAAACAGGAAGTCAATGACAATCAATGAAAATTGAAAACTAATAAGAACGGTTTGGACTGGACTAGGATTTGAACCTAATACATCTACTTAGACTAGTCTAGATTACGGGTCTTAGACCAGAAGAATCTCCAACTGAGAGTTTCGATAGTAATTTCAAATCCCAATTTATTACTAAAAATCCTTTTTTATATTCTAGGAGTTCTCCACGTAAAGGTATCTGGCAAGGCCAGGCTTTCGATACCGATCCAGGTTCGGCCAACTCTGTCGCCTACTCCCCGACTCCATGCCTGAAAGTGCGGGGTATGTTGCAGGAGGAGGGGTCAGGATTAGGCGGTCCGGCTGCCAGAGAGGCGGTTCTAGCAAAGGTCGCGCATCTGTGCCACATTTTACATTGCGAAGCCGAAGTCATTGCCGGAGTTGTCTATTTGAAATGCGCTACCGAAGACGATGCTGCTGTTGCTTTCAAGAACTTACATGGATGGTGGTAAGTAATTCTATGTTATACATTTTTGTTTAATTCAAAAATTCAAAAACATCATAAGGAAAAATGAACATTTTTTTTTTCATAGTTGACATTGTTTCTTCTTTAATTACTGACAACTAAACTGAGGAATTAAGGTTATTTCACAAATTAATTTGAAAAAAATTCTAGGTATTCTGGGCAATTAGTAACCGTTAAGTACCTGAGATTGGAGAGATATCATCAAAGATATCCTGATGCTCCCTCCGGTCCACCTTACCTTAGGAGCAACAATCCAATAATTAATAACGACTGATTAGTCTAGTTATAAAGCAAATTCTCTATTTTTTAAATTTAAATGTATTTTTTCTTGTTGCTGAGATCTTTTGTCACATATTTTAGAAGATTGTATCTAGCCAATAATTTTTGTTGAAGCCTGAAACATGTGACAAGATCTCAAAATTTAGTATTAAATTTATGTTAATTGTCAAGTATTTTTGCTGTGGATTTTGGAAAACAATACTTTTGCCCATGACTATTTTTTTTTGTGTGAAAATGTTTCTCAAAATTCTATTCCAGAATTCACAGCATTTTGCGTTTTAAGTCGGCTGACGTTCTGCCAGTTTTCTAGAAAAACAAGGCCAGTTGATTGATATTACTTTGTTTTTAAAATTTTGAGTAAAAGTTTTTTTCTACAAACGTCACTAAAAGTGTCATTTTTAACGCATGATGTCAGTGTCTAAAATGCCATTTTATGACACTGGTGTTAAAAGTGATTACTTTTAGCACTAGTGCTAAAAGTAATCACTTTTAGTGCGTTTGTAGAAAAAATAGCGTATGATATTCGTGCTAAAAGTAATTTTATTTTGTTCAAAGGGATGGAACACTCCGCCTTCGGCGTCGTGTTCCTTCCTTCCCTTTTCACAAAATAAAATGTCACTTTTAGCACTTATATCATAAATAACTATTTCTTTAAATGTTAATTAGGAAAAGGTTTATTTTTATTTGTTCTAATTTAATTTGTTTCCATTGATTTTTTAATCAGTTAGTGTTCATTTCAGTACTCTAATTATTTTCACTGTTTTGTGGTTTAAATAATAAATTTTAGTCCAATTTACTAACACTCGGTACTGATTGTATTTTATTTCACTTATAGTACGGGATACGAGGCCTATTTCATCAAATCATTTTACACCGTCTTGCATTGTTATCATCAGTTAGATAACATGATGCTGAAACGCACTTGCGCAGTGAACTATATGGGACTGGGGAATTTAGCTGATAAAAATGTTCGAGAAAATGTCGTCATAATCGAGGAAAATATACAATTTCACACCGTCTTGCATTTACTTATTAAGTTAATTTGTACACAAACAAAATTGGAATAACCTATGCAAGACATATTCCTGGGGGTTTTCGGGTTGTAATATTAGATAGAAATTGTCAATTTTTCAGAGGGGTGAAATATCATTTCACACCACTCAATTGTTGATTTAGATTAAAGCTTGAATGTAGAATAGCCATTGGATACTGATGCAAGACGCAGTGTGAGGGGATAATGGGCTGCAAGACAGAGGTCAATGTGTTGTCTTATGAGGGAGGGAGAAATCATTTTACACCGTCTTGCACTGTTACTTATGGGAAAAAATAGAACACATTGATAACATTTTTAAAAATACAAGACATTCTAAATGGGAAGAAAGGACTGCAAGACGATGATGAAGTTGACTAATTTTGACGGGGGTCAATCCATCAGGTACAAAGGTGAATACTACTTCAAATTACAAATTATACACATTAATTTTAAATAGTTTTGCTCTTCACCACGTAGAATAATTCTATTTTGCGAAATTCTCCTAATAATATGTATATATGAATGTTTCTACGGACATCAAATAAAAAAAGATTGAAAATTGTTTTATTTTTGACGGCTTTTAATCATTTAGGTGCTCTTTGAGGTGGATATCCCATGACACATAACATGTTTTGTGCACATAACAGATTGTAAGCATTAAATTTGAAGAATTTCATTTTAAAGCAGCAAAAAAATGTGAAAATGACACAACAAATGATCTGTCTGAAATTGTAAACAAAAATTATAATTCCTGTATTCAACAGACTCCCCTGTTGAGCTGCTATGTCAACTGTCCTTTTTCATCTGTATGATTTAAAAAAGAATAAACATTAAACGGTTCAGTAAATAACTCAACAGTTCAGTCAAAAAATTAAAATGGATTTTTGAACTTTTTTCCCAGATAAAACGTCTTGGACTGATGTAATACCATTTCTTAACATAGATTCTTTCGGCGGACATAAGCATGAAGTGGTGTAAAATAATTTTTCACTCCCTCATGTGACAACACATTGACATCCGTCTTGCAGCCCGTTATCCCTCTACAGGACATCTTGTATCAGTATCCAGTGGCTATTCTACATTCAAGCTTTGATATAAATCAACAATGGAGTGGTGTAAAATGATATTTCACCCCTCTCAAAAATTGACAATTTCCATCTTATATTACAACCCCAAAACCCCCATGAAAACGTCTTGCATGTGTTAATCCAATTTTGTTTATGTACAAATTAACTCAATAAATAAATGCAAGACGGTGTATAATTAAATATTTTCCTCGTTTATGATGACATTTTCTGAAACATTTTTTTCAGCGAAATCCCCCACTCCCATCTATTTCCCTGCACAAGTGCGTTTCAATACCATGTTATCTAACTGATGATAACAATGCAAGACGGTGTAAAATCTCCCTCCCTCATAAGACAACACATTGACCTCTGTCTTGCAGCCCATTATCCCCTCACACTGCGTCTTGCATCAGTATCCAATGGCTATTCTACATTCAAGCTTTAATCTAAATCAACAATTGAGTGGTGTGAAATGATATTTCACCCCTCTGAAAAATTGACAATTTCTATCTAATATTACAACCCGAAAACCCCCAGGAATATGTCTTGCATAGGTTATTCCAATTTTGTTTGTGTACAAATTAACTTAATAAGTAAATGCAAGACGGTGTGAAATTGTATATTTTCCTCGATTATGACGACATTTTCTCGAACATTTTTATCAGCTAAATTCCCCAGTCCCATATAGTTCACTGCGCAAGTGCGTTTCAGCATCATGTTATCTAACTGATGATAACAATGCAAGACGGTGTAAAATGATTTGATGAAATAGGCCTCGTATCCCGTACTATTAACAGTCTTAATAAAATAAATTTAATTTATATAGAAGTAAGGGGTTGGTATGTTTTCAAACCGCCTAAATAATTAAACCAACGAATAAACCTGGTCGTCATAATAAGGGTCTAGGTATTTCAACTCTTTACTGAGAGGGCACGCAACTCGGTTTTTATATTGATCTTACATCAGAAACACTCTTATCGGAACAAGTATGTAAAGTAACCCAGGCAAGTATGACAATCACATGAGTGAAAAAAGGTGCTTTACAGACCTGTTGCATACAAAAAAAAATCTGTCTACTACCGACAATATAAAGCCAAAAATAAAATAAAAACTTTTATCACAACTTTACGCCTGTGTGTCTAAAGTAACACTTAATTCACAACCTAGGGTGTAAAGTAAAATTAAATTTTCAATGCAAAAATAGTAGATTATATACCTAGAGAGAGAACTTGGTCATTATAATGCGTAAGGTATATAATGACCACATATTGACTTTCTCTACCAAGGAATATATAGAATTTTCTAGTAGAAAATAAAAAATAGGTTTGAAATCTGTCCTCAAATTATTTTTTCTTGTCGAAAGTGTTGCTCTCTATCAACAGCCTATGGTAATTTCCTATGATGTACAGTCGTGAGCACAAAAAGTGGGACACCTGTTTTTTTCCTATTGTAAAACGGGCACACCAGCTATGCCTACGGCGATGACAGAGATTGTCATAATTGACAAAAAATCGATTGTAGAGAAAAGACTGATTTACGCAAAAATTACAAGACCTGTGAGTCGGGTGTCCCATTTTTTGTGTTAATGACTACATACAGGAACCTGTTTTTTTTTTTTTAATTGATAGTTTGAAATTGAAATAAAACCAATAGGAACCTGTTACGTTATGACGATATCCTTGCATCATGACGTCATTTTCATTATTGACCCTAGGTTTTTTTTCATTATTTTCATTATTAACCTAGGGAGAGAAATTCAATTTTTTCCCAGAAAAATAGATTAAATCATGACTACTTCTCAGGTTAGTAGTAAAAAAGGCTTCTATCGTCAAGCGGTCTATAATTTGAACTTTATTGTCGTCAACACTTGACGCGGAAGTCCCAACGGGAACTAAATCGATCTTTATATTATGAAAAACTGTATGCAGAAATTTTTTGAATTTTGACAGTATACTAATGTAAATAAGGGAGCCCGGCTAAAATATTTTCAAGATAGTGATACTTTTGGTTATTATCGGAAGTAGGCGTCAACTTGCTTATTTTAAATTAGACACCCCATTAGTGATTGCATATTTGGATTCTAGGTAAAATTATGAGGAGATTTCATGTGATCCCATATATTCATATGGAAAATGCTGCCATTTTGTGCCTAACCTCTTGCTACTTTTAAATATGAATATATAGGATTTAATGGACATCCAGCATAAAAAATTGGAAACAACGTATCCGATGACTATAATTAGGCACATCAAATACGTTGTTTTCAATTTTTTATGATGAATGTCCTTTATCCTATATATTCTTATTTAAAGACGTTGGGCACAAAATGGCGGCAGGACCTCTATTTTCGCCACTGTATGTAAAGGTTTATTTAGCCCTTAGATTAGGGAAGAGAGTGGATGCATAACAACTCAAGGGCCCAGTGGCAATTATTGATTTATTTTTTATATTATGGTAAAAATATAAGAAATTAAAATTTACAGATTGATAAAAGGAACTGTCTTAGAGTCCCGAACGCGGGATCGTTAGAAAAACGGAAAATCCCGAAAAGGCGTGGCTTAATAACTGCGGTCGGGACTTTTCAAAAATTATTCTAATCCCGACTTCGGGACCATGGTAACAAAAGTTAACTCCCGAATTTGTAATCATTTTTTATGTATTATTTGTTTTTCCTATACACCTAGGTTAGATTACCCAACTGCTGTGTTTTGGGCAGTTTTGACTGAAAATTTGTATCCTTTATTATGAGTTTAAACACAAATGACACATTTATTGGTTCATAGTTTATATAAAGAATTACAAGATGCTATATTGATATATGAGAAAGAAAATAGGGTGCAATTTTGGAAACGGGATGCAAAAACTATCACATCGAAGCATCATGCCCCTAATTTATACAAGATAGTTAAAAATAAACCTGATATAAGATAAAAATATGAAATAATCCCTTATTATGAACAAGTGGTTTTTGATAGGTACCCCACCCCTATCGAGAGTTATGAGATTCAGGACTATGATGAACAAGAGCAGCAGTTTGAAAATTATGAAATAATCCCTAATCATGAACAAGTCGTTGATACCCCTATCGAGACTTATGAGATACACATGGACTATGATAAACAAGCGATCAGCAGTTGGAAAATTCTAAGATAATAATTATTAACAGATCTACAAAATAAGATGTCAAAGTTTCTTTTCTATTTTGTTAACCTACTAGGAATACACGATATTTGTTTTCTGCTACTTCCTTGTTTTTCTATTGATTGTCTTATAAAATTAAAAGTCAGGAGTTTACTTCTGTTGCAACAGTCCCGATATCGGGATGCTCATAATGTTTGGAAAGTCCCGAACGCCGTTATTAAGCCAAGCCTCTTCGGGATTTTGCTTTTTTCTGGCGATCCCGCGTTCGGGGCTCTAGACAGTTCCTTAATAAAAAAAATACCTTATGAGGTTCTATTCAAAAAGCTTTCTGCATTTTTAATTATTTGTCGGGACAATTTGATAATACAATGTGTCCGTAAAGTAACGGATAAATTCATTTAAAATTCATATCATAATTTTTTTATGGAAAAACGCTCAGAAACGTCGATCTTTTTTTAGTGGCGCTTTTTTTACACTAATTTTTATTTATACAGGGTGACCCAAAAAAGAGATATAACATAATACATCAAGTTTTTGAATGGAATGTCCTGTATATTTTGAAGAATATCGATAGAGCGAGAATTCATTTCGATGCGTTCTATCGATATTTATCAAAATATACAGGGCATTCCATTTAAAAATTTGAAGTGTCTCGTGATATCTCTTTTTTTTGGGTCACCTTGTATAAATACAAATTAGTTTAAAAACACCGCCACCAAAAATTAAGATTGACGTGTCTGGGCGTTTTTCAAAAAAAAAAAATAAGCCCCTCTGAGAATAAGCCCAAATTATAAATGAATAATTTATCCGTTACTTTACGGAAACACTGAATAAAATAAAACATGACAAGACAGGATTTTTATAAACAGGTTTTATTGATACAAAAATAGATGAAAAAAAATAAATATAAATAATACTTACTCAATAGGGTCTATTGTATAAAAAATACAAATTTTCATTGCCAGAATAAATCACTAAACTAAGCATGTATGTACAGGGTGACTCAGAGTAAATTTCCCTTTTTAACATGTTATAAAAACAAAATAAAACGTGTTGGGGCAATTTAAATAATAAATTTTGGAAGTACAGAAATGCGGAATATATTATATTATTTTTAAACACAATTTTATCCAAATGTGAACCATCCCTCGCATAGCACTCCTCCATTGATGCTCTTAAATGTTGGAAGACTCGCTGACACATTTCAATAGGAATGTTGGGAATGGCCTCTCGAATGTTGCGTTTTAACTGTTCCATAGTGGCTGGGGGATCGGCGTAGGTAGACGATACTCTCCAAATATCCCCACAAAAAAAGGTCTAGGGGCGTAAGATCTGGTGATCTTGGTGAAAAACCGATGCCCCCATTTTTCGATGTTACAGTTCCTAGGAATCGATCGATTTGAAAAACACCTCGACCCCAAAGGCGCGTTGCTCGTTCAACCACAATTCCATTTTTACTGAAAATCCGCACGCATTCGCCGCAAATTACCAGCGCTATCCCCTCCACAAGTATTAAGTTGGATGTACAGGGCGCTATTAAAAAGGGAAATTTACTCTGAGTCACCCTGTATTTAGTTAATTCAGTATATTCGTTAATAGGTGATTATCACATATCCTATATGAAATTATAGTTATTTATGTATCAAGGGAATTATGAGGGTGTTAATACCCCAGGGCAACATTTGTGTCCCGAGGGCCTCCGGCCCGAGGGACACCAATTGCCCGTGGATATTAACACCTGATAATTCCCGTGGTACATAGATAATTTTATATCCTACTGAATTTACTTACTGTATTCTATCTATTTTTATAAAGGAATAAACAATAAATCAAAATTTCTATTTTTTCTCAAAGTTTTACTTATTCAAGGTAAAAGCGGGAGTTACGGAAATCCTCAACTCCCTTGGGAGTTATGATATCCTTAATTCCCGCGCGGGAGTTATGAAAATCCTTAACTCCCTTGGGAGTTAAGACCCTGTTTATGATTATCGTAACCAAGGTATTATATGGTTATAATAGTTCAGTAGGATATAATAGTTATTTATGTATCAAGGGAATTATGCAGGTGTTAATACCCCAGGGCAACGTTTGTGTCCCGAGGGCCTCCGGCCCGAGGGACACCAATTGCCCGTGGGTATTAACTCCTGATAATTCCCGTGGTACATAGATAATTTTATATCCTACTGAATTTACTGTATTCTGTCTATTTTTATAAAGGAATAAGCCATAAATCAAAATTTCTATTTTTTGTCAAAGGGTTACCTATTCAAGGTAAAAGCGGGAGTTATGGAAATCCTTAACTCCCTTGGGAGTTATGATATCCTTAACTCCCTTCCTTAACTCCCTTGGGAGTTATGAAAATCCTTAACTCCCTTGGGAGTTAAGACCCTGTTTATGATTATCGTAACCAAGGTATTATATGGTTTTAATAGTTCAGTAGGATATAAAAATCTTAAAAATATCACAAGGCCACAAAACGGCAAAAATGGTCTATGATATTAAAAAAAATAAATTACACAAATACCACAGTGACAGATTTAACAATTTCAAAATAGGTATGTACAGGGTTTTCCAACAAAAGTGCTTTTTACCATGTTACATATCCTATAATTAAATTCAGCAATTTTGGAGATATTGCTAATCAATGATTTTTCAATATACTTAAATTACGAAAAAAATTATATTTCATCGTTGGAAGCTGGTAAGAGTGGTAAGTTCCCGTCTAGTCTTGCTTATTACTATTGTTTATAATCATTATATTGAAAATGTGTCCAATATTAGATGAAATATGCAAAATTTTGCTCAAATCCAGCTTTACCTGATTCACCTTTTACGTAATTCACCTTGGTAAAAGGTGATGGTAATTCAGGATGGTATTTTTTGCCAGTAGTATACTTTTTCTGCAACATTTCTCTATTAATTAGTGACATATTTTGTAAAATTGCTGCCTGTTCATCAAGCAACAATTTTTTTTCTCTTCAAATCTTGAATTATATTCTTAAGGGAAACTACTTTTTTCTTATACCTTTTTAGGGACTGTGTGAGTACTCTTATTTTTCTTGTCTTCTCCTTGCTTCTCAAGGCCACTTCCAATAACTTCATTCTTAATTTCGTTTTTTGAGGACTCTCAGTGGTTTGAGGTTGCATCTCGGGTTGCACTGTAGATGGCCCCGGTTCTGGAAAAATGCTACGTGCTCTCTTAACAGTCTGAAAAATAAAATATATATAATATAGCATAGCGCAACCATAATTTATTAATAATTGTTACATCTATTAATCAGGTTTGTTATATTTTGTTTAATTAATTACTGTAGTCTGATTTTAAAGTACATGAATGAGAATTTCATTCTCTAGACAAAAAAAAACTGTTGTTTTTATTAATTTTAGAAATAATGTATTTAAATAGTGTATGTAAATAGTAGTAAATAGTTCTTAAAAACAGGAAAGCATGCCTACAACGTGTTGTATTATTAATGTGGAAGTCGTGGAGATCACAGATTAACCCAGATCGAGACATTGTTAAGTTTTTTCAAATTCCAAATGAAAAAAACAATACAAATCAAGGGACAACACTGGACGGTGAAGTTGAAATAAATAATTTTTTTCACATTGAGGGTAGGTCGTAATTGGGTAGAAACTAGCATAAATTGAGACGCACACAATAGAAAATGAGTATTGAATTATGATCAAATTCAAATTCAAATTCAGAGGTACAAAATATCAAAAATTCAAGCAATTTCACCGAAACCACTTTCACATAATATAATGACGTTATGGATGCTGTGGTCACAGTTTATACCGTACCGAAACAGTTGTTCAACTCCGCTGACAAACCATTGATTTTTTTGAAGCCAAATTCTATGTCCCTATATTCCGCGCTTGCGCATTATTGATCGGAAACAACGAATCCTGGGCCGTGGAGAGTCGGACTAGGATTTTTTGTGTATTAACATTGAGAATACAGGGTGTCCCACGGTGGATGGCGTATTAGACGTTTATGAAAAACTAAAAAGCGGATCATTTTGAAAATTTGGCAACCGGGATTAACGACCATAAAAATATTTTTCATATTTTTGTTTATGCGATGTTGCCACTTCTACTCTAAGCCAGTGGCAACATCGCTATTTTAAATAGAACACCCTGTATGTGATTGCATATTTGGATTCTACGTAAAATTCTGAGCAGATTTCGTGTGATATACCCTATACCTAAGTTCAACTGTTTGGGAAATATTGACAGTTGAAAATTGACTTTTTGAAATTTTGACAAGCTGTAAAACCTGAACGGTTAATTTTAAAGAAAAACCGATTTCACATTCCTATCTCAGATTTTCATGAACTTTCATTTGACACCAACTTTGAATTTAACCGGAGATTAAATTTAATTGGAATTTTTAATCATAGATTAAATTCGAAGTTGGTGTCAAATGATAGTTTACAAAAATCTAAGATAGGAATGTGAAATAGGTTTTTCTCTAAAATTAACCGTTTAGGTTTTACAGCCTGTCAAAGTTGCAAAAAGTCAATTTTCAACTGTCAATATTTCCAAAACAGTTGAACTTAGGTATAGGATATATCACATGAAATCTGCTCAGAATTTTAAGTAGAATCCAAATATACAATCACATACAGGCTATTACATTTAAAATAGCGATGTTGCTACTGGTTTAGAGTAGAAGCGGCAACACCGCATAAATAAAAATATTTTTAAAGTGTAGATCATGGTCGTTTATCCCGGTTGCCAAATTTTCAAAATGATCCGCTTTTTAGTTCTCCATAAACGTCTAATACGCCATCCACCGTGGGACACCCTGTATAACGGGATCATATTATAATTTCGAAACAAATAGTAGGCATCACTAAGTTTTTACGCAAAAAAGTTCACTGGCTCTTAGACCATTAGGACACAGCCAGGATTTCAATCCCATCCAGATTTTCATCACAGTATTAGATATTTTTGGAATGTGGACAATTATTTCATCAGATCAAGTGATGTGAATGTATACAGTGAGGGGCAAGCTACTAGGTATATAGGATGTAACCTGATGAATTTGCAGGCGTCCGCATGTCAGAAAATGACAAATCGATTTAGCGCTAACCTGGGCGACAACCAAGTAAAAAGTTTCTAGGGTTGTTAATAATTTTATATCCTACTGAACTATTAAAACCATATAATACCTTGGTTACGATAATCATAAACAGGGTCTTAACTCCCAAGGGAGTTAAGGATTTTCATAACTCCCAAGGGAGTTAAGGAAGGGAGTTAAGGATATCATAACTCCCAAGGGAGTTAAGGATTTCCATAACTCCCGCTTTTACCTTGAATAGGTAACACTTTGACAAAAAATAGAAATTTTGATTTATGGCTTATTCCTTTATAAAAATAGACAGAATACAGTAAATTCAGTAGGATATAAAATTATCTATGTACCACGGGAATTATCAGGAGTTAATACCCACGGGCAATTGGTGTCCCTCGGGCCGGAGGCCCTCGGGACACAAACGTTGCCCTGGGGTATTAACACCTGCATAATTCCCTTGATACATAAATAACTATTCAAAAATACGGTTGTGTTTCTCCCTGAAACCAAACGAAATGACGTCCCGGAAAATAATGAGGATCAAGAAGCCAAATAAATTATGTTGTTGGTTGTTGGCATTAGTTAACAAAACTTCAACTATTTCGACTCGTGCGCTTGCGCAGGATATTGACTCAAGTACAAGGACGGTTAGGAGCCACAGAAAAAAAAAAGTATCGTTCGTACAAAGTAAGAAACTCCCAAAAAATTGATCCCGAGGACAACATCAGGCGAATGGATTTTTGTGAAACTGTCATTAATAATGCAAATGAAAATCAAGATTTTCTTAGAAAAATTGTCTTTACAGATGAGTCGAGATTTCAACTCCATGGTCGACATAATCCTAGTCACACCCGTTATTGGTCGTATTTTGAGCTTAGAGCCCAACGTCGTCAAAAGGTAACTGTCTGGAGCGGTTTGTGTGGATAACATATTATTGGGCCGTACTTCATGGACGCTAACTTAACTGGTCCAAAATATTTGGATCTTTTGCAACGGGCCAACGGCAGATAATTCCAGAAATTGAAAGATTATCTGGTCCTATAGATTTAATGAAATATGGTATCAATAAGATGGATGTCCAGCCCATAATACGGGTTTCATTCTGGACCATTGAATAATACTTTTCCGAACCGTCTCATTGCTGGGTCGAGAGCTACAATACTGTGACGCTCTCCCGATCTTGCACCCAACGATTATTTTCTCTGGGGTTATTGCAAATCAAAAATGTATGGTTTTCAGGAGAATCGCGCCGTGAACCTTGAGCAGCTGCGTTTCAAAATTCGAGAAATATATCTAACTGTCACCCCTGTGATCCTAAATAATATTCGTAGAGCCTTCTATGATCGTTTAGATCATTGTTTAGTTCAAGAAGGTGGACTGGGACTGTTTGAACATTTGCTACATTGTAGTGCAAATGGTAATCGAGCCAGGTTTTTGGGGTCAAAACTAGAATTTTTGTTTTTATTTTACTTAATTTTTTTTCTATTTTTTATGTTGAATATATTTTTAGTTTTTCCTGGATGGCTTTTTTAAAATACATGTTTTTTTTCCATAGATTATTGTTTCGGTTCCAAAAAAAATCTATCTATACACGCCGTTTAATAATTATAAGTAAGTGAAGCTCGACGATACATCTAAAAGCACGGTCTAGATGCTACGTTTTGCATCAAGTTTTGTCTGCACAGTTCAACACGTGATCAGGTATCAGTAACGTAACGTCTGGACCGGGCTTAAGTCTGTAAAATCATAAAACGTACTGATGTGAACCATGGTTTATGAACGTCAAAGTCATCGAAAAAACGACAGCGGACCGACAGCGACAGGTGTTCAGACGGCTGCGGACGATCGTAAATTCGTCAAGTTGGTTCCTATATACCTAGTAGCCTGCCCCTTACTGTAGAGTAAACCTAATATGAACTATGTAAATATAAATACTCAGTCGTTCAACGTTCGGGAAACTAAAATATCCTAAGCCTGGGCTAGTTCTAGTGTTGTTTTTACAGACAAAACATTAAGCAACCATGATAATACACAATATATAAACGATAAAACAGTCAAGTACACAAAAATCGCGAATAACACGGCAAGCAAAACACTCTTAACAATTGTGTCTCGTTTGACAGTTATTTCTCGCGGGTTCTCACACAGCTATCTCTATCTCTTTTTTGCGTGCAGGATTGGAAAGAGACATGTATATGCCGAACTGCTTTTTTCAATTTGAGAGATTTGTTCACTCATTGAGCGCATGCGCAAGATATGGGTCAAAAAACAAGTCGCAAGCAATCACCACAGCAACAGCCTGAGATGCTACTACCAGAACGTCCGAAGCCTAAAAAATAAACTCGGTAGTTTGAGAGAAACAGTGGTTGTAGACGAGTATGACGTGCTTCTCTTCACGGAAAGCTGGTTAAATGGTGACATCAGTGACGCTGAATTGGACATTCCGGAATACTTGATTTATCGTTGTGATCGCTCTTCTTTAACAAATGATAACTGTACCCGAGGTGGTGGTGTTCTGATCGCTATCAAGAACAAATATCAAGTGAAAGAAATAACATCCCTTTTGCATGGTTTGGAACAGGTTTTTGTACTCGTGTACATTGGGGGCGTGAAGATCCTATTTACCTGTTCATATATTCCACCCAACTCTGTATTGGAAATCTACGAAAACTATTGCACGCTGCTTGACGATATAATAATGACAGTTCAGTGTGATTTTTTGATATCTGGTGATTTTAACCTTCCAAACATTAGGGGGTTTAATGGGGAACTTGGAGTGTGTGCTAATGGTAATATCCATAGTCAGGCTAGATGCTTAATTGATTTCTTTGCTTATCATAACCTGTACCAACAAAATCACATTCCGAATGCTTCATTGAACTTTCTAGACCTTATTTTTAGTGTTGATGGTGATTTGGATGTTTCTGTGGTCGACACCCCATTTATAAAATGTGATAGATACCACCCTGCACTTCAATTCGATGTAGAGATCCCATCTGATTTTGTACCCTTGAAGTTCGATTATTCATATCGCAATTTTAAATTAGCTAATTACGAAAGTATAAACAATTATTTGGCTTCAGTAGATTGGGGTTATTTGTTCACTCTTAAGGATGTTGATATTGCAATTGACAAGTTTTATGATGTAATTTATTCTTGTATCGAAACATTTGTTCCTAGATCTAGAACTAAAAATCGCAAATTTCCGAAATGGTTTGATGAAAACTTGAAACATGTTATATTTGCCAAAAAGGCAGCTCATAAAAAATGGAAAACAACGGATAACATTATTGATTATGAAAATTTTTCAGTATTGAGACAAGAATGCAAAATTTTATCATCTTTAGCTTACGAAAATTTTATCAACTTGACAGAAAACGCAATTATCGACGACAAAAAGGCATTCTGGAAATTTGTGAAAGATAAAAGAAGTTGTTATGTATTACCTAATTTAATGTCGTATGGTGGCACAGTCTCGAATGACACTGATTCAATAGTTAACCTTTTTGCTGATTTTTTTGGTTCAGTTTAAAGCAAGGTCAAAAGCCACAACGATTTGCACGATTCGCACAATTCGTTTGTAACGGAAAACGAACTAATAGATTACAAATATTACAATACGGTCGATTTAAACAACATTTCAATTACACCATTAGATGTATTTAATGCTATAGAGAATACAAAGCCACATCTAGGTGTAGGACCTGACAGCGTACCACGAGATTTTCTATTCAATTGCAGATTCATTATTTCACCCATACTCTCCCAAATTTTTAATTGGTCAATCAAATCTGGCACTTTCCCAGATAAATGGAAATTAAGCTTCATCACTCCTTTGCATAAAACCTCTGACAGAGCGAAGGTGGAAAACTATCGCCCAATATCAAAGTTGAGCGTGATTGGTAGATAAGATTTTTGAGGAGATTGTTACTAATAAAATTACGCCGGCTTTTAAGGGTATTATAACTCCTGCCCAACATGGTTTTGTCAAGGGTAGGTCTTCAGTTACTAATTTGCTCTGCTTTGAGGAGTACCTCTCGAATGCTTTGGAGAGCAGATGCCAGGTAGATGTCATTTACACTGATTTCTCCAAGGCATTCGACAAGGTTGATCACGTCATTTTGTCAAGAAAACTGGAAAAGTTTGGCATTTCTGGACCACTACTCCATTGTCTAACCAGTTACTTAACTAACAGACAGCAGGTGGTAAAAATAAATAATGCTACTTCCTCGACCATAAATGTTACATCTGGTGTTCCACAAGGGGGTCACATATCATCTCTACTGTTTAACTTATTCATTAATGATATCCATTATGAAATTGAAAACTGTAATTATCTCTTGTATGCAGACGACCTAAAACTTTATAAAACAGTAAAGGAACTAGACGATTGTGAGGTGATCCAGAAAGATCTCAATGCGTTTTTGGATTGGTGTAAAAGAAATAGATTAGAACTGAATGTTTCTAAGTGTCAGGTAATGAGATATCATAGAATAAAGACTCCAATTATATTTGACTACTCTTTAAAAAATAAAATACTATCCGCTGAAATTTTCCATAAAGATCTTGGAGTAATATTAGATAGTCCCTTAAGATACGATCTACAGATTGAGAGCATTTATAACAAATCGATAGTTACTTGGTTTTATTGGCAGAACCCTTAAAGATTTTAATAATATTGAATGTTTTAAGGCTTTGTATTGTGCAATTGTGCGATCGACGTTGGAATATGGGTCACAGGTATGGTCACCTTTCTACTCTACATACATAGACTTGCTTGAAAGGGTCCAAAAGCGATTTCTTCGACTTGTTGCTTACAAACTAAAAATCCCACGAGAACAAATTGATTATAATCAATTGCAAACCTTACTAAAGCTTCCATCGCTGCAAACAAGACGTTTAATTCTTGATTTGGGATTTTTATTTAAGCTTTTGAACAACACTGTCGATTGTCCATATCTTTTAGAAGGTGTTGGGCTTGCTGTTCCCCAGCGAACTACTAGAAGTAGAAATTTATTTTCTGTCCCATACCATCGTACTAAGTATGGCCAGAATTCGGCTTTAACGAGAATGTGCCGCCAGATGAACTGTCTGGGTGATGATGTTGATGTTTTCAATTGCTCAAACCCTAGTTTTATTCGACAGGTTAAGAAGCTTTTATTGTAATGTAATGTAATCAAAGTTCAAGTAATTGTGTTAGTTTAAGTCTTCTGTTTTAAGTGTATTTTTGTATAAGTAGATTTAGTAAAATGGCAAATCCGTTAATAAACATAAACAAAATGCTCCTATTGGTTGGAGAATTTGGCCTCAAAAAATATGGAGAGTTGTACAACTGTATCGGTACGGTATAAACTGTGCTGTGGTTATGGTTTGTTTTTCATGTATTTGTTTTGTGTGCCTCTTGCCGGCCATATTTTCCTTGTCAAAGTCACGTGTTTTGGATAGGAGTTCAATGGCTAATTAGGCTAATTAGGTACCTATTGATCACAGAACCTATTGATCTTTGTTAACCAAATTTATGACAATCATAGAACAACATGACAATTTCAGAGAGCAACTGATAAGTAATTTGAAAAAATAAAAATAGTCAAAATTAAAAAAAAAAAAAACATAAAATAAAAAACCCTTTTCACGTGGCTCCTGTTTAACAAGTTAAACCGGAGCCACGTGAAAAGAACTATAGGTTTTACCTGTTTTGGTTGTAAATGTTTTGGCAACTCTGGAAAAATTGTTGGGATGGCTTCATTCAACAAACGAATTCTTGACTCTGATTCAGACTGATATAAATAACGTTCTTCAAAATGTTTTGAACAAATTCTAGAGAATTTAGTTGGCTCCCATTTGTCGAGTTTCATGTTATCCAACCACGTTTTGCACTTCTCTACATCCTTTGGAAAGCTGAAAAAAAATTAACCTATATTTTCAAATTGTTGAGTAGAATATATTTTACTTTTAATCGAGCATTTCTTTATTCTTAAACAAAAGGAAACAATATTTCATTAAATTCTTATGAATTGACTAACATAAAAGAAAAATGTTGACGCCACTGGCAAGATGACAATCTGAGACGTTTTTAAATATAGTTAGGGAGACGACCGCATTTTTCCTACCCCGATCGAGTTATGTGTCGACACTATTATCAATATATAGTATTATGTGCATCTATTAACCAGTATTCCTGCCTGAGACTGAGAGCAAATGCTGCCGGAAATATCTTTTAACAAATTGAAAAAAACGTAACACTACCCCCATCGAGTTATGTCCTAAGTAGGGTATCAGATGGGAAAATCTATTTTGCTGATCAGCAAATTGCTGATAATGCAGTTTTTGGCTGGATAAGCAACTTAATCGAATGCCATCAGTTTGTAAAGTTGTGGTCAGTTAGTAGAAGTGATGTGAGCCATGCAAACAATTGCCGCCCCCGTCCGCATCCATTGCCGCCCCCAGTATAAAAAATACGCCTGATGTATTGAACTTTCAATCCGATTTGATGCGGTCACTTAGGATGGGTGCTGTCAACATCGAAAATCATATATAGAAAATGATTGCCGCCGACCGCAGCCGTTGCCGCTCCCCAGAATCAAAAAAACGCCTGATGTATTGAATTTTCAATTCTATTTGATGCGGTCACTCAGAAAGGGTGCTGTCAACATCAAAAATGATATTTAGAAGATGACCGCCCCCGACCGCCGCCGTTGCCGCCCCCCAGAATTAAAAATACGCCTGATGTATTGAACTTTCAATCCGATCTGATGCGGGTTCTTAGTAAGAGCGCTGTGTGTGTTTTGTAATTATTATAGGTGGCAACCAACCTTTATGCACAGCTTTGTCAACTGACAAGTAGTACTTGTGCTGTCAGTTGGGTCGTCATAAAATTGCAAGTTGTCAATCATAGCCCCTTGTGTTAAGTTGTATTTTCTAATCTGTTATTAAAGTTATAAACCTTCTATGTTTGTTTGATGCCTCATACTTCCTAAACAACATACATAACACTGTGAACATGAAAATTTTTATGTGGGAATTGATCGCCCCCGACCGCATCCGTTGTGCCCCCCCCCCACACTGAGAAAAACGCGTTAGCTAAGCACGTGGGTTGAATTTTTATAGTAGTCATTACTAGAAAAATAGTTATCACGACCACTCTGGTTTTGTTATTGCAGCCATTTCAAATTAGTTGTACCCTGGAAATCATCTTTACTGACATATCAGTTGTTAGTACTAAAAATTGTTGTCAAAACATAGCTAACTATAATTTTGGTTGTCACAACATGTTGTGATTACTAATTAAGCTAGTTAAATAAAAAATAACCAAAATATGTACCTACCTATTAATACTAAAAAACCAGTTGCAGCAACCTGATTCTCGCAACTAGTATTTCTTAGTTAATTGTACGGACCAATAGAATGCAGCGCTCATTTCCCCACCAGTGCCGATCTTGTTTTTGCTTCCGTACTTGGCCACGAGTCGCCTGCGTGTATTCAGTCAGAGTCAGTCTCAAACGGTCAGTTGATGCGTAGAATTCGATGGTCGATTTAGGAGTTCAGGAAAACGCAAAAAACGTCGTGTTTGGTGATGTGCGCGTGTACTGTGAATTCAGTGTATTGAACTTTATAAAAAAATAATAATTGACAATAGAAAACCACGTGCCACGTGCCTCAAAATGGACATATACTCTAATGTTATAGTTGACTAGTTAGTATAAAAAACTGATTTATGAAGTTGAAGCGCGAGTTAATATCAACATTATACGTGTTTTTTCTCTTAGAAAATTGTTTACGTTAAGAATTAATTTTGCGTTTATCCTCATACTCACATGTACTATATTTTGGAATAAAAATAATTATTAAAAACAATATGTTTGTGTTTTTATGTTTCTATTGATTTTACTTAAAAATATGGAAACTCAACAATTTGTAGCTACCCCAATAACCTTAAGGTGAATATTGTGTTTATTTAATTATGAATTGCTGAATTCGCATATTTTTTAAAATTCAAAAAAAAAAACGACATCGTAGGTATTTTTTGCAAGAATTTTAAGTTTACAAAAAAATATGCGACTTCAGCAATTGAATTGAATATACAATAATCACCTTAATGTTATTGTGGTACATAGTTACAAATTATTGAATTTCCATATTTTTTGGTAAACCAAAAATGATTGCTGGTATAACTAGTTTCCATGCTATTATAACAAATACTTTCCAGTTGCCACTGCTAAGCAAGAAGGCAAAGTCAACTAGGAAATTTAGTTGTCATGGATATTATACTGGTGACGCCAATACAAAATTATAGCTTGAATAACTTCGGACAACTATGAAATAATAGTTGCTGCAACAAGTTTTTAGGTTAAGAATAAATGTTTGCAACTAACTAACAGCCTATTTTTTTTCCCAGTGCAGAATCAAAAATGTGCTTGATATACTTCAGGCGTAATTTTGATTCTGAGGGCGGCAACGACTGCGGTCGGGGGCGGTCAACTTCTACATATGATTTTTGATGTTGACAGCACCCTTTCTGAATGACCGCATGAAATCGGATTAAAAATTCAATACATCAGGCGTTTTTTTGATTCTGGGGGGCGGCAACGGCTGCGGTCGGCGGCGGTCATTTTCTACATATGATTTTCGATGTTGACAGCACCCATCCTAAGTGACCGCATTAAATCGGATTGAAAGTTCAATACATCAGGCGTATTTTTAATTCTGGGGGCGGAAACGGCGGCGGTCGGCGGCGGTCATTTTCTACATATGATTTTCGATGTTGACAGCACCCATCCTAAGTGACCGCATTAAATCGGATTGAAAGTTCAATACATCCGGCGTATTTTTAATTCTGGGGGGCGGAAACGGCGGCGGTCGGGGGCGGTCATCTTCTAAATATCATTTTTGATGTTGACAGCACCCTTTCTGAATGACCGCATGAAATTGGATTAAAAATTCAATACATCAGGTGTTTTTTTGATTCTGGGGGGCGGCAACGGCTGCGGTCGGCGACGGTCATTTTCTACATATGATTTTCGATGTTGACAGCACCCATCCTAAGTGACCGCATCAAATCGGATTGAAAATTCAATACATCAGGCGTATTTTTAATTCTGGAGGGCGGCAACGGCGTCGGTCGGGGGCGGTCATCTTCTAAATATCATTTTTGATGTTGACAGCACCCTTTCTGAGTGACCCCATCAAATCGGATTAAAAATTCAATAACATCAGGCGTTTTTTTGAATCTGGGGGGCGGCAACGGCTGCGGTTGGCGGCAGTCATTTTCTACATATCATTTTTGATGTTGACAGCTCCCATCCTAATTGACCGCATCAAATCAGATTAAAAATTGAATACTTCAGGCGTTTTTTTGATTCTGAGGGGCGGCAACAGCTGCGGTCGGCGGCGGTCATTTTCTACATATGATTTTCGATGTTGACAGCACCCATCCTAAGTGACCGCATCAAATCGGATTGAAAATTCAATACATCAGGCGTATTTTTAATTCTGGGGGGCGGCAACGGCGTCGGTCGGGGGCGGTCATCTTCTAAATATCATTTTTGATGTTGACAGCACCCTTCCTGAGTGACCGCATCAGATCGGATTAAAAATTCAATACATCAGGCCTATTTTTTATTCTGGGGGCGGCAATGGATGTGGACGGAGGCGGCAATTGTTTGCATGGCTCAGATCACTTCTACTAACTGACCGCAACTTTACAAACTGATCGCATTCGATTAAATTGCTTATCCAGCCAAAAACTGCAATATCAGCAATTTGCTGATCAGCAAAATAGGTACACCCGTATCAGATTGAAGATCTCGATGTCCCCTATCTAAAAAGTCGATCCTGCCTCGTGAGAACTTGCCGGAAAGGGGTGGCAGGGCAGCTTATTGGAGCAAGGGCCCGCGGTTTCAGCTTTGACACCTATCAAGTTTTGCGCTGAATGATGTGTCAAATTAAAGGTGTCAATAAGTTGATTTAAGGTCTCTTCGCACAGAAATCCCAAACCAGAAGGAGTGAATTTCATTGCTTGAAACTAGTTTCCTGACTGTTTCCAACCAATGAAATTCGCTCTGACTAGGTTTGTGATTTCTGTGCGAACAGACCTTAAATCAACACCTTTAATTTGACACATCATTAGTGCAAAGCTTGATAGGTGTCAAAGCAGAGACCGCGGGCCCTTGCCCCAATAAGCTGTCCTGCCTCCTTTTTCCGGCAAGTTCTCACGAGGCAGGATCGACTTTTTAGATGGGGACATCGAGACCTTCAATCTGATACCCTACTTAGCACATAACTCGATGGGGGTAGTGTTACGTTTTTTTCAATTTGTTAAAAGATATTTCCGGCAGCATTTGCTCTCAGGCAGGAATACTGGTTAATAGATGCACATAATACTATATATTGATAATAGTGTCGACACATAACTCGATCGGGGTAGGAAAAATGCGGTCGTCTCCCAGACTAATAGAAGTTTAGGCGTGAAAATTATTGAAATGCTTAATAAAAAGAGACATTTTGGTTGTAATAAACATATCCTAACATCATATTAAAAGATTCTGTGCCAAATATTAGATTAAGTATACAAAAAATCAACATAAAAACACTGTCACTATGCAGAATCATTATTTTTACCTGTGAAAAGAGATTCCTGCTTCCTTTTTCTCGCTGCGACTCTTACATCCAAACGCTGAACAATTTACCATCGTAATTCACTTTTTTTTCAACTTCCGGCTGATTTTCACCCGAAATTACTCGAAAAATAACAAACACGTTCGCTTTGCCTGCCACATAAATAATGGCCGATGGCCGCCGCCACCTCAACAACGACTACAGAAAAAAAGAATCGAATCAGTATTCAGTGCACCCTATAGGGCGCGCTATAGGAGTTACTGTATTCCTTTTACCCGTTGAATTACTCGGAGCTGCTCAATGTCAAAAGCTTGAACGTTCCTTTTAAAAGTGCGTTAAGCACTCGAGTCACTCATAGACAGTGCATCCCCCTTTCCCCTGATGCATCAAATTTGCGTGGGGTGCAAGAAGCCCTTTTATTTAGGTAATGTTAATATTAAAAAACTAATGATAAAATCTGAATTGTGTGTTTTGGAGTGACCCCGAGGAGCTCATTCGGTGTAACTCGATCTATAAAAGCAATACAGCTTATCGGCCTCGTTTTTGGTAATCGCCGCCATATTGGTTTTCAACCATTGCCGACGTCATAAATAAGTCATCAGCTGTTTGAACAGCGTACGTCTAGGAGAGAAACGCCATGCTGTTTACGTCACAAATGGTTGTTTGGCTTGGAGAGGTAGGGGGGATTTGTTACACACAGGTCTTATGAGAATAGGCATAAAATTTCAACAGTTCCTCCTTCAAAGCAAGAACTGCGGGAACCGTTCCAGAACAATCCCAGAATTGTTCTTAAATAGTTCTAGATAAACCAAAACGCTGTTATAGTCCAACAAATACCATTTTAAAGTCACGTGATTTTTCTCTATCCTTGTTGAATACATCTCAAACAGCGGTGATAGTAAAATTGACAAATTCTTCATAATATTCTTACCTGAAATAGAATCAGTCACTGTCATCAATTAGTTTGTCAAAGTTATTTTCGAAAATAATACAATGAACAAACACAGCTAATAATTTTGACTATATTAACCTTTTTCCAACTCGAAAAGAAGCAAATAGAAAACGGGTACCCAGTTTAAGTTCAGAATGTTTTACATAACAGACAGCAGATACGACAAAAGTGAGTCTCGCAACAATTGCAAGTATTAAAATTGCCCTCTGATTGGTCAATACTACTTCATAAACGCGTTTGTAAAATGCTAGTGGGAACATATCCTAAAATTCAATAGTAATTAATCACCAGTAGCATTTTGTAGGTGATATGAACGACATAATCAATGGACATACGTTTTTTGCCACCAATATCACGTGACTTTAAAATGGTATTTGTCGGACTTTAACACAGTTCCATTACGATTCTGAAAAAACGAAAACGCTTTTTATGAGACGCACTTGTACAGAATGATTCCGAACTAGTTCTGAGTGAAACCAAAATAGAGCTAATAAAAAATATACCCTCCCTCCACCCAGAGATCCTCTACCCAATGACATTTGGACATTTCAATAATGGACCGGCCCAGAGGATTTTGTTTTCCATTACTACAAATGCCATATTCTGGTGTTTGTTTGCGGCCAACATTAGAAAGAGAGGTCCGAGAGAGATGGAGCTATTTGAGGCAAACACTCATATTTTTATCTAAGGGCTGTAATCAAACGTTGACAACTTATTGCTTGACAAAAACAACAAGCACGTCTAATCCCGTTGTGTTTTGCCACAATTAGCTCTATCCTTCTCGCACTGCGTTGGAATCAATAAATCGCCACCAAGGGTCGGTCCATAGTGAAACGTAATAGGATGTCATAATTGCCTCTACCTAAGTTCAAATTTTGGAAAATGAAAATATTGACAGTTGAAAATTGACCTTTCTGCAACTTTGACATTGACAGACTGTAAAACCTGAATGGTTGCTTTAAAGGGGGTGTGACCCAAAAATGAAGTTTTAGTGCAAAAAAATCTAAGAATAAATATTTAAATCGCATCTTGCTACGATGTTCTGTTTTCGAGTTAGGGCGGTTCAAAGTTACAACTAGGTGTTTATGACATCTCACTTGATTATCAGGGAGAGTATTAACACGTGTAAGAATTTTCCAAAACAAAAGACAAATTATCTCACTAGAGCGAATTGCTATTTGCTGCCACTCAAAGTATAGGGTCAGTCCACTGACGAATGAACGAACAGAAGAAGACTGCGATTTCGGCGGTTGTGACATCATAAGCTGCAGCATAATTTATCTTCACAAGGAGTTTTCTCGGAGACTATATTTTGCATATAGGACTGCGTTTTCACGAGAGATCCACAGATTTTTTTTCTTGATTTAAGTAAGTCAAACCGATCTGATTCTTGTCTTATGGCCGGTTTTCCACCAAACAGACTGTTGAGTTTTTGTTTTAAAACTCGAAATTAACCCGAAAAACAAAACTCCAAATGTCGCAAAACACGCTAATCTTGAAAATGTTTGGGAAAAGTTAGAGTTTTGTCTGAGTTTAAGTTTTGTTTTTGTTTTGTCGGTTTGGTGTAAAACCAGCATTAGATTTTTATCACTAGTGCGATAATACAACTTATTACGTTACAAGAGAGTTCTCGTGTCGTCCAAATTTCAAATACCCCGTCGTAACGCTATTTGACAAGTATGACAGTTCTTACGGTATTAGCGTTAAGCGTTAGCGAAGCCCGCTATCTAACGGAACTTACCGAATGCCTTACCGTAACGCTATTCTATATCAAAACTAGTTTACGCTCCATTTATGTCTGTAAAAACAGCAACTTCTAATGATTTCCTCATAAAAAACACCAAGGAAAAATTAATCAAGCTCATAAACAAAAGTTAGAAAACACGCAAAAAAAGTGGGGTTAGATTGCTCAACTCAGCAGGCTACTTATTCTTGAAACCAGGGACCAGCGTTCTCATGAGAACGATTGCTCTGTCTTTCTCAATGATATGCAAATGATAATATGAGTAACACAGACGGAACAGTTATTCTCATGGGAATACTGCTCCCCTGTTTCAAGAATAAGGGCCCTGTCACAATGTAAACTAGAATAAAGGGATTAGAGGATTTATGTGTCTTCGCGCCCGAGAACTATAAATTACCATGTGAAATACCGTATTGTTAGCGGTACAGTATAAGCGTAGCGTCTGACGCACTAGAACTTTCTAAAAATTTCTTCACTTTATGGTGGTCTTTACCACTCTACATGACCGTTTACTTGGCCGTGTAAACTCCGCTTTATGAAATATTGAGCTCCTGTGATTGCGACTCGTTAAGATGATAAATTATTTGGAAACTTAAATTTTACCGCCTAAAGCCTAGTACCTAGTACTCATAACTGCGAAATTCGCATTTTTTTGACATTGCGTTGACAAGTTGACGTTTTATGCGTGTATCAAACGTCAAATTGTCGAAGCAATTTCAAAAAAATGCGAATTTCGCAGTTATGAGTACTAGGCTTTAGGGCGAGTTCTCATGAGCGTAAGTTGACATTTCTGGCGTAATCACTTGATAAAATGGTTGGATTTTATTGGTGAAATAGTCGCCACGCTAGAGATTTTACCAATCAAATTACACCATATTATCACGTGATTACGCCAGAAATGTCAACTTACGCTCATGAGAAATCGCCCTTATGGAAATAAAGGAAGTGCGCATCCCCGCTTCTCGAGCTTCATCTCGCGAGGTAGTGCTTGTGGAGTTAACTCTTTTCACTCTACTTGGCTGTACCCGAACGATGAGAAGCTTGCACTATTTGCTCCCAGTAGCCTGACCCACAACCTACAATCTTGGTTCATAACAGAGTTCAGTTGAACTCGACTGGTACTTGAACTCGACTGGTACTTGAACTTCCCCATTTGAAATGCATTGCTGTCAAAATTGCTAGAATTTGAATAATCGCTGACAGGTTCCTAGATTGTCTTGTCAATGCTTTCAAATTTCATGAAGAAAAGGCTTGTCTTGCCAAATTTTTGACATGGGGAATTATCAATAGTAATATAACTAGTGCAGTGGAAATTATTGATAATTTTTGGGAAATTTGCCCGAATGCCTTTTTCAGTTAAAAATGCATGAGTGCAAATTTGTCGAAAATTATAAATATATTTCCATTGCACGAGTTGTATTTAATGAGAGAATTTCATAAATCAAAAATTTGAATTTTTTGTCAAAAAATGTCAAAACACCAGTTTTCGCACCAGCAGCGATGTAGCTATAGCTTTCTCATGGGGGTGGTTTTAGAGCAGTGGCGGCTCGTGGCCTGGGAAGGGTTTCAATTTTCGATAAAACGTTGTACCTGGCATATAGGGATGCCAACTTTGAAAATAAATTGAACCGGAGAAAAAAAAACATTCATTGAAAGAAAAATGAGAAACAAAAATCCTACAACAGATGCATTACACTATACATACTATACCGGGTGACAATGAAACTACTACCCATGGCGGCATTTCTTAACGACTCGAGATACAAATATGCATCTCGGTTTGTTGATAGGGCTGAAAATTGTGAACAATTGAATGTCTTTTCCGGTTTTACCGGAAATGGCAGTTTTCATGTAAAATACAAACAAATAGGAATTATGACATATTTTTGAGCCACTCTATTTCAAAAACTATCAATTTTTGACATAGGGTATGTCAGACAAAAGTTATTAAGAATTGTTCAGAGAGTCAAAAAATATATATATATACAGGGTGTCCCATTTAAAATAACAAAGTCAATGCCATTTCCGGTGAAACCGGAAAAGACATTCAATTGTTTTTATATATATTTTTTTTTTTTTTTTTACGGATATGCGCACTCGCCACTCGCCACTCGCAAGGAAATGTCCTATCACGCTCGAGAAGCGGCAAGTGCGCGGAAATGTCGGTGTATGTTGGTCTTGAAACGGTTCAGGTTGTAACCTGCAGGGAAAACCGTCGCAGGGAGTTTATTCCACAGCGATGCTGTTCTCCAGAGATATGAATTCTGATATAATGAGGTTCTTGGTGCCTCTAGTTTGACAGTAAATTCATGGTTACCGTCTGTTAAAATTGTTCACAATTTTCAGCCCTATCAACAAACCGAGTTGCATATTTCTATCTCGAGCCGTTAAGAAATGCTGCCGTGAGTAGTAGTTTCATTGTAACCCGGTATATCTATACACAAATCCCCTCCGGCATCTCCTTTTGTTTCTTGATGTTGGGTTGGTTTGGATTAGTTGAGTTAGTTGGGACGGTTGGAGAGGGAGATCCAAGGATACTACACACTACACAGGATAGCCTATCCTCATAAGGCCTGTGTAGATCAAATCTCAAGCCTCCACTGCACCACGCCAAAGTACCAGTTATGACGTAGGAATCGGGTCGATTTTCGTTTCGACGTAGGGTGTTTGCACCACAGGCTATCATCCCCCTGGCTTTTTCTTTATGCATACTTGTATTAGTACATTAATTAACATTTTAAAAGAAGCCTTTCCAGATCTCGTCTGCATCTTCCTCGTTGCCTATTATGTTAATCAAAATTAAATAATATTTTTCATCATAGACGTATATTCTAAACTAACACCGCTGGCGCAAACAGTTAACGACACCGTTGATGACGTCACCAAGGGTGCAACACCATATGTCCTTGATTCCAAAAATCAAGGCCGATAAGCAATCCTTTAGCAGTGTATATTATCCTTGAGGGAGAGCGTAGTTAACGACAACGCGTGCGTTTCGGAGAATTTTTCCGGGGCAAACAGGATTGCGCGGTTGCTAACCCGGAGAAAACATCTAGTAATCCGTAGCCCGGAGACCATATGCGAAAACCCGTAGACTCCGGGTGAAACCCAGAGAGGTGACAACCCTACATTGGCATAGTCGCCGGAGGATATCGCCGAAGGCGAAATTTTTTTTCGGATTCCACGCCAAAAACCGTTTATTTTTCTTAAAAAAAAAATAATTTATTCAGTTCAATGGGGGGGGGGGGGGGGTTTGAACCCCCAAAACCCCCCCCTTAAATACGTCCTTGCGCACCAGTTAGTATGCAACTATCTGATAATTTGCACTAGTGCAAATTATCGCTTAATTACAATCTGATTGGTTCAAATCAACAATCAAAACATGTCAATTTATTGTTGGAATACCAGTTTTGACAGATGTATGAAATTCTCAATAGTAATATAACTAGTGCAATGGAAATTATTGATAATTTTTGGGAAATTTGCCCGAATGCATTTTTAGTTGAAAAAGAGCATCAGTGCACGTAGTGCACGAGTGCCTTTTTCAGAAAATCCATGAAAAACGATTCCCATTCGAGAAATGAAACGGTCGCTTCGAGTAGAACGATATCGGATTACTCGCCAGCTCTAAGCTGGTGGATTGCTCGCTTTCGATTCGACATCAAATTGACAACATTGACACATGTTTCGTTGTTTTTTTTTCTATTCTTTACGACTTGAATTATTTTTCTATGGAAAGGGAAAGTCCCAAATCTCGCTGGTATGCTCGTGGCACAGAACCAGTGTTACCAGATTGGGGGATTTTCCCCCAAATTTGGGGGATTTTCAAGTAGATGGGGGAAAATCTGGGGGATAGTCTTTTTTGGGGGTAAGAATTGTAAGAATTTTCGCTATTGGGGAAATCGGGTATATTTCAATGAATTATAAAATCAAACGAACTTACCTGAAGTTCGATTTTAATTATATGCTCCTGCACTTCGTCCGAATAGATCAATAATATTCACTTGTAGTACGTAAGTTCTACTGCTCTGCACCATAGTGTTTAAAGAAATTTCCGAGAATAAGGTTCCAAGAGTTCATATGCCTAATATGGCATATGACACCTCGCAGCCAGGTTATGTCATTCTAGTTTAAAGATTGGTAAGGTACACCGTTATCTACACTACGTTCCTGGGGGCGGTTTACGAACTCTCGATTCGAACCGAAAACGCCATGTTACACCGAAATTTTGATTTCGAACGTACTCCATGCGAATGCATTTCCACAAAAGTCACTCGACCGGTCGATGCGTATTCACTTTCGCATCGAGTGTCCGTTTCGAGTCGTGTTTTTGCAATCCTCCCACTAGTTTCTGTACTGTAACAATCTGGGAGCATTCGACTTTTCGTCTTCGATAAGTACTCCTGGATTGTTTGGAGCGATGGGCACTTTCCTATTGTGTATTTTTCAGGACAAATTATTCCCTAGATCTAACTATGTTTGGGAATCTTGGGATGAATAGGGTGTAGATATTTAGTATTTACGGGTGGGAGGGTTTGATCTATTCGGACGAAGTGCAGGAGCATATAATTAAAATCGAACTTCAGGTAAGTTCGTTTGATTTTATAATTATATGCTCCTGCACTTCGTCCTCTAGATCAATAATATTCACTTGTAGCTGTTTAAAGCTTTTTGTACTGGAAAATATATTTTTCTACAAACGTGTTAAAAATGCAATTTTTAACACCCCCTCGAAGCATTAAAAATGTTACTTTATTGCACTAGTGTTAAAAGTCTTTAAGGCACTAGTGTTAAAAATGAAACATCAAAATTTGAAAGCAAACGTCAAAAAAAGTTTGTATTTTTAATTATTTACATTAATATTAATGGTAAAATTTGAACAACTGAGGAAGCTCCATCGGCCGCCTCCTCTATATTTTTCAAGGGATTGATGCAACCCTCTTTTTCTTGTGTGTTTTGTTTTAGCAAAAAACTTACTGACCACGATAGACCATACGACAGACTTTCAAGAAACTGACGAGACATTTCATTACCTGTAAAACAAGGTGCTGGTTGTTTGAATTTTTTGACAAATATCAAATTCAATAATTTTACGTAGGAAAGATGCTTCCAATTTATTATTCATTTAAAAATTCAATTTGTCACTGGTTATTGCTTGTTATTGCCGTTTGTAGAAAAAATATTGTATGATATTTGTGTTAAAAGTATTTTTAAGGCACTTATGTGAATTGCAGAATTCGCTTCGCTCATTCTGCAAACTTTCACATGCGTACCTTAAAAATGTACTTTTAACACTTATATCATAAATAACTATTATTGTTCAACTGCTTAATATGATCTCAGTTGACATTTGACAAAATGGTTCTAGCAAATAAGAATTTATCCTCCAGAGGCCGATTGTAGAAGGACGCAAAGGTCTTGGAATTTTTCGTCCAACCAGCTGAGGTTCTTATGGTGTCGAAGGATATTCCTTGTTTCCAGGCCTTTGATGTGGATGAGTGCCTGGTTGAATGCGGCTTGAAGATTTGTGTATCTATCCCCGCCTTCTCCATTATTATTTTAATCCAGTTGGATAGGGTCTGTTTGCTCAGTTGTCTGTATGGCTCTTTGTTAGAAATAAACAGGTATTGTATATTTCCCCGAATGCATGCTGTCCTTTCTACATAATTCAGGATTGCCGAAGCTACACACAATGCTGGGTTGTTCTTGTAGAATGGTAGCATAAGGCAAGGTTGTGCCTTCCCTGGTTTTGAGGTTTTCAAAGTTTCAGGTATAATGATTTGTAAGCCTTCAAGAGTTGCCACGATGTTTTCAACTTTTACGAGAGATATGGTTTGTAATCTCTGTCCTGTGACGAGGGCAAGCAGTGTTATAACTTTCATGCCGAGTTGTTTCATGTTTAACTTCTCGTTAATAGGGCTATTCAATTCTATATAATCCAAAACTGTTTTTGGGTCCCATGTAGTCTCATACTTAGGTTTACTTGGTCTGGATTTTGATATACCCCTTAAAAATCTTCTTATTATCAAGTTTTTTCCTATCTCCCCTGGGAGGACCAGGGACAAGGCTGACCTGCAGGAGTTGAAGGTCCCATACTTCCACTGCTTTTTGACCTTCATATCCTGTAAGAATTGTAAAACCTCTGTCACACCGGCGGTATATGGATTTATCTGACGCTGCAGACAGAATATCCACCACTCCTTATAAGCTGACTCGTATTGCTGTAGAGTATTTTTCGACAGAGAGTCCATACAAGTTTCGATGGTGTCTTGTGGAATGTTGTTTATTTTAAATGCCTCGCAGACAAATTGGCGGCCACCAGGGAAAGGGTTTCCGACAAGGGGTGATGTTGCCTGAAAGGAGAAGACACTAAATTAGGATCTGGATTAAATTTTATAGATTTTCCCTTCACCATTTTTTGATAAAGGGGGTACCAGGGCTGAGAGTTCCAGTCTGGTAAGACTACTATGCCCTCTGCTTTATCTTGTATGATTTTGTTCAACACTTTGAGTATCATAGAAAATGGGGGGAACGCATAAAATTTCAGGGAAGTCCATGATAACGTGAAAGCATCAATAGCTTCACAGCCTGGATCATTATGCCAAGAAACGTATCTACTACACTTTGTATTAGCTCTAGACGCGAAAAGATCAATTTGTGGTTGGTCAAAAACAGAAATAATCTTTTCAAATGCTTTACTTGACAGTTCCCATTCAGTTTCCTCAGACATTATTCTAGAGTGTTTATCTGCAATATTGTCTTTGGATTTGATGTAAGATGCAATCAGCCATACGTTTCTTTTTTCACACCATTGCCATATGTCTTTGGCTATGGCATTAAGGGCTTGATATTGTACACTCCCCATTTTATTAATGCACGCTACTGCTGTAGTGTTGTCTACTCTGAGGAGGATCGTGGTAGATTTAAGTCCTCCTGCTAGACATTTTAGCGCAAAATAAACGGCTTTTAACTCCAAGATATTGATATGTAGATTGACTTCCTTACTATTCCACCACCCATAAACCTCTTTCTCATTGCATACTGCCCCCCAACCAGTTTTACTAGCATCTGTATATATTTCTAGATTAGGGGTTTCTAGACATATGTCTCTATAAGTAAATGGTAGATTCTTTTCCCACCAGGTTAACTCTATTTTAAGTTCCCCAGAAATAAGTGTTTTACATTCATAATCACCCTCTGATAATTTTAATGCAAGGAATTTTTCGTGCTCTATTGTTTTTGTGTATAATTTCCCGTACTTTACTGCCGGGCATATTGATATCAGTATGCCTGCTACATGGGCAAGAAACCTTATTTTACACTCTTTACTGCTTTTGAGTTTCGATAATGACTTTTTTACTTTGATGATTTTGTCTTCAGGAAGTTTTATAATCATATTCTTTGTATCATAAATAAAACCTAGATACAGACAGCGGGTGTGCGGTTCTAGGCAACACTTTTCAAAATTTATCAGAAAACCTAAGGACTGCAGTGTTTCCACCACAAATTTTGTATTTTTATTTGCAAGGATTAGAGAATCATGAATTAAAAACCAATCATCAATGTAGGCCACACATAAAATGCCCTTGTTCCTAAAATGGCCAAGTACTGGACGTATTATTTTTGTAAACAAAAACGGGGCGTATGAAATTCCAAAGGGCAAAACTTGGAATTCAAAAAGCTGATTATCAAATTGAAATCTAAGGTATTTTTTAGAATTTCGATTTATTGGGATTGCAAAATAAGCATCCTTTAAGTCGATTTTTGTCAGCAAATAATTTTTCTGCAGTAACTTGCAGACTGTTCTCCCATCCTCCATTTTGAAATGGGGAGGTTGTAGAAATTCATTAAGTTTTTTCAAGTTCAGTACGAATCTCTTTTTGCCATTTGGCTTATCTATTAGAAAATAAGGCGACAAAAACTGCCCTTCGCAAGGAGTACAGACTTTTATCGTGCCTTGATTTAATAGCTTAGCTATTTCAGTTTTTAAAGATTGTTTTTCAGAAAGACAAAATGTTGGCTCTTTTTTAAGGGAATTTTGTTGTGGGGGTGTTACAAAAGGTATTTCAAAACCTTTGATCCAAGATAAGACCATTTTTGACACCCCCAAAGCCTTCCATTCATTGGTGAAATAAGAGAGTCTACCCACTTCTGGAAGATGTATAAAATTACTCACCTTTACTTGCTTTTCCTCTGTGTTTTGTAGTAAGTTTTGTTTGGTTAGTTCCGCGGGTTGGATCTTGCTAAAACTTGATGCTGGGGGCGGTTCGATGGGCGATAGTCCCTCTGGCCCTGTCGAGGATTTCCCCCCGTCTTCCTCGAAGGGCCATATGCATTTAAATGATGCTGGCCATGCTGGGATTTTTTCTGTTGAAAGGTGCTATTACTTTTTACAACTGTTAAGACTTTAGCCACCTTTTCTGCAGCCTTTGCTGTTTTAATTCGTTCCCCCAAATTTTCTCCATAAAGAAAAGTATCCACAGGTGTTGTCACCGAGAGGTCAACAACCAATTTATTTAAATTTTGGTTGATAAAAGACCTACGTTGGAGAGAAAGCTTGTGCTGGAGATTTGTGTAGTGTCGTGTGGTGTCACTCGGTAACTCAATGTATTCGGCTTTGGGCACCTCTTCCCTTCCGTCATTGATTAATTTATTGACTGCATAAAGAAGGTTAGAGATGCCTTTAGCATTCTCTTCTTGAAAAGATATTTGAAATTTATCTTTGGTCAAACCCGTTGGCCCCATAGTGGCAACCACTTCTGGGTTCAATATAGGGGGGCCAATATGGACACCTTTTGGGGAAGGGTATTTATTGGCCAGTTGGTTTTGTGTCTCTTTATCCAGCCCATTTGATGCGATATAGTTAACCCTTTTTGTGAGTTGCGGGTGTAGATCAAAATAATTGATTTTACCAACCTCTGGATCTTCGCCCCAGCATTCGGGTACTTGATCCAGTGGATCATTATCGACCAGGTTTATTATTTGAGATGGAGCCGGGCTTCTCGAGCCTCGGACTCTTTTTTCAGGGGTAGCCGGACTTCTCGAGTCTCGGACTGAAAGATGATGGGATGCCGGACTTCGGGAGTCGCGGACATTCCTATTTTGGCTCATACGTTCTACATTTTCGTTTTTAACGTTTCTGGACCTCTTCAATTCATCTAGCCGTTTTTGCATATCTGCGATTTCTTGATGGAAATCCTGAACCTCATGGCTCCTAGAGCGGTTCCTATGATGGTCCAGCATTCGTCGCTTCGGCGATCTGCTAGCTCGGCTACTTGAGGATGAAGATCTTCGATGTTTCTTGCGTCTATTTTTTCCCATTTTCGGTTGAACTACTCTAAAAAACACAGTAAAGTTGATCAAAGAAAATTTTGTTGGCGCTTCTTTGAGCATAGAAAATACGAATGACATAACCTGGCTGCGAGGTGTCATATGCCATATTAGGCATATGAACTCTTGGAACCTTATTCTCGGAAATTTCTTTAAACACTATGGTGCAGAGCAGTAGAACTTACGTACTACAAGTGAATATTATTGATCTAGAGGACGAAGTGCAGGAGCATATAATAAAACTAAAGTAAAAAATGTATTAAAACAACTGCACCATCTATTTTTTCAATCAAGTACCAATAAAAAAGATACAGTTTGCTTCTTCTCCAGTGTTGCCAATGGGCGGATTTTAATCCGATTTGCGGATTTTTTTTGGACGATCGGATTTTTTTCGGATTTCGTAATTCAGAGGATTTTTTGCGGATTTTTTTAGATAAAACGAATAAGGGCATGAAATCCCTCCAAAGCACAAAAAGCCAACATGGCTGCTATGGCAGTATGCAACAAAAGCGTTTGGTGTGGTTTTGAGATTATTTTTTACACAATCCAAACTTCTTGGTACAACTGTACTTATCTGTTCTGTCACCAGTCACAACATTTTATTTCATTTGTCAATTGTCATTTTATTTTTGGGATTAGAAAAATATAAACAAATAAAAAAGTGGTAAGGGTATGAGTTTTATTTTAAAATATTCAACGAATTTGTCTTTTTTTTTGCAAGTATGAGTCGAGAATAAATCTATATTTATTTGGGGGATTTTAGTTGACAAACAGTGATTTTTGGGGTATCTTTGAAATCCTTTGGGGGAAATTAGTTATAACCATCTGGCAACCCTGCACAGAACCTCAGCGTTGCAAAGATTTTAATAAAATTAGGGACTGAATTATGGTATATCCCTTCAGCCAGAAAATTACTTAAATATTTCTAGCAATCATTATCAATCGTCTATTTCTTTCTCGTCGAGCAATTCCTATTGTAGACGATTGTGAATAATATTAGGAGCATTTTTCAGTTTGATCTTTAAAGACACTATATCTATTAGTACCTACCTACATAAAGTAAATTTCAATAAACAATTTGAAAGTAAACATATAAAGTGGTATCTACTTAACCTACTCATCATTGGTACCTGACTGAAAATTCTAATTACCTAGCCTTATGAGTGGCCGCCACAATAGTGAGAAAAAAAGTAATAAATACGACAGTGCAATTTGCACTGTGCAAATCTATCTGTTGAAGTCAAATAAAAAAACTCAAGAAAATTAACAAAAGAACAACCAACTTCTAACAAACTGCTACAAGTGACGATTTTTATTATTTTTTAAAGTTTGGCGGCACTTCTCTATCTAAATGCGCTTGAATGCTACGGATTTCGAAATTTCGATACCGACCTATCCGTTGGTGAATACGATTTCGAATGGGAATTCCGGATTGCTCGATAGTATTTGGTATCGAGTACGAAAGCGATTCGATTTCGTGATCTCGATAGCAAATGGAATCCCCTAGCAGATAATTATTTTTAAAATTTGACATATTTGACACTAAGACAGGCGTCTCACGCCATGATACTGGTACGGTACAAATCTAGTGCGTGGCGCCCCCGAGGTGCTCTAGAGCGCGCCAATGTGCATACTGGAAAGCGGCTCGTGTTCCAGCCGTACTGCGCTTCGAGAGCTGCTAACTTTTGTGTTTCAAACACAGAACACTGTGCTGCACCGTGCTTGAAGCATACAGCTGGAAAGCGGCTATAATGTCATTTTGACTTTTACCTTTTTAAAAAAAAAAACGGACTTTCTTAAAAGGGCTATCCATGCTTTCGGTATTTTGCTCAAAGAGCAGAGCGTGCAGAGTGGAGTCACGTGACCAGCGAACGCACATAGCCCTTTCAAATTTAATAATAAACTAACGCCAATGAGCATGCACCCAGCACACTTCTTTAATAAGCGAACGGTAAATTCAAGCTCGGATAAATCGGATCATAATACCGAACGCACGGATTGATGCAGCGCTTAACTGCTCTGTGCACTTGCTGGTCACGTGATTACTGCTCCGTTTCAGCACGCTCTGGTCGCTCTGCTCTTTGAGCAAACTACCGAACGCAAGGTGTATATCAAACTGCCCGATTTCAATCTGAAAACTCCTCCAACGCTGATAAATGGCAACTGTCAATACTGTCATTAGTCGAACGTGTCTCCTGTCAAGGTAGTTCTCATCTCTATCAAAACAAGAATTTATGTTTTGATTTTTTAATTTGTATTTAATTTTATATATTTGTGTAAAATAGTATTTGGTATTGAGATTTAAATCAAGCTCATTGATATAATATTGAAAAATGTCTAGAAAACGAAAAGACATCACGGTAAGCATTTATTGGAGACCCTAGATAATAATATACTTGTTTCACTTTCCAATAGAAATTATATTTTACCTTTACAATAATTTACAATATTATTTTTGTTAAATCTTTTTAATAGAGTTTTTTAATTTTCAGCGGGAAGCAATTGCAAAGCAATTCGTTCTCCCTGAAAGACAATCTAAAATCGATAGTCTATTGAGACAAGATGGGCAAGCTTACTGCATATGCAGATCTTCAGATTCTTCCAGATTTATGATTGCCTGTGATTCTTGTGAAGAATGGTAAATAGACATTATATTACTATAATTAGATGTATACTGGTATTCTTCATATCTGTGACAGATAATTCTACCTTTTTAACTAGTTAAATTAGAGAACCTATACTTAATTTTTTTCGAAGATAGAACAATATTGAAAACATAAACAAATGCTACTTAGTTATTGGTCATAAAATGCGGTGTATCTGCATTCCAAGAAGGTATCGTTTTAAGGAGTATGTTATAGCCCAGGAAACAAAGGTGTTACCAAACAAAATCGATGGTAGTCGGGTTTTATTTTTTTCCCATAGATTTTGGAGCGCTGATTACAAATCCGGCATATTCCCAAAAAAAATTCACCGGGATCACCTCGTTTACGGCCTCTAAAGGGAGTATTTTTTGTTTTTTTGCAAACGTAGCCCTTCCAGTGTGTTGTACACAAAAAAACGTATATGGCGAGGTTTATGGTAGATTATAGAGGATTATATTCCCTAGAATTTCTTCAGCGACACCATAAGTCCATCACCTACCCCATAGCGGGGGTGGCGCCCCAAAGTTGACTACTTTTGAAAAAACTTGCTTCTGCAAAACAATTTTTTCTCCGTCAATACAAATGCGAATCGAACTGAAAACCTGTGGCTATTTATCACAGGTGTATGACTGATTTTTTATAAATGGGCTATTGCGCATTTTTAAAATACGGGGTTTCATCCCCTAAAAAACACACCTTTATACAGTGTGCGCCATAAAGTTGGGTACATATGGGAAAATTCTTAATAGGGAATTTTCATATTTCTCAATTTATTTTTTTTTAGATACTTCTAGCGATCAGATATTACATGGTTCAATCTTTTTCCATTTTAATTTATACGTTGTACGAAAAAAAAATTATTGAAATTCAAATCAAAAACTTTGGCGCGAAAACGCGAGGTTTCAATCTGACAGCACTTGTGACATCAATATTTTGTAAACAACAAATGCAGCAAATGAACTCCTGCTTACACAGTGCTATTTTTGTGTTATTTATAAGTGGAAAAGCTTCCTTTTTGTGAAAATTGTCGCGATGGATGAAGAATATTGTGGAGGACTACTTTTGGAATTTAATTTCACTTGCGAGTTCCCTCTTGACAAGCTTGTTTACAGAATCGTGACGTCAAAAAAAGGGGCCATCATGGAAGCATTGTTTTGGCGGGAATTCAAATTAAGTATTATTTTTTGAGTAACAAGGGCGGTATTAGTTAAATGAAAACTGGTCATATGGATATTGTACAATATAAAGTATCGATTTAAATCAAATTTGGAGAATTTTATTTCCCTTGCAAGTTCCCTATTAAAAAACTTTTTTTTGTCATACGCTCCCAAAAACAGCTATTTTACGGACTCATTTAAGTCCGTAAAATGCTTCTTTTTAGGATTTTTTTTTTCTTTCTGGATGCACCTTTATGATTTCAAAAATTAGGGAAAATTTGCAAATTTTAGCGTTCTGAAGAATTCTAGAAAGCGTATGACAAAAAATAGTGTTCGTCACACGTACCTAAAGAAGTTTTTCAGGACTCATCTGCTATTCCGGACTCGGCTAACGCCTCGTCCGGAAACAGCAATGATTCGTCTTGAAAAACTTCATTTTAGGTACTTGTAACAAAAATAACTATTTGGAGATCGTTAGGGCATGTTCGATAACCAAAAAATCGATTTATGACACATGTCATATTATTTTTCTGATGACCCATGATGACCAGAAAATGTGCAAAAAGGGACATGGGTACAGTTAAAGCGACATGACCGGACGGTATTTTCTAATTTATGACCTTCAAGTATGTATTTCGCAAAACAATCGATCCGTTTTATATTAAACTAATGTAGTTTAGTTGAATAAAGCTATTTTTGAAATAAAATTAATATTTTCGATTTTCCATTTAATGGTGTGGGTAAAATAAGTACTTAGTTTTATTTTTTTCTCTGATTTGCTTCAAAATCGGCAAGTGAAGTTCTCTTCGATTCTGAACAACTTTTTCTTTATAAAATTTTTTGATATCTTGCCAAATTTACCCGTTTTTCCACATCAATATCAACTTTTTCCAAAATTCCCGCTAAACCGATAATCACATTGACATGTGTCATAATCGATTTTTTGGTTATTGAACATGCCTAAATGATCCCCAAAAAAAAAATTTTGAAAAAAGGAATAATTAAGAATTTTCCCATATGTACCCAACTTTAAAACGCACACTGTATTAACTGAACGGCTAATGCAAGCATGTTCAAATTTTCAGAGATTATTCATGTAGGGTTTCTATTCAAAAATTCCTATATTGTACCCCCACTTCCTCCCTGCAACCCCCCGCAAAAAAATAGAAACTGTCATATAAAGTAGTTAGAGGGTAGGTGATGGACCTATGCTGTCGCTTAAGAAATTGTAGGGAATATAGTCCTCTATAATTTACCATAAACGTTTTTTTGTGTACAACGCACTGGAAGGGCTACATTTGCAAACAAAACAAGAACTACCCTCTTTGGGGGCTGTAAACGGGGTGATCCTGGTGAATTTCATTTCAGAATATACCAGATTCGTAATCAGCGCCCCAAAATCTATCGGAAAAAAATTAAAACCTGACTACCATTGATTTTGTCTAGTAACACCTTTGTTTCCTGGGCTATTTACTTGTCATTTACTGCCGCTTGGATTTGGTTCAACATGTGTATGGGTTAACCATAGATTTAGGAATTTTATTTGATTCTACAAATGAGTAACTCATCTATATAAACAATTCATTTATTAATTACACACACAAGCTCAAATAATTATGATCTAATCCTCTTCCTCAACTTCATTTTCTTTTTCATTATCTTCTTCATGATGCACATCTACAGGAGTTTCTTTAGGGGATTCTTCGTCTGGAATATTTTCCAAGCCAGCGAGTATGTAAACGTGCCCAGTAAGTCTCCAGTCTCTCAAATACTGATCCTTGTACTCCTGGGAAATTAACCTTCTACGGTATATATGTCCTTTTATTATCATCCAGTTCAGTGCATAAGCGGAATACTGAGGAAAGCCCAGACAAAACGCTATGATCGCGACAGAAGGTATAATGTCGTACCACATCTTTTATTTGAATTTTTTCTCAAAAACTCACTTATTTACTTTGACAGCAAGTAGTTGACAATTATTGATACATGGAAAACTGGTGTTCACTTGGGACCCTCTAAGGGCGGGTATAAAAACTATTTTATTTTGACAAAATAACTAAAAGTTAACTGTAGTGTCCACTATGCACTAAATTATATTGTTCACCTTTACCAGTTAATTGTTGTATGTCATTGTGTCAGAGTATGTGAAAATAAAGTTCATATTAAATAGTCAGTAAACTTATCATATCTGCTATTCAAATACTGTACTTCCATAATCAAAGTAAATACATAATAAATTGGCGACGAGGACGAAGAAACCCTTTTACAATGAATGCTGAACAATTTAATACTTTGATGGCTGCACTTACAAAGACTCTACAAGTTAATCAAAATACTACTCCAATTACTCAAGAATCCATTTCAATAGATCCATTCTCAGAAGAAAATGAAAGTTGGGAGATGTTCATAAAAAGGTTAGACAATTTTTTTTCCATGAAGAACTTCATTGGTTCCGCAGACTATATTGATACTAAAAAGAAAGAATGGTTACTTCACACGATGGGTACCAAAACGCTACAACTTATTCACTCTTTAACATGTCCCGATGATCCTAAATCTAAAGATTATACGACTTTGGTTTCTCTTTTACAAAACCATCTTGATCCTTCTTCAAGTATAATCGCAGAGCAAAACCGTTTTACAAAACGTGTCCAACAAGAAGGGGAAACTATTGCAAATTACGTAACTGAATTAAAAAAGATGACGACAAATTGTAAGTTTGTCTGTGATGCTTGCAAAGCTTCGACGTCTGATGCCCATTTACGTCTTCAGTTCATTAGTGGTCTGCGAAATTCTAATTTAATTGAAAGACTAATTCAACTTAAAGAACCAGATAATAAATTTAAAAACTGCGTTGATACAGCACTAACTATGGAATTAGCACAAAAAGATTCCAGAGAAATACATTCTTTACAAACATGTGCGAGTACTTCTTTTCAAAATCAAATTAAAAAATTTTCATTTAAACCTGAACAACAACAAAAAAACATATCTCCTTCGAATTTGTTAAATTTTCAACGAAAGTGCTACAGATGCGGTGATCCACAACATTTGGCAAATACATGCAAGCACAAAAATTCAAAGTGTACAGGATGTCTAAAATATGGTCACGTGTTTAAGGCATGCAGGGGAACTCCTAGGAGAGAAAATGTTCATCAAGTGGAAGAAGAACCAGAGGAAATGGAAAACAACTTTCAGCATGAAGAATTATTTTTTATGAACGTACTAGATAATAATTGCTTACCTGAGGCTTATAAAAAACCAGGCAAAATTCTTTTAAATCTTCAATTAGATGGAGAATCCATTAAATTTGAATATGATACAGGCGCTGCAGTTTCATCGATTTCACAAGATTTGTTTAACGCAAAATTTTCAAAAAAAACATTGCAAGAAACAAATTTACCTTTAAGAACTTACACTGGAGAAATAATTCGACCTATCGGCTATTCAACTTTCCAGGTTGAATTAAATAATCAAATTGAATTACTAAATTTATATATTTTACCAGGGAAAGTTGAACCTATTTTCGGGAGAGAATGGACGCAGAAAATTAAAGTCGATTTACCTGAAATTTGTCAATTACAAAATGAAAATATCCCAGATTTCTTGAAATTAAAAATTATAGAAGAACTTAAAAATAATTTTCCAGAAGTTTTTAAACCAGGTCTTGGAAAAATTTCAAATTATAAAGCTAAATTATTTTTACCAAACAATACAAAACCAATTTATGTTCCTGCTCGAAAAGTTCCCTATGCATTGAAGGAAAAAGTGGAAAGAGAAATCGATAGACTAGAAGAAATAGGAGTGTTAACTAAAATGGAATACAGTGAATGGGGCACACCGGTTGTACCAATTATGAAAAGTGACGGTTCTGTAAGACTTTGCGCGGATTTCAAAATTACATTGAACAAAGTTTTAATAAATGATAAATTTCCGATTCCAAACATAGAAGATATTTTTGCGACTACAATGCACGGAGGGAAAATTTTTACTACTTTGGATATTCGCGAAGCTTATTTACATATGCCAATGGATGAAGAAAGTTCAAGAATGCAAGCAATTACTACGGAAAAGGGAGATTATAAGGTACATAGATTGATGTTTGGAACCAAAGTTGCTCCTGCTATTTGGCAACGTTACATTTCAAACCTATTGGATAAAATACCCGGAGTTTGTGTGTTTTTAGATGATATCAAAATACAAGGAGCTACATTACAAGAGAATGTGAATAGAGTAAGAACTGTTTTACAATGTCTACAAGAAGCTGGTCTTCATATTAAACAAGAAAAATGTAAATTCTTCGAAGAATCCATAACATATTTGGGTCATAAAATTTCAAGCAGGGGTTTAGAGAAAACTGAAGACAAAATAAAAGCTGTCAAGAACGCACCAGTACCGACAAATGTCACTGAGTTAAAAAGTTGGTTAGGATTGGTCACTTACTATGGAAGATTTCTGAAAGATCTTTCTTCAAAAATACATCCTTTGTACAAACTTTTACAAAAGAATGTTATTTTCCGATGGACATCTATCTGTGATCAGGCTTTTAATTTAATTAAAAAGGAAATAACATCTGATCAGATTCTTTGCGCATATAATCCGAAACTACCTTTAATTTTGGCAACCGATGCTAGTCCTAAAGGTTTGGGTGCAGTATTATCTCATATTTTTCCTGATGGTGAACGTCCTATTGTTTTTGCTTCAAGGAGTCTAACGAGAGCTGAAAAAAACTACAGTCAAATTGATAAGGAAGCAACTGCTATTTTTTGGGCATGTAATAAATTTTTTCAGTATTGTTATGGAAGAAAATTCACGCTGATTACTGATCATCAACCTCTAGTTTCTATATTTAATCCAAACAAAAATCTTCCCAGTATGGTAGCTACTCGAATGCTTCATTACGCTCAATTTTTGCAAGGCTTTAATTATGACATTATTTATCGTTCTAGCGAAAAACACTTAAATGCTGATGCACTCTCGAGATTGCCTCAAAAAATCACTCCAGTTTTCAATCAAACAATGGATGGCGTTACAATTCATCAGTTACAACAAATTCTAACGTTACCAGTTACGCATAGAGAAATTGCTAATGAAACACAAGAAGACCCAATATTAAGAAATGTTTACAAAAGTTTACAAACTGGAAAGAAAATTGAAGAAAATGAATTTAAAGGGAAAGATATAGAATTTTCTTTAAACGAAGGTACTATAGTAAAAGATTCACGTATTGTTGTGCCCAAAACGCTTCGTCAAAGAGTATTAAAAGAATTACATGAAGCACATACCGGTATAGTGAGAATGAAATCACTTGCACGTTCTTTCGTTTGGTGGCCAAGAATAGATCTTGATATTGAAGAATTGGCTAAGAAATGTCAAAGTTGTCAATCTATGTTACACAACAAAACTAATATTCCACCGCATTGTTGGGAAACTCCGAAAGGACCGTGGCAGCGCGTACATATTGATTTTGCGGGACCGTTTCAAGGAACATACTTTTTGGTAATTTG
The DNA here is from genome assembly GCA_917834065.1 of Ceutorhynchus assimilis. Lineage (NCBI taxonomy): Eukaryota > Metazoa > Arthropoda > Insecta > Coleoptera > Curculionidae > Ceutorhynchus > Ceutorhynchus assimilis. The sequence goes on along the minus strand of OU892282.1, from coordinate 24,739,800 downwards.
CGATGCATATTCTAAATGGCCTGAAATTTTTATTACCAAGTCCATGAATACTTTGAAGACGATTTCAATTTTACGAGGTGTTTTTGCACGTTTTGGCTTACCTGTAACTTTGGTTAGTGATAATGGAGGATCTTTTACATCACAGGAATTTAAGAATTTCCTAAAAACCAATGGAATTATACATAAATTTACTGCACCATATCATCCCGCATCAAATGGCCAAGTTGAAAGATATGTGGGAACCATGAAGAATACTCTAAAGAAGATGGTAGATGACCCAGGAGATCTTGATTTGAAACTTCAAAATTTTTTAATGCAATACAGAAAAATACCCCACACTTCAAATAATCAGTCACCTTCTCAATTAATGTATGGGAGAGACATACGAACTAAATTAGATTTAGTTAGATTTCAAAAACCCATTGAGGTGGCAAATCAAGCATCTTCTAAATTTATGGTGGGCGAAAGCGTTCGAGTGAGACATTTTGATAGTAGGAAAAATTGTCTATGGAAATTTGGTAGAATTTTGAAGAGAGAGAGCAATCTTATTTATTTGATTGAAATGGAAGACAGAATAATCAGAAGACATATAAACCATATTGCTTCAACTAAAGTTGAGTGTCCAGTATCACAGCCTAACGTTTGTTATGTTCCAGAGGCAAAGCAAACTCTGGACACCGAAAATACTACAAGAGATAATGTTGTAGGTGCTTCATCTACTCAGCATTTTTCTTATATTGATCCTGAGCAAAGTAAAAGCACAATTATAATTTCATATTAAATAGTCAGTAAACTTATCATATCTGCTATTCAAATACTGTACTTCCATAATCAAAGTAAATACATAATATTAACTTCTGTAATGACGTCATTTCTCAGTTCCAGAAGTTAACTTTGAGTTATTGGTTCGCCGTTGGTCGGTTCAAGACAAACCACTCATTAGCTCTGTCAGAACAGACCTATCTCCTCAACTGCCTCGTCCGTCTCAAAGTATTCATATAGCTGATGCTCAAAAATGGCTTCAGAGATCTTTGAGAAGGCTGGTATTAGGGAGATTGGTCTGTAGTTTGATATCTCAGCCTGTTGACATTTTTCAAAAATGGGAAAGGTTTTGCTGATTTCAAGTATGTACACTAAAGTAAAAGCCATTTCCTATATGTATCTGTTGCAGATACATGCTAGTGGAGACCTCTTTTTTCAACATTTGAGCTGATTTGCCCCCAATGATGAGATTATACATATACATAGTCTTGAAACATGTATGGCTCTTCAATTTATAAAAGTATTTGTGGATACAGACTTGTTTTTTTTTGAATTAAATTTCAACTCCACTTTGAGAGATGGACTACTTCTTCAAGTTTTCTTGTTTGGTTTCATATTTGAATATTACTCTTTCTAGATTTCATGCAAAGTTTATTATTAGGTATTCGTGCTTAGTTATAATAATGGAATTTCAAGTTTTACTGTGTGGCTTAGAATGCAAACAAGTTACTGCATCTAGATTAACTGAATTTTTGTGATGCAATTATTTTATTAGGTATCATGGAGATTGTATAAAAATATCCGAAAAAGATGCAAAACTGATAAGGCAATACTTCTGCGTCCGCTGTCATGCTGAAGATCCCACATTGATGACCAAATGGAGGACAAAACGTGAAAGAGACGAATCAGCTTCACATGAAGAAAAAAGGTCCAAAAAACATAGACAAAAATATGAGGGAGAAGGAAGGAACAGGACCAGCAGGGAGGAGAAATCAAAAAGTAATACATATCTACATACATAATTTGTTCATGGGTTTTTCAATGTAATTTGCAGGTAAATCAGATAAAAAATCAAAAAAATGTGGTGAATGTATGGGATGTTATCGAACCGAAGACTGTGAAAGATGCGACGTTTGTGTTAGAAAGAGGAAACATGGTTCATCAAAAAATAGAGAGAGATGCAAACAGAGGATGTGTGTCAATGCTTTGACTGGCGGATTTGGTGGGTAAGTTATGCCATTGCCCATTTTATATTACAATAATTTATAACTATAGCCTGTGTACTTTCTAAACTGAAAAAATTACTTTTTCTACTGACGTTTCATAATAGCAACTTTTCGATTGTCATTTCAGTTTTGAAACGACATTCTTTTAGGCACTGAGTGCGTGAAAGTTACTTTTAGGCACTCAGTGCGTAAAAGTGACTTTTGAATGCGTAAAAGTGACTTATGAGTGCGTAAAAGTAATTTTTAAGCACTAGTGCCTAAAAGTGTCATTCATTATTCAGAAATAAAAAACACACTAAACACATATTTGAATTTTGTTTTGTATTTATTATGAATATTGAAAATGGAATTACTGAATTGAACGTTTGGGTTACTCAAAACAGAACTTTGTGTTATTACCTACTTTCTAGGATTTTAATTATTGATGTCGAATTTTGAAAAGAAAATCGCATGAAAAGTGTCAGGTGTCAAGTAAAAGCAGGTAACAAAGATTTTGGGTGTAATCGACTTATTCACATGAAATAAAATTGTGTTTTTTTATTATAAAATGCCAGTAGAAAAAATCTTGTATACAATACGTTACGAAACGATGTCTTTTAGTCACTCGACGTGTTGTCCAACTCGGCTTTGCCTCGTTGGACAATTTTCACGTCGCGTGCCTAAAAGACGCTCATTTCGTAACTTATTGTATAAATAGCTATTTACTGTTACACATTAGAAAAGAGTCTATTAAGCACCTATTATAGTTATGTGAAAAAAGACTAGTAATATATAAATAATTAATTTTTTTAACATTTTCAAAAATTATTTGTTTCAAGCACCCGCCGTAAACGTAAAGAATCTGTCTCAGACCATGACCAATCATTTAATGAACATCTCAAAACTGACTACCCCCGGCAATGTTACGGTCCTAAATGCATAAAAAGCGCAAGATTTGGTTCAAAATATTGTTCTGATATGTGTGGAATGAACCTAGCAAAAACAAGGATTCTTCAAGTGTTACCCCAACGTTTGCAGGAAGCTTCTTTAAGTCCATGTGTTGCAGAAGAAATTAACTTGAAAGGTGAATAAATAAATACATACATTCTCTTTTATTTTAAGTTTGCAGTATGATTTTTTGGTAGAAACTTTGTGCACGTCTCCAATAATATTGGCGATGATCACTTTTCTGAAAGATCTATGTATATCCAACAACCAAATTGTAAATTGATAATACTGGGCAAATTTGTGAAATGTTACAATATATTATTTAAATTAAATTTTGTGTTTTTTTTTTCAGCTTTGGAGCAAGTGAGAAAACAGCAACAAGAAGCCCGACAAATGTTGCAAGTACTGGACAAACGACACCGTGAGATTGATAATATTGTTGAAAGAGCAAAAAACACAACAATTGATCCTGAATGGGAGAATGATGTTGAAAAGGACGAAGAAAGCTCCATGTATTGTGTAACTTGCGGCCATGAAATCCATTCCAAAACCGCTATCAGGCATATGGAGAAGTGCTTTAACAAATACGAGTCTCAATCATCATTTGGTGGAGTTTTCAAAACAAGAATCGAAGGCAACAATATGTTTTGTGACTTTTACAATCCCCTAAATCATACTTATTGCAAACGATTGAGAGTTTTATGCCCCGAGCATTGCAAAGATCCAAAAATCGGTGACAATGAGGCGTGTGGTTGTCCATTGGTTTCAAATGTGTTTTCGCTCACTGGTAAATTGTGCAGAGCACCGAAAAAATCTTGCACCAAACACTACGTTTGGGAAAAATTGAGAAGAGCCGAAGTGGATCTTGAAAGAGTAAGACAATGGTTAAAAATCGATGAGTTATTGGAAAAAGAACGTCAAATTAAAACCAGCATGGGCAATAGATCCGGCGTTCTGGCGTTAATGCTGCATAGCACTTACAATCATGAACTTATGGAAAGGCTTACCCAAGCTCAGGACCAACAGGCTATGCAGATGGAACTGGAGAAAGCTAGGCAGAAGAAGAAATTATGATTTCCCTGAATGATTTCTTGGGATTTTGTAGATGTTAGGTGCATACATAGTTTTTTTCTTTCTGTTAGTGTTTTAGTTTCAAATAAAGTAATATTATTATTATAACTCATTTCTCTAGGTAATGCTGGCTATAACCAATTGCATTCCACTATAAAATAAAATGTTTATCGACGCATGTAGCAATTATTACAAATTTCAGGTCTAACTATGAGATTGCAAAATGACAAAAAGAAGGAGATCTAAAATCATAATTTAAATAGGCACCCAAGACTTGACAGACATAAGAATTTTGGAATTTTTTTACCTGTGTTAATGACTTCAAATTTAACTTAGATGCCAGTAGGTATGTATACCCATACTGGAGAACTATGTAGACATGTGCAGTAAACAAGCACTTTCAGTTTGGTCACTTTACATTTCTAAATCACAACTGACATCCAAAAGAAGTTCACTAAACTACTACTATAGGTCTGTTCAAACCCACCAAAAAAACCATCCCAAGAATGGTTTCGAAACCAGTCTGTATACACATTTCGGATTCTACCCACAAATTTTATGTTCTGCCCAGAATCCTGATGATGAAATGTACAGTTCCCTGCCGGGTTGGAACAAACCTATATGTGTGAATCAGGGTAATCATTTCCTCACTTGCTCAAAGGCTAATAAAAATCTATCCCAAACTTTCAAATAAAACGCAAATAAAGTTAAAAATGTTCAAATTATTAATTAAAAAAGTTAGAATAATATTATCAGCTCAAAAATAATTTGTGAGTTAGGTTAACAAAGCTAATTAAAAGTTAAAATGATACTGAAAAATGTGAAGTACATTGAAAAAATGAACTAGCCCTTTAGGCTACTCATTCCAGCCCTCATAATTTCATCCACCAACAATAAATTACTGGCTATGACTGAACAAGAATTAATTATTTGTTTTTTAACAATGTAATTGTCAAAAATTCCAGCATCTTTTGGAGAAATTGGCTCTCCGGAAGTCAGATCTAAGCCAATTGGCTCGGGACTTGTGTGGCTTTCTTCTTGAAGTTTGACAATGGTTTCTTGGACATCAAATCCAGAATTTGTAGCCAGAATCTTGGGAATAACCAGCAGAGCTTCAGCATACGCAACTACCCCCAACCTAGTCTTGCCTTTAACAGTGTCTTTCCACTGAAGAAGTTCTTTGTTGGCAGCAATTTCGAAGGCGCCAGCACCTAAAGCAAAGTTCCAGTTAATCTTCAAAAAGAAAAAAATTGATAACAAAATATTACCTGGAATTACAGCTTTATCTTCAATAGCATTATTGATAGCTCTCAAACCATCTCTAATAGCATCTTTGATTTGTTGCAAAGAATGTTTATTGGGGCCTTTCAATAAAATAGTAACAGATTGAGGGTTCTTGCACTCCTCAACAAAAGTAAACTTAGTTTCACCAAGGACATGTTCATAAACTAGGCCAGCATATCCAAGACAAGACTCGCTCAAGTCATCAAAAGTATTCATGGCAGTACCACCACAAGCCAAAGATAAACGTTCCATGTTTCGCCTTTTGGCTCTTCTTAAGGCTATAATACCTTCCTTTGCTAATTGATCCAAGCTCATAGGATCAATTCCTTTCTGGTTGATGATAACAAAAGTCTTATTGGTACCAGTGCAAATTTTTTTCTTCAACTCAATGACTTTCTTGACTCTCTGATCAATAAACTCACGTTCAGCAAGAACCATCTTGTCTCTCTCCTCAGCAGTTTTGTAGAAAAAGCCAGAATTGACTTCACTCTTTTCATATTCCAAACTCACATTGCAAGTTAAAATGTAGCAATTTTCCAGACGTTTTGGCATGTCTGGATGACGGGATCCATGATCAAGTACCAAACCTTTGATTAATGATGAATCAGTCTCGGTTTTGTGTTGCATTTGCATTAATTCAACCATATGCAAATCAACAGGTTTGTTGTCTTTGGGTCTTATCGCTAAGACTGCTTCGACACAAACTTCTGTAAGGACATCAGCCAAAGTTTGATGAACCTATCAATTAAAGACATTTTTAACAATATAAAATGCAACATATAATAGGTAGGTAAAATAACTTATTAAAAATAAAAAAGAAAACTTTTCAAAAATTAATGAAATGTAGATACATTTTAATAGTTAGTGAAGAATAGCCATTCGTCAGGCCGGATCAGTGGATCTTCGGATTAAGGTGAATTTGGATTAAAGAGTCTATGTAATTTTATTATGCAAACAGTAATTTAATTACCTTTGTCCTTAGACTAGTCCTGCAAACATCCAATAAATTTTCTCTATTGATTTCAATGGGGATCTTGATTTTGTCCAGGACTTCTAAAGCTTTGGTCTTAGCTTTATCAAAGCCCTCAGCAAGAAGTCTCGGATGGAGGCCTTCTGCAATGTAGATGTCTGCCTGCTTCAAGAGTTCACCAATCAGGAGAACAGTGGATGTAGTACCATCACCTGAGCAATTTCAATGGTGAATTTGGTATAAGATATGATATAAATATTGCAGTAGGTATTACCAGTCATATCATCTTGGGCAGTTGAAGCTCTGGCAATTAAGGATGCAGTGGGGTGTTGAATTTGCATTTCGTGAAGTAAGATGTTGCCGTCTTTGGTGATTTTGATGTCGCCAGCTCCCGATACCAACCTGTACAAAATAAATTCTAACTTTACGGGCCCAACAAAGTAATATCCAAAATAAATTAAAGGATTATAAAATTTTAGACTTACTTAAGCCTTTCATGAGTCTCAAATCATGTTTTATTCCATTTTACTTATCAAAAATAGCAAAAATATCAACATGTGCACTTACATTTTCATGGTCCCCTTGGGTCCCAGGTTGGATTTCATCACCTCCTGGATACCTTTTGCGGCCGAAATGTTAACGGCCAATGCCTGGGCAGCCCTGGCGACTTCGGCCTTAGGATTTAACAAGCTAATAGCCATAATTCACTATTTCTAATTGGAAAAGAACGGGACAGTTCAAAGAAATCACACACCCGGAAAACTACACGAGAATTATTGACTTGACGTTTGAAAAAAAAATGGAGGCTATGAATGTCAATTTCAAATGTGTCAAAAAAGCGATTTCAAAGGTTGAATTTCGGAACAAAATAGAATCGTGATTTCAAGATCACGATTCATGACTCATATATTCAGCAAAACGTGTGATTTTCCCCTCAGAAAGAACGTTTCCAACCTTGCGTTTGGTATTTTGCTCAAAAATGGAGCGTGCTGAAGCGGAGCCGTAATCACATGACAAGCGAGCGCACAGAGCAGTTGAACGCTGTATCAGATTCACAGCGGTCGAAATTTAAAGCGGAAGAGAGCAGCTGCGCAAAGCTCTAGGAGCACTGAAACGCCTATGAACAGCCCGGGGCGCTCTAGAGCAGCTCAGAAGATGTTGTAAAAAGCGTTTTCGTTTTTTCAGAATCGTAATCGAACTGTGTTAACTTTAGCCGCTTTCCAGCTAACGCTTTTAAGCACTCAATCGAGCTTTTGCGCGCGCAAATGCTTCAAGCGCGTGTTCGTGTTCCTGCCGTACCGCGCTTCGAGAGCTGCTAACTTTTGCGTTTCAAACACAGAACACTGTGCTGCACCGTGCTTGAAGCACACAGCTGGAAAGCGGCTTTTGACAGCATTTTGGATTATTTAGAACCCGAACAATTCTGGGGTTGTTCTAGAACGGTTCTCTCAGTTCTTGCTCTGAAGGAGGAACTGTTTTGGAATTGACGTTATCAATTAAAAGAGATGGACGATAAAGTATGAAAACATTCAGATTCCCGGCAATATTTACTTGCTCGTCAATGTCAAGTGTATAGGGAGTTTAGCAATCCCCCGGTTTTTATTCTAATCGGTGACTCCACCGATGAGTTAGGTATCTTTTTTCAGTGAATGGAAAATGACAATGACCGACATAGAATGGTGAAATTTGAAAAAAAATGTGGGAAGCAAACAGCTTCCGCAAACTAAACTTGCACGTGGACTTCTTTGTAAACTTGATGGGCCGTGAATTTCCCTTTCTTTTGCGAGTATCCGTTCTGATTTTGTGTATCCAAATTTTGACAAATGTAGGATTTGATAAAAACTTATGGAAAGACACGCCGGTGAATAGGAATTATTTTTACGAAAAAGCACACTACACACAATCACCATTATTAGGAAAAAACCTTGAAAAAACCGAGGAAATAATAGTTTCCACTCTCACACCTATAAAAGTCTTGTCAACAAACCACTGTCAATAGCTGTCAATCATTTTTTTCATACTCTTTTGGCGTCTGACAGTCTGACGCCAGAGAGGGAGGCTTCTAAATTGAAAAGGTCAAATTGAAAAGTAATAAAAATGATGTAGATAAAAAATTTACAATCATACATGTAATGTTGACTTTACTGACTTTTAAAAAGTTCGAAAATGTCACTTTTTTTACTTTTACTTTCGGCCCACGGGTCGAAAGTTTTACTTTCGACCCGTGGGCCGAAAGTAAATGAAATTTTTAAAATTTATTGTATTTTTTGACTTTTACTTTCAGCCCACGGGCCGAAAGTAAATGAAATTGTTAATTATTGTATTTTTTAGTTTTAATCCAAATGAAAATTTCAAAATTCGAATGATTGTAAATAAAATAGTATACATACCTCGGTGAAAAGTTTCATTACTGTCTCGAGATTTCAGTTAGACCTCGGCTGCGCCTCGGTCTAACTTAAATCTCTCGACAGTAATGAAACACTTTCCACCTCGGTATGTAATATACTATTACCGCACTGATATGTCAAAAAAAAAGAAAAATTTTACATTTTTTCGAATGTAGGAAAAATATTGTACCTAACACTTGCGGAAAATATTTTTCCGCACTCGGCTGCATTACCGAACTCCGCTACGCGTCGTTCGGTGAACGGCAGCCGCGTGCGGAAAAATTCATTTTCCGCACTTGTTAGGTAAATAGCTATTTCACTCCTCACACAAATTGACAATTTCCATCTTATATTTCAACCCCAAAACCCCCATGAAACGTCTTGCATGTGTTAGTCTGTGCAAGACGTCCTGTGGAGGGATAACGGGCTGCAAGACGGAGGTCAATGTGTTGTCTTATGAAGGAGTGAGAAATCATTTCACACCGTCTTGCACTGGTACTAATGGGAAAACAGAACACATTGATAACATTTTTGAAAATACAAGACGTTCTAAATGGAAAGAAAGGACTGCAAGACGGTGATGAAGTTGACTAATTTTGACGGGGGTCAATCCATCAGGTACAAAGGTGAATACTACTCCAAATTACAAATTACGCACATTAATTTCAAATATTTTTGCTCTTTACCATGTAGAATAATTCTATTTTCTGGGATGTTCCGAGAGAATTTGTAAATGTGCACTTGACAGTATAAAAAGTGGGCATATCTGACACAAAATGTGCCCTTTGTTTTGCTTTTGCATCCCCTTGTTTTGCTTTTCAATGTTGCCGGTTGGCAATATGTATGTTTATTCTTACAACGTTGCCTGTTCCGATTGCCAATATTTTGTATTTTCATTGTCGAGCAGGCTGGACTGGTCCGACTGGGCAGTGGCGTACCAAGGATGATACACACCTACAGGATTGCTTATCCGCCTTGTTTTTGGTGGTGATCGCCGCCATATTGGTGTATTACCATTTTCGACATCATAACTTAGTCGTCAGCTGTTTAAACAGCCTACGTCAAGGTGAGAAATAACATGCCGCTTACGTCACAAACGGTGATTTGGCTTGGGGGAGAGGGCGCATTTGTTCCACACAGGCCTTATGAGGATAGGCCATCCTGTAGTATTAGTGTGTATCATCCTTGGTGGCGTACAGGTTAGTAACGTGTACTGAGTGTAGAGTAAGGGAGTATGTATAGAGTACGGGACTATGTAAAGAGTATAGTGTAGTTATACTAAGTACAAATTTACTGAAATGAAACCCCAAATTCAAAATATTTTGTGTTCGATTTATTAACTAAAAAATTGTGGCAGATTTATTCTAGAAATCAAAATGTGCATATCTATAATATATCTTATATATATATATATAGAGATTGGGGTGCATACTGTGCATATAAATTGAAAGTGTGCATCAATATGCACAATTGTGCAGTTTGGAACATCCCTGTCTATTTTGCAAAATTCTCTTAAGGCCTCAACGGCCCCCCCTTCAAATTATATTTTAGTTCTAAAAAAAATTATAGATGGCGCCAAGATGAAAGCTTTTTTACAGTGGAGCATTTTAAATATTATAGCGATTTCAATTTGCAGAATCATTGCAACTTTTTTCACTCAGTTCGCACTGATTGGCTAATGGGATTATGGAGGGATTTGTATTTCCATGCCTGGCCTGGTATGACTTCAAATTTTGCTCTACTCTGTAAAAGTGATGTTTTGTTGTAGAGCTTGTTTTTGAGGTATGTTTAGTTGTGGTAGGTACCTATCTATGAGATTTTCAGGAAGCAATTGGCACATGAATGGGTTTACAAATAGAGGAATACTCGGAGGAATAGGTAATAAAAAAATAGTCTTACCAGGAGTCTAACACAATTTCAGATATTGGTAGAAGATCCAAGAGCTAGTAAAAGAAATGCAAATCGCCAGATACCTAAATTGAATGCTCTACTGCATTGGTGGATATTATTATTGCACTAATATGCAAGAACACAAAGGAAAAACTCTAATTTTAGCACTTTCCACCTTCTGTAAATAAATTTTAATTATTATTGAAGCTTTTTATTTTTTCAATGACATTTTGTCCTACAAAACACGATCCAATTCCAGAATTTGCTGAAATTTGGCATAAACATTCTTTGATCGAGTATCTACAGAATAGTGCTCTTATTTTTTCAATTTTTACCGTGGATTTTTCTATTTTTGGGAAATAGTTCATTTTCACAATATAGGCCAAAAAAAAATTCGAAATATGGAAAATCTAACTGCACTATTCTCTAGATAATCGATCAAGGAATGTTTATGCCAAATTTCAGCCAATTCTGATGTGCGGTTTTTTTTGTAGTCTAAAACCGATTTCTGTATTTTGTATCGTGTGCATGGGAGCGATGTTGCCCCCTTAATTATGAATATTTGAATGTCTCTACGGACATCAGATAAAAAAAGGTTAAGATTGGGAGGGCGTGACAGGTTTTACCTACTGATTTATCCCGCATGCCTTTTTAATGGTTGATATGTAACCCAGAAACAGTAAGAAAAAATATGATTTCCACCGCCGCTCGAAGCCGCTATATAGGGAAAATCGAATTTTCATTTGTGAAAAACTTTTGTGGTTTTTGGTGATCTATAATTGCATGCCATTTAAACATAAGGTAAAACTAACGTATTGAAAGTCTTGTAATGAAAGGCATGCACCCCGCAGTAGCGCAAATGCTTCAAAGAGTCACCTGCAGATGAAAAAAATGATGCTGATTTTTAATGTTTTGAAATAGCATGCCAATGGGAATATTCAATTTTCATCCAAATAACAGCGTAAAAAATAAATGGCATGCGCCGCTCGGTGGGGGAAATCCGGAAAATTAGCGGAAAATCTTGTGAAAATTTTTAGTAAACTTTTGGTGATTTCAAACTCGTTCAAACAATGTTCAGTAATGTTTATGTAATGAAATGAAATAATTATATAGCCCGAAAGGCATGCATCCAGCTTTGGAGCATCGTATTGTAAAAAATAATCAAAGTTGTACAAAATAATAAAAATAAATAATGATTTCTTTTTGCTAGCCATTTTGCAATTCATTAAAAAAAGATATTTTAAGTGCAGAAACAAAATGGCATGCACGACCCTGCAGCCCTACATACAGGGTGTCCCACGGTGGATGGCGTATTAGACGTTTAAGAAAAGGAATAAAGTGCAAACAAGTACCCCTCCTAAATTTTTCTGGCCCAGTCTGGTACCCCCTAATATAACACCCTAGCGTCGCTTCTGCTTTAGCTGAACATGTTATGGACCACTTAGCCAAGAAGAATGGAAATAGGGTACTTGCATAGAAAATTAAACTGATTATTGTTTATTGCAGACTGTAGGAAATCGAAAAAAAATAGTTACTTTTTTTTAATTTCACCCAAATATGATTATTCCGGAAGTTATACAAATAATAAGTTTTTTATATATAGATATACTGAGCATGTGCGACGTCACAACTCACTACGTATTATACCTAAGTTATGACGTTTGAAGGCCATTTCAAAGCGTTGTATCTCCGTCAATTTTTGACTAACAAGAAAAAGAAAAAACACGTGTTGACTTATTTTTCATGGACTATCGAAATCCGCAATAAAAAAATTTGATGCAAGGGGCCTATTATTCTTTAGTTTCAGAGCCCTGGAATTAAAGAATAAATTATATCACTAGGTACATTAAATTGTGATTAATCGAAATAGGAACTTTAATTTTATATATATTAGAGAATTATGGCAACTTCAAATAGCGTCCGGTCACTAATATATAAATGTTCTTATTTTGACGTTATTGACCGAGTTATTGACACGCATGCGCATTTGTGGCTCAAAATAGTGGCGGTCAGTAATTATAAGGATTATCCTTATTTGTGATTGGATAGTGAAAGGCAGTATTTATTCCATTATTTTTTGACACATGCGCAAATCTAAATCAAATGTCAGTTGTCCAAGAATTTTTCAAATTTTAACCTCACATCATTTATTTATATTTTTTATTTGTGTTATGTGCTCAACGACTTTTCAGTTTAGTTTTTGGTGGAAGGTACGTAAATTGCATACTATGGAAATGGATAAAGCCAAAAAATCAATAAAATCAACGACACGCACTCGAAAACATGGTCAAAATGTCAAAATAGTGCCAATTTAACATGTTGTGCCATAATTCTTTTCATTCGTAAGCAATGAACGTAGCCGGCTACAGACGGTCCGGCAGGCCTGTCAGTTTCAACTGAACAGTTCGCCTGAAGGCCGGTTGCCGGATGGACTGATGACCCTACAAATGTTCAGGCGTATCTGATTCTTCAGTCTCAATCATCACGGCCTCTACTGACGACGACGCGTTATAAGCACTTTTTGGTTTAGTACTAGTATACATATTTGTGAGAACAGTAGAGTCCGTACAAGAAAGATCGATTTCCATCAATTTTTTTACCAGTTTCTAGCCATAGTCGTGGAAGTTTTTCGATTTGGCTTGCTGCAGGCACGACTCGCCATGATAAATAGCGATAAATTCCGCCAAACACCTGTTTTCTATTCCGCGTGACATGGCGTAAGCTCACTACTGAAACTATGTGAAATCAGTGGCGACGCCAGGGTTCTATTTTAGGGGGGGCCAGACTGGGCCAGAAAAATTTAAGGGGGGCTCTTGTTTTTATTTTATTGCTTTTCTTCTTTGGAATAAAAAAGGGAAGTACCTGGATGGTACTAATATGTCTGGGGGAATCCTAGGAAAGCTGGAGCCGCATCGCGGTTGCCTGAGCCCAAGAACACTTAACCTAATAGGACTGCTTATTGAGCTGAAAATGTCTGCCGTTTCAGCTGCAAACCTCAACACTTGGCGTAAAATGCATAAGTCGAGCTTAAAACAGTATAGGTCAAAAAACGAATTCCTAAACGCTATAATCTTGTTAAAATCACCTTTTCTTCATTTAAAATCGACGAAAAAACAAGCACAACCTGAATCGCAAGCATCGCATCGAGGCCTGCAGGTGACGTCATCACTATAAGTTGCTGATTAGTAGTGACGTCACTTGCGGGCCCTGCCGACTCGATAATTGGCGAACGAGGATGAGCAATCCTGTTAGTTTAAGTTAAGTATTGGCCTGTGCTCACCGAATACGGAATTAACCAGCAGAGGCTGCTGATGTTGCATTGCATTGTATTGTGGCCGATATGAGAGCAAGTTTTCAGGGGGGGCCGGCTAAATTTCGGAGGGGGCCCCGGCCGCATTTCTGTATCGAGCGTCCAGCAACCCGCATTCGGGGTACCCGACCTCGGCACGTATCAAGCGCACGGTAGTACGAAAATCACTCGGACTACCGTATGCTCGATACTCGCGACTCGCGCCTACACTCTCGAATATCTTTTTGAGTTTTCCTGGCTCCTCACCATCAAGCTACTTGATAATATGTATTAGTTTAATTTTGGTTCTGGTAGTCAAATCGTAAAGCAATTTTAATTCTAGTAGTTCACTAAGTGGAATGGAAAGTAGCAAAAAACTTAAAGATTAATAAGATTTTGCTATTTGCCTAGTTATTTGATGCTCTAACAAACTATCCCAAACTAACCCTAAGGCTGTCCTTACCTTAACCTTTTGCTCAGCTCCAATTTGGGTTAGTTTTGGTTAGTTTTGTTACTTAGAGACAGCATCATAAATAATTATTTACATCTGCCTGAATCTAATCTCCGCATTTGTCAAATAACGATTGCAGGTACACGAATACCTAAGTAAATAGCAAAAATCTTGTTAATTTTTACCTGCTTTAAAAATTCGATTTTTAAATCGTTCTAACATATTTCAAAAAATAGGCGAAAAAACGTGAAAGTGGCCTATTCTATCTCGCCATGGTATTCTATTCATGGTGAGGTTATGTAGATAATACATAATTTTGCTCTCACTTATTCCCTTACCTCGACTTCCTGCTTAGTCTTGAAATTAGTTCGTATTCTTGAAATTAGTTCGTATTTCGCTGGAATCGACAATGTGGTACATATAATTTTCTGGCCAGTGCATAATAAATGATAAACAATTAAAAAAAAAAAAAACTGAATTGTTGGACGCCGATCCATAATTTCGCAGAAGACTAGTATCAAGCGTACGGTAGCTTGACAATCGATCGGGAAATCAGACGCTCGTTATGAGACAGGCCTCGGTTAATACGACGTTACCCGAATGCGGTATACTGGGCGCTCGATACAAAAATGCGCCCCGGCCCCCTCTGCCCCCCCCACTGGCGTCGCCACTGTGTGAAATGATAGCCCAACGGCCCGACAGGCAGACAGTGCCATACACACGTTCAGACTTGCCTTTGGGTACGTGAGGCCAGCCGGATGAACGAACATATTTTTGATTTTTCTCCGGCCACCTGAACAGTCTTAACTGACAGATCGTCCGAAATATATACACGCTCCGACCTTCAGTCGGACTGTTCAGTTCGAACCATAGACAATAAAAAATAAAAAGACCTTCAAAAGTATAGCCGAAATAGGTTATACTATTACTGCGCATCCGGTTGCGCATAGCGCATTGCGGAATTTTTGGAAAGCTAGAGACTTACGAAAGATCAGTCCGATCATTCGATTCTGTTTCATCTTTCTCTATCATACCAATTCACAAGACAAGGACGCCGTATTAGTTACAGAGCTTTCCTAGCTGTTTTGTAGAAACCTATCAAACATCCATAACTATAGAAACTGTGACCGAGAAAACAAATAAGTAACCTTAAAATAACGACATTTCCGTGTTGAAATTTGTCATTTTTAACCGATTGGGCGGTCGTCTAAGACTCGAACTCACAAAATCTAAAGAACAAGAAGAAGAATTGTCAATTTTATTAAGGCACTCGGTATCGCGTACCTATAATATTATGTACAACTAGGATAAACTGAACCAGTAAGTATACATGTTAGTTTTGTGATATACGGCATATTTTTTTACTGTTTTAGGAAACCTCAGTCAGAAGAGATAAAATGTAGATGTTAGGCCTTGGCCAGCTTAGCTTGTACATACATTAAAGCATGTATAAGGGATGTAATAACTGTGTTTGTAAACTCTTTAGGTATTTGACCTATTTAGCTATAATATATATTTTTACAATTTAGTGTTTATTTTGCCTTTATTTTAAATCTACCTACATCAGAAAATGGCACAAAACTTTATGGAGTACCACATCATTTTTCTCATTCGGATTTGAGAAAAAAAGATGTGGAACAACATAAGTTTTTTGTGCAATCAACTGAAGTCAAATTTCAAAATTCCCGCCATTTCAGTATTTGTTCCGGCTGCCACTATTGACGCCATCGTCGCTGTGACGTCAGTGCTATACAAACTTTCATGTTATCAATCAGGTACTCTTACCTTGGTTTATTATATTTCTCAATGGTTCGAACTGACAGGCCTGCCGGACCGTGTGTAGCCGGTTTTTTAAGGAATAGTGACTGTCAGTAATTAAATAAGGCCGATCAGTAATAAAATTGATCACTATTTGGAAAGTGCCATAATTCTCTATTTTTTCGACTCCCGTTCCGAAATAACGGATATGAACTTGAATGGGAATTTTGGAAAAGATGTATCTTTAGGTATACTTAATTAGTCTCGGTTGGTCAAATTGCCGCCATTTTGTTTACCTGTCCTGTCACAAGTGTTTGCCTTTGGCGAATTTGCATGCAAAGCTGGATCTGGACCCCCCCCCCCCCAGGGAGAAAAGCTATCTACGCCATTGAAATCGGGTTTTCTCTAAAATTAACCGTTCAGGTTTCACAGCCTGTTAAGGTTGCAAAAAGTCAATTTGCAACTGTCAATATTTCCAAAACAGTTTCAACTTTGGTAAAGGATATATCACATGAAATCTGCTCAGAATTTTACGTAGAATCCAAATATGTAATCACATACAGGGTGTTCCTTTTGAAATAGCGATGTTGCCACTAGTTTAGAGTCGAAGCGGCAACACCGCATAAACAAAAATATTTTTAAAGTGTAGATTATGGTCGTTTATCTCGGTTGCCAAATTTTCAAAATGATCCGCTTTTTAATTTTCCATTGACGTCTAATACGCCATCCGCCGTGGGACACCCTGTATGTAGGGGTGCAGGTGAGTGCATGCCATTTTGTTTCTGCACTTAAAATATCTTTTTTTTATGAATTGCAAAATGGCAAGCAAGAAACAAACATTATTTTTTGTTTATATTTTTTGCAACTTTTTCCATGCATGCTTATTCAATGTTACGCCCTGAGATGCATGCCAATTGTTTTTTTTAATAATCAATATAAATGAAAATTTGAAATCACCAAAAGTACACTAAAAATTTTCACAAGATTTTCCACTAATTTTCCAGGCTTCCCCCACCGAGCGGCGCATGCCATTTATTTTTAGGCTGTTATTTCGATGAAAATTAAATATTTCCATTGGCATGCAATTTCAAAACATTAAAAATCAGCATTATTTTTTTCAACTTAAGGTGACTCTTTGAAGCATTTGCGCTACTGCGGGGTGCATGCCTTTCATTACAAGACTTTCAATACGTTAGTTTTACCTTATGTTTAAATGGCATGCACTTACAGATCACCAAAAACCACAAAAGTTTTTCACAAATGAAATTTCGACTTTCCCTATATAGCGGCTTTGAGCGGCGGTGAAAATCATATTTTTTCTTACTGTTTCTGGGTTAATTATTAACCATTAAAAAGGCATGCGGGATAAAATCAGTAGGTAAAACCTGTCACGCCCTCCCAATCTAATTGTAAACAGAAATTATAATTCCTGTATTCAGCAGACTCCCTGTTGAGCTGCTATGTCAACTGTCCTTTTCCATCTGTATGATTTAGAAAAGAATGAACAGTGAACGTTTCAGTAAATAACTCAACAGTTCAGTTGAAAAAGAAAACGGATTCATTAACTTTTTTTCCCGAAAAAAGGTCTTGGACTGATGTATTACCATTTCTTAACATATATTCTTCCGGCGGACATAAGCATGAAGTGGTGTTAAATAATTTTCCACTCCCTCATGAGACAACGCATTGACATCCATCTTGCAACCCGTTCCCTCCACAGGACGTCTTGTATCAGTATCCAGTAGCTATTCTACATTCAGACGGTGTATAATATATCTTCTTCGCTTATGATGACATTTTCTGAAACATTTTTTCAGCGAAATCCCCCACTCCCATCTATTTCCCTGCACAAGTGCGTTTCAGTACCATCTTATCTAACTGATGATAACGATGCAAGACGGTGTAAAATAATTTGATGAAATAGGCCTCGTATCCCGTACTATCTATAAGCTCCGGTCGCTGGCGCATACAGCTGACGACGTAGTTAATGACATCGTCAATGGTGCTACACCAATATGGCCGCGATCCGATAAGCAATCCTTGTAGTGTGTATTATCCTTGTATAACAAGAATCGTAAACTCTTGTTGCTCAATCGGCTAAATTGGTTCACAAGTGCTATGACGTCACCTGCATTCCTGAATTTCAAGATGGCCGCCGATACAGATGATAGTTGAGTTTGTGCTGACACTTATTTTATCGTAAATTCAAAGTTTATCAACATCGATTAAAGGCGATTAACCAGTCGGTCATAGTTGACAGATAATCAATGAAGCAAACGTCATTTGTCAACCAATCGGTTATAAATGACGTTAAATGCATCGTTTATCTGTCAATATAACCGACTGGTTAATCGCCTTTAATCGACACAAGTGTTATAAGATTGGTTATAAGTGTAATTCAAAGTTTCATTTAATGTGTTTAAGCATAAAAGACTCATGGCTAAAAATAATCGCGGAAACCCCGAACATTTTTTGGTTTTAATGGTTTTTTTAATACTAGATTTGTTGCATCAGGACATAGCTTTCTTTTCTTCGTGTGTATTGCTTAGCTTTCTACTAATTCTACTGTTAGTATTTCCTAGTCAAGTACAGGGTGACTCAGAGTAAATTTCCCTTTTTAAAAGCGCCCTGTACATCCAACCTTGTGGGGGGGTAAATATGGAATTGTGGTCGAACGAGCAACGCGCCTTTATGGTCGAGGCGTTTTTTAAATCGAACGATTCCTATGTCGCGGCACGTCGACGTTTTTGTAACCGGGGCGGCTTCTCATGAGCGTAATTTGACATTTATGGCGTGACAGCGTACCTGAATGCAGAATTCTGATTCAAAGAAATATTTCAAAATTTAGGAAAAAAATATAATTTTGACATACGCGGCGGCGTAAATTCGCCACTCCATGTGAATGTTGCGCCAAAATTCACGTATTCAGCATTGGCGCCAGTTATGTCAAGTTTACGCTCATGAGAAGCCGGCCTTAGGGTTACTTTTCATGCATCCGTTTATCCGCCAATCCGTTTATCCGAAAGTATTCCTATTGGCCCAATATTTTGGCGCTAAAATCCGGAAGTATTCCTATTGATCCAATATTCTGGCGCCAAAATATTGGGCCAATAGGAATACTTTCGGATCAACGGATAAACGGATGCATGAAAAGTAACCCTTACTATATTCGACGTATAGGTGAAGCTCCGTCAAAAAATTTATTGAAATCGTGGGTTCAAAGATTCAGACAAAGTGGCACAGTGACAAATCAGAAGCGTCCCGGCCAACATAAGTCTATCAGAACGCCAGAGAACATTGAGATTGTGCGACGTGCTTCGACTGAAAATCCGAGGCGCCCAATTCGAAAACTTGGCCAGGCCTTGAATATACATCGCTCAAGTGTGCAACGGATTTTAACAAAAGACCTACACTTTCATCCTTACAAGATTCAATTGGTGCAGTTTTTAAAGCCTACAGACCACGAAATCCGAAAAAGTTATTAGAGAGTTCTCGTGCTATCCAAATTTCAAGTACCGTAACGCTATTTGACAAGTATGACAATTCTTACGGTATTAGCGTTAGCGGAGCCCGCTATCTAACGGGACTTAGCGGATGCCTAACCGTAACGCTATGCTATGTCAAAATTAGTTCACGCTCCATTTCCGTCTGCAAGAACAGCAACTTCTAATAATTCCTCCATAAAAAACACCAAGGGAAAATTAATCAAACTCAGAATCTTCAGGATAAATAATAAGTTAAAAGACAAACAAAGAAAAGTTGGGTTAGATCACTCAACTCAGCTCTCAAAATGTGAACAGAATAAGGGATTGGAGGATTTTTGCGTATTCGTGTTCGAGAACTATAAAATACCATGTAAAATAACGTATTATTAGCGGTACCGTATTAGCGTAGCGTTTCAGGCACGAGAACTCTCTATTGTTAGACAATGATGAATTTCTTTTGGGATGAAGGAAGCTTGGGCAACATTTTATTCAGTGATGAGGAATAACCATAGCCGCTTTCCAGCTGTGTGCTTCAAGAACGGTGCAGCACAGTGTTCTGTGTTTGAAACGCAAAAGTTAGCAGCTCTTCGAAGCGCAGTACGGCTGGAACACGAATACGCGCTTGAAGCATTTGCGCGCGCAAAAGCTCGATTGCGTGCCCAAAAGCGTCAGCTGGAAAGCGGCTCATAATAGTTGTATTCTTTTCACACCTAGGAGGAGCTCCGGAACAGCTCCGGGACTTCACGCGCTTATTCCTTTCGAAAAGTGTTTGTTGCACCACGCATATGTTCCCTGCAAATCGGGGGCGACTAAGCACCGAAGCAAGTAGCTCGAGTGTTTCAAGCTCTTGAAAGGAATACAACTAATATAACAGACCTATTGTCAATTGCCAATTTCCAGTGTTGCCAACAGTATTTTTTTAATTCCGTCAACTTTGCTGTAGATTTCCGTCAAAAATCCGTTAAACCATTTTCTTTTCCGTCAATAAAATCCGTCAGCATGAAAAATGCAAAATGCGCTAAACAAATAAAAATGTATTCAGTAGGGGCAACCAAATCACGCAGAGTTAACAAAATTGACGACAATGCCATTTTTTTTTTTAGAAACACTAATCCGATTCACCCGATCATCGGCTGTTTGTATTTTATCCTTTTACAATAAAACCATTGAAAAAAAGACAGATAAATTCAGCTGGTGATCGGGCTAACGTTGCCGTGAAGG
Source organism: Ceutorhynchus assimilis (assembly GCA_917834065.1). NCBI lineage: Eukaryota > Metazoa > Arthropoda > Insecta > Coleoptera > Curculionidae > Ceutorhynchus > Ceutorhynchus assimilis. The sequence continues at coordinate 24,719,079 of OU892282.1, read as the reverse complement.
ATTGTTTACAGACCAAAAGTAGCTTGAATCGCTAAACAACCAGTTTATTACATTTATAGAACATAGTTTAGAACTTTCAAACGGAAACTTAGTTCCCGTTAAAAAATCCGTCATCCGTTGAAACTGTTTTTTTCCCGCTTCCCTCCACCAAAATCCGTTAGATATAACGGGAAATCCGCTAAGTTGGCAACACTGCCAATTTAATTTCGAAACCGCGCAATCCACTTAGAGCTGGCGAGTAAAGCCTAGTACCACCTGCGAAATTCGCACTTTTTTGACATTGCTTTTACAATTTGACGTTTTATGCGTGTATCAAACGAATTTCGCAGTTATGAGTAGGTACTAGGCTTAAGGGTGGATTTTCATGCATCCGTTTGTCCGACGAAAGATGTCCGAAATTTTTTTTATTCTGACATAATCGTATAAAAATATTTCAAAATAGAAGATTTTTCGGACATATTTCGTCGGACAAACGGATGCATGAAAATCCACCCTAATCCGATATCGTTCTATTCGAAGCGACCTTTTCATTTCTCAAATGGGAATCGCAACTTTCACCGAAAGCGCCTAATCCGATACGTATTGTCAAATGCCAATTGGAATCCGTCCGGGCCCTCTGGAATTTTGAGGCGTTTTCTTTTTTTTGTTCAGAACAGCAAAGAATGTAGTTTTTACAGAAATGAATTAAATCATGGAAATTTAATATCGATAGTCGAGAGTGTTAAAATTAAATTATAAGATAAATAAAATTACAGAAATTATCTTCCACTTCCTACTGTTTAAAAATTAGAACCTAACCAACAACTTTGTACAAAACTAGGGATGCTGATATCGAAAAAAAGTATCGATATATTTAAATCGATATTTTTGTAATATGTTTCGTTGCAAAACATAACCTGTCAAAGTTAAAAATAAACAAAAGAAAGAACAGAAAATTTCAAAATTATCACATTCCAAAAATGATGGAAGTCTCCCCTCTAAGCATAATTCTAGTAAAATCAGACAGTAAAGGGGACCGACTACTATTCCGATATCCATTTCAAGTACAGGAAACCATACAAACTCCTAGCAAAGTCCGGAAAAACTTATATGCATTCCAAGGGCTAGAAGAAACTATACAGAGCGCTGTGATAGTGTCCACTTCCAATATTAGCAAAGGAACGATCACGGGTTTCAGTGACGAAGTCCTCTCTTCCTTGTTTGCAGTGAAAACAGATTTGTGCAATAAAAAGTTTGAGCTAAAAGTTAATGATGTAAGATTTGTGAGCCACCCTACCTTGATTCAACTAAAAAATAAACAAGCAGATAAAGATGATTCTGGAATAATGCTAATTAATATTGTGTTCGCTTTATCAGCTTTGGCCAGTCATTCTGTAGTTAGATGTTATCATGATTTAAGTCAAAGAATAGGAATTATTTTACGCCACGAAGAAAAACGTTGTGGATATATCTCAGAACAAACTCTTAGTATGATGTCATCTCATGATGAAGATCCTACAAATAATGGGTCAGCCTTTCAAAATATTCTGGAAAGATGTAATTTGGCAAATAACATTAAAAAAATTTACGAAGATTTATGTAGTGATGGAGTTGTAAGTGTTAGAATTAATAGGTGGATTGGCTTAAGTTTTTGTCTTCCACAAAAAGCTCATCAGTGGCACTTGAGAGGGCAAATTGTAGAGCCTGAAGATATTGATAGGTGTATTCAAGCACTAAGACCCTATCACAGTTTATTGTTACTTCATCCTGTAGAACATTTGATCCAATATACCTGCCTAGACAGTTCTCCATCATTAGAAAAATTATTAGCCCAATATTCGCCAATGAAAAATTTACAAACCCTAGCAGCTGATTCTGATCTAACTTTAGCACAAATCTTTGAACTATCAGCTCATCTAGTTTACTGGGCCAAAGCCACTGTGATTTTTCCTGTTTGTGGCACAAATAAATATGTGATATCTCCTCGTGCACCACTAAATCATAATTCACCTCTAATAGAAAAATTTAACAGGCTATTTCCTGGATGTCATCTTATCCAGATTATAAATGAATTTTCTGTTCCCACTTCACTGCACTCCAAACTAAATCCACTTTGTAAAACAACTTTGGAATCGTCTTTAGCAAAATATATTATTTGGATGTTACAGCATCATCTTTTGTTGCAATTGCATACTTATATTGAATATATGCCTACTGAAAATGGGTCTTCTGGTTCAAAGTCTCTAAAAAAATGTGGTAAAACTCCTTCACCAAGGGCTAGTTCTGTTTTGTCTGCTTCATATCCTGAAGTAGCTAGGACTGAATCAGAAAGTGGAACTTCTACAGTATCAGAAGCACCTGATTTAATTAAACAGTTAAATTTGGAAAATGTTAGTTTCGCTTCAACAGATGATGATAAGCACGATTATCAAGAAGAATTATTATTGGATTTTCCTGATGAGGAACGAAGTCAGATTTTTAAAATTCCTGCTACAAATACACCGGATGATTTGAAATTGTTTGCCAGATTATGCAGGAAACGTTATTTTGAAGGCACACATCATGTAGAAGAAATAATGTATTTAGAGAATTTAAGACGTAGTCAGTTGACACAACTTTTGGATAAATTTAGGGACGTTTTGATCACTTATGATAGTGAAGATCCTGCCATAGCAATGTTTTCTTGGAATAGTTGAAAAAAATTAAATGTTATGTTACGCTTGTTATATTATATAAAATTATACCTATGGTGATTATTATTTATAAGTTAAGCTTTAGCAGTTTTATTGAACTTATTGTTTTTACTAATTTCTTTTTTTTTTATGAAAATGAAACTTTATTGAATTATTGCTTTACCATTAACTTATCTGTGTTATTTTCACTGAAATTTGCATGTGATGTTCAGTTGAATAAATGGCTATAATTGTTCTATTGAAAATTTTTGTATTATTTTCAGTAAGTGGAAATATATTACTGATAATACTGGCAATAACACATTATAGTGTGAATCAGAGACCTTAAAACAAGTTTCGAAAAATCAGCCAATCAGAGCACAGCATTCTCATCATTGTTGCGACCTTAACTAAAATTACTTTTTTTTTTTCAATAATTTGTAGTTCGTACATAACTTTTTTTGTGGGACTTCGGACATCCTAGAATCCTAGGTATACTTCTCAATGTTCAGAGAGAAAAAAGAACAGAAGAAGGAATAAAGAAATTTTCTCTTACCTCTGGACGACCAAGGAGACATTTCACTGCCTTGATTACGCGGACACGACATGGTCATAGCAGTCAGAGGTAGACACCTCGAATATGCATAAAAAAAAAAAACAAAACGCACTGAACATATTCGAAAACTGGTGTTGGGAGAAAGGACTGTCGATTAATCCGCAGAAAACCGAAATTGTCTCCTTCGTAAGGAAAAGAGTAATAAGGGTCGGTATTATAAAACACTGAACCGATGGTTGAGTTTCGGAAACTCAACATCGGTCAGTGTTTTATAATACCGGCCATAAGAGGGCTAGGCTTAACAAAGTGGAAATTCCATTCTCGAAAGAGGTCAAATACCTACCTAGGAGTCATCTTTGACCAATAAGTGACCTGGGGCCTAAAACTGTACAAATTCGTCCAGAAGGCAAACATTGCCATTGGGAGATGCAGGAGGCTCTGCGGAAAAAGCTGGGGGCCAAACGACTTCCGCTTAACCCAAAGATAAACCTATGGTTGTATACAAAATGGTAATGAGGCCAATGATAACCTTCGATTCGGTTGCCTGGGGAGTGAAGGTCACGCAGACCGTAACAATCAGACAGCTTCAAAGTGTGGAGAGGCTAGCATGCCAATGCATCACGGCGGCCATGAAAACCCAAACTGCAGCTCTAGAGGTGCTGCTGAACCTGCCGCCACTACATAATATCTACATACAGGGTGAAGTAAAAATGCAGTACGTTACAGACTCAAACAAGGCCAAGGTCCAATTAAAACACCAAAGGAGAGGAGAGGAGTTGGAAGATAGAGGAGGATTAAGCGGTCGCCTCCTTGTACGAGATGCCTTCAGATAAAACAACTCTTTTCATCTTCAGCAGGCTTTTTCGGGTTGCCAGATAGGAAAGACTGGAACTCAACTGGAAGGAAGGCCCTCCAATTAAAGCAGACCAACACCACCGACGCGACGGCTCCAAGACCAACAACACCGACGCGACGGCTCCAAGACCAACAACAGGGTCGGAGCTGGCATTTACCGGGACAAGCACAGGGTGAAGATATCCATAAGTCTCGGACAGCTTGCCACGGTCTTCCAGGCAGAAATCGTTACATTAATGCACTGTACCATACTGATAAAGATAAAGAAGTGAAGGGTAAAAACATTGTTATTTACTCGGAGAGTCAAGCAGCCCTGAAGGAAGTCAGCTCCCCAGAAGATCAGCTTCATACTGGTCAGCGACTGCATTAAGGTGACCATATTTTTTTTGTAGGAATGCTGTATACATCTAAAATTTTGGGACAGGTGAGTGGAGAAAGCACTAAATGCTAAAGAAAAAAAAACGGTGCCACGCCCAAAAAAAGTTTTTTTCTACTGACGTTTCATAATAGCAACTTTTCGATTGTCATTTCAGTTTTGAAACGACATTCTTTTAGGCACTGAGTGCGTGAAAGTTACTTTTAGGCACTCAGTGCGTAAAAGTGACTTTTGAATGCGTAAAAGTGACTTATGAGTGCGTAAAAGTAATTTTTAAGCACTAGTGCCTAAAAGTGTCAATCATTATTCAGAAATAAAAAACAACACTAAACACATATTTGAATTTTGTTTTGTATTTATTATGAATATTGAAAATGGAATTACTGAATTGAACGTTTGGGTTACTCAAAACAGAACTTTGTTTTATTACCTACTTTCTAGGATTTTAAATATTGATGCCGAATTTTGAAAAGAAAATCGCATGAAAATTGTCAGGTGTCAAGTAAAAGCAGGTGACAAAGATTTTGGGTGTAATCGACTTATTCACATGAAATAAAATTGTGTTTTTTTTATTATAAAATGCCAGTAGAAAAAATCTTGTATACAATACGTTACGAAACGATGTCTTTTAGTCACTCGACGTGTTGTCCAACTCGGCTTTGCCTCGTTGGACAATTTTCACGTCGCGTGCCTAAAAGACGCTCATTTCGTAACTTATTGTATAAATAGCTATTTTGGCCAAATTTTGTCAACTATAGCTCGTTTTAAGCCGGAGTCTCATGCATCCATTTTCTGACGTCCGATTTCTGAAAAACCTTCTATTCTAATATATTTTAATACGACTATGTCAGTAGAAGGTTTTCTGGACATCGGATGTCGGAAAACGGACGCAAAAGACTCTGGCTTTAGTACCATACTCTGAGGCCGGCTTCTCATGAGCGTAAACTTGACATAACTGGCGCAAATGCTGAATACGTGAATTTTGGCGCAACATTCACATGGAATGGAGAATTTACGCTGCCGCGTATGTCAAAATTATATTTTTTTTTTCTTTTTTTGAAATATTTCTTTGAATTTTGATTGCACAAATTTGTATTTGTTTTTGCTTTATTTCCAAATAGTTACAAATATGGACAGTAAATTAAAAAAGTCAAGAAAACGAAACGGTTGTAACCATAGGGCGGCTTCTCATGAGCGTAATTTGACATTTATGGCGTGACAGCGTACCTGAATGCAGAATTCTGATTGACCAAAATTCCGCCATATTGGATACGCTGACATTCTGCCGCAGATACGCCAAAAGTTGAGCAAAGTTCAACTTTTCGCGTAGAAATTCAGCGTTTTTAGAGGTTAGGCCGGCTTCTCATGAGCGTAAACTTGACATAACTGGCGCAAATGCTGAATGCGTGAATTTTGACGCAACATTCACATGGAATGGAGAATTTACGCCGCCGCGTATGTCAAAATTATATTTTTTTCCTAAATTTTAAAATATTTCTTTGAATTTTGATTGTACAAATTTGTATTTGTTTTTGCTTTAGTTCCAAATAGTTACAAATATGGACAGCAAATCACAAAAATAAAGAAAACGAAACGGTTGCAACCTTAACCTCTAGAAACGCTGAATTTTTACGCGAAAAGTTGAACTTTGCTCAACTTTTGGCATATCTGCGGCAGAGTGTCAGCGTACCCAATATGGCGGGATTTTGGCCAATCAGAATTCTGCATTCAGGTGCGCTGTCACGCCATAAATGTCAAATTACGCTCATGAGAAGCCGCCCTGAAGATGATCGTGTAAATGACGTAAATCGCAAATGTAGAGATGTGGCGTTAGTTATCGATTGACAATTTTTCGTACAATTTTACCATTTTTAAGAAAAACTCAATTAGGATCCGAATCGCTGTACGTTTGCTGTAAAAAATGAAATGCTGGACAGACTTTCAAAATGCTGTACAATACAGCGAAATGCTGTACGTATGGTCACCCTAGACTGCATACATCATGCCCTAGAAGGAGTAGACTTGTCCAACAAACTTACTGTTGAGTGAGTTCCAGGCAATGAGGGCCACCTAGGCAATGAAGAAACTGACGACTTAGCTTAAGGAGGCTCAGACACCGAGATGATAGGCCCAGAATTATTCTGTGGAATTTTAGCATCTCTCTTTGAAACATCTATCAAGAACTGGAGACAGAAATTCCAGAGATGGTGGCTACAAACACCAGGATAACCTCCCGTGCCAGGAACTACTTTTCGCTTTAGACTCTGGGGATGCAGAAAGGTTTTTGTTATTGCATTTACTCAGCAGAAAAAAAAAGGAGTAAAACGAATGCAAATTTACAAAAAAGAGGAACTCATGGATGCCTGCATGTGCAAATGCAGTTTATATAATTCGGAAAAGCCTGCAACCATTCCAATCAATTTTTCCATTTTTCGGTCTCAAAAAAATGTTCAAACAAACAAAAGTAGGTGCCAACGACCCACGATTCACGAAACTGTGTTGCAAACACAACTCGACCCACGTAAAAATAGGTTGAGACTGTGCTGGTGCTGGCCGGGGGATAGGTTCAATATGCGCCACTTCGTTTCCGTTCCACAAAATTGCCGATGCGTGGGCTGCGCATGGGATGTACATCTGGGTTCAATTTCCGCCGAGCCTTATACAAGCTCCGGTTCACAATACTTGGTGACGAAAAGCCCAAACCGCCAAGCTATATGAAGGGGCCAGTTTCACGGCTTTGGAGTCTTATCAGAAGGACGTGTCTGGACAATGCACTCTAAGGTCAGACAGGAAATACTACAATAAATCAACAAGGTTGCAGTGGTAGAGAACGCCTCTGCGCCATCTCCGTTTAATAAATCTAAATCTAAGGGTGACCGAAATACATAGCCATTTCAGGCTCGCTCAGAGCTTCTGTAACGTAAGAGACGGTAAGGACATACCGAAGATACATGGATGAGTGCGGTAGAGGTGGCGGTAGAGAGAGGTTGTGGTCGCGATCGAGGCTTACATCGATGCCAGGCAAAACACGCCGGAGATGCTTTTCTTTCATTTCAGTCAAAGTCAAAGCTTTCGGCTTTCAGTGTTCTTTGAGGTTTCAGAGAAAACTGACGTAGTTGGATTCCATGCTTATATGAGAATGGGTTTGGATACATTCCAGTATATTTACGACACCATAAAAACGAAAAATTGAACGTTGCAATTATAACAACTATCGTACGAACCGGATTTTAGCTGAAGAAAAACTAGTAGTAACAATACAATAAGGGAAGCATAACCACATTTTAAATTTTTAATTTTGATTCACATTTCAAATTGTTATTTTTTAATTTAATTTCAACATGTAGTTGTTTGAAGAGTCCAAGTCTGCTGACGTCTGATTTGTGGATATGGATGAGGAAAATTCATACCTCGATTCATACGGCAGGAAAGTCTGTTTACTCCAAACTGGTTCACACCAAGAAGGACCAGGTTGAAGATGCGGGGCATGTTCTATCTGGTAGGCAGCAGGTACTGAACAGGCCAGCCTCTGCTGTTTTGAAGGCTACAGGAATTCAAATAAAGAGTTCTGCATATACATTCCAAATTTTTATTTACCTCTAGGCGTCAATTTTTTTCACATACGGAAGAAGGCAATTGAAAAACCCTATATCATCATCATTGGGATCCTGGGATATTTTATTTGTCCCTAAGGCAAGTTTTTTTTTTTTTACTAATCACCTTACGTATGCTTAAGATGAATTAAATTCGTCTCTTCAAAGCAATGCACTTTACTACGATAGCGCCCAAAGTAGCAATTTTGATTTTTAATCATAGATATTTATGCGTAAGGCCGTGATTATGTTGGAGCTGTGATAAGCGATAAACGCAACGATACTAATGATACTTTACATTAGTATCGTTGCTTTTATCGTTTATCACAGCTCCAACATAATCCTGGCCTAAGGCCGTGTTTATGTTGGAGCTGTGATAAACGATAAAAGCAACGATACTTATGAAACTATACATTAGTATCGTTGCTTTTATCGGGTATCACAGCTCCAACATAAACACGATCTTAGGCCGTGATTATGTTGGAGCTGCGATAAGCGATAAAAGCAACGATACTAATGATACTTTACATTAGTATCGTTGCTTTTATCGTTTATCACAGCTCCAACATAAGGCCGGGATTATGTTGGAGCTGTGATAAACGATAAAAGCAACGATACTAGCGAAGCAACGAAATACAATGCCTGTGTTTGTACGCAGGTGTCTATGTTGGAGCGGCGAGTAGAGCAGCGATGATACTTTTGATCGAATACTTTTGAATAGCTCTTATCACCGCTATTATCGACCCTCTCATAGCTTTTATCACAGCTCCAACATGAACACGGCCTTAGCGTTAGAAAATAATTCACGCATGGGTTTCATAGAATATTTCTTGTACAAACTGTAGGGTTCGAATGCCTTCTTCAATACTGAAAAGTTAATGTGGGTTTACTTTCAGTCTATTTAACAAAGTATTGTGATATTTGTTAAGGAAGAACGCACAAATGAAAGTCATTTTTCTGTCAAAAATCACAAGCAAATTTTAAAAATTAGGGAAAATACAGCCTAAATATAATAATTAATTGATTCGTCCACTTTATTGGATGCATAACTCTGCTGAACAATTTTTATTTCACTAGCAAACGTCATTTTCGACACTAAAAAAAGAGAGGAAAATGGTTCTTTCCCTCCCGGCAGGAGGAAAAGTGTTTTCCTCCCGGGGAACTGGAATTTGCCTCCCGGCGGAACGAAAATTTCTGAGGGAGGAAATTTTTGTTTCTTCACTGGGAGCAGAAATTTTCCTCTTTTTAAATTAGTGAATCAGCAAATTTTCAGAAAATTCGTAGACATATATTATAATCTTGTCGATTTTTATCTGACACTTCAAAGGAATGTAAGCTGGTGGCTCTCCAATGGTTACCTGACGTCACACCTGTTTTTGCCATATGAAACACCCTCTCGCTCCTCATATGGAAAGTGTCAGATTAAAAATGACGGACTTTACCTATATGCGGTTCTTCACATATCGATAGTTGATAGGTTGATAGTGATCCATCAAGGTGTTGTGAAAGACAGTAGAAAAACACTTTATACATACCTCCGGAGGAAAATGTTTTTCTCCCCTTGGATATTGACGCCTTATTCCATTTCGCGTCGTGCATCAAACTATTCGCGGGAGGAAAAGCACTATTTTCCTCCCATGGTATGTGAATAGCTACTAGTAGTAGAAAAAAAATTGTGTGGTATTTGTATGTAAAGCTTTCTTTTTTTCACTGTGATTGGTAATTTTATATTCGTCAGAAAACGCTAACTATCCGCTTTTTGCGTATATTACTTTTTTTTAGTATTAATCTAGTTGAGAAGATGAAGAAGATGAACAAGAAAATAACTATTTCAGCATGCAATAGAGTGTTGACGCTACCTCCGACGCGACGACGCCGCGCAATCCATCCCTCAGATCCAACCCATTTTTATCAAACAAAATGTTTATTTCTTTTTTTGCTGACTGACGGGTGTTGTCCCGCAAGATAGTTGACTGAATATTTTTTTCATGATTAATACGACATCTTACGCCGTTGGAACAATTTTGGAGTTTAGTAAATTAATTGCACATAATTAATTTTTTTTACATGTATTGGGGCTGACTGACCAGCCCGGTCCCGCTATTCAACTGACTGACTTACATTACTGTTATTTATATGTAATATATAATGTGGATAACGATTTTCAGCATTAGTAAATTCGTTGCATTACCTAAGTTTTCTCGACATCTTTGACAGCACTCCCTAGGTCCCTGTCCCAAGTTTCGCTTGACTGACCGCGGTATATTTATGTACATAACTACTGTAATCAACTGTCTAAAAACTAGCTTTAGTAAATTCAGAGAATTTTTTCGGCGCTGGCTCTTAGACTATATGTCAAAAATGGCTCATGCAAATGTGATCAACATATATATATTTGTAATCAGGAAGAAAAGGCCTTTCATTTTATCGAAAAATATACAGGGTGTTCCATTTAAAAAATCGAAGTTGTCTACGTTTCTCCATTTTCCGATGCGATTTTGTTTTTTTTGATAACGTTAAAAGAAAATATAGAAAAAAACTGTCAAGTTTTGTATTTACAATTTTTTTCCATCTTAAATAGTAAAGGCTGTAGGTATGGTGCCAAATATAATCAAATACCCTGTACCAAAATCAATGAGTACCTATACAAATCCTGTTGGAACTATGTACTTCCACGTTCCATGTTCGACCGATATGTTTTTTTTTTTTATAGATGCGGTACTAGGTGTTTGTTTATAACTGGAACACTCAGTAACTTTCTTATATTATTGAAAATAAAGGGCATGTTTAAGCTGGGAAATTTCTTGGTAAATTGCAACCTTAATTGCTAAAACGATATTTTTTTGTCGTCATAGGTTTACAGGGTGCGCCAAGAAGGTATTCTTATTAAATGGAATTCCCTGTATATTTTTGTTATCCAAATAATATTTGATATGTTTGTGAAGCTAACTTTCTAGGAATTTCAAAAATGCAAAAATATACAGGGCGATCCATTTGAAAAAATGACTTTTTTGGCGCACCCTGTATACTTATGGCGATAAAAAAATCTCATTGTAGCGATTAAGATCATTGCAATTTACCAAGAAATTTTCCAATTTAAACGTGCCTTCTATTCTCAATAATAATAAAGTTATTGAGTGTTCCAGTTATAAACAAACACCCTGTACAGGGTGTCCGAATTTGGATGGTTTTAATAGGAAACGTCAATTTCTGAGCGAGATACAAAAAAATGAACCCCCCACTCCGAGGCTCAAGTTTCTTAAAATTTTGATTGGTGCAAACCGCATTTTAATATCTTCAACCGTTTAGCCGCTAGAGGGCGATTTTCGATTTTGAGCAATACTGTGAAATCTTCATAACTTTTTTGTTTATGAAAATAACTGATTTCCGTAAAAACTTCATAGAAGCACTTTTTCAAGCAGAATTCAGTGACGTTTTCAGTTTTTTTCTATTGGGCCTCCATTTCAAGATATTGACCAAAATACGATTTTTTTCAATGGAACACCCTATATATTAATAGCTCATCAGAAAGCTCTACTTTTGCTGATTTCAATGATACAAATTTCGATAGGTTTATCTCTAACAGTTTTCGAGAAAAAAAATATTTCGGCTTTTGTCATAAGAAACAATGAGTTAGAAAGAGACCTTTCTCAGTTTCCTTACAGATGTAAAGTCCTTTTCTTACACATTGCTTCTTATGACAAAAACCGAAATAATTTTTTTTCTCGAAAACTATTAGAGATAAACCTATCGAACTTTTATCATTGAAATCAGAAAAAGCCGAGCTTTCTAATGAGCTATTAATATATAGAGTGTCCTATTGAAAAAAACCAGACTTTGGTCAATATCTCGGAGTTGGGACCAACTAGAAAAAAACTGAGAACGTCATTGAATTCTGCTTGAAAAAGTGCTTCCAGAAAGTTTTTATGGAAATCAATAATTTTCATAAACAAAAAAGTTATGATGGTTTCACATTATTGCTCAAAATCGAGAATCGCCCTCTAGCGGCTAAACGGTTGAAGATATCAAAATGCGGTTTACACCAATCAAAATTTCAAGAAATTTGAGCCTCGGAGTGGGGGGTTCATTTTTTTGTATCTTGCTCAGAAATTGATGTTTCCTATTAAAACCATCCAAATTTCGACACCCTGTACAACAAATGAAATGAGAAGTCGATTTTTTTGCGACAGGAAGCTGAAAGTCGAAAGACGACGTATAGGAATTTATGTCATTATTAGACCAAGAAGGGAAATTTTTTAATTAAAATTTGCACAGGCGGTCATTTACCAAATGAGTAATTAGTGTCGATATTCACCCTGTATCTGAAAACGCGACCATATCATAGAACAACAAAGAAACCTTCCAAGCTTCAAGTGTATAGAAGATTCAACAAAAGCCTCTGAGTGACACTCAGTTCGCTTTCACGATGGAAACACAAATGGGGTCTTATTCTCCATATTTTATTATAGGTCCTGAACTAACGAGCAGGTATGATGGCAATGCTGGAGCCTGTCGTCTTTGAACTGTGAATGCTTTGAAAAGTAAATCGATAGAGTCCATCAGGCTATTGAAGTTAACTTATCTCAACTTTGAGAAGATAGACACAAAACAAAAGGACATGGTTTGCGTAGGAAATGAAACTTCAGGGGACCTCTATTCTGTAAAAGTCTCGTACACGCGTAATTTGATATTATATCGAACGCTTCATCTTTTGTCATTCAAATTCGTATCAACTTTCAAGTAACGAGATTTTTACAAAAAAGAGTCGCAAAAGAGTTTCACAGCAGAGGAATTTGTCGAGGGTATATTGTCACATAGGGATTCTACCTTAGTGACTGACCGACAGGGGATAAAGGGTTCAGTGCTGAGTCAAAGGGGCGTCAGCGAAACACACACGATAAATAAAACTTTATCACCGCTGTTTCTCTACAATATCTTACCAGAGGGCAGTGGCGCTCTGCGCAGGCTAAGAATTATCAACAATGATTTTTTGAAAATTTATTTATACTTTACTTATACGTTAAAGAAAGTAGATTGTAGATACAGGGTGGTCCAATTTGGTCACTCTTGATCTGAAACGTCAATTTTTGAGCCAGATACATAAAAATGAATTCTCCAGTCTGCTGAAGCTCAAAGGACCACGCACAGATCTTATGAGAAAAAATAAATTTCACGATTGTCATGAAATTGAAATATGTTATGCTTATCGACCTCCTGAACGTAAGTTCTCGTAGGCCCAAAAAGATCATATGATTAGTTTCGGAGATACAGGACCGATAAAAAAAGTAGAGCAAGAAAAATCTCCAGAATCTGCTAGTACGTACTACGTGGTTGGTACATTAATTTAATTCATAACCAAAAATTACATATTTTTGGCATTTTTCGACAAGTTTTCAACTTACAAAGCTTCAGATGACATTACTTTGGCATTTTGCCGCCCGTTTTTAACTTAGAATATGTCATTGCCTGAATTCAACATATTTTGAAATGTTTATTTTTTGTCAAAATTTTGTATGTTGACCCGGCTCCGTATCTCCGAAACTAATCATAGGATCTTTTTGGGCCTACGAGAACTTACGTTCAGGAGGTGAAAAGCATAACATTATAACATATTTCAATTTCATGACAATCGTGAAATTTATATACAGGGTGGGGACTTTAACTGGAACTAATTCGCTACAGCCTTCGGATAAAATATGTAGACAAAACGCAAACACACGTCGATTAAGATTTTTTGCTTGAGATTTTTTCACATACATTTTGTTATACAGGGTGTTCCAAGAACAGCTGTACGGTTATCCACTTCATTTTTTTAAATGGTAGCCCCTGTATGTTATGACATTTTTGGATTCTGCGAAAAATTCTAGACATATTTTATGTATGTCATATACCTATCTTCAACTGTTTCGGAAATATTCACAGTTGAAAATTGACTTTTTTGCAATTTTGACCGGCTGACGGAATTTTTAATCATGGATTAAATTCAGAATGGGTGTCAAATGATAGTTTACGAAAAACTAAGATAAAAATGTATGATGGGTTTTGCAGTAAGATCAACCGTTTATAGGTTTTACAGTCTGTCAAAGATACAAAAAAGTCAATTTTCAACTGTCAATATTTCCGAAACAGTTGAAGATAAGTATAGGACATTGTACATAAAATAGGTCTAGAATTTTCCGCAGAATCCGAAAATGTCATAATATACAGGGGTTAATATTTAAAAAAATAAAGTTGATAATCGTACAGCTGTTCTTGGAACACCCTGTATAAAAAAATTTATGTGAAAAAATCCTAGGCAAAAAATCTTAATCGACGTGTTTTTGCGTTTTGTCCACATATTTTATCCGAAGGCTCTAGCAAATTAGTTCCAGTTAAAGTCCCCACCCTGTATATCTTGATTGGTGCAAACCATAGAGAAATATAATAAACCAAGGTAAGAGTACCTGATTGATAACATGAAAGTTTGTATAGCGCTGACGTCACAGCGACGGTGGCGTCAATAGTGGCAGCCGGAACAAATACTGAAATGGCGGGAATTTTGAAATTTGACTTGAGTTGATTGCACAAAAAACTTACTTATGTTGTTCCACATCTTTTTTTCTCAAATCCGAATGAGAAAAATGATGTGGTACTCCATAAAGTTTTGTGCCATTTTTTGATGTAGATTGAAAAAAAAGGCAAAATAAACACTAAAATTGTACTAGAAAAAATATATATTATAGCTAGATAGGTCAAATACCTTAAGAGTTTACAAACACAGTTATTACATCCCTTATACCTACATGCTTTAATGTTTGTACATACAAGCTAAGCTGGCCAAGGCCTAACATCTACATTTTATCTCTTCTGACTGAGGTCTCCTAAAACAGTAAAAAAATATGCCGTATATCACAAAACTAACATGTATACTTACTGGTTCAGTTTATCCTAGTTGTACATATTATTATAGGTACGCGATACCGAGTGCCTTAATAAAAATAACAATTTCTTCTTCTTGTTCTTTAGATTTTGTGAGTTCGAGTCTTCTTAGACCACCGCCCAATCGGTTAAAAATGACAAATTTCAACACGGAAATGTCGTTATTTTAAGGTTACTTATTTGTTTTCTCGGTCACAGTTTCTATAGTTATGGATGTTTGATAGGTTTCTCCAAAACAGCTAAGAAAGCTCTGTAACTCATACGGTGTCCTTGACTTGTGAATTGGTATGACAGAGAAAGATGAAACAGAATCGAATGATCGGACTGATCTTTCGTAAGTCTCTAGCTTTCCAAAAATTCCGCAATGCGCTATGCGCAACCGGATGCGCAGTAATAGTATAACCTATTTCGGCTATACTTTTGAAGGTCTTTTTATTTTTTATTGTCTATGGTGGTGCAAACACTGCAAACCGCCCTTTGAAACCCTCAACCGTTTTGCCGCTAGAGGGTGTTTCTCGATTTTGAGCGATAAGGTGAAACCTTCCTAACTTTTTTATTTATGAAAATAATTGATTTCTGTATAAACTTTCTGGAGGAACATTTCCAAGCAGAATTCAATGACGTACTTTTTATATCTATCTTATATTTTTAATAAAAAAACCTATACAGGGTGGGGCACGAAAAACTTCCCACCCATAGGTTCTCAGGTGTTAGGTGTTTAATTAAAAATCGCTCAGACACGTCAATTTTTGTTTTTTGGGGGACACATTTTATTGGTATTTTCATCCCCTACCTGTCAACCCCTAAGTTGGGGTAACAGGTACCCCCAAAATTTCAAATGAAAAAAGGATTCGAGTGATATGTCATTTGGTAGGTAGCTATTTTCATTAAGATTATATCCCCGAAGTTTTAAGTTGCTACTATTTACCCTGCCGAAATGGCGGCATACCAAAGTTAGGAAAGATTTCGAGGGATTATTCACTGTAACAAGATTTCGGATTTAGAGCGATTTTGAGGGATTTCGGTTGATTTCGAAGGATTTCGGGTGATTTCGAAGGATGAATTCGGAGAATCTCAGGTGATTTCACAAATATTTCAATTTGATTTCAGACTGTTACTTATATCATAAGTATATTCGAAAGTGTATATAGTATAAACTGAAAAACGGCCGAAAACGAATTTTGGGCCAGTTGTGAGGGATTTTTGGGTATGATTTCTGAGAGATTTCGGAGTGATTTCGTCGATTTCGGAAGGATTTCGGGGAGTGATTAACCCCTCGGGAAAACTCTAACAAAAAAAATAAACCTATCAAACTTTATATCATTGAAATATTGAAAGCAGCAAAAGCAGAGCTATTCAATCGGTAATTAATATATAGATAGGGTGTCCAGTGTCCCATCAAAACAATCGGACTCTGGTTAATATCTCGAATTCGGGAATAAATAGAAAAAAAACTGAGAAAGTCACTGGATTCCCTAGTCACAATTATCACAAAACGGTTCACAATATCATAAAGTTTGAGCCTCAGAGTGGGGGTTGATTTTTTTGTATTTCGCTCAGAAATTAACGTTTTCTATCAAAAGTGTCCAAATTGGACAACCCTGCACATATCAGAAAACAGAAAATAACAAATAAAAATACCTTTTCCAAAAAAAATATAGGACATTTATCCATCTGATAAAAACAAAACGATAAATTGAACAATAGTGTAGCTTGGACAATTTTCCTAAAGCATTTTATTGGAAAATTTTTCCATCAACTCTTATTGGAAAATTCTTTTATAAAATTTTTCTATCTATGATTTAAAAAAAAAAAAATAGTTTTTGAGGCTCTGAGGGGGGGGCGTGCGCCCCCCGCGCCCCCCCCTGAGTCCGCCACTGCCAGAGAGCCACTAAGTAGACCCACCACATGGTCTCTGTGTCAGCACGGCGTTTATAGGGAGTATTCGCTGTACTCAACTATTGCGACGCTCTCTCTGGGTCCTTATTCTTGAAACAAGGGAGCAGCGTTCCAAGGAGAACGAGTGTTCCGTCTTTGTTACTTATTTTATCATTTCATATTATTGAGAAAGACGGAACACTTATTCTCCTGGGAACGTTGCTCCCTGTTTCAAGAATAAGAACTCTGGGGTAAGATATCCCTGAGGACGGTTAGCTGTTCTCCCTGGAATAAGGCGTTCCTGAGGAAAGGTTGATCCAAACGGATGCTGATGCTAGCTGTGCATCGGTTTTTTTATGTTTGTGCGATTTCAACAATGTAATACTTCCCTGTTGATAATATCATTGACCTACTAAACTGGTAAACCATTGCTTGGTGAAGCTACATATATTACTAATTGGTATTTACAGGGTGATTATTTTTTGAAAGGATGGAGATGAACTGCAAAAAAACCGCAAACGCCAATCATCGAGGAAACACTTCTTATCAACCCTATTGTAGAGTGAGAGCTTCGATTCTGATATTTCTAATTGGATTTTGTTTCATACTCTATGCACTGGAGTATGTTCCTATTTCACTCACCTTTGACAGTGGTACTTCACAATTCAATAAAGACAATAAAGAGCATATTTTAAGAGCAGAATAAAACGATTATTTTATGTCTTTAGAATTGTATTGCCACAAATGACATTTTGAAAACGGCAAATTCTTATTTCATTCTTCAGCTGATCGGTTTCACTTCACTTATTTTAACTTCAAAAACGAAAAAGTCTCCCCCTCTAAGTATTAGGGTTAAAACGTGCAGCAACCTTAAAATAAAATACATAAGTACATTTTCCATAGTCGGTTTAGTAAAGAGTTTTTTACCGGTTCAAACTGGTCATACGTAAAATATACGCTTTTTCCATACCGTCGAGAAACATAGGCTCTCCATGGGCATCAGCTTCAAACATGTAATATTCGTGCTTTTGGGGTTTACCGAACGCTAGGTGCTTTTTCATGTTGGATTTCGTGCAGCAAATTATTCCAGCTCTTCGATTGTAATGATCAAAGAATAACCTTTAAATAAATGAGGACATTACGTATTCCAATTATCAGGTACATTTGGCGGTTACCGCAATGCCTTGTAAAGATTAAATTGAGTATTCCTGACCAAAAACATGGTTCCTTCCACGACAGGCTTAATGTTAACTTTAAACGTAAATGGAAAAATGTCACAAGAATCCTGTAAAATAAAACACACCAAATATAATGAATAAACAAGAAATTCTAAGTTACCTTCAAATCATCAACAGACATTTCATAATCCTCATCCTTAATCCCTTCAGTACACTCCAAAAAGTACCGATTTCCATTGACCAGTACCGAATCGATTACCGCCGAATTCCATTCGGTCAAATCGTAAATCTCCAGCATTCCTATGCAAGTAACCAGATTGCAAAGTGTCTGTTTTCCACGGGCTTCTTCTGGGAACCTGTCGGAATCTTGATGAATATTGCTCATTAAAGAATACAAGTCGTTTCTGTATTCAATATCCCAATTTTGCCAAAGATTTTCTGGAGAGCCTCTATCAGATCCTTCGGGATTTTTATTGAGTACCCTGGACCATGGCAGTAGGTCGACTTGAAGCCATTCTGCGTCTTCGTAGAAGGGTTTACCTTTAGGAAAGAATGTAAAAATTATAGGATATAACATAACTTGTTATAAAATATGTCATACCAAATAGTTCTGGTTGCTTCTGCTTTTCCAGTTCATATTGGTTTAATCTGTAGTTGATGAGCATATCTTTTGGAGCTTTCCTTATAGAAGTGACTTCGAAGGTATAGAATTCGTAACTTTCGCGACCTTTAGCTGCTTTTTTGAGCCTTCTTTTAGCGGCCTATAAGAAAAGATCTAGAACGTTATCAAAAGTAGGCATCTGGGGATGCTTTCTTGAATAACGGTACTGGCTACAAGAAATAATTTTCGAGGGTCTATTATAAACTCAATCGTGACAGCGTGCCATTCAATGCTGATCTTTGGATGACAGTTTCCAAAATATCTATAAATAAAGAAAAAATATTGGCTTACCTTCAAATTTCGACATCTCAGCCATCCCGCCATAGGTCCACTGCTTTCATCTTCTTCATCGTCTGTAGTTTCGTTGCCTTTTTTTCCTGCCTTTCCTTGTGGTACTCCACTTGAGTAAAATATATGGAACATATCGTTATTGGTGGATTTGTGAACTGTATAACACTTATCGGCAAATTGTATCAAAAAGTAAGACATTTTTTTACGTAGCAAAGTATCGATGCCTGTTTTCAAGTTTCGATTGTCTCTCGAGTTTTCGATTTTCACCCTTTTCACGATAATATCGAAAAAGTTTTTACCAATTAGTATATTCTTGATGGTTCTTTTTTCGGACATTTCCAAATCGTCCGCATGGGAATAAATGTGATTCCCATGGTCCAAAACCTCGTCCACTTTTTTAGTGTCCCATTTTTCAATTGGCAAAGACAGCAACATGAGGCATGCGCATATGCAAGCAAAATGATCTTCACCCAATTTCATAATTCTGGCTCTAGCTTCTTCTTCATTGTCTTCCCCAAGATTTTCACCAGAAACCAATCCTCTGGTACCTTCGATAACGTAGATACCCTTTTTGTATTGGTAACTGGAATTGAAATATTATATTTGGCATACATTTTTGTAAAACATCAATATACTTCGACTTACCCAACTTTATTTTCCGGTTCCTTTTTCTTCTCATCGTCCTCTGAGGCATCTCCAGCTTCGATACTACCACCATCTTCACCATCTTCACCATACTGGTTTGCAAGTTCTTCTTCTTCTTCAGCAGTTTTTTCATCAGATTTCTTCTTTCTATCTTTATCGAATCGTTCTTCTACAATTTGTAATATAAAACAATTGTTTTTCGATGCTTTAATTAGAGAGCTTTTATACCTGAAGGATGCAATCGTTTAACTTTCACGGAGCTCAATACAAACCTTGTATAAACAACATCTTCGTTACTTTCTCTTTTCTTTTTATTATACATTATCCTTGTTACTAAAGAATGAACTTCCTGAAATTGTACAAGTTTTGTACTGATAATGTATTTACACACTCATTGGTGCCTTACCTTGAACCTTGAAAAACACGCGACTCCATCATCAGACATTCCTTCACTCAAACCAACTTCATTATTGCCAAAACCATCGTACATGTAGTAAAGGTGATTTTTGAAAATAAGCGCGCAAGCGTAAGTTGGTGTCACCAAAACTCCCATATCCGATCTCACAAATAAAATTTTCTCAATGGCCAACTCCAAAATATTTTGTCTAGTGTAAGAGTCAAATACGTATTCTACTAAGCAAGTGAATTTGGATTTTCCCAGGGAGATTTGAGGAATTTCCAGCTTGGACACCTAAAATAAACATTTTTCAAAGCTTGTGTTAACGAATGATCGAAGCAGATCATACCTGATCATATCTGAACTTCGAAGCCTGATGCAGTTCCGAGCCGCATTTCAGCACATAATCGATAATTTCCGGTGTCCAAGACAAAACCGAATACTTTTTCGCCACAACATCAGCCATAACGCACACGAAAGGTGCCATGAACTCGATATCGGCACCAAAGCCTGCAATATTTTTTGTTCCTCTAATTATTTGGGTATCATCGGGTAGATCAACAAAATTCGTTTCTTTGTTTAATTCCTCCGATTTGGTTACATCCGGTGCTAATGGTTCGAAAGATTGCTGCCAGTCGAACGGTTTTTTTGCTTGAGCGACTCGGGCTTTCATTCGCTGCTTAGCTCTGACGTTTGTTGGATAGAGGATTTCTTTTTTAATTGGGAAATAGGTCAGATCTGTATTCATCTAGAAAGCAAGGTTTTGCGTATTGGCGTGGATACTTGATAATGAACACGTGAATTATTTGTTGGATAAACTGATATTCGTATCAGTGAACCAAAAATTAATAAATTAAACTTTGATTATTAGCCTATATACCTACTTTGCTAATTTATATTAGCTATATTGTAAGACCCTATGTTATCATTATACCAATAATTCTCCTTTCCTATGTTAATTATAAGCGTACGCCTCTGTCAAAACTTATAATAATGAAAACTGTCGACTAAGCGGTACTGCACTGCAAGTACCACCATTCCGCCAACGCAAATGCTGGCATCAGCAGTTATTTCTTACAAATACAGCGTAGAGAGCTGCCTGGAGCTCATTCTATTATTTTTAGCTAGAATATAGTAATTAGATTCACAGGTTCATTTGTTATCGACTTTTACGTCGCAGCAATTTGATCCACATATTTTCTTTTGTCACTATTGTATTTTAATTAATAAAATAAATGTTTTTTAAAAATACAAGTTTCTGAATCGAAAATATAATTAGCGCAAGTCAGTGCAGATGCTCTTCAGAGTGCTATAGAGTCCTGAGATTGAATTTTCGAAAAAGTTTAATCCAGTTCATTCCACTTTTTGAAAAAATTTACTGAAGAAAAGAAACAACAAGATCCAACGTACAAAGTTGAAGTGTTACCGTTCCAAGCATCGTGCCTTGTAAGTAATCCCTTTTCCTATAAATTGTATTTTGTAATTGGTGTTTCATAAATAAGTTCTTTTGAAAATTTTTTTTTTTTTGAGTTTTTTTATCATAAAAAATTTTTCAATTTCAATTTGTTTTGGCATTGAGACCAAATACAAATAAAATAATTTTAAGAAAGTAACCTAGGAGACTGAATAATAAAGGACCCCGCACACTTCTTATGGGTTTTTGGTTTTCTGTCAAACTCGATAAAATTTTGATATGTAGTAGATCTTGACTTCCTGATAAAAAGTTCTCATGGGCGTAATAAACATGTAAGTAGGTACCCGTCTCCCATTAATTATTTGATAACTCATTAACAGGGAATACCAGTAAAAAACTTTAAATAGAAAATATGCTTCGTTTTCAGATGCGCAATTCCTAATAATATTTTTGACAGGAGTATTGATCGAACAGACTCTGATTGTGTTGCAAACTTTAGGTAGCACATTTCCGCCACCCGTCTATTTTGTTTGGTGTTCGGGCTCGAGTAGTGCAACGGCTGCAACACCGTTTCTTCGAAAATAACGTCAGTTCAAGCTTCAAGCCGTCGTCGACTTGGTGCATAGTTACATGATACATTGACGCTCTTATCAGGTCAGGAATTTGTTCCTATCGTGTCGCTCAATAACAACACTTTGTTGCACTACACTACAAGTTTTGGAGAGTAAAGGAGTCGGTGGACATGGCGTCTTTGGGTTGCAAGCTTTGTAATAGTAGAATTGGAAAGAGTGGATATAAAGTGAAATGTAGTGGTGAATGTGGAACCTGGATGCATCTGAAATGCACGGGGCTGGAGAAGAGCGATTTGGAAAGTATAAAAAGTGGAAAAACTTCATATTTTTGTACAACGTGCAAAGGCAAGGTCAACCGCAGATTATCAAAAATAGGTCAAAGAAGTAGTTCTTCTGATTGCTCTGAAGATGGCAGTAGCTCGGATAAGCGGGAAGAAACCTATCCTCGTACTTCAGACTGGGAACCATTGAAGAATAAACAGAGACATAATGTGACTCTGCGTAAATCAAACCAGGGAAGATTAAACTCAAATGCTGACTCTGCCGTAGTCTGTGTCAAAAATAGCGCTGACCCACCTGTGGTTTCCCCAAATATAATGGAGACCATGAAAAGGTTGGAAGAATCCATGTCCTTCTTGAGCAAAAAATTTGATGTGCTTACGCTGGTAAATAAAGATGCGCTTAAGGAGCTAAAAGAAGTTAAACAGGAGAACGGAAGGCTGCGTACCAGAATGAATGATCTTGAGAAAAGAGTCCAGGAACTGGAAACAAAAGAATTGTCGTGTAACGTGGAAATAATTGGATCCCAAATCAAGAATGAACATCCCAAAGATATCGCTATGGAGATAGCGAACGACTTGCTGGACTGCAAATTTAACGGCCCAGAAAGCTCGTTTGTTATAAGAGGGAGTCCAAGAAAGGTGCAGCAATTATTGTGAAATTTTCAACTGTTGAGCAGAAAACCCATTTTCTTTCTCAAA
This sequence comes from Ceutorhynchus assimilis, assembly GCA_917834065.1. Lineage (NCBI taxonomy): Eukaryota > Metazoa > Arthropoda > Insecta > Coleoptera > Curculionidae > Ceutorhynchus > Ceutorhynchus assimilis. The sequence continues at coordinate 24,696,114 of OU892282.1, read as the reverse complement.
GAAAAGGACGCAAACTGGAATCCAACATGCTTAAGCACAATCAAGGTAAAGCTAGCAATCATATTTACATAAACGAACAATTAACTTTTCCCAACCAAAATTTGTTTAATATGGCATACAAGATCAAGAAAGAGAAACAATTTAAATATTGCTGGACAAAGGATGGAAAGGTTTATCTAAAGAAGAGTGATGATTCCCAAGCAATTCTTGTTTTTAATGAGGACGTCCTCAATAGACTACAACATTAACAAATTTAGTAGTCTTCTGATCTTTTGAATAATCATCTTGAAATTACTTATCACAATGTCTGCATTTAATCAAGATATCAAACCGAGTGTCAAACAATACAAAGATATTTCAGAATTTAAGTTAGCCATAACTACAAGGTGTTTGATCGAATCACACCTTAATATTGTATGCCTGAATGCTCAATCATTGAGGAACAAGCTTGGTGAGTTGGAAACACTATTTAATAGTTTTGATCTTCCAGATGCAATTGTAATTACTGAGACCTGGATATCTCCAATTGAAGTTCAATATTTTAATTTTAATGGATATAATACAATTTATATAAGTAGACAGAAGAGAGGTGGTGGAGTGGGTATCCTACTGAAAGACAACTATACATTTCAGATAATATCAAAACTTGAAACAAATTGTTCTATGGTTTTCATTTCTATTGAGGGGACTGATGCTATTATTGGAGCCATATATAGGCCACCCGACTTCGATTATAATTTATTTTTACAACTACTGGATGAAAAACTTGGCCTCATGGCAAGTAAAGGCAAAACTTCGTGGGTACTGGGAGATTTTAATATAAACTTTTTAAGTCTCACCGCTCAACGTGACCTGCTTCAGTACATAGCTAATTCTAACGGTTTTAATATTGTAAACCAAACGATTCCCACAAGAATAACAAGTAATTCAAGCTCCCTAATCGACTATGTAATAACCAATAACTTGAGATATACCAGTAGTTTGTCTCTAATAGATTATGCTCTGCTTGATCATAGACTCCAGTTTCTGTCTGTAGGATCTAGGAAAAGAGTTGACAGTAATGCAAGCAGCACTTATACTATTACGAGTTTGAACAAAACATTATTCAGAAGGGACTTAATTCAATTAAGAAGCTGTGAATGGCATGACCCTAACATTTTGTGTGATCAAATGATCCGTACTTATTTGAATAATTTGAACCATAAAACTTATAGAAATCGATTTCGAAGCAAAAGTGCACCATGGTTCAATGTAAGATTATACAACTTATTGTGTCAACGTGATTACCACTACAAAAGACACAAATTATTTCCTAACAATGTCTTTTTAGAAGACCAATATAAAAAAACTCAAAAGGAATTCAAAAGGGCCATAGAAAATACCAAAAAAGAGTATTATAGTAATGAGATCAACAGGGCAGAAGGCAACACAAAAAAGCTATGGAATGTACTCAATTCTGTTCTACATAATTCCAAACCACAACCAGCTAGTAATAAAGTCCCAAAACTCTTGAAAAATAACACAGTGACTGATAATCCAATAGAAGTAGCCAACTTGTTTAATGATTATTTTACTGGGATAGCTGCAAACCTTGCTAGCAACATTCCTCCTACAAATCTCATACCGCAAATGCCAGATAGCGGGAGACACTTATATAGTTGGGAAAATGCCACCATAGAGGAAATTGCAGAAATCGTGAAAAACCTTAAACCAGGCAAGGCTCCAGGAGCCGATGAATTGAGTATTGACGTAATCAAGGAGTTCGGAGATGAGATGGTGCCTCTGCTGTGTAAACTTGTGAACCTCACACTTGTCAAGGTTTCCATTCCTAATGGGTTGAAAATGGCGAAAGTTATCCCACTCTTTAAAGACGGAGATCGCTCTTCAGTTCACAATTACAGGCCCATTTCATTATTGACGGCTATCTCAAAAGTATTGAAGTCTTGTGTTAACAATCGACTAAATTTTTTTCTTGATTCAGTTAACTTTTGGTACCCTGGTCAGTATGGATTTAGGCGAAATAGCAGTACAGTCTCCGCCACAACTGACTTATTAACTAACATTTATGAAAAAGTTGATAAAGGATTTAAGTGCGTTTTGCTGTCATTGGATCTAAAAAAAGCTTTTGACACAGTGGATCATTCTGTCTTGCTGTCTGTTCTGGAACAATCTGGTATTCGTGGCACGGCTTTGTTGTGGTTCAGAGAGTATTTGGATGGGAGACTGCAGTTTGTTCAGTTTGGTGGTAACAAGAGTTCAACTAAAGACATACAGTATGGAGTGCCGCATGGTTCTATCTTGGCACCAACCTTATTTTTGGTGTACATAAATTCCATTTCACTTCTTCGTCTGAATGGATCCGTAAATTTGTATGCAGATGACACTTGTCTATTGTATTTTGGAAGGGATCCGGATGTAATGAAAGATATTGTAGAGAAGGATTTAAGGACAGTAAGTGAATGGCTATGTTTCCATAAATTAACCTTAAATGTTGAAAAACCAAGTTACATGGTTATTACTAAAGGTGATGACTGGCAACAATTGATTATAAATTTTCATAGTCAGCCTTTGTTACGCAACAACTTTATAAAGTATTTAGGCCTTAATATAGACTCTAAACTCACTTGGGAGGTTCATATTGGTGTTTTATGCAAAAGGATCGCTCCAGCAGTGGGTGTTCTCGGAAGGGTTTCAAAATATTTACCTATATTTCACCGTAAAATGATTTACAACTCTTTAATACATTCACACTTATCATATTTAACATTATTATGGGGCAATGCCACATATAATAACATACACCCACTATGTGTCCTTCAAAATAAAGCAATAAAAAAAATATTTAATTTACCCTATCTTTTTCCGACAGATCAACTGTATTATCCCAACAAGATTCTGGACATTCGCTCGCTTCATATATTTCAATGTTGCATTTTTATCCATCAGTGTAAATTGTCGAATATTCATACATCTATAGCCCTTACCCGTGGTAATATGATTCATAATCATAACACCAGAGCTAACGATAATTTCAGGACTTCTGCTATGACATCCACTGCTGGGCAACGTAGCATTCTCTGTGAGGGATTAAGACATTATAATTTGCTTCCCAATGAGATAAAGAATGGGAACCAAAATTGTTTCAAATTTTTATTGAAGGATCACATTTTTGGTGGTGGTCTTAAATAACTGGATGTTCACATAATGAAATTTAACGTAGAAACATTAACAGATTCATCATTGTTTGATTGTATACTGTGTGGTTTATGCTATGAATACTTCATTTAGTTTATAGTTTATTTTTTTTTATGATCCATATAGCTTAAAGCTCAGGATCTTTAACATTCAAGTTCAAAAACTGTACAATCTATATGAATAAAGGATTATTATTATTACATTGCGGTGTTGTCGTTTCCTGCTAAACTTGGCAACATTTTGTTATTTTAAATACCTACAACCCCTTGTATATTATTGCAGCTTTGGGTTCTACGAAGAATTCTTAAATATTTTGTGTGTTGTAATGTCCTATATTTATTACTTCAATTGTTTTTGAAATGTTGACATTTTGGAAGTGCCATTTTTAAACATTTTCACAGCCTGTAAAATCTAAACGGTCGGTGATTGAGCCAAACGATTTGTACTTTTTTGTATTGACTTGTCATAATAAAAAAAGGTTAACTAACAAATTCTTTTTATGGAAAAAACAGTTATCTTTTTTCTTGAAAACTTAGTACCCTGCATCCCTCAGGTATATAGTTGGTAATGGGACCCCAAACTGTACTGATGTGGTAAAATAAAGCCATGGATGATTTTTTTCTTAATTATATTGTTATAAGCATTAGATAAGAAGTAGAAAATAATGCACCAATTTTATCTTGGGGAAAATGTATAAATAATTTAATTTTAACAAATAAAATAAGTACATTTTATAACTGTAAAGAAATACATACAACTTTAATCGATAATGTCTGCTAAGTTATCCCTATGCATATTTCTGGCATCGTCTACGTGATCAAAAATCACTGAACTAGGAAACTGAACTGCTGATAACGAGAATATGCTAAAAACCACACTACGCTTGCTATGTGACAACACATTCCAACAGTTCTTGCGCCTGAAAGACAAGTATAATAGTAACCAACGATGGATGGTCTCACATTATTGTTAAAGCTAATAAATAACTGATATTTCACGTTATTGCGATGACGCGATCTAACTCGAACTCGAATAAAGTTTAAATCTTGTATTCTCGAATCGTATTCAAAAAAATTGTTTCCGTCCTCCTGATTGTTATCTTGGATATAGGAAGGGGATAATCTTAATTGAAAAAAACCAAGAGTTAAATCTCTTAATTCGTCAATATCTAAAATAGGAAAATGTTGAATTGTATCTTCGTTTAAAGGTTCCCGAACAAACACCATGTCTCCTAAGCATTCCTTCAGCTTCCACCCTGTTTTGTACTAAGTTTACTTCTTGAGACTTCAAAAGCATTTCTCGAGCTAAATCTTCCTTTGCGTCTTGCATGTGAATGGTAGGATGATATTTATTTATTATTGCGCATGTGATACTTAAGATAATCTCGAAGGTGCGAAATATTTACATTTGGAAGTTGATCGGGAAATAATTTAAATATCATTTTAATGTGCCCGTTTCGAGATTCAACAATCCATCGACATTTAGTAATGAGTCTGGATGAATTAGCCTCGACAGTTGTTAACCGATTTCTACGACCAAGATGAGCGGGCATTTCGACTTGGATACCAGTATTTCGAATAGATGATAAGATTTATGAGCTGAAAAGGATTTTCTCAAAACTTTAAAATTACTGCCCTTTTGAATTTTTAAATAGGTACCATCTATAAATGCAATGGCTTTTGGTATGTTCGGTTGTGGATTGTAAAGATTATTTGAAAATTGAGTTACATGTCTTATAAACTGTTCACGGGTAATATGATTATAGCCTAGGTAATTCGGCACAAAATAAGTCATTAAAGGCTTTGTCACTTTTGAAATTACCAACGATGTTGATTGGCGACTAGGGTATGAGAATATAGCTGTAAGAAAATCGTCTGGAACACCTTGTCTAAGTTTGCAGAGAAAACAAATAAGATCCCTTTTTGAAATTGTCCTTGATCGATCATACACGTCAACGTTATTACAGCTATCAAAGAGATCACCGAATTGTTCTTTGGTTAGGGACGTCAATGCTTTAAACTCACTATCACCATAATTCTCCTCATTTTCAAACTTGCAGAAACTTGTACAAATATTTCGCAGACATCCAAGAAACGCTTTCAAATCAGTACCTTTTAATTTGATTGGTCTTGATATAAATTTCAGTCCAATCTGTAACGGTGCTAACAGGATACCATTAATATCAAGATGATTAGGACATATCCTCGTGTCTTCGGGAACAAATATTTCTCGTTGGACGTATACATCTACTCTTGCTTTGAGGGAGATCCTTTGATATGCATCCTGATTACATATAAAACAAGGAATGTCATGCTTAAAAACCACTTTTAACACAGTAGGATCGGGGTCTTCCGCAAAAACTCTTATTTCCTCTAAGACACTAATATTGCAATTACAACATACTCGTGTGTTTTGGCCAGTGTCTAACTCAGGAAATCCCAACTCACGTCTTCGCCATATCGATTGATAAGAAAGTAATTCACGCACTTACGAAAGGCAAAAAATGACATTTCAGAGTAAACAATATGCCTAACAACATAAGAACAGATTCTGTTGCCATGGCCTACTTAGGCGTAAAATTAATTAATGCCAGGAACATTATAACAGTGAACTCTATTGGAAGGGTTACTGCGCACCGAGTTTATTTGTGTCTTTGTCTACCAGCTTGTATAAGAAAGAGATAAAAATACTTTTCTTCTGCACTGGTTCTGCCAATAGAATTCGCTATAAGATTTAGCTTTTAGATATACTCCATGTTAAAACTCAGCTGTTTTTACATTTTTACTTTCAAGATAACATTTTTAAAAGATATACCTACAGGAATATTGATTTTTTTCTTCCTTTATCTTGAAACTTACAAGTATGTACAACATTGAATTTAATTTTTTTTTTTTGAAAAATTCAATAGGTCCCTTGCATCAAACTTTTTTATTGCTGATTTCGATAGTCCATGAATGATAAGTCAACACGTGTTTTTTCTTATTCTTGTTAGTCAAAAATTGACGGAGATAGACACAACGCTTTGAAATGTCTTTCTGATGTCATAATTAATAATACCTACGTTGTGACGTCGCACATGCTCAGTATATCTATATATACAAAACTCAATATTTGTATAGCTTTCGAAATAATCATATTTGGACAAAATAAAAACACACGCATCGATTTTTTTTCGATTTCCTACAGTTTGCAATAAACAATAATCAATTTAATTTTCCATGCAAGTACCCTATTATAAGATTTGCATACGATTCGGTTTATCTAGGTTTTAAGAAAAAAAGATAGGAACTGTTTTCCCCATTAAAGGAATTTGTTAGTTAACCTTTTTTACTTTCTGGTTAGATCTAAAAGTAGTGTTGAACGAAAGCTTATGCGACAAGTTAATACAAATCGTTTGGCTCAATCACCAGCCGTTTAAAATAATAAAATGTTGCCAAGTTTAGCAGGAAACGACAACACCGCAATGTCAAAAATTACATCAGGAATTGCGCATCTAGAAACAAAACAACTTTTCTATTTTAAGTTTTTTTCTGGTATTCCCTAATAATGAGTTATCAAATAATTAATAGGAGACAGATACATGTATATTTAAATAAAACTTCGTGTAGATCGAAAACCAGTCATAGAATTAAGTTGCGCCCATGAGAACTTTTTATCAGGAAGTCAAGATCTACAACATGTCAAAATTTTATCGAGTTTGACAGAAAACCAAAAACCCATAAGGAGTGTGCGGGGTCCTTTAAGACTTTAATTTTTGATTTTTTCAAGAAAAAAAAATTTCCAATTTTTAATTTTTAATTTTCAGGAAACTGAATAATTAATTGAAGACTTAATTTAATTTAATTAAGGCCGTGTTAATGGCCGCCATGTTTAAATTTAGTTTTTGAAAATGACGACTGCGTCACTCTACACATACGGTTCAATATTTTATTTTTTGTCCAAAAGAAAATCTGTTTGTCGGTGAAACACTTAGTGACAGAGAAAGACAAATATACACTTATGATGCTCCCAATGTAGCTTTTTTGCCGTGGCGCCATCTACTTGAAATTGCTTCAACTGTTTTCACCTTCAAAATTCGTTTTAAGGTCATCTCAAAAAATCCGTAATAATTTCCAAAATCCTTTGGCGTAAACATTATTTGATATATTATCTACAATCTCTACAATTAGCTTTTATTAGTTTTTCGTGGTTATCAATAAAATATGCTTTTCACGGATCCAAGCTTGATAAACATGCAAATATGCAACCACCAACACATTTAATTGTTTTGGTGGTTGCGAACATGATTTTTGAATTTGAAAAAAAAGGCTGGATATCGAAAAACCAAAATAAGGAATTGTAGATAATCGATCAAATAATGTTTATGCCAAATTTGAACCAGTTCTGATATGCCGTTTTTTTAAAGACCTTAAAACAAGTTTCGAAAAATCAACCAATCACAGTTTAAACATGGCGGCCATTAACGCGGCCTTAATGTTTTAGAGAAAAAAAATACAATTTTTTAATTTTTAATTTTCAATTTTCGGGAAACTCAATAATTGATTTTAGACTTTAATTTTTCAAGAAAAAAAATAAATAAAATTTTCAATTTTTTAATTTTAATTTTCAAGAAACTGAATAATAAATTGAAACCTTCAATTTTTTGTTTTTTTTTTAAGGAAAAAAGATAAAATTTCCAATTTTTAATGTGTCAAACTTTAACTTTCAAATAACTGAATAATTGATTTAAAAACTTCAATTTTGAATTTTTAAAGAAAAAAAAATTAAAATTCCTAGTTTTTGATTTTTAATTTCAAGGAAGACATAAAAATTCTAATTTTGAATTTTTTCGATTTTTCTAGTTTTAATTTTAAGAAAGTTAACTTTGAGATTAAATAAATAATTTTGGAAGTAGAATTTAATTTTAAAAATATAATTAACATCTAAATAAATACGTAATTTAAAAGAAAAATATAAATGATAACTAAATAATTAATTTTAAAAATATAATTGATGACTAAATAAATAATTCATTTTAAAAATATAATTGATAATTGAATAATTAATTCATATTAAATTTTGAATTTTTAATTTAAGAAAAATATATCAATTTCGATTTATTTTCATAAATTTGAATATCTAATACCCAATTTTGAATTTTAGTATTTTTGAATTTTTGAATTTTTTCAATTTTTAATTTCCAAAAAAAATAATAATAATAATAGATTTTTTTTGAAAATTTATTCTTAATTTTCCATTATAAATAATTTTTTCCAATTTTTTAATTTTCAGAAAAAAAAAATAAATTTTTGGAAAAGTATTTTTTATTTTTCTATGTATAGGCTTATTCAAAAAATACATGTCAGATTCTGAAGAGGAAATACAGAACCTCTTAACCCAATTCAACTTAACTCATTTATATAATCCAAGTAATAATAATTCTTTAAGAAATAATAATCATCAACCAAGAACCATGGGTGATAATTTGAAATCGATTGTACAATTACTTAAGCCTTTTGGTGGCGAAAAACAATAAGTACTTAGAATATTTTATCAGTAATATTGGAGAATTTACCACATATTATACTGACGAAAATGCAGAGAAGGAATAAGTAATAACAGCGATTGAATCAAAATTAATCAATGAAGCAGGAAACTTCCTTATGTCACGTCCTGACTATAAAACATGGATTGATGGGTATAAAGAACGCTTTAAGATTAAAATATGGAGACCCATATTCTAGACAAAATTTAGTACAAGAATTAATGACTACTCGAAATAATTAAAGAGAATATTTTTGATTATTTAGAGAAATTAAAGAGTTTAAATCACAGAATAACTTCTAAAATAATGAGTGATCAAAATTTAGTTGCAGTCGCAAATGTTTTGGTAGCCCAAAATGAAATAATGGCAATCCAAAATCTAGTCACAAACTCTCCTGTTGAATTAAGAACGATTTCAATGGTGCAAAATCCACAAACGTTAGATGCAGCTACAGGTTTCGTATTAAATTACCAATTAGCTGAAAACCATATGAAATTTAATAATTCAATTGATAAAAATACTAATACACACACTTCATACACTAATTCAAAACAGAAAACACAAACGTTCACACAATTCTCTCAAAGACAATTTGTGCAAACACAGTTTCCACAGAAACAATTTCAACAATCACAATTTCAACGATCACAATTTCCCTCACAACCTATAAACATTCAGCCAAGAGCGAATTATCAATAGTAATATAACGAGTGCAATGGAAATTATCGATAATTTTTGGGAAATTTGCCCGAATGCATTTTTAGTTGAAAAAGAGCACGAGTGCACGAGTGCCCTTTTCAGTTAAAAATGCATGAGCGCAAATTTGTCGAAAATTATAGATATATTTCCATTGCACGAGTTGTATTTTATGAGAGAATTTCATGAATCAAAAATTTGAATTTTTTGTCAAAAAATGTCAAAACACCAGTTCTCGCACCAGTTACTATGCAATTATCCGATAACTTGCACTAGTGCAAATTATCGCGTAATTCCAAACACAAACTTTTCGAAAAAACTTTAATAAACAATCAAATGTATTTAAGAAAAATACAAATCAACAACTTCGAAAACCGACACCTATGTCCGGAGTTTCAGTGCAACCTCGCACTCACGCATTTAAACAAAATTTTCAAAAAAGACCTGTTCAATACACAATTAAAGAAGAAAATAATATTTCACAATTAATTCCAGTTGAACAAGATTTTTCAGAAAATGAAAATTTTGAAGAAGAAATTGACCTTTCCTCTGGTGAAAACCAAGAAAATCAAAGTGAATTTGAATATCAAGATTTTGAAAATCCTGATGAACAAGAATTTGATGAATCCGAAAATTTTTGTTTAAAAGCCTCGGATCAGAATTAACTTTAAATGAATTCCAAATTAATCAATAACCTTTTATAGAAATTCAATTTCCACCTTGTAAATTATTAATTGATAACGGAAGTCATGCCTCACTAATAAGACCTTTCATAACTGAAAAATTCTTTAATTAGTACATAACTAATACAAAATCTATACTTTCCACATGTACGGGAACAGGGAACAACCACAATTATTAGGAAGGAAAACTTAAAATTCCAATTTTACAAGAATATGACATAAATGATTAAGTGAAGTAGAAACGCTCATGTATTCATTTCATGATTATTTCGATGGAATTATAGGAATCGAAGCTCTATATGATAACAAACTAAATATCGATTTTGAAAATATGTGTCTTGTAAATGATCAAACATGTATACCATCGTACCAACTATCGAAATTCCCTCTAACACAGTTCAAAAATGTGAATTTCTCACAAGAATTCCAGACGGAACTAAAATAATAACTGACATTGTAGAAGATGAAAATTATTATATTCCATCAACTATTAATACAATTAAAAATGGTCAAATACCACTTGATGTTTATAATTTAAAAGACAAAATCCTCACATTAGATTGCAATATTGATGATATTCAAGAAATATGTGAACTATTTGAAGAAGAGAATTATCAATTGTTTAACGCAGAACAAATAAAACACAAAACACTAATTATTATAAAGACAAACCTTATAAAAAAACGTCCCTAAACCTTTTAAGAACTGATCATTTAAACTCAGAAGTTGAAGCCATACAAAAACTTGTTAATTCGTTTCCTAGAGTCTTTCACAAACCCAATGATAAATTATCATTCACAAATCAAGTTAAACATGAAATTAAGACAAAAGACGAAATCCCAGTTCACACAAAGACGTATAGATATCCTCATATTCATAAAGAAGAAGTGGATAAACAAATCCAGAAAATGTAAGAAAATAACATTATTCGACCATCATGTAGTCCCTGGTCATCCCCTGTCTGGATTGTACCTAAAAAGTTAAATGCTTCAGGCATAAAGAAATGGCGAATGGTCATAGATTATAGAAAAATCAATGAAAAAACGATAGACGATCGATACCCAGTATCAAATATAACAGACATTCTCGACAGACTTGGAAGAAGCAATTATTTTACTATTCTAGACTTAGCTTCTGGATTTTACCAAGTTGAAATGCACCCAAACTCAATAAACAAAACAGCTTTTAATGTAGAAAATAGACATTACGAATTTACCCATATGCCCTTTGGTTTAAAAAATGCCCTAGCCACATTTCAAAGAGTTATGGACAACGTACTAATAGGTTTACAAAACAAAATATGTCTAGTTTACATGGATGATATTATTATATTTTCCACTTCTCTTCGAGAACATATTGCAAATCTTGAAAAGATATTTGAGATATTAGAACAATGCAATCCAAAAATCCAATCAGAATTTTTAAAGAAATCAGTAGAATTCTTGGGACATGTCATAACCCCAAATGGTATTAAACCAAACCCAAAGAAAATCGAAGCAATAAAGAAATGTCCAATTCCAAAAACCGTAAAAGAAATTAAATTATTTCTAGGATTGATAGGATATTATCGAAAGTTCATAAAAAACTTCGCTAAAATCACAAAACCAATGACAACTTGTTTAAAGAAAGATAAAAAAGTAATTCATGATTCTGAATTTCTAAAAAGTTTTGAAACTTGTAAAAACTTATTAATCAATGATCCTATTTTACAACACCCTGGTTTCAATAAACCATTTTTATTAACTACAGGCGCATCAAATTATGCTATTGGCGCTGTATTGTCACAAGGACCAGTAGGTTCAGATTTACCAATTGCTTACGCAAGTCGTACATTAAACCCTGCGGAATGTAATAGGGAATTTTCATATTTCTGAAATTATTTTTTAGATACTTCTAGTGATCAGTTATTACAGTTTTCTTTTTTTCCATTTTAATTTATACATTGTCCGAATTTTTTTTTATTGAAATTCAAATCAAAAACTTTGGCGCGAAAACACGAAATCTCAATTACTGTATTCCTTTTACCCGTTGAGTGACTCGAAGCTGCTCAATGTTGAACGTTCCTTTTAAAAGTGCGTTAAGCACTCGAGTCGCTCCCCCTTTCCCCTGATGCACCAAATTTGCGGGGGGTGCAAGAAGCCCTTTTAGGTAATGACGGTAATGTTAATATTAAAAAATAATGGTAAAAATCTGAATTGTGTGTTTTTGAGTGACTCCGAGGAGCTCATTCGGTGTAACTCGATGTATAAAAGGAATACAGTATAATGAGAGCGTTTGTGACGATGTATTTGTGACGTTAATATTTCGTAAATAACAAATACGCAGCAAACGAACTCCTGCCGACGCAGTGCTATTTTTGTGTTATTCAAGTGTGTTAAAGTTTGCTTTTTGTGAAAATTGTTGCAATGGATGAAGAATATTGTAAAGGATTGCTTTTGTATTTTTTTTTTACTTACAAATTCCCTATTGACAGGTTTGTTTACAGAATCGTGACGTCAAAAAAGGTAGCCATCATGGAAGCATTGTTTTAGCTGGAAATTTTTTATTTCAAATTTAGTATTACGTTTTGTGTAACCAGGATGGTATGAGTTAAATAGGAACTGGTCATATAAATATTGTGCAGTATAAACTGTCGATTTAAAACAAATTTGGAAAATTTTAGTTCACTTGCAAGTTCCCTATTATTCCACAATTGAGAAAGAATTACTAGCTATAGTATGGGCAACTAAATACTTTAGACCACTTATTTGGACAGAAATTTACAATTTTATCTGACCATAAACCACTTCAATTGTTATTCTCTGTTAAAGAAACCGATTCAAAATTAGTCCGCAGGAGATTAAAATTAGCAGAACATGATTACGAAATGAAAGACAAGAAAGGAACTCTTAATATGAATGCAGACGCATCATCAAGACCTCCTTTACAACTAAATGCTATTTCCAGATCAGATTCAAGTACAGAATCAGATTCCGATGAAAAATTTCATAAAACTTTAGGAGCAATGTTAAAAGACACACCACCTAATAATGAAGAGATTATTGAAAAATATTTCAAAGATACTGAAATTTTTAAACCTCATATACAAGCAAAGAAACCTATTAATAAAGGCAAAGACATTAGTGTAGTAGATTCGGTTCCATTGTCCGAATCTTCTCGTTCAGCAGATTCACCACAAAGAGAAAAAATAAAACCTAAGATTATAATTTTATCTCAAATAATAATACCTCCAAAAAGATTTGTTGCGCGTAAAATTACCCTTAAACTGTTTGAATACAAAATTTAAATTAATAAACCACAATAGGCCTAGGTACAGTAAGTCACTCTTAAGGAATGCGGCCAGCGCAACAAAGTGCTCGCGGCTACTCAGTGGTGTGGGAGTAGGTTCAATAATAAAAGTTAGCTTGATAGGGCGCCACTGATTTATAAAATACAATCCGCGGACTTAAATCAGAAAGTCCCTGATCTCCAAAATTCCTATAAAAATGTACCTACCCAATGTACCTATCCTTCAAAATAAAACAACTTTACCTTGGTTTGGTTGATGTCAGTAGGGATAAAATAAGAGTCAAATCTAAAAACAATGATAATAAATCTATTTAATAAATTGGTGGGGGGGGGGGGTATATGTTCAAAACTGCAAAGGCCAATTCAATATAAGGCAATATGTAAAATACCACAATATCTATTATTACTAATAGTAAATGTCAGAATAACCAAAATGTAGTCAGGACCAATGTTGCCTTATTTAAGACACTGCAATATCTTTAAGATTTACCAATAAAATGAATGTTTGACTACCTTAGTTCAATGAGAGTGTAAGCGAACAAATAGTTATTAATAGCTATTTATGTACCAAGGGGATTATGTAGATTATAATGCCCGAAGGCGAAACTAGCCCGAGGGATATATTTCGCCTGAAGGGCATTATAATCTTGAAATCCCCGTGGTGCATACAATGCTTTATTTTCTACTCAACCCAATATTTTTTCATCAATTTATTATTAACAAAATCAGTTAAACTTGTGTGACAGAATATTGATTTGTATTTTGACATGTACCTGTACCTGCGACCTGTACATAGAAACGAAATAAATTGATATATCTATAAACATCTCATAAGGCAAGGCAACGGTGGTGGTCCTGTGGGTTAACGCGCTGGACTACATGGGAAACGTTGATGGTAGACCGGGTTCGAATCCTGGCTAGACCGAAAATTATTTTCGGTCAGACATTTAGTGGCTGCCTAGGGTAAAGTGCAAATTAATAGAACAACAAAAACAAAAACACCTTAAGGTATTATAAGCGGGCGTTATAGATCATAACGCCCGCAAAAGCGGGCGTTATGGATCAGGTTGTTATAGGTGTGTTAACGTATTTCGTTTCCTAGGTATTATGGATCTATAATAGTAAAGTAGAAAATAAAGATGTTAATGATAATAATTAAAAACCTGTGCACGCTTATACCATGGTATACCGGGGCGGGTTTGTACAAAATGTCACCTTAAATATAGTACATTAAAAATCATCGGTACTATACACCCTTTGTAATAATTAAGGCAGTAAAACAACTTTGGAAGTATGCCAAGTAAATACAAGAAAATACCATCAATAATAATCAAAAATATTAATTGAGAAATGTTAATAAATTTACGGGTACATCACCCCTTGTAGTCCTCTCTGCAGTTTAGACACCCATTTACATAACTGCCTCCTGACAGCATCACAGCCCTGATAACAGACCCATAAGCTTCCATAGACTTCCCTCTTAAAAATGTGATTTTAGATTTCAAATCAGTGCTGTAGGCACTCTTGACACCTCAGCCTCGAGACCAGCAAACCGTCAAAGAGAAAACCCAATGGGAAAGATTCTAAAACAATCCTAAAAAAAACCCTGAAAGAGTACAAAAGCCTTAGAACTCCTTCATACTTATAAAAAAAATGAAAAATCCCAACCCTCAAATAGTATATAAATGATTGGAATTAAATAGCAAAATCCCCTGAAACCTGTAGATTATCTTAAACAAAAACCCCTTAATTAATAAGCCCATTAATGCCCCTCAAACGATTAATGAGTCTGCACATGGCCTCGTGGAGGTCAAATTGCTCTTTTTTTTATATGATCCTAAATATTTACAAAAATTCAGATAAGCTAATCTAAATATTGATAACGAAAAGGTAAATTTGAGAATAGTAAAAACGTTTAAAATTACCTGGTTACAATTTGGGCTAGTTGAACAAATGTGCTCTAGTGCTTCACACGACAAACCAACAAAATGGCGTAGATTTCGTTTCCAGAAAATTCTGTGTGGTTGGCTTACAAATACGGGTACGACCAAATCCAAAGCTTTCACCCCAAAACCAATTAAGCCAGCAACCACTAAATCCCAGCGTCTTCAAAATCCCACAAAAAGGTGGATGTTCCCAAGGAACGTTGCCAAAAGGACCGCTGGTAAAATCTGCCAAGAACTTGTTGTTTGCTCAACGTGCGAATTTAAAAGAGAACGATCCCTTTTCAGCGATTTATTAGGTAGGCTTCAATATGAAAAATTTTCTAGAATTCCAGTTTTTTTCTTTAAGATGCCCTCTGGTGCCAGATTTCCGATCTCGACCAGGAAGACGGAACACCCAGTTTGAATCGGAACACAATCAGCTTGAAACAGAACACTCCGAACCACAATGATGACCCACAAAACTCCAAGTTGTTTTCAAATTCTCTTCCCTAACATCAATTAACACTAATTAACCACTTATACAAGTTATTAATCAGCATCTACCTAGTCTTTAGTCTAAAAACCATCAAAATGACCAGTGAATGTTTAGGGATCACAGTTACAGTGACTCCATATTACCCACAGCGTTCAAGTACGCCGGCAACGGTGCTGCCCAACACGAATCAACAAGTGGCATATAACCCCACTATATTTTTGAGAAAAATAAACATTTTAAAATGGGAAAAGTAAAGGAAATAAGGGTGGAAAATCGATTTAGAGTGTGCTAAAGTGATTTGTGTTGTTGCAGAAATTTTAATAAAGGAAAATACGAGATCCGTAAGTGTTGACAATTGATATTTATTTGAAAGTAAACAAACCTTTTCACCGACATTTAGGGCCTTTTAGAAAACTTTCGAAAGCTAAATAAAGTGAATTCATATCCTACCAGTAGGGCTTTATTATCCTGAACCTACCCTGTCCTCTAAATACAAAGAATTCACTCATTATTACCTTGAAAAATATACCTTTAATCAACACCCAGATATTGTTTTGCATCCAACCAAAAGGCAAAAATCTAGCAAAATTCAATGAGCAACCTATCAATCACTGAAAAATATTAAACCTCAGGTATACAGCTTTATAAATATTCTCAAAAATAACTGAATTAATTACTGAATTTATTCGAAATCCTCAATTACGTTAAGGCAAAATTTTAACGTAACAGATTAAAGAAAAATGCAATTGAAACAGATATAATTGAAAAAGACTTAATGCAAGAAGATAATGAAGTAATCGAAGACGATCAAACTATTCACACTTCTCTTGAAAACCCTAATTCTAATAGTCCAATAGAAAGACTACATTCTACCCTGAGAGAAAGTTTAACAAGCTTGAAATTACAAAGCCCTAATAAAAACATTAATGACTTAATGGTAATTGCAATCTTGAATTATAATAACAGCATACATAGTGTTACAGGTTATACACCTTTCCAAATAATTAAAGGCGATTAAAATTATTCAATACCTATTGAAAATTCACAAAATAAGATAATCACAGATTATATCAATAATCTTGCCGATTTATTGGAAACTCTAAATAATGTAATTCATGACAAATTAATATCAAAACAAACACAGAATTTGGAGAAAATCAATAAAGAACGTGAAAAGGAACCTGAATTAAAAGATCCTATTTTTATTAAGCAATTTGACAGAAATAAAATTAGTCCTCGTTATGGTGCTAAAACACAAGTCAGATTTGATAAACAAATGGTAAAGCGACAACATTTTGTTTCAGAAAAAACAAAATGTTCCCGGCAGCTTTCATCATCCTCCTCATAGGAACTTCCAGTAACGCCTACACGTTAACTCCATTAAGAAATACTATTTTACCGATTTCTATAGGATCCGCTTACATCACAACACAACATAACACTGCATGTTATCACATTGATACTACCCTTATTGGAAACAGTATTAAGGCTCTCGAAATAACATTAAAGAATTTAAACAATACTTTAAATCTAACCAAATGGTCTAATAAAGACGAAATTGTTACTTTATCACAAGTTGCAAATCACTTGCCTACAATCACGTATCAATACATTAAAGAAATTTGTAAAACAATTTTCACACGATCGAATTAAACGTGGTGTATTCAATTTCATAGGTACAGCACAGAAATGGCTGTATGGTACATTAGACGCAAATGACGGCGATAGATATGATTCTTACATTCAAACATTAAATGAGAATCAGCAAACTATTGATAAAAATCTAAAAGATCAAACGAACGTACTTAAACAAGTAACGAAAACATTTCATGATCAATTTTCAAATATCGAAAATAATCAGATAATAATTTCAGAAAAGATAAGAAATATTTCGACGGATAATCAAAATATTCAAGCTATCTTAAGGATGAATCTAATTTTAGAAAATATCAATATGCACAGTAGTAAACTACGCGAGATAATTAGCCACATACAAAATGCTATTAAATTTGATTTTGAAAAATATACCCGCCAGACAATAAATACCGTTTGATAACGTAATTAAATACTATGAGACAATGTCCTCTCATGTAATAATTCAAAAGGAATTAATCATTTTTACTATATTCACACCAATAGTTAATCCTAAACCTTTTATATTGTATAAATTATTTCCTATTCCCATCCAAAATTATACAATTAGTGTTAAGTATCCTTACCACAGACACGTATTACAACCCTTTACAAAAATGTACAAATATTGAAGACATTTATTTGTGCAAAATGGAACTATTGAAACAAGATGAGCCCTGTAGACACGACATTGTATCTAATGAACAACAATTATGCCCATTCACGAAAATTCAATATGAAGAATCGACAGTTGAAGAAATACCCAATAATCAAATATTGGTTATTCCAAAACGACATGTGACAGCAATGCTGCAATGTAACCAGAAGAAGTACATGGAAATCATTTCCAGTCCAATCGTAAATTCCAAAGGTTCAATAACAATTAATAATCGAATATTTTTGGAAGACACGCATGAGAACTTCAACCTAGAACTAGAACTACCCATCATCGACATTCCTGAACTTCTAGAGAATACCACAACTGTAAGACTAAAAGGAGTCGACCAGGCAGCTCTTTAATCAGCGATTAAAGAAGCAAACAATTTAAAGACTGACCTATTAACAGTGTTAGATTTTACAACCAATAATGTGCCAACCTATATTATAATCATAGTATTAAGTTCTATTTGCATAACCATTATTCTTATTCTATATATTAGAGGAAAATGTAGTAAAACTAAAACTGAGGTGCAGATTGAATTGCCCAACATTGTTAGATAATCCCAATTTGCAACCACTTAAGGAGACAGGATTTATATTGTAAGACCCTATGTTATCATTATACTAATAATTCTCCTTTCCTATGTTAATTATAAGCGTACGCTTCTGTCAAAACTTATAATAATGTAAAACTGCTTAATCAGCGGTACTGCACTGGTAGTACCACCATTCTGCCTACGTAAATGCTGCATCGGCAGTTATTTCTTATAAATACAGCGTACAGAGCTTCCTGGAGCTCATTCTATTATTTTTTAGCCAGACTAATAGTAATTAGAGTCAGGTTCATTTGTTTTCGAGTCTTACGTCGTAGCAATATGATCCACATATTTTCCTTTGTCACCATTTTATTTTAATTAATAAAATAAATGTTTTTTAAAAATACAAGTTTCTGAATCAAAAATATAATTCAGATGAAAAATTGTTTACTTAAGAATGGGTTTGTAATTCTTTGTCTTTTGATGTTGAGTCAGTTCTATGAGTTCACACGCTCTGCTTTCCACGCTGTGTTCGATAAAATAAATATATTGAGAATGGATAATAAACAAGTTCTTTTATTTCTTAGTCTATTTCCCAATATTATTTTGCTGTACCTACTGAGAAATACCGCTTCTCTTGAAACTATGTTAAGATTAGACTCTGCCACTACTTGGTTCAATGAAAAAGAAACCATGTTTAGATTAGATAGATAGTTCCAAAACTATTTATTATGATAATTTGTTATTACTTTTGGAATTATATAATCTAAGAATTGTTTCTTTCTAGTAGGTATGTATTCTGAGTATAATTCCATCAGTAGAAGAAACAAAGTTACCTGTCCCGAAATGACTCGAGGTACCAACGATCCCTCCCGGACCTGCGCATACTCATCGGCAGAATAATAATAATCCTCCCCTTCTTCGCTCGGTTGTGGTTCCAAATTCATTGCGGCCTGGAATTCTTCTTCATCAATTTCTTTTTCCAAACTATCACCTGCAACAGCAGGCGTACTAACTATTGATTTTAAATAGCTAAGATATAACCTTCTGGGATATCCATAAATCCTTCCCCATAACCGTACATTTCCTCCATTTCAATCTCCTTTTGGGTAAGTTCAAACGAATCTAAATCCATAAACTCCACATCTTCCAAGTCTTTTGGTTGGGTCGGACGAGGTGGTGGTATTTGAGTGTCGGATAAACTTGGGGAATCCAAATCGGCTATAACATCTCTATCTAGAGGTTTTCGTGCTGCCATCTCTGCTTTGGGAGGCATTCTGTCGGCATGCAGCAATGGAGGAATTTGCTCCAAGGCTAAGCTGTCAACGTTAGAGCCTGTTTCAAAAATGGAAGGCTCTGGAGTCTCGCCCATCAGTAAATTGCGCATGGCCAAAGCCGAGTAATCAACTGTAACCGGTTTCTCTGTGGCAGGTCTTTTGCTTTTTCTCATTTTGTAAGTTTTGAAGTCTTCTGGTGGAAACTCATCTAAAGGTATGTGTTTTGGGAAGCGCCGAGATTGGACCTATATTTGAATAAAAATCTGTGATGTAAGGAAACGAGCATATGCAATATAGCCCTCACAAGGACAACAGTACTGTTCAGTTAAACTTACAGGATCTCGATGAATTTTGCAGATTTTCAACGCATGAATATTAAAAACAAAGTCCTTGTTATCAAAATTATTCGCTATGACTTCCACTAGAGATTCCAAATTAGCGTGCATTGAGACACAAGCGTAACCGTCTCTACTTATGTAACCTTCCCTGTCACGTGGATAAGGATCAAAACAATAATACATGTTTCTCTGCTTCCATACGGCCAAATGGGAATTACCAATTTGCAGTATGGCATTCGTGCTGGTCTTGAAATATTTTTCCAGGCAACAATGCAGATTGCAATCGCATTTTTGGTACATCATGTCGACCATTCTGTTTACGAAGATGTGGATTTCGACTGGAAAAATTAAAAACATAAATCGACTATTAAAGTTTCACCATAGTAAAAGTTACTTATGTAAGGACCGACGGTAAAGAAAGCAGGAATAGTATTGAGTTTGAGCTCGGTAATTGCTTCGCATTGCATGCATTCGATGTATAGTTGGTTTCCTACGATCATGATTTTGTCCACAGTGGTTTTGTGCCAGGCGCTTGGGGGTGTTATTCTGGAATATACCTTAGAAAGAAGATAGTCGTTCGAATTAAGTTTAAAGGAAAATAGTAGTTCTGCAAAAGCAAACATTTGGTGGTGCTCGTCTTCGCAGAAAACATCTTTGTCCAAGTCCAAGTTTTATGTTAATTTGTAAATTGTTTAAAAAAAACGAGGAGATAGGCAGCTTTTTCCTGAAAATAAATTTTTTCTACTACCGAGCGTAAAGACTCACTTTACGCACTATTTAGAAGATGTAAAATTCCACTTCACGTACTAGTGCGTTGTATCAAAATCAATAGCAAATTCATATTCTCGGTTCAAGTTCATCTTTCGTGGGAAAGTTTTATTTTTATAGATAGCTAAAATGTGACCCTAATGGAATTTACAAACACACGGAGTTCTGCAAACGGCCTAATCTGTTCGATGGTAAAAATCACTTGAAAGCCAGAGAAGTATCGAATTTTATAGCTTCAAGATTATTATTGCTGTAACCCAAAATTGACAATCATATAGGCAAAATTTATGTTTTCCGAGATAAATACTAAACTTTAAACTAATCTGTCGACTGAACCAGATCCCATGTGGTTGTAATAATTTATTCAAAGTCAAGGATAATCTCTGACTACTCACGTTTTATGACGAACCCAGATGTCAGGTAACTGATTGCGCAGCAAAGAATGATATATTATATTTGAAGCATATGTGTGTGTAGCGAAGCAATAATTACATGAGCTGGATTTTTAAGATACAATAACCAATTGTATAACAATATAATTATCAAGGGTTATTACTGGGGTGAAATATTAACTGTAAGATAGTCAAATGCTAAGTTATAATTATTAAGATATAGGTAGGTTAAGATAGGAGTGATTACTCAATTATTTTATTATTATAGATATTAATAGAGGATAGTTTAGTTCATTTTACACTCTTGATAATTAGGTTAGAAATTAGGGAACTTTCATTTTATTTACTCGACTAGGCTAGAAATTAAGAAATAAGAATAGAAAGCATATTAGGTAATTAGAAAAGGGGAAGGTTTTCAATTAAAAGGGAAAACATTAAAGGTTCAATTAATAATTTGACCAGATGTAACTAGCAAACTCTGTTGGAGAGCCATCAAACTGGATCACAGGGTGGAGCACTTTGGATGGGGAAGGTTAAATAAACTTGAGAACCAATGAGAACACGACAAGAAACCAAAGGGTACTTTTAGCGAATCGCTGATAGCTAAGAGGGTTGGAGATCCTTAATTTAGTCGATTCTCGCAAGCCCGGTACTAAGGGGTAGCCAATGGGCTTTTAAAGCGGTACCCAGAGGTTGGTTCCTTTCGCTTATTTGAGCAGATGTTGAGGCCAGTTAAAGTCAGTTATCGCCAATTCGCCACGTTTTTACTACGAGTTTTCGCCGGAAATTTAAGTCGCAGAGTCTCAACGAGTTCTCGATCCGTTTCTCATCATCTAGTTCATCTGCCGCCCGGTGTTTCAGTAAAAGCTCTCCAAAGAGGTGATAGTATTTTTTTTTTTTAATTTCAATTCCAATAAAGTGTCAGATTTGGGAACTAAACCTTTTAATTAATAATAATTACTCCTTTCGTTCAATTGTCTTTAATTTTTCTTTAGTTAAAAATTGGTCTATTAATTAAATAAGGTACCTATTTTTTTTTAGTTTTTTTTTTAAATATTTTATTTTATCTTTTTTTTATCACTAAATAATTAACGCTAAGTTTTCTTTTCATTTATAAATAAGTTAGTTTTAATCTTTCAAAATTAGTCTTTTTTTTTCTGGTTTTAAAATTCCCTATAAAACACTGGTGGTGGCGTAGAAAGATCTTACGTGCCGGTTTGTGCGGTTAAAGAAGGTGTTTCCAGCTTCAGCAGAAAAGTGGTGAGTGGTATTAATTTTGAGTCCCTAATAACACCTTTCAATAACCACCCCAAGAGGAGAAGACAGAAGATTTTCCTCGGATTGCGACCGGTTCAGAAAACTGTTATTTACTGCTTCGGATCAAATTTACTTTTCAGCATATATTACCACGAAATTTTAAGATGTGACAGAATTATTCACGCTACCGAAATATCAATTCTTACATAACATCGCAATTTTGTCACAGCGTAAAGTAATTCACTTCACACACTATTGCGTAAAGTAATGTCAATGATAGATGTCGACACTGGTAAATTACTTCACGCACTAGTGCGTAAAGTCTAAATTTATTTTTTTTATACATATTTTATTGGTAGTAGAAAATTTTTTGTTTGCAATACGTGTGTGAAGCAAATCAAATCAAATCCTCGCTTACCAGACAAACTACAGACATGGGCAAACTCTGCTTATTCCTAGTAAACCCAAAACACTTGTCACCCAAATCGTACGACCCCAAAAGGACAGCTTTATTTTCATTCAAAATATCATAGTTGCTTCTTGTATCAAGGCCCATAGTCTTTTCGTCATCGTCTTCTTCATCTTTATTCAAAACCTGTGAAGTTATTGTACAAAAGGTATAGCTGTAATCAGCATCGAATCGTTCTTACCTTGAAAATTTTAATCGGACAAATAACAAACGGCCAATTTTGCATTCCAGATCGTTGTAACATCACCGTGACTATTGCTGGAATATCGTAAAAATTAGCCATAATGGCAGTACCGTTAGGCGAGTAATATAAATCCTTGGTTCTCGGCTTGCCATCGAAAAAATAAAAGTATTTATCCTTCCATATGGCTAAATTTGTATCTTGAGTCTGCAAAATTCCAGCTTTTTGACGGGCAAAAAATATCGTCAGCGCTTTAGTTAGATTAAAAACAGTTCTATCATTAGATTTGATTGAACCCGCAACTTCGGGATCTTCAATAATAAAACGAATCTTTTTATTTCGGATGTAGCAATATTTGTCCAAATCGTCGGGCGTGAGGTCCTTTCCAAACTTATGTACGTGGAGACTCTTTAAACTGCTCACATATAGCTGACTACCAACATCTAATATTTCATCTATATGCTCTGCAGTCCATTTATTGGGATGTTTAAGGAACGAGTAGCAATATGCCGCCACTGGTATGCAAATTCCTTGCATGTTTCTTGTACCTTCTGGCAAATGTTCATCACCTATAAAAAAAAAACTTGAATTGCTTTAACTTTAATTGGTGTTCAATGAATCATTTGACCCTTGAGCAGGCTGCTCTATGGTTTTATGAAACATTGTGGGAGAGGATAACTTTATATCACAGATCACCTAATGTTTCAGTAAACAAATTCAGAACTTCTAACTTTCCTATGTGGTTCAATACTGAGCTGCGTAGATCGTTTGTTGAAAAGAAGAAGCTTCACAAAAAATTTAGAGAAACGGGAGATAATTTGGACTGTTTGTTGTTCTATGAAGTAAGTTGTGGACTTCTTTTCCAGTGTTCACTCGACCCGTAGGTACCACTCATCAGGCTTCGGAATAATCATTTTCCAACGTCATTGATGTTTCTGGATACTCTGTTTCTTGTGCTGAGATTATAGAACCAGAGAAAAATTCACCTCATAAGTTTCCATGTGGGCCGGATGGAATCCCCTTGCTCTTCATAAAGAAAGAAGTAAGTAAGTAAGTAAGTAAGTAAGTAGGTAAGTAAGTTTTTTATTTAGCAATTTATCTGTAGACCCTTTACGACGCCCCTGGCAAGTCTCTTTAATAATTCATTGTCGACAGGTTCTTACCCGGTTTTATTGAAGTTAAGCTTTTTGAAACCAATATTTGTGAGTCGAGAGAAGAGGTCACAAATAACAGGGCTGTTTACAACACACAGACTGAGATCCCTAAGTTATATTTTCTTCAATGGCAGTGACAACTGATTTTGCTACTTCAATTTTCAAGTTGTGAAAATCGGTGTTAGCAGGCTCTTGCATAGGAAATTTTTTGGTACTAACAATTCTATGAACTTTCTTGGAGAATCTAGGTATACATTTAGAATAATGAGCGAGCATGCCCACAGCTCTTTGAAGTGAAGCCTTATCAGTTGGTACTGGCAGAGTCTGTAGAGGTTCAAGTCTTGCAGGATCAGGTTTAAGTGTTCTGTTTCCTATAAGATATCCCAATAGTTTAATTGTATTTTTGTTGAACGAACTTTTACTTTTATTTATAGTGAGGTTCTACTTTTTAACAGCTGTCAGAAAAGCTGATAGATTCTTATCGTGTTCTTCTGGATTTTTCTCACAAATTGTTATATCATCGAGATATGCGTAGACGCCTTCTAGATTCTCTTGCCTGATTATTGTATCTGAGACTCTTTGAAAACAAGCTACGCCGTCAGTCACACCAAAAGGGATACTATTAAACTGATAAGGTTTCCATCAGCTTCAAAAGCAGTGATCTGTTTTTCATCATCTCTTATAGGAAACTGGTGATACGCACTTTCTAGGTCAATGGTGCTAAAAACGTCAAACTTTGAGACTGCTTTCACCAACCCTTCGATATTAGGTAAAGAATAAGCGTCAAGATGAGTAAACTTGTTGATTGTTCGAGAATAGTCAACAACCATTCTTTTTTTGTGATTTTCGTTCTTTGTCACAAGAACTTGTGCTCGCCAGGAAGACGTACTTTCTACAATAATACCTGAAAGATGCTTTTGTACTTTATTTGAAATAAATTTGGCATCATCATGTGAAACTTTTCTCGATTTTGTAGCGATTGGTTTACATTGCGATGATAGATTAGCGAATAATTGCGGAGGTTCAATTTCAGCAGGAGCTAGAGAACAGTGCTTTGTTTCAAGTACAGTCATGGCAGATTTTCGTCCTCCAATAAATGGTCAACATTTTATGTTGCTCAAAATTATCGGGGATAATACCACGAGAGCTTCAAAATTATCTGGTTCATTTTTAAGCTCAAGTGGTATTTAGAGGATTATTTCACGTATGAGAATGCAAAAAATATGGAAATACATATTTATTAAACGATTTGAACATCATAACAATCAATACAAATAAATAGTTGCTATCAGGAACCGTTTGTTTGTATCAAAAATTAGCATGACAACCATGTATACAATAACATGGGAGAATTATCGGGGATAATACCACGAGAGCTTCAAAATTACCGATAATTTTTCACGATTGCGTGTTTTCTATAATTTCACGAGTCCGTAGGACGAATGAAATTTGCAGAGTTAACACGCATGAGTGAAAAATTATCTGGTTCATTTTAAAGCTCAAGTGGTATTTAGAGGATTATTTCACGTATGAGAATGCAAAAAATATGGAAATAAATATGTATTAAACGATTTGAACATCTTAACAATCAATACAAATAAACAGTTGCTATCCAGGAACCGTTTGTGTTAGAAATCCCATAAGTCAAGTTACGATTTTCAGAATTACAGCGAAAATTCTTTTTTCCATTTGTTTAACTAGAGAGAATTACAGCGATAATTCTCCCATGTTATTGTATACATGGTTGTCATGCTAATTTTTGATATTTTTTGCATTCTCGTACGTGAAATAATCCTCTAAATACCACTTGAGCTTTAAAATGAACCAGATAATTTTTCACTCATGCGTGTTAACTCTGCAAATTTCACTCGTCCTACGGACTCGTGAAATTATAGAAAACACGCAATCGTGAAAAATTATCGGTAATTTTGAAGCTCTCGTGGTATTATCCTTGAAAATATCAGCACAGAGGCCTGGTAGCATTGAAACTTTTACGTTTGTATACTGATGATCAAGAATGTTGAGGTTGACAACACAAAATCCTTTGCTTTGTGCACGCAGAGAAGTTTGGAACAGAAGCCAATATTTGAGACAGAATAGATGCAGCTGTACCACGATTTGAAATTTGATAAACAGTAGAGACTGACCTATTTTACTGCGTTGTCCGATGTAGCATGCAGGGCAGGACAGAGAGAGCGATCATGTCTTCTATTTCCACAATAATAGCATGTAGAAAATTTCCCGGTAGCACTCAAAACAGTGTATCTTTGTTGCTATACTTGAGGATTTTCCGCGTTACCAGAGTTGTTGTTGAAGCTGTTTGGTAGGTATACCTCACAATGTTTTGGAGCAGATTCAAGAGATAAAGCTTGTGATGTTGTTTCATTTAAAGTTAGATTATTTTTTTTCCAAGAGGCATTGACGAATTTCATTTGACAATAAGCCGCTAATGCATGCATCTCTAATGGAAAGTTTACGATGTTTTTTGGCAGTTACGTTTTTGAAGTTACAATTTTTGCTGAGCTGATTCAAAATTTGAATGTACTGCCTCCTGTTTTCTCCATGTTGCTGTTTCCTCGTATTAAAAATATGTCTTCTAAGTGCTCCATTTTGTGGTTTCATATAGATGTTATCTAAGATACTCACAGCATCAGCGTAGGTTTTTGCTCCAGAAACGTATTCGAGCAGGTTGTGACTTACATAGTTTGTGCGCAGCTACAGCTTTTGAGCTTCCTCTACATTCTTTACTGACGACATGTCTTACACTTATCTAAATATATTAGGAAACAATCTATTTTTGTTACACCATACATGAAAAGTGTCCATCAAGTCTTTTTGGATTTTGACTGTATCTTTATTTGATTCAATGCTTAAAAACATTTTCAGATCATCTGCGAACATTCAAAATTGACAGAAACCAAAGCAAGATGAAATATCATTAATAAAAATGTTGAACAAAAGTGGATCCATATGAGCCCCTTGGGAAACTCCAGAGGTAACTTTGATTGGAAGTGAACAAGAACTATCAATTTCAACTATTTGTGTACGTTGACTCGAGTACTATTCAATCCATTTAAGTAAGGTGCCATGAACAAGCAATACGATGAAGTTTCTGACTTGACTAAGTGAAAAATGATCAACCTTGTCAAATGCCTTCGAGAAATCTGTGTAGATTGAATCCACTTAAATCTATTTTCCAAGGCATTGACAATGTAATCATGGAAGAACATATTCATAAGGTAAGTAGTAGCTGACCGACCGGCAGGAAACCCATGTTGATTTGGGATTATAACTCGTTCTAAATTATCTTTCAAATACACAGCAATGATTGATTTGAAAAAATAGAGATTTCGGAGATATTAGGGAAGGTCCCAGATGATAGGATTTATTTAATATTTAAAATAAAAGAAAAAAAAAACAAATGCAGTTCTTTAGAATACGAATACACACAGGAACACCATCTGGACTACATCCTATATTTTTAAGTTGATAATCTTGTTCTAAACATCTATGGGCTCTATAATGATATCACCTAGATTGACAGAGAGGTCGCTAGATATGTATATTCATGTCTTTGTGGTCATAGGATGTTTATACTGATGAGAAATGTTCACATAAAAGATTTGAAATACCCTGGGGCGTATCTCTTTTTTGATCCCCAAACAACATTGAAGAAGGCAAACCTTTTGTTTCTTTCTTTAAGTTTATGTAACTCCAGAACCCATTCCTTTCCTGCGCTCTATCCTCAATACTATCAAGATAATTTTGATGACTGATTGGGAAATACTGACGACATTCCGAGCGAAGCTGGGAGAATTTTTGATAATACAGTAATGATGATGAAATTCTATAAGTTTTTGGACTATGAGCGGACTTTTTATTTAAAATAAGGCCTTTTAGATGATCATCCATCCACCTAGGAAATTTTGGATTTTTATGCCTGTTTAAAGGTGTTGACACGTGAATGGATTTGTTCATAGAGAAATATAATAGTAGTAAACTACGAGAGAAGTCATTCCCCTGTACTTAACTGGCACAATGTCGACGTTAGCGCCTCTGGTGGCTACGGACATCAATAAAAGAGTGAACATTGTTTGAATGCAGGTTTCTTCTTTACCGACAGTGAAAAGGCGGCTTTTTTGAATAATTAAACTCACCCAAATAAACTTATTTTTTTATTCCAATTTAATAAATATACAGTAACTAAAAATGTTTTTATTATAAGCTTTGTGTTTACCTTTTTACTGCATCTCGCATCGTCGCAAATTTGGAAACACACTATTATTGGTGTCGGTTTTGTTTAATTAATTAATATTTATGATCACACACATCATTTTCTCATTTCTCTAATATAAATAATAGAAGAAATTTTACGTTATGATTGTGAGCATTCAGTTTTTGATTGATGGTCTTTGGATTCAATCATTCGTCAAATTTTGTATTTTGTATGTGTTAAAAAAAAGATAGAACATTTTCGGGAAAGTTGCTAACAAAGACAAATTAAACCGAGTTGTTAGAAACGATCGAAGTAATTAGTTCAATAATCTGCCACACCATGCGAAATACGCTACGGGTATGTGCACAAACAAACTTCCAGATTGTTACATCAAACAAACGTTTCTCTATGGATTTGTTTAATGCCTTACAAAACAATTGCACACAGACATCAACATCATGACCAGACATGTTATTCAAATCAGCCATGTGAAAGTTTGTTCTAATTTTCTGAAGTTACATTGTTTAAAATTGTAATACCAGTAATCATAGGATAAGCTGTCAGCTGTATTCACCGCCCCAACTTCAAATCCCAATGCCGGATGCTATATTTTTACCTTGCCAAAAAGCTTTTT
This sequence comes from Ceutorhynchus assimilis, assembly GCA_917834065.1. NCBI lineage: Eukaryota > Metazoa > Arthropoda > Insecta > Coleoptera > Curculionidae > Ceutorhynchus > Ceutorhynchus assimilis. The sequence goes on along the minus strand of OU892282.1, from coordinate 24,666,793 downwards.
CCTTGAGCTTCTCAATAATGAATAGTTTGATGCAGTGGCGTAGCATGGGCTATTGTCGCCCGGGGCGGAATCATAATTTGCCGCCCCTTTGACGTAATAAAAAAAATTAAGGACTGGGTTCGGTAATTGCATCTGCGAGCAAAAAGAGCAAATTTTGATGGACGTCACGTAATCACTTATCTTTTTTCACGTGTCAAATCACGTGACATCTGTCAAATTTCGCTCGCTGAGAAAACTTCAAAAATCAATAAACATCACAGATGCTTGACAATTAGCCTATCCAAAACACGTGACTTTGACAAGCAAACAAAGGGTAGGTATGTGTGCCTCTTGGCGGACATTTTAATTTAAGTGCGACAGCATCTTGGATAGTCTAATTGCCGCTATATTGAATGCCAGGATTCTGGTTTGGATCAAGGTTGTTTAAAAGAGGTAGGTTGCCTGGTGAGATTCTCAATCTGTCGATACGTAACGTCCCGACCACTTGTAGAAAGGCGATGCGGATAGTCGGGACGATAGGTTGCGACAAGAGGTTGAAAATCCCGCCCCTGATAACTTTCATGACGTCATATGTATGCCTAAACATAATGCAAATGTAAAATTCCTAAAGATAACAGCCTGTCTGATAATAAGGTTATTTGAGAGAGGTGGGTTGTCTGATAACTTTATGACGTCATCTGTATGCCTCGAACATAATGCAAATCTCCATATGGTACCCCAGATGTCATCAAATTACCCATTACCAGGTAACCTATTAACTTTAGGAACCTTTGTCTGGTAATGGGTAACTTGATGTCGCATCTGGGGTGCCTTATGGAGATTTGCATTATGTTTAGGCATACAGATGACGTCATGAAATTTATCAGGCAACCTATACCTCGCTCAAACAACCTTGATGCAAATGTCCAAAAAACCACCTGATGGCATGCCGGAATTTGTTCTAGGGCAGTGGTTCCCAAACTTTTTTCTTTTGCGCCCCCTTTCTGAATTCAAGAAGTGGTCGCGCCCCCCTTACTTCACCCATTATACAAAAACATTTTTTTTACTTACTGTAACTCCTATGAACTGCACTTTGGAAGAGGAGGAATGGGCATGACAGTGGGCAGCGAGCGTGCGCTGTAGCAATGATCGCATGGCAAAGCTACTTTGGCTTAGGTATGCGCTGTAGCCGGATTGTAGACATCTTCTTTTAAGTTTGTACTGATTTTTTATTTCAAAGCTTAAAATTTGTATTAATTTTTTAGAAGACTTACGCCCCCCTTAATGTTGCTTCACGCCCCCCCAGGGGGGCGCGCCCCCCCAGTTTGGGAACCACTGTTCTAGGGGAAGTCGCGATTGAATCCTAATCGCGCTATCTCTCTTTCCGGCACTGCTGACTGTTTTTTTTTTCTCTGTACTTGGCTGCAGTCGACTGTATCCGACCGAATGAGCGTTAACAATTCGTTTTGTTTTGCTAAACGCGCCTAAAGAAGTTTTCACTTCAATATGGATGAGGGTTACAGTCAAGTCTTGAAGGGTACAAGAAGCGGCAATTTTGCCGCCCTCCCAAAAGTGGCGCCCGAGGTGGTCCGCCCCCTCCGCCCCCCCCACGTTACGCCACTGACGCAAACTTTGATGCCTTGTTTCTTAAACGAAGTTTGGTATGAGCTCTTGAATAGTCTTGAAGACATGCTTACCAGTTGGAAATTTTTTATTATCACTCGGTATAATGCTAATAGTTAGGGAGACGACCGCATTTTTCCTACCCCGATCGAGTTATGTGTCGACACTATTATCAATATATAGTATTATGTGCATCTATTAACCTATATTCCTACCTGAGCGCAAATGCTGCCGGAAATATCTTTTAACAAATTACTTAACAAATTGAAAAAAACGTAACACTACCCCCATCGAGTTATGCCCTAAGTAGGGTATCAGATTGAAGGTCTCGATGTCCCCTATCTGAAAAGTCGATCCTGCCTCGTGAGAACTTGCCGGAAAAGGGTGGCAGGGCAGCTTATTGGGGCAAGGGCCCGCGGTCTCAGCTTTGACACCTATCAAGTTTTACCCTGAATGATGTGTCAAATCAAAGGTATTAATAAGTTGATTTAAGGTCTTTTCGCACAGAAATCCCAAACCAGAAGGAGTGAATTTCATTGGTTGAAACTAGTTTCCTGACTGTTTCCAACCACTGAAATTCGCTCTGACTGGTTTGTGATTTCTGTGCGAACAAACCTTAAATCAACTTATTGACACCTTTAATTTGACACATCATTTAGTGCAAAGCTTGATAGGTGTCAAAGCAGAGACCGCGGGCCCTCAATAAGCTGTCCTGCCACCCTTTTCCGGCAAGTTCTCAGGAGGCAGGACCGACTTTTTAGATAGGGGACATCGAGACCTTCAATCTGATACCCTACTTAGGGCATAACTCGATGGGGAGTAATGTTACGTTTTTTTCAATTTGTTAATAATTTGTTAAAAGATATTTCCGGCAGCATTTGCTCTCAGGCAGGAATACAGGTTAATAGATGCACATAATACTATATATTGATAATAGTGTCGACACATAACTCGATCGGGGTAGGAAAAATGCGGTCGTCTCCCAGACTAGTAGCTGATAAATACCCTATTCCGCGTATCGATGATCTATATGCAAAATTAAGTGGAGGTGGACAATTTTCGAAAATCGATTTGAGCTCCGCTTATCAGCAAATTGCTCTTGATCCAGATTCCGCAAAATTAACAACCATTTCCACTCATAAGGGGCTATTTTTTTATAATAGATTGCCTTATGGGGTAAGTTGTGCTCCAGGGCAGTTTCAACGGTTAATGGACCAACTTTTTTCCAATATTGAGGGGGTTTCAGTTTTTCTTGATGATATTCTTATAACAGGTAAGGATTACCCTACGCATATGCGAAATTTGGAAAAAGTTTTGGAAATTTTGGCTGATTGTGGTCTTACTGTTAAATCGGAAAAATGCAAATTTTTTTCTGACTCTGTTTCTTATTTGGGTTACGATATAAGTGCAAATGGATTGCATAAGTCCAAAAAGAAATTAGATTCAATAGAAAATATTCCTGTTCCAAATAATGTAAGTCAATTGAGGTCTTTTATTGGAGCAATAAATTACTATAACCGATTTATACCAAACATTCCCACTATTTTACATCCCCTGTATAAATTAATAAAAAAAGAAAATCCATGGAGGTGGTCGTGGACTAAAGAATGTCAAGAAGCTTTCGAGAAAGTTAAAACTATTTTACAATCAAATAATTTTTTGGTACATTTTGACCCAGAATTACCGCTAAACTTAACTGTTGATGCCTCAGATTACGGGGTAGGGGCGGTACTGTCTCACGTTTTTGAAAACGGGGTCGAGAGACCTGTTTGTTTTGCCTCAAAAACATCTGTGAACATTTCAGATAATGATGATTTCGATAATATTGATGCTTTACAAATTAATTATTTAAATGAATGCAGGGACGCAGCGAAGGCCTCTGGTTTGGGGGGGGGGGGGGGACATTCCTAATTTTCCCAACTTTATTAAAACATTAAAAAAAATCATATTAAAAACTATTCCCTTCCTCACTACTTTTAGACACATAGCGCATGAGTCGGGGTATAAAGACGAAAGGCTACACAAAAAAAATGCGCATCTGTAGTGACGTCACAAGGGCATCGGCGCCTAACAATAATAGGCAATCCTCTTTGTTTATAATCCTTGGTTTGTGTCAATCGTTCGTCGGCTGTCATTGTCATTGGCTGTCTTTTTTCCGTCTCTCCACGTTATATCTTTCTTCTCTCTCGTCTGTCGTGTGCCGAAATTTACCAAAACGTGTCGTTACGTGTAACGCGACGCGTCTTTCAAATCGCTTTACATTCTCATCCAATTCAAACCGCCGCCTAAGAAGTTTCACTTCAAAAAAATCATGTGTAGCATTATACACGTATTGAGAACAGGGCCGCCGAGAGCCGGGCCGGGCTCCGGGGAAAAAAAATAATAATGGGCCCATTTTTTTTTTGGTCTCCTAAATGATTAATAACGGAGCCCCCCCCTTTTTTTTTTGTCCCAACTATTAAAAATTCGGGCCCCCAGGTCTTACGGGCCCCGGGAATTTGTCCCGTCTACCCCCCCTTCTTGTCGGGCCTGATTGAGAAGTGAAACTTTTTAAAAACTATACCCTCCCTCATACAGCTTTTAGACTTAGCACATGAGTCGGGGTAAAGGCGAAGGGCCACACAAAAGGTAGACGCGCATCTATAGTGACGTCGCAAGGGTATAACCGCTTGACAATAATAGGCAATCCTCTTTACTTATAATCCTTGGTTTGTGTCAATCGTTCCTCGTCTGTCATTGTCATTGGCTCGCTTTCACCTTTTCTCTACAGTCTACGTTATATCTTCCTTTTCTCTCGTCTCTCGTGTAACGAAATTTTCCAAAACGTGACGTTACGTGATGCGTCTTTCAAATCATTCTTCATATTCTCGTCTAAATATCAGACCGCCGCCTAAGAAGTTTTACTTCAAAAACTGATAAAAAGTTTGAGATGTATACAGGGTGTCCCAGATAAGGATGCAGTCTACAGGGATCTTCGCAACCATAAGAGATACAGAGTTGGTTAAATTTGAAAAAAGTTGCGCATTACTGAGCTCAGTGGCGTCATGTTTTGATATTTTGGAGTTTCCGAATGATTCCGAAGATATCCATGAAAAACCGAATTTTGCCGAAATCGTTTTTTTTTTTTTTTCTAACTTTATTTGAAATGCGATATGGCAAAATAAACTTCACATTCTCATTGCCACTTTTTCTCCACTACATGATAATGTTATTAGATTTTTGATCAGACGTTTCGTTTCTCCGCGATCATCATCAACTTAGTTTTTTCAAATGGTCGAGTTTTTTATTGTATGGCTAATAAACTCTACTTTTTATTCTAAATACAATGACATATCAAGCTCATAATTCCAGGAATATTTGTTGATTTCCACTAGTGGTCCCATTAACGGGCCTCCGCAATCTCCAGACATTACACCGATGGATTCTGAAAAGTCAGTTAACTTCATTCTTAAGGAATCCTCAAAAGACAAAATCCATCGGTGTAATGACCGGAGATCGCGGAGGCCCGTTAATGGGACCACTAGTGGAAATTATTATTCCTGGAATTATGAGCTTGATATGTCGTTGGATTTAGAATGAAAAGTAGAGTTTATTCGGCATAAAATAAAAAAAATTCGACTATTTGAAATAACAGAGCTGATGATGATCGCGAAGAAACGAAACGTCTGATCAAAAATCTAATAACATCATCATGTAGTGGAGAAAAAGTGACAATAAGAATCTGGAGTTTTTCAAATAAAGTGAGAAAAAAATAAGAACGGTTTGGTCAAGAGATCGCCGCGATTATTGAGATTTCGTCATCTTGTTGTCCGGTGATTTTGCAATTCATTACGAATCGACACGATCCTAATGATAATTTTAATTAGTCTTCGCAAATAAGGTCCGCAAATTTTTGTCTGCCAATTTTTCCCAACTTTAAATTTTTCATCCAAGTTTTCCCAACTTTCGATATATTTTAGAAACTTTGGGGGGTGGGGGGGGGCGTTGCCCCCCCAACCCCTCCTTGGCTCCGTCCCTGAATGAATGCTCTGAATTGAAAATTGATTTACTTGAAATAGAAAGGGCAACTCAAAAGGATAAAATTTTGTACAAAATTTACACATTTGTTTTATCTGGTTGGCCAAAGGAAACTCGCGAACTATTATTAAAACCATATTTTAGTAAGCGCGACGAGTTATCAATAATTGATAATGTCCTTGTATGGGGGAACCGGGTAGTTGTTCCGGAATCTTTGCAAACTTTCATTTTAAAGATGTTACATAACACCCATATGGGCATTGTCAAGATGAAGTCCTTAGCTAGATCATATGTGCGGTGGCCTAGTTTAAACAAAAATATCGTAGAAATATGTAAAGCTTGTACTGCGTGCCAGGGTTCACAAGCAAATCCAAGAAAAGGAATTTTGCAATTATGGCCAATTGCTGATAAACCTTGGGACCGGATACATATAGATTTTTTGGGACCTATCAATGGTAAATATTGTTTATGCACGAACGGGCGTAAAACTGCACTTTTACGCCCGCATTTTAGAGCGTGAAGTAGTACTTTTACGCCCTAGGGCGCCTTTTATGCCCGCGGGCCTGAAAGTTCAAAAATAAGCAAGAATTCGACTCAATTTTTTGAACCTTTTGCATTTCTATTGCTCAATCCAAAAAATATCAACTTTGCTCAACAAAACAAGCTTTATTTCAATTAATAAGAATAATGGAATAAGCAATAACAATAAAATTCAATCTACTTTCATATTAAAATTGCCTTCAACATTGAGTAATATCTCCGAAGGGTGGATGGCTGATTTTTTATTGCATTTTTCATTAATGTTTATGCCAGGACAGTTTCTTCTACAAATTAATGCTGCTCATTGATACCATGTTGGGCACACCAGGAAATAAAGTCCCTATATGTTTTTTCATAGTCTTTTGGACTTTCAAGGTAATAGATCTTTCTTGGCCTCTTCAACTGCCTCAAGAATAAACTTGGGGAGGCTATTTTGCTCCATTTTTAGACGCCATCATCATCAGAAAACTATACACTTAAAATACACAGAGTAAAATAATTATTTGTTTGTATTGTTCTGGGTTGCTATAATAGTTACGTGATACTTTTGTCAACAATTGCTTTCTTGATCTAAATTTGACAAAAACTTATGACTTATTATGCGATGAACATGAACATTTATATTTTGAAATATTTTTGATTGATGTCATTACAAAATTAAAAATATATAATTTTTCAAATATCAAAATGAAAACATACTCATCGTGCATAAAATCTTGTATGCACCTCGGTCAAAAAGAGCTTAACGCCCTCAGCCTGTAAACAGCCCTCGGCTAACGCCTCAGGCTATTACACACGCTGCGGGCGTTAAAGCTGTACTTTTTGACCTAGGTGCATAAATAACTATTAATTGTTGTGGATGCCTACTCTAAATGGGTTGAAGTTTTTATAATGACAAGTATAACGTCTGTTCAGACTATTGATAGGTTAAGAGGATTATTTTCTAGGTATGGTTTACCAAAGACCCTCTGTTCAGATAATGGTAGACAGTTTGTGTCTGCAGAATTTGAATTATTTTTATCGCAAAATAATATTAACCATTTAACATCACCTACTTATCACGCAGCCTCAAATGGAGCTGCTGAGAATAGTGTCAAAATAGTTAAAAGTTTTTTAATTAAATAATTAAATTTGTATAATAATAGTATTAATTTCAATCGCGCATTAGATAGATTTTTAATGACGTATAGGATTACTGAGCACTGTTCTACGAGTGAAACTCCGTCTCGTTTGTTTTTGGGCAGACAAATTCGTTCCAGGTTTGATTTGTTAAACCCGTGCAATATTAATGACAAACCACCCAAATCTTCCGAAGATATTCAAATAAATTTAAAAAATGCTCAAAATAAAAATAAAAAATATTTTAAGGGGGGGAGAGACGAGAGATTCGCTGTCGGGCAATGCGTTTATGCTAAGGATTATCGTAATGTTGTTAAACCTTCATGGTTTCTCATATAACAAAAATATTGGGTAAAAATGTGTACTTGGTGAAAGTGTATAAAAGTGAACTAACATGGAAAAGACATCAAAATCAACTACGAAAATGTGATACTTTGAACTCAGTTTATCGTGATAGGGAAACTGTTATGACTGATATCGTTGAAGTGAATGATGATGAAAATAATGTGGTCGAAGCTTCTCCAGCTAAAATAATTTCTCCGGTTAGGGTAATTTCCCCTAACGTTCAAATTGAGAATCCTTTTTCTTTACTCTAGGAAGATCAACCAACTGCTTCGTCATCATGCACTTCTCTTCTCATTGAAAATAGACCAAAGCGTAATAGAAGATCACCTGATCGTTTGAGTTACTGACGAGTTATTGAGCTTATTTTTGCTGTATGATTTATGATCTATGTATGATAATTAATATGTAACATAATTAAGGCAGAGAGTGTGATATTCCAAGTATTTATTATGTTTATAATAAATATACATTTATTTACCACCACCTTCTCTGCTCCTGCTAGGAAATTATTTATGCATTTTTATGCAAATCAGTATAGATTTGGACTTGTACCATTGTGTTTAATAAACCAGTTAGAATATATATTTTTGGGTATTATTTCAAGTAAGGAATATTACATAAAACAATGATGGAACTGCATCGTTTTATCTTTTCCAGTTTAGAGGATATTAACTATTAAAATGATTCAGTTGGAGACAGGGACATCTTGTATTTGTGCAGTAGAATATTATTATGTTTAAAATACTAATAACTAATAATAGGTGCCTATCAATGTTCTGTTTTGATTCAAAATAATATGTTTAATCAATCACATTTAACTCTCTTCTTTTCTTGGCTCACTGTGTATCGTTATTCATAAATTCAAGTCTAATAGTTTGAGGCCTTTAAAGGAATATCGCGCGTGTGCGGTGAAAAAGGACAAAAAAACTACTTTGGTGCCAGCAAAAATATTGCTATTAGCCGCGGAGAGAATCAGAACGAACGTCAACCAAACGACATTGTTTTTTCCAAAAACTTTTAATAGAGAACCCGCATTTAATTTTTATTAGTTTACCCGCATAAATTTATAGAGAACCCGCAACTGAGTGTTTAATTTGCCGAGTTTCACGGTTTAGAAACAGAACTAAAAAACGCGTCGACTGGCCAGTCCGGAAAACGTGTGTGTGTGTGAAAAAGGTGTCCGTGGACACCTCTTCATGGAAGCCAGAAGTTCAAGGTAAGGTCTCAAAACCTCCATTTTATTTGCATTTAAAAGATTTGATACAGTCCACTTATCTCACACTGAGCCTTGAAATAGTATTTTTTTTTTCTTTCTTTCACTTTGAAAAGTCCAAATTTTACTAAAGATTGCACAATCAATAAATATATTTTGAAAAGAGTTCTGCACTAAAACCCGTTTTTTAAGGCGAATTAGTCCAAGAATACTGTTTTAACACCCTGTATCTCGAAAATTAGTTATAAGATCAAGTTGTGCCTATGGACACTTTTAATCAGAATGTTCAGAGTAGCATTATCATATCAAATTTTCAGAAAAATGGACCGAATCCCAAAATCTCATAAGAAGTGTGCGAGGTCCTTTGACTCCCAATTTGAACGAACTCCAACAACATTTTTTTTCGATTCTTTTGTATCAGCGTCAAGAGTCAAGGTGTTCAGACTAGTTCGGAGTTTCGTGCTTTGAGCACATATTTTCCGACGCAAAAATAAAAAATTCGTTCTGATTTTTTTCCGGTCACAAAAATAAGTATTGTATGAAATCTTTTTCATTAACTTATACCCATGGGCAAAATCAAAATTACCACAATAAAAAAAACCAACCATGTCCTAAATCAAATGCACATGGGATACTGAATGGACACTTACATTATCTTATTCTAGAAGGTCTCAAAGTTATACCTTGATGCATGGTTCCTTGCCTAGATCCGAAATAGAAATCTTTCAAAATCGGCTGGTAAATGTTGGTAAAAGAGTGACTTTCTAAAGTACCGCGTCTGAAGCGTCTCTTTTTGGGCTCGAAACGTTTTATTTCTGATTCCCTGCGGAATTTTTGAGCAAATTTATCCAGGCCTGGTTGTGACAGGGTAGGTTCTCTTTCTAAATCGTAGTCTTGGATTTGGTAGGATGTAGACTGAGACATCTAAAAAAAAAGGAAATTTAATTCAAGACATTTAACCTTCTTTCTATTACCAAAGACACTTTTCTTCTAAATTGTTTGGTCAAGTAATCTTGCGGTCCACCGTCACCTTCACCAAACATTTCTTGTAGTTCCATTTCCTTTTCGATCAAAGCTAGAAAATTTTCTTCCGGTAACAAATCTTCTGTTTTCTTTTTCGCTTTCTTCTTCTTCTTGCCTTTCCTTGGAGATCTCTCACTTTCTTCCTGAATATCATCTAATTTACTTGATTTTTTGCTCCTCTTCCTCTTCGACCTAAATTTTACATCAATAAATGTATTAAATATAGTATACCTATTTATTCACCCTTCAGTTCTAGGAGTTCTTTTAAAAACTAAATCAAAACTGTCATAATCCTCAGAAGCCGCTTTTTTGTCAGATACATTAATAATAATTCCACTTTTAGGCTTCCTCAAGGCTAAGTCTTTGGAGTCTTGAGGGTCTGGATAGAGCCAGCTGGATGTTGGTGTCACTCTCCTCGGTGATACTTTGGCACTTGATGGTCCTGGTGACGCAACTTCAAACTACAAGAAATTATTTTTTTCATAGGAACTGGAGCTGGATTACAGTACCTACCTCTCGGCTTAATTTTTTTCCTGGAATAGGATCAGCCATCTTAACGGATTCATATTTGCAAAATTTCTTGGAGGTGTTCCCCCTATTTTTTTCCATTTGCTCCTTTTGCTTTCTAGTTTTCGGGACAATGTATTTTGGACGTGGCTGGTCATCTTCTAAGACTGTTTGAGCTATATATTGAAGATCAATTCTTGTCCTAAATAATACAAGTTGAAATATATTTGAAAAAGTTATATGAATTCTTACCCCATAGAAGGTGTAATTTTTGCGCTTATAATGCTCTGCTGTTCTGGTATGACTTCCAAAGGTTTTTTAAACAACACCCGATCTTTTCTTTTTTGATTTTTAACTGGATCTGGATATTTGTTGGTTGGTTGGAACATCGGATAGGCAATACTGGAATCATCATCGTCTCCTTCAGAAGTCGAAGACTTTTCACTGAAAGAAAATTATTCCCTTTTCAAATTATAATAAAAAGTTAATGTGTGTGTGGTCTTACCTGGGATTTGACATTTTTACTGATTAAGAACTAAACATAGGCGCTACAAAAATTTGTGTTAAATGAAAAGAAGGATATTTTGTGGGTAATAATGATTGCGAATTTGACGTTCTATTGACAGCCATTGCCGTCGACAGTTAATTTTTAAATTTTTTGTGTGTTGTCAAATCTAAATTTCAAATTTCTAGTAAAAAGAATCAATGGGAAAAAATTCCATGCAATGAGGTTAGTGCCTAACAATTAAGAATGTTTATAATAATCATCTTCTTTGGGGTATTTTTAGAGGTGACCACAAAAAGCGCAAGCCCGCAGCACGCCCAAAACCTGTCATCAATTACCCTGCGGTACCCACCAAGAAGTGGATTCCTCCAGATAAAAGAAAGAAACCTCCAAAGCCGGAACCCAAATATGTTAAACCTGAAGGAATATCTCAAAAATTGGCCATATCCACTTTGAAAAAAGTTTGGAATCAATATGACGTTATTGGCGATGCTACTATTATGACTGGGCATTTCAGCCAATATCATAAAAGATTCTCGTTTAAATCTAATGGCCTACAAGGTGAGAATTTGAATAAAAGCGGGTTCATTAACAATAACACTTTTTCACGAACAATAGAATCACAATATTATGGGAATTGTACCAAATGCGGTGACTACTGTACCAATATCTATTAGAATCTTCTTCACGCTTCCAATTATTTGAAGAAGAGTTCTCGCGCGATGACCTGCCTTTATCCAAAATAATGTAAGACTTTTTTTTAATTTCAGGTGCATGTAATTCAGTCATTGCCTGCGTTTACTCCTACTTGTTTAAAATGGCTCATTGGACCAAACACTTATTAGACGAAATCCTAATTAGAGGTGACGAAATTTACGTTAGAAGCACCCAACAAGGTGACAGATGCCTTATAGAAGTACCTCCAGAAAAGGTGCATCCTTCCTTCTTTTTGGGAGACCAGAAACTAACAATTTTCGTAAGTCCTAACGCAGAGCTGAGTGAAGAATTAACATCAGCCCTGGAAGAAAAAGCGAAAAGCATTATTGAAAAGTCTCTTGCAACATTTTTCGATGAACACCCATCGGGGATATTTTATATTAAAAACAAATACGCAGCTATATGGTCGCAAGATGGTGTTTTTTATTACTTCGATCCTGGCGAGCATGACGAATATGGAAACGTTTGGACTGGACAACCTGGTTATGGATTCTCGTTTCTAGGTCGTTTCAAACAAATTTTTTTTCTTGTGGAATATTTATACAGAAATTTCCCGAGCACCAAAGAATCTTATGCCAAGTTTCACGTAATGCCTTGCGGAATAGCTAGAATTGTTAAAATTAATATACAGCCGCCTGAAAATTTTGAAGATATTGCTCCTCAAGATACAGTGTTTACTCAAATAATTGAAGAACGTAATTAAACCGTATGTTGATAAGAATTTCTACTAAGAATGATTTTATTGTAGTTCCTCCATTGCCGGATCCCCATTTGGTCAACCTCAAGAATTACGTGGAAGAAGACAAAGCTGAAATCGATCCTGCATACCTAAGAATCCAGGAAATATCGCCGGACATTGAAGATGATTTTCTAGGAGAAAACCGTCCGTCTTTTTTGGCAGAAGGGCCAGTGCAGAAGGGGGATTTTTGCAGATTTCCTGTACCGATTCCCACCTATCTGAAAGGGGAAAATGCTAAGTTAACTTATTATACAGGTTTTGATTGCATTTTTGAGAAATTTTTTTAATAATAATTATTGACTTTCAGAAATTGTACCAAAGTTCGTGGGTATCTTACGGGCTAGTACCTGTCAAACAAATCCAAATTTTTCCAAGTATCTTGGGAGACAAAGCTTGGGCAATGCTTTATCAGCTTTGATAATGCTGCGGCTGTGTAAAGCCAAACATTGGATACCAAAAATGTTGGATACTGTTTTAAAATATGGAGACATTTTATACAGGTACCGAATTATAATCATTTAGTTGTTTTGGGACTAATTATGAGTTAATGCTAAGTTGAGTCGACTAATTTGAAAATAATCAAAGTCTTTAGAGTCTAAACAGCTCAGAAACCATTGATCTGAGCTGCTATATGGCAACTTAAAGACAAATGTTGGTAATCTGTGAAAACTGAAGTCCTACCTATTTCAGTTAAGAGAGTACTGATGGGCTAGAAGTCTACGCTAACTCCCTACCTTTATACTGAGGCTATATACCTTTTTCTATATGTGAAACAAAATTGAACGTGAATGAGTTCACGTGGCTTTCAGTTTTTTTTAGCTTTTCCGAGCCTTGAGATAAATGAAATCAACACATTTTTAGTTATATTCGTGTGAACCGCTACATTTTTTGCTAGCTCTTGTCCCGATACTTGCTTCTCCAACGACTCCAAGCGTGGTAGCTTCGTTGCAGGTCAGTGGCGCGACAGTAGCAGCAAAGCAGTGACGTCACATAACATATTTCTCCCCCGGTAAAATTAATCAATAGGTTGATTTGATTGATTAGTTTTATTTCCTTTTGGAAATTGATCGTCTCCCTCTTGGCATCAGAGGGTTTCGGTATTGCTGAGTATCATCTGGTTTGTTAGTAGTACCAACAACTGCTTTCAACTCGAGTGCTTCTGGTTCTTGTCGAGCTTTTGGAATTAGCTGTAAAAATCTGACAGGTTTATTGGAATTCAAGAAGATGTTGTTGTTGGATATCGATGAATCATGACTGTAGATACTGATTCCATGTGTAACTGTTTTTGCGGGGGAAAATCGGCCGAAATAAGGTGTTCATGTACAGCTTCAGCATTACTTGAAACAGCAACAATATATTGCAATCAAGATTATGAAGATGATTGCTACAGATAGGACGGTGTTGAAGATTGGCTGATATCATTCATAGATATCTTCTTCATTTGTTCGATTTCTTGTACACAGCAGTCGTCATGAATTAATGTTGATGTCAGGAACGAAATGGGTGAAGTTGCTTGTTTGATTTGAAGTCGGGGACAGAACAGTAGAAAGAGTGAAACATTTATAATGAGGCTTCAACTTCAAGTCAGATTCCGTCAATGTGAAATCTATAAAGTTCTTGGTGGCATCACATGACAGAGTTGCTGCAACAGGTGAAGAGACAATAAGCAGTCATTGATTCTGGAAAATTTTGTGGTAAATTTTCAAATTGGCTTTTATGGTTTTCGTGCTGCAGTCATCAGGAATCTGTTTGCTTTGATCGAGTTTCAGGCTCACTTCACAATTTGCGTTCCGGGCAGTCAGGTAAGTTATCAAATATTTACATAACTGGGTCTTGTCGTCGATCTTCTTGCAACTAGACAGGTCTTTTATCGAAGCAAACCCAGTTTTACTAGTACTTAGGATTAGGAAGGGGTACGTAGGATAATATATGTATAAATAGAGCCCTTAAGATAAAAAACAGGAAGCGGTAATAATTTGTATAAATGATAACTTAATCTAGAAGTAAGCGGTATTTTAAATAAGAATATTAAAATTTCATTATTATAAATAACATTTAGATCACAAATAGAAAAATACTTATATGTATCTTCATCATTTGTTAAACTGACTGGAAAAGTTGAATCTGAATCCAGCTTAACGTTGAAAAGTTGATTTCTCAAATCTTTAGGATTGATTACATTTGGGTGAATAACATTTTGCTTGGCAAAAAGTATTGAAGAAATTATCAAATCATATTCTTCAGTTAATTCAGTTATAAAATGCAATAATAAATTAATATGTTTACTTACTGAAGTCACATACAAAATCTCGGTCAATTGTGTTCTAGTTTGGTCATTAAAATGTATTGAATTTTTTGAAATTCGTATTTAATTTTTCTCCATTTAATTTTAAAGAAACAACAGAACTATTATAATTTTCAATCGCAGAAGACATTATCTGAGTCTCGTGATTTTTATTTATCAAAGAATTAATTCCGTCATTATAATAAACTGCATCGTTTGCATCTGGTGTACCGAACAACAATTTAAATGCAGTTGAAACTCCCTTTATTAAACCTCTGCGTTTACGTTTGGTTTCAAATGTATGAGCGACTAAATGAAGTTTCTTTTCTAATGTTTTAATTTGAGCATCAAACAAGGCGAGCAAATCCGTGCAATGGAAACTATGCACGTATATTTTATCATTTCCAAGATTGGAATCATGACACGTTTTTTGATTTTGCATATATTTTTTCAACAACTCGGAATTTATGAATGGAAAAGGAAATATTTGAAAACGAAAAGAGAGTAAATTAATCAGCATATAATTTTACGGTGCCTAGAGATTGGTAAAAGATGCCTGCTGCTTGGTTATTAATTGGTGTTACTTGATAAGCCTGCGCCTCCGGTGCGATAGGTAGGCGCGACACATCGTAATTGTAATTATGAGAAGAGCACGTAGCGTGTAATGTATCAGCTTCATTTTTGTCTGAAACAAATCGTCGCTAATCTGACAAAGGGGCGTAAGGTACAAATAGATAATTTTACAGGATTGTCATTTAAAAAAAGGGTTGTTAATTAACAAGCTATCACTCTGTTCGGATATACAGGGTGGGGACTTTAACTGGAACTAATTCGCTAGAGCCGTAGGATAAAATATGTGGACAAAACGCAAAAACACGTCGATTAAGATTTTTTGCTTAAGATTTTTTCACATTATTTTTTTTATACAGGGTGTTCCAAGAACAGCTGTACGGTTATCAACTCTATTTTTTCGAATGATAGCCCCTGTATATTATGACATTTCTGGATTCTGCGAAAAATTCTAGACATATTTCATCAACAATCTTTAACTGTTTCGGAAATATTAACAGTTGAAAATTGACTTTTTTTGCAACTTTGACAGGCTGTAAAACCTGAACGGTTAATTTTAAAGCAAAACCGATCATACATTCTTTTAGTTTTTCATGAACTGTCATCTGATACCAACTTTGAATTTAATCCATGTGAAAAATTCTGGTTAAATTTAATCTTCGGTTAAATTCAAAGTTGGTGCCAAATAATAGTTTATCAAAAGCTGCAGACGAGAATGTAAAATTGATTTTGCGGTAAAATTAGCCGTTCAGGTTTTACAGCCTGTCAAAGCTGCAAAAAAGTCAATTTTCAACTGTCAATATTTCCCAAACAGTTGAAGATAGCTATATGACATTGAAGTGAAATATGTCTAGAATTTTCCGCAGAATCCAGAAATGTCATAATATACAGAGGCTACCATTTGAAAAAATAAAGTTGATAACCGTACAGCTGTTCATGGAACACCCTGTATAAAAAAATTAATGCCAAAAAATCTTAAGCAAAAAATTTTAATCGACGTGTTTTTGCGTTTTGTCCACATATTTTATCCGACGGCTCTAGCGAATTAGTTGCAGTTAAAGTCCCCACCCTATATCTGTACCTCAGAGGTAAATTGTATTAAGTCATAATATTATAATTTAATATACTGATACTAAGTGATTCTAGTACAATTTACCTTTAAGCCTGGTGAGTCACTTGACACAGGTTCCAACTGGGTACTTCGGTTGTCTTAAAAGCTAGGTGTATGAAATTTTTTCCGGAGGTCAAGTAAGTTATTAGAAGTAGTATTCAGCTAAAGCCCCATTTTCGAAAAAAAAGTGACTTAATACAGTTTACCTCTGAGGTACAGATATATTTTTTTGTGTACAGATATTGAGGCAGATAAATTGTCATAGCTTCAGGCTATTACAACAGATTTTCCATATCGTTCAGCTGTCATAGAAAAATTAGTACCCAATGGACATACGCCCCTTTGTAGGATCTTCGTTAAAATAATTTAGACACATACGCCAGTATGATATTTATTGCCAATATTGTATTTATAGCTTTTATTCTATACTTAACATACTTTAGAAAAAACAGGGATAGAAATTGAAAAAGTACTCAAATAACTTAAACACTAGTTTCCGTGAGGAAGGTCTCTAAAATATTTTTGGAAAGTTGGGTACTTCACCAGCGGTGTTGGTCCTTTACAAGGGTCCATAAGACATTTATATTTTTCGAATTTGAGTTTAATTAGTAGTGTAGTCAAATAAGCAGATTTTGGAGAGTAAGGTGGAACAAATAAATGACAAACGCTTAATGGTGGAAATTTGAAGAGACGGGTGTCCTAGATTATTCCACTCATGTGTTAGAAATCCCATGAGACAAGTGACGATTTTTAAAATTACAGCGAAAATTCTCTTTTCCATTTGTTTAACTAGAGAGAATTACAGCGATTATACAACTCACTGTACATTATTCCCATATGACACGAGAGGCTTAATAAGTGATAAGCCTTTTGGGATTATCGCGCTTGGTGGCAATATTGTCAATTTGTCATTAATGATTATAAGGATTGATAAAGTATTGAAGTTTAGTTCGTTGTATAACCTTTGGAATACCACTCGATGTTTCAGGATTACCTAATACTTTTACCTGACACTCAACGCGTTACCAGCAACACCACTCCTCCTTCGGAGTCGTGGTGTTGCTGCGTAACGCGTTTCGTGACAGGTAAAAGTATTATCCGGTAATCCTGAAACCTCTTGTGGTATTACATTCGATAATTCTCCCATGTTATTGTATACATGGTTGTCATGCTAATTTTCGATACGAACAAACGGTTCCTGATAGCAACCATTTATTTGTATTGATTGTTAAGATGTTAAAATCGTTTGATACATATTTTATTTCCATATTTTTTGCATTCTCATACGTGAAATAATCCTCTAAATACCACTTGAGCTTTAAAATGAACCAGATAATTTTGAAGCTCTCGTGGTATTATCCCCGATAATACAGAAAAAGTCCCATCTTATCTGACAATAGCAAGTTTTGAAAAATCGCCACCATTGTGAATTTTTCAAGTTTTTGGATTAACATTTTCTCAGTGTATTTCTATTGATTTTTTGAAATATTCTCTATACTAGTTTACAAAGTTTAAAATTTGATTTGCAATTATGTTTTCCAAAAAATCCATGCCATATTGTCACAACTACCCGCTTTACGGGGGTGACATGGGGGGTTTGTAGCTTTGGGGGTAGATGGAGAGAAACTCGCTCAGGTTATATAAAAATATATGCTATATATTTTCCCAAATATAACCTTACATGTATGCTAATCCTATAAGATACATGACCCTTCGTACACTGGGGTCCTTATAGGGGGCCACACGTCAATTCTGCTTGGGGGACTGTAGATAAGTTTATCGTCACCCTTATGCCTTGTCCAGAGGGGCGTTCCCAACGAGAGGTAATTGCACTGGACAACGATAAGGCTGAAGATACCCAGAGGGGCGTTCCCAACGAGAGGTACTTGCACTGGGGAGACTTAATTCCAGAGGGGCTTTTCCAACGAGAGGTACTTGCACTGGTTTAAGTCTGCCTTTGCTGCGGCTTGCAGCGCAATTTATATTAATTTATTGCTGAATTGCAATAAATATTCGATCGAATCGGCAATTAAATTAATAAGGTTGAATACCGGGTCCTCCTTTCCCAAGCAGCTAGTTGACAATATTGTTTAAGACATTGACATGACTATAAATCGGTCGATAAATAAATGCCTACTAATACGATATCATTACCCACGAATGGGAATCTCTATGGTTTAATCTATATTTGCAAATCTGCATTTGCAAAAATGTCTGTTGAGCTGTTTTTCATTTTTAATGATCTCTGTTAGATGTTTCTCATTCTCAAGAATCTTTGGTAGATTTGTTGTTTGGTTTCTGATTTCCAAATATTTTTGTTGAATGTTTCTCATTCCCAAGAATCTCTGGTGAATTTATTGGTGTGATTTCTCATTCTTAAAGATTTCTGTTGAGTTTGTTGGCATTCTTGAGAATCTGTTATTAGTTTTTCATTTTTTTTTTCATTCTCAAGAATCTCTGTTGAATCTGTCGTAGTTCCTCATTCTAAAAAAATAAAAATCTCTATTGAATCTGGTTAGTTTGTTTTTTATTTGAAAGAATATCTCTTGAGCTGTTTTTCATTTTTACAGATTTCTGTTGAATTTTTTCATTTTCAAGAATCTTTGGTAGATTTGTTTTTTGGTTTCTTATTCTCAAATATTTTGGTTGCTTTTTTACTAATTCTCAAGAATCTGTTATTAGTTTTTCATTATTTCATTCTGAAGAATATCTGTTGAATCTGTCGTACTTTCCCATTCCCAAGGAATAAATATCTATGTTGAATCTGATTAGTTAGTTTCAAACTCGCAAAAATATCTGTTGAGCTGTTTTTCATTTTTAAAGATCTCTCTTGGATGTTTCTCATTCTCAAGAATCTTTGCTAGATTTGTGGTTTGGTTTCTGATTTTCAAATATTCCGGTTGAATGTTTTCTCATTCTCAAGAATTTCTGGTGAATTTATTGCGTGGTTTCTCATTCTCAAAAGTCTGTTGAATTGGTTGTCATTTTTTAAGAATAGGTATATCATATCTCTGTTGAATCTGTTGTAGTTTCCTAATCTCAAAGAATCAAAATCCCTATTGAATTTGGCTAGTTTGTTTTCCATTTGCAACAATATTTGTTGAGCTGTTTTTCTTTCTTGAAGATCTCTGTTGTTTGAGTTGGTTGTCATCTTTGAGAATCTGTCTTGTAAATTTTCATTCTAAAGAATCATTGGATCTGTTTGTTAGCTGTTTTCCATTCGCAAAAGTATGTCCCTCTTTTTTATTTATCGTTTGCTTGCGCTTACTACTTCAAGGCCCGGTTTATCCAACTCATGATAAACTGTTAGAAAATGTAATTTGAGGGATAAGAATTGGGCCAAAATAATCAATTCAAGTCACAATAGCTTTGAAGTGAACCAACTCGACTGAAAAACAACACATACCTACCTACTTAATACGAAAATGAAGAATAAGATCCGATTATAGTGGGAAATTATTTTACGTTTTCAACTAAAAATGGTGGCCATTTTTTTCTTATTTACCATTGCAATATTTTATGCTCGATTTAATAGGACTTTTATTGACCATAAAAACAATACATTTTCGTTGAAAATCCCTTGTCTTTAATTTGTTCCACCCCAACTACCAATTTGACCACACTATCACTATAGGGACTTGTTACATTTTTTTAAAGGATGTGTTATTGCATTTAGGGTACCTATTTCTCTTAAGAGAGAAAGTTTCGGAAACGCTGATTCGATTGTCTTTTATCAATGGCGTTTATTGAAGGAAGATAAAAAACAAAAAGCTGGTGATCGGGTTGATCAGATCAGCGTTTCCGAAAAGACGCAAGGTAGGATCTACCAAAATGGCGTAAGTCTAATATTTGGATATACGCCTTTTAGTCAGATCCTAAATGCAATTGCTGTGTACTTAAGCCTTTAGCTGATTTAATGTATAGAGAAAAGTGATACCTTTGAGCATTTGCCCTCTTGTCAAGATCATACATGCAACTCTAAGAAATCACTCGGCGACCTCGAATACTGAATAATTGACCGTTACGCCCCTTTGTCAGATCAACGACGAAATGGTTGTCCTTGTGGTACGAAACTAGCTTATTTTTTATTTTTGAGAGAACCGAATTATTCGAGTTTATTTTTGTTATTTTATATGGTCCTTTATAATTCAGGGAAAGTTTCTTACTTATTCCGGGATTTGAAGCGTTATCCAGGACATAAACTTCGTCTACGAATTCGAAACTACAGAAAAATTAAAATCTTTAATTTTTTTATCGTAGTAGGTTTTGGATTTCATTTTAGAATTGATTATGTTTTCTCTAGCAAATTGAAACGATTTATTTAATCTCAACTGAAGTTGTTTGTTATAGGTGGTAGAATTCTGGGTCTTTTGTTATTTTATTGGGTAATATTGCCTTATGGCCAAACACTAACTCATGGTGTAAATTGAGTATTATCCATTCACAATCCGATGTCCACGGGTACAGGTAAAATTTATCACCTTTCAATGCTATTTGATAGGGAAAGGTGATAAATTTACCTCTACCTGTGGACATCGGATTTTGAATAGGATATACAGTGTGTCCCGCTTAAGGACTGACCACCCTTCTAAAATTTTTATTTTTCAACCGATTCAATTCATTTTTTTTTTGTCTTATATGTACTCGAATTTGGCACTTATTTGGCTCATAATTTTATTTCTGCGGCCGTACCGGTGTACAGGGTGTCCACATTTATAGGCTCAAATTTCAATAAGTACTATTAGGGATTTTTTTAGAAAAAATCTGATAGCAAATTCTTGTTTAGAATGGTCTAAAATCCAAATGTACTAATTTTTGTTTCAAAACGATACAGGGTGATGACAACAAATTTTTACAATTTAATGAATCAAACTGCAAAAATGTTATATTTTGAGACAAACTTACTACAAATTTTGGTTAAGGATATTCTAAAACTATGTTGTATCAAGTTTTGTTGTTCTCAGGGCCTTAAAATATGACATTTTTCTGGTTTGGTCCATTAAATTTTGAAAATTTGTTGTGATCACCCTGTATCAAATCGGAGCAAAAATTAGTAAATTTGGGTTTTAGACCATTCTAAACAAGAATCTGCTATCAGATTTTTTCTAAAAAAATCCCTAATAGTACTTATTGAAATTTGAGCCTATAAATGTGGACATCCTGTACACCAGTACAGCCGCAGAAATGAAATTACAAGCCAATAAGTGCCAAATTCGAGTAGATATAAGACAAAAAAAAAAATATTGAATCGGTTAAAAAATAGAAATTTTAGAAGGGTGGTCAGTCCTTAAGCGGGACACACTGTAGTTGAATGAACTAGAGTGTTATACAAAAACATGGCCAGTTTGAATAAATTCGTCCCAATTGTCTTGACTTTTATTGCTAAAATGCTTCAAATAATCTTTTAGCGTAGAATGAGGCTAAGGCTCCATCACTTTGAGGTCTATACACTGACGTGGTAATGTGTTTTATTTTAAAAAGACTATTAACTTTTTTAAGTAGATTGGACGTAAAATCAGTTCCATTGTCTGTCACAACAGTTTTTGGTAATCCAAAAATTAGAATAAATTCACAGAACTTGTCAGCGATGGTTTTTAACTCATGATTGGGAATAGGCTCCTTGCATCAAATTTTTTTATTGCTGATTTCGATAGTCCATGAAAAATAAGTCAACACGTGTTTTTTATTTTGCTTCTTAGTCAAAAATTAACGGAGATACAACACTATGAAATCTGCCTATGACGTCACTTATCTAATAAATAAGTGACGTTGCACATGCTCAGTATATCTATATATACAAAACTTAATATTTGAATAACTTCCGCAATAATCATATTTGGGCGAAATAAAAAAAAGTAACGATTTTTTTTGGATTTCCTACAGTTTGCAATAAACAATAATCAATTTAATTTTCCATGCAAGTACCGTATTGCGAATGCCTATGAAAGTTTGGAAAGGTCGTCCTGTAGTCTTAACATAAATTTATTTCCTGCTTCTGTTACTGGTAGAGGTCCTACAATATCTAAAAACATTTTTTCAAATGGAATATTAGACGTAGAAGTAACTTGCATTGGCGCTTTAATTGGATGACGATTTACTTTTTTTTCTTGACACTGGATACAACCTTTCATGAACGTTCTGATATCTTTTTTCATAGCCATTTATAGACTTCCTTAATCCGTCGGTAAGTTTTGCTAAATCCGGGATGACCAGCAAGAGAGGTAGAATGATTTTCCTTTAAAATTTCGGCAATTTCTTCTTTTGTATCTGGTTTAATTTTATCTGAGTCTACCAGAATGATTTTTTGATTATTATCAAATATGTAGAAACTTATTTTATTTAGAATATAGTGTTTGATAGCAAGATTTTAAGATCTCGGATATTTTAAATAAAGAGTAGTATTTGGGTCAGTGATTTTCATCTTTAAGTTTTGAAGAGCGTAAAATATATCCTTAGGAGATGGTTTATCAAAATGAATCAAATGAGTTATTGGAACATATGTGATTGAAGTATCATTTTCTAATACTAATGTGTCATAAAGTTTAAAGTCGTCAATATTGATTGTATTTAAGTCGTATGTTTGATTTAAAGTTTCATAATAAATCTTTTGAAAATAGCAATATACTTGGTACTATTTTCCTTAATTATAGGATAATCGATTAAAATCTTGATAATAATGGAATTGCATAAAATCGGAATATGGTTTTTTAGTCCAAGAAACGGAGATCTGAAAAGAGGGGTTACCTCAACATAATTGGAAGTTGAAATTTTTTTGGGGGGATCGGTTCATTTTAATATGCTAAACAACATATTAAGTTTGCGACCTTGTACTTCCATAGGGTTTTCAGTTAGGGGTGGTTTTTAGGGGTAATTTGCGGTTTATGGAGAACGCTGCTCAAAGGGATGGTTCAATAGTAAAAAGGTTCAAATGAATGTTGTAGCTGAAGTTTTTTGCTATAAAAAACTCAGCGACAGCACCCCTCTATCTTCTATAGTTTTTTTTCTGCAGCTTCTTGAATAGTAGCATGTTTTTGTTCAAGGTCACTGAATCAACGTTTTGCCATTTTACGCGCATTTGTTGCAGCAGCGGCCGAATGCATAATCCGATTTCAATTTTTCAAACACCACATTATTTCTAATGAAATGCACTCTACAATGCTTTTTTGTTCGAATTTTTTGCTTGAAAATTAAGCGAGCACGGACTTGTCTAATGTGCGAGGAAGTTGTAAATTGCATCGAAAACTACCCCTTTCTTGCATTCACTCTAATTTCTAAACGGGGCCAAATATTTGGTGACAGTTTTCGACAATCGGCAGCCCATTTATTCCTCTCATAATGCCCCAGCGGATTTTTTTTTTCGTTAATCACTTAATGACTTATTGGCCTGAAAACGTCGCGCGGGATTTTTCAAAAAGTAAAAAATAATTAAAATTGTCGCATAGCGCAGAAATTTGGTACGATGGCCTTATTTATTGTTCTTACGAATATACTGCAATTTTAATTGCTTCACATGATATAAAATTGCAGTATAATCATGAGAACAATAAATAAAGCCATCGTACCAAATTTCAGCGCTATGCGAAAATTTTAATTTTTTTTTACTTTTTGAAAAATCGCGCGCGACGTTTTCAGGCCAATAAGTCATTAAGTGATTAACGAAAAAAAAAATCCGCTGGGGCATTATGAGAGGAATAAATGGGCTGCCGATTGTCGAAAACTGTCACCAAATATTTGGCCCCGTTTAGAAATTAGAGTGAATGCAAGAAAGGGGTAGTTTTCGATGCAATTTACAACTTCCTCGCACATTAGACAAGTCCGTGCTCGCTTAATTTTCAAGCAAAAAATTCGAACAAAAAAGCATTGGAGAGTGCATTTCATTAGAAATAATGTGGTGTTTGAAAAATTGAAATCGGATTATGCATTCGGCCGCTGCTGCAACAAATGCGCGCAAAATGGCAAAACGTTGATTCAGTGACCTTGAACAAAAACATGCTGCTATTCAAGACGCTGCAGAAAAAAAACTATAGAAGATAGAGGGGTGCTGTCGCTGAGTTTTTTATAGCAAAAAGCTTCAGCTACAACATTAATTTGAAACTTTTTGCTATTGGACCATCTTTTTGAGCAGCGTTCTCCATAAACTGCAAATTAACCCTAAAAACCACCCCTAACTGAAAACCCTATGGAAGTACAAGGTCGCAAACTTAATATGTTATTAAGCACATGGAAATGAACCGATCCCCCCCAAAAAATGTTAACTTCTAATTATGTTGAGGTAAACTTCCTTTATTCCTTGGACTATTTCTTGAAAATCAATATGTAATACTGGATTTCTAGATAGGGCGTCGGCTACTGAATTTAAACGACCCGGTTTGTAACAGATCTCGTAGTCATATTCCTCCAATGAACCAATCGCGAAGATGGGTCTTTACAAGTTTACAACTGAATAGCCAGGTCAAAGGCCTACAATCCGTAGCAATTTTAAATTTCCTACCATTAAGGTACGGACGAAAATGCTTCACCGACCAAACTATGCATAATAGTTCTTTTTCCACAGATGAATATGAAATTTCTGCTCTATTTAGCGTACGGCTAGCATAAGCAATGGGAAGATCGTAATATTTTGCAATTTTATCTGTAAAAATGCGCTGCCTACAGTTTTTACAGTTGCATTGTTTTTTATACCGCGTTCGTTTCTGTAATAATAATAATAATAATAATAATAATAATAAAAAAAATAAATAAAATAATAATAATAAAATAAATAAATAATAAATAATAATGTCTGGCCTTGGCACTGTTCCCAGCCGTGTCGAGCTACTGTGATGCGTAGACAGTACAGCCAGCAACGACCATCTGGCCTCATCTTAATCCTGTGTATCCTTTCCTAACCCATATTAACCATAACTCTACCCTCACCTAAAACGCTTCCGTTATCCTATCCCTAGCTCTCACTATACATTAGAAGTACCGCAGCCAGCCGTATGCCCTAATAAGGCCCAGTCGGAGGGGCAACTACCCTTTTTAAAGGAGAAAAATGCCAAGAATGACAAGAAAATTTCAGGGCGGCGAGGGAGATCAGGCTACTCCCTCTCGGAAACGTCTGCAGGAACAGCCTGCCGAGGGGCCCGGTGAGATGGGCAACGCCGACCCCCGGATGGAAATTGCCCAAGGCAACGAAAACGAGACAGAGCCAACCATCGATGTTGACTTGCAGAATGTAACAAGTCCCATCGAAGGGGAGAGAAGAACAGTACGACGAAAAAGATGGACTAATCAAGAAAATCTAGAGCTGATTAAGTCGTACTATAGAGTCACAGTACTAGAGACGGACATGACGTTATACAGGCGACGCCGGCGCCTGCATGAAGATTTTACTCGACGCTTTCCAAACCTCAAAGACCTTACGGACCAAAGAATCGCAGATCAATGCAGAACCATATTTGTTAGAAACCTCTTACCACCAGCTAAGATAGAAACACTCAAACGTGAAATAGCCTCAGAAATGAGTGGCAATCAACCGCAGAGCACCAACCAGTCACTCCAAGAGGAGCCAAATCCAACAACACAGGCCACACAGCCGACGACACAACAGGCACAAGACAGGGTCAGATATACATGGGACAACACTTTTCAGGGGATGATAACAAAGTATAGCGGAATGCATCCACACTGCAGACCACGGATCCCACGCCTCAGATATTCTCCATAAACCAAACGAAACTTATGGATCACAAACGAAATCCTTCGTGAGAATTTAACTGCTGACATGGACCTGGAAGAGATACTTCTTTACATGTACTGCGCAGCTCTCACATGTGTGCAGCAGAATGGACAAACAGTCACCATAAAAGTCACTGGCGTAACTAGCCATCTGACCTGGGGGGGCCTAGGGTGGGCCTGGCAGAGGCACCGATTTTTGAAAGTCTTCATAGGTGCAAGACAATATTTTTATAAATTTGTTTATAGGGGGAGGGGGAAGCTTTTTTCCGGATGCCACGCCTTAAATCGTCTATTTTATAGTGTATATATTTTTGTATTTTTGTCTACAAGCCTGCGAAAAGTGCTTTTTTCTGCACGCATTTAAGGCCATGAAAATATCACATCATTATCAAAATAATTATGCCTGGTACTTTTATGTCCTAAAATGCCTTATGTCCCGATTATTATCGAAGAATAGAGATGGAGAATAGCAACATTAGCAATATAAAGTAATAGAGCATAGAATTGACCACAAATAACGAAAGGACAGAATACTAATACCTCCCTAATCTAAGACTAATACCACTTGTATAATTTATTATACAAAGTTGTGTAAATTTAAATTACCTACATGATACTGATACTGCCACACGGAACGGAATGACCATTAAATACGTTTGTACTTTCGCAGTCCCTACGAGAGCTCCGAGCACCCATGAGAGGTTGCTCATGGGTGCTACATGGGCCCCAATGCCCCCATGTAGTTGAGGCCAGTGGCCTAGGGCCTGTTATTGCGACTTATTGGAATCTTTAAAAAAGTAGAACAGTGCAATTATAGGCGATTAGCTGACTAAACCGGGCTTAAATCACTTACCTATCTAACCCAGCTTATCAGCCACTGTATAATATATATCAGCAATACCGATTCATAGATTCACAGGAAAAATATTTAGTCAAACTCCCAAACTAATCTGTTATATCGCTAATGCTAATTTAATGGTTTTGGTATACTGTATCACTTCTGCACATTGCAATTTGCACTGACCTTGGGGTGGCACAATGGCACACAGCCTGTTCGTTGGTGGATGGGAGGATCGGATGGTCAGTCGGGATCGCCGCGCATTACCGTTAAAATTTAGTAGGTAATAACATAAAATTATAATAGGTAACGTAGTTTTCATAAAATACCAAATTAATAAAGTTTTTTCTCGAGGAGGGGGGGGGGGGGGGCGGCCCCCCCAGGCCCCCCCTGTAGTTACGCCACTGATAAAAGTGAACGAAGACAGGAAACGTAAACAACCCGCATGGGAAAGAAGATTAGCTACCAAGATTGAGCAGATTAGAAAAACTATTGGAAGAGTGGAACAGTTAGTGAAAAATCTCAACAACAAAGCATTAGCCTCTAAATTACCACCAGAAGCCATGCAGAAATGTAAAGGCCTGAAAGAACATGAGCGAAAGAACTTTTATGTCGACTACCTAGACACACAAAAACAACAGCTCGCAGCTTACTTCAAACGCCTGAGAAGGTATTGCGAAAGCTATGAGAGAAAACAACAAAATCAGGACTTCACTCGAAGTGAGAAAGCATTCTACCGTAATCTTGAACAAAAATCGACACAAGATGACGCAAGTCCTGTGATTGATACAAAAAATATGGAAGGATTCTGGTCTAACATCTGGTCAAAACCTTCCACTTTCGATGGCAACGCAGACTGGATTCGCAAAGAAGAAGAAATACATCAAGATATGAGTATGGACGACCTTTATGTTACTCACGAAGAATTCAGAAGAACAGTAACAAAACTGGCAAACTGGAAGGCCGCGGGACCGGATAAAATTCAGAATTTCTGGATTAAAAAATTTACATCAACACATACTTATCTTGTTCAGCGTATAAATACACTTCTGGATAGACCTAACGATATACCTGAATGGATGACAAGCGGAATTACATATCTCCTTCCAAAAGGGGCCAAAACAAACGATCCTTCAAAGTTAAGACCCATCACGTGCCTGCCTACGCTTTATAAAGTTATATCAGCTATAATCTGTGGGAAAATATACACTTACCTCGTCTCTAACAATATACTTACCAACGAACAAAAGGGGTGTATTTCTAAAGCAATGGGCTGTAAAGAGCAACTTATAATTGACTCCGTTGTTCTTGAGCAGGCACAGCAACAGAAACCTATTCATGGCATACGTAGATTACCAAAAGGCCAAAAGTTTGATTCAGTTCCGCATGACTGGCTTTTGAAGGTATTGAATATCTACAAAATAGGCCCAAAATAGTTAGCTTCTTTGAGAGTACCATGAACAGGTGGAGCACGGTCCTATCATTACAAAGTGGATCTAAGAGAGAGCTGTTCTCAAAAATTGACATCAAACGTGGCATTTTTCAGGGTGATTCGCTCAGTGCGTTGTGGTTTTGTCTAGCGCTAAATCCTATGTCAAGAACTCTGAAGCAGACCAAATATGGGTTTAAAATTAAAGCAGGGCAAAACAACCATGTAATCAATCATCTTCTATACATGGATGACTTGAAAATCTATGCTTCAACCAAGAATCATCTGGAATCTCTGTTAAGACTTGTACATAGAATTAGCTGCGAGCCAGCAAATGTCAGACGGTGACGATCATCAAAGGAAAACTAACAACAAGTGATCCATTGCAGATGGATGACGAGACAACAATAAACTGCATGGAAAATGAACCCTACAAATATCTGGGCGTTATACAAACAAACCACATTGAGCACGGGAGAATCAAAGAAGACCTCACTAGAAAGTTTGAAAAATGACTGCGATCAGTCACAAAAACGAAACTTAACTCTGCCAACTTAGTTAAAGCTATCAACAGCTACGCGATGCCTGTTCTGGGATATTCTTTTGGAATTGTTAAGTGGAGCAACACAGACCTGGACAGCATCAACCGGCTTGTTCGTACATCTCTTTCAAGAACAAGAAAACACAAGAGATCAAGGTGGAAGAGGAATAGCTGATGCTAAGACTATGTGCTTCCAGCAAATTATAGATCTCAGAAAATACTTCCATCAGAAAACAGACCCACTACGCTCTACTATAGTGAAAGCAGATCGCAAATACGCAACTTTGATTCTGTCTGAACCAGAATACACGGGGAGCGTGATAAACGTAATAACAATAGAAAAAAACAACCAATGGGCAAGTAAAGAACTACATGGAATGTTTCATCGAGATCTCCATCGTAGTAACATTGATAAGCAAGCTTCGGTTGAGTGGATCAGAAGCGGTACTCTAATACAAACAGTTGAACATATCCTAGCAGGTTGCTCGACATCAGCCACCACGAAATACATAGATAGACATAACAAAGTTGGAACTATTGTGTATCTTGAGCTTGCAATAATATTTGACTTGGAAATAGAAGATCTGAAACCATACTACTGCTTTACACCACCAGCAGTAGCAGAAAACGATCAAGTAAAAATCTATTGGGACAAAGCAATAATCACCGATGTTGAAGTTCGTCACAACAGACCAGACATTACAGTTATTAAGAAGCGAGAGAAGAAGACCTACCTTATCGATATATCCGTCCCAAATACCCACAACCTCGAAACTAAAGAAACCGAGAAGCTCGAAAAATACTCACTTTTGAAGAGGGAGGTAAAAGAGATGTGGAATATGCTCGAAGTAGAGATTGTCCCACTCATCATATCAAGCACTGGGATAATTCCAAAAACCCTGAAAGAAAACTTAATTAAATTAGGATTACACCAGAAGACTTACCGTGTAATGCAAAAGTCAGCGATACTCGATGCCGCGCATATTGTTCGCTCCGTCCTAGAATTTTAAAGTCGAAGTTATAGTCCAGTCTACATGGATCGACTATTACTACTCCTACCTGTTAAACAGAGAAAATAATAATAATAATAATAATAATAATATTCGCAGTGATGCTGTCGACAGGGAATTGTCTTGCACATACTTGCGTCAGGGTTGGCTGAATCGGGAAACTGAGGGTGCGATATCCGCGGTGCAGGACCATGTTGTGGCTACAAGGTACTACATCCGAAATGTACTGAAGCAGAATATCCCAAGCGACTTGTGCAGGGTTTGCAGTCAAAAACCTGAAACCATCCAGCATATTAGAAGTGCATGCAGCGTAATGGCTCCAAAAGAATACTTGAATAGGCATAACGATATGGCGAAAATCGTACATAGTAACATCTGCTACAAAAATTATTTAATTAACAATATCTTACTCTATTACAAGTACAATCTGAACCCAGTGATTGAAAATGACTCCGTTAAAGTTTACTGGGATACAATGATCGTGACAGATAGCCAGATACAGCGCAGCAAGCCCGACATCTTGTTAATCAAAAAAGAGGAAAAATAGGCCTTCATCATCGACTTCGCTGTGCTATCAGAAAACAACATATAAAGAAAGCATACGCTGAAACAAATAACGAAATATCAGGACCTATCACACCAGCTAAAAAGAATATATTCACTCGAAAAAATCGAAGATAATCAGTGGCAATTATCTCGACGACAGGCCTTGTTGAAAAGCGACTAGTGAAAAATCTTGAAAAACTTCGCCTCAGCCGAGATCTGGTGGGACTTTTGCAAAAGCCCGTGATATTAGGAACATGTCATCTTGTCCGCCGTTACGTGTTGCACGAAGGGTAACCTTGACTTAGGTCCGGTTACCCTTTGAACCTATCCCCGTAAAAGGTGGATAAAAATAATAATAATAATAATAATAATAATAATAATAATAATAATATTAATAATAATAATAATAATAATAATAATAATAATAATAATAATAACAATAATAATAATAATAATAATAATAATAATAATAATAATAATAATAACGGTACCGTCCACTAGCGGATGAAATAAAAGAATTATGGGAACTAAGAAAGGTGGAAATTAAGCCAATCATAATCTCCGCCAATGGCTTAGTGCACGGAAAATTAGTTAAACATCTAGAAGAGCTAAACTTACCGCGACAAACGTGCAACCTAATGCAGAAAGCAGTAGTTCTCGGAACAACAGCAATTGTCCGTAGGACACTTACCCCTTAGTTGCAACGGTTTATGCCTTGACGCAACAGCGTCCGGTATAAACTGAGCCGCACCACTGAAAAATAAGTGAAAAAAAAATAAATAATAATAATAATAATAATAATAATAATAATAAGCAGCAAGGTGAAGCGAGTGGCGCCTCTGCAGGTTCTGGAACCACAAGAAGGCAGTCGGAAACGGAACCGATTGAAGGAAGTGTCGAAACTCAAGATGCGAGAATAGCGCATCATGAAGATGTAGCTCCTCCAGAGAATCGACAAGAGCAAGAACAAATTGCGACCCGCAGAAGATGGACCAAACAGGACAATGAGGATATCATGCGGGCTTACTTCCTGGGAACCGAATGCGAGAAAAATAAGCGGGGTTTCCGTAAAAAGATGTTAATGGAATGGCGGAGAATAAGACCAGACTCCACCCTTAACGAAAGCCAACTGGCGAAGCAAATGTATGCCATAAGAAGATAAGAACACATAAACTCCTTACACAACTTGAAGTAGGCAGCATTAAAGACCAAATCCAAATAAGACAACAAAGAGCAAGAAGAATAACAAACTAATCTGTGATAAACGATACAGAAGCTGAAGAAGAATCTGTGGACGACAACAACATGATTGAAGAACAGAACCCGGAAACAGAAGAAGAAGATGCAGTAGAAAAACAGATCAAGGATATATTTAGTAAAAATATGATCCTTTATGATGGAACTGATCCGGAGTGCAGACCAAAATTACCAAAAATAAGACCGAATAAAAAAACGGAAAAAGTACTGAAAACAATTAACACGGAGATACCCAAGCTACTTAGTGAAGAGGACCCAATTCTGAAAACACAACTTATAGTATATAGCGCAGCCATAACCACAGTGGAAGTAATGGGACACAAAATTACAAATGAAAACTCAAGTAACAAAAAGCAAGAACCGAGATGGAAAAAAAGAATCGAGAGACAAATAAATATTATGAGAAGTAATCTGTCAAAGTTGTGCGCATGGGAAAAAGGTAACAATAGCAAGAAACTGAAAAAAGAAGTCAAAAAGTTCTTAAAAACCAAGAATATCAAGGTTGGAGATGATGAATTTGTTACAAAAGTGGCGGTGCTAAAAGATGAAATGAAGCAGCGAATAGCAGTGCTGGGGAAGAGATCAAGAAGGTACAACAAAAGCTACAAAAGAAGAGAACAAAACAAGACATTCTTTAAAAACGAAAAAGCGTTCTACCACGAATTGATCACCAACCAGCGAAAGATTCAAAAGACACCAGACAAAAATGAGCTCACGGAATTTTGGAAAAATACATGGAAAACAAAAGGTGAACATAACAGAAGAGCCACATGGTTGAAAGCTGAGAGGAAGACCTGCGAACGGGTAGAAGCTATGAAAGAAGTGAAGTCACAGAGAAGGATATCAAAAAAATTATTTTGAAAACACTAAATTGGAAAGCGGCAGGAGTTGACCATTTGCACAACTACTGGTGGAAGAACACAGCGATATGGAAAATGTTAGCAGTACAAATCAACCGTGTTCTAAACAACAAAGAAACAATGCCTGGATACCTGACAAAAGGAATAACATTCATGATCCCTAAATCTGAAAAAACAGAAGAACCTAAGAACTACCGCCCCATCACATGCTTGCCCACCTTGTATAAAATAATTACATCCGTCATAGCAAAATTTGTACATGGAGTGCAGGTGGATAACGACCTATGCAGACTGTGTAACAGACATGCGGAAACAATAGAGCACGTTATCTCAGGATGTACTTACCTTGCTCCAACTGAATACCTCCAACGACATAATTTGACTGCGAACATAATCCATCAAGAACTGGCAATACTGTGCAACCTGAAAGAACAAAAAGAAAGATACTACAAATATGTACCTTTTCCCATTCTCGAAAACAATACTTACCGTTTATACTGGGACACAACAATACAAACCGACAAAACTGTGGCAAACAACCGACCAGATATCGTGCTTCTCAACAAACAGGACAAGATTGGGTACTTCGTAGATGTTGCTCATCCGAACGATCACAACCTAAATAAAACAGAAAGGGAAAAAATAAGTAAATATTTTGAGCTGGCAGAAGAATTCAAATCTATTAACAATTTGAGAAAAGTCGAAATTTTACCGATAGTCATCTCTGCAACCGGATTGGCAACAAAAAACTTGAAAAAATACGTCGAAACTCTAAAAATAAATCATAAAGAAGTGCTTCCTGAAATGCAAAAATCTGTCGTATTGGAGACGTGTAGGATTGTCAGGAAGACTCTTAACTTACCTGAAAACATGTAATGGCGAAATCCTGCTGAAATAATCGCAAGTTTGAAAAAAAAAAAAAAAAAAAAAAATAATAATAATAATATTGGCAGTCTTCTGTAGTGCAAAGAAGGTGGGAGACATTACACGCATATTACAACCGGCAATAAACTCCATAATCAAGAATGGCGAAAGAGTTGGTTTCAAGTTCTCCAAAGAGAAAACTAAATGTGTGCATTTCTGCCGACTCAGAAAACCTCATTACGACCCAATTCTGTATTTAAATGATAATATTATTGAGTGTGTTAATAACTTTAAGTTCTTGGGATTAACGTTCGACAACAAACTTACCTGGTGCGAACACATTAATCGAATCAACACAAAATGCCGGAAATCTCTTAATATTCTGAAAGTCCTAGCGCATACTAGATGGGGAGCTGATCCAAAAAGTCTTCTCATGATATATAAATCTCTAATGTTGTCCAAAATAGATTACGGAAGTATAGCTTACTCCTCAGCAAGAAAAAGTCATTTAGCAGTACTTGACAGAATTCAAAATATAGGACTACGCTATTGTTTAAATGCCTTTCCAACTACCCCTGTCCAAACTCTTTATTGTGAATCTGCTATAATGCCTCTAGAACAAAGAAGAAAAATCCTAATGACAACTTACCTAAAAGGTGTCAAATCTTATCCCAAAAATCCGAACAATGAATTATTCTTATTTCCTGACGAAAACCAATATTCCAATAGAAACACCATCACTCGTCCCCTTGCAGTGCGCTATCTAGAATACTTGGGGAAAATCGGTGTCGAACTCCCTGATATACTTGTTGATGATCGAAATGACGCCAAAGTAGCAAATAACGGTACCTTGAAAAGAATGGACTTTATAAACAATCTGAAAGGCAAAATTAGAGATGACTGGCAGGATATATGGAGCGGAACAGATACGTTATTTCGTAGAATAGAACCAACAATTAAACAGAAATATGAATCGACAAGTTCGAATAAACTCGAAACGGTAAAAGCATTTAGACTTCGCACAGGACATACAAATCTAACACACCAACATCTTCTTAAAGGAGAACAAGCACCAACATGTGATCAGTGTAATGTAACTCTGTCAATTAGTCATATCATGAGTGAATGTCCTGTTTTCAATGCTCAAAGGCAACTCTATGGTTTAGGGCCATGCCCAGAAGATAACCTGAAAAAAGAAAACATGAGAAACATACTCGACTACATCAAAGATATTAATCTATTTGATAAAATTTAGGAACAAATATAGATCTGTAATACTAACCATAATGTATACTTACATACTTACCATCTAGGATACTCGTCATCTGTGATACTAGATACTACCAAAAATATTTATATACACAGTACTTGTTTTATGAGGTAATAACCTTGCTGTTGATGCTCTAGAGTGGTCTTTTTTAGTGCGGTCAAAATCCCACACTATTTGGTACCCAACACCTTAACCAAATGCCTTTTGATGGTTTTTTTGTCCACCCTAAAAAAAAAAAAAAAAAATACCAACTTAACCAGAATTTCAAGGTTATGTATTTTTATTTATGGCTCACCCAGAAATAAATTTGAAGATGTTTTATAATAAAACTAGAAGAAACTGAAGGTAAAAGAATAAACTGAGCCTCAACAAGTAAATGATAAATAAAAATAAATATCCTCACCTAGCTTTAATATTTTTAAAGAGTCATTTCTAGGTTGAAATCCTGAATTGACACAAAAATTATCGGAAAAATAGAACATGCGCTAATCCGTCAATAAATTGAGCTAGAACTTGGACAAGTAAAATTGCCGCCAATTTGGCGTTTTACATTATCAATATTTCTTGACAAGCGACTTGATCAATAAATAGACCGATCTCCTATTACCTGGACTGCGCGCGTCGCTTGTAGGCTGCAGGTGAGCGACCAATGAGAAGCAAGTTTGTGACAGGCTTGCGTCATATTCTAATTCAGGAGCCAGTTCAGAATCAATCATTCCTTCTGTCTTTGTAACGTGTAATTTGACAAAGAGCAAACTAATACTTTACATATTACTTGAACTCACCGCAGTTTCGTTTAAGGTTATGTTAGATTATACTTGACATATTTCATTGAGCGATGTTGCCGAATGAAACATTTATCAAAACAAAAGTGCAAACGATAGTCATCCACTTTAAAGCTCTTCTTTTGTCTAATTTAAGGCATTGTAAAACCCTCGACACTATATCACTTCTATAATGTCATAATTTTGGATTTGTATTGTCTACATTTTGTTCTGCAACAATACAATCTGGCTATACTGCAGCCTACGAGTTGCGCGCGCATGTCATCTTCTATTGCTTTCTAACTTGTATTTATTACAATTAAGCTCACTTTTTCTAATCATGCGAGACAGGTCTATTGACCAATAAATTGTCAGTGTAAAACCGTCTTTAGATTTAGAAGTTTGCCCTTGTGCTGAGTTAAAATGAACGGTGTTTCGACTTTAAGAACAACCCTCTTTGAACCTGTCTTTTTACAGTTACTGCAATATTTTTCAGAAGAATTGCTGACATATTTGGACCTTCTGGCAAGCAAATGTTTTTCTTCTATGATCGCTTCTGTAAGCGCGTCATTAATATTTTTGGGTTTGGCTCTTCGTAAACAACTAGAAATATCGTCGTTTAAGTGGAGGATGAACCGTTGCAAAGCTATTTTCTTTATCATAGCGATTCTGCCTACTGATTCATTGTGATTTTGGAAAGAAGAGGCATTAAAGCCAGTGTTTGTAGGGTTTCTATACCATTGAAATACCTTTGCACTAATTCCATTTTACTTTACAGTCTTGTTAAAAATCAAAGAGTTTAGTGCGATCGCCATCAAAAATTTCTGAAATGATTGCGCGAATATCTGACAAAGCATGAATAGGAGCGTTATTGTCATCGTTATCTGGATGTAAGGATTCTTGAGGGGATTCGGGACGTGAGCTAGCTTGACTTCGGGTTTCAGTTAGAATAGGCATGATGATAAGTACGAAATAAACTCTAGAAAATGCTTCTGAAAACTTGTCTACTTACGATGTTGACGGCAGATGCAATCTGGAACAATTGATATCATTCTGTATAGCTTTTCGTTCCACCCTAATCCGATCCTCGTCGCCAAAATTTGGTAAGTTTTTTTATTTAGGGAGAAGAAACTAGTCTATTGGCATCAATTTCTTCCGTTGTTACGTTTATTGAACAATTACACATCAAAACGTAACCTATTAGTACTAAGACCCGATTAAAAATAATTAAGTCGCGATTGACATCAAAGTTGAAGTTAAAAAGTCCCGATTGACAATCTTTTTCGGAAGTTGATTCAGATTCAAAAATGATCTCTGAGGAAAAAGCTGCAAAATAAAATATAATATGGAAACTGAGTAAGCGGAATGCTGAATAAGCGTGGAAGCTTCGTTGCAGGTCAATGGCGCGACAGTAGCAGCAAAGTAGTGGCACAATGACAAGGTAAGCCAGGAACTGCTATTTAAACTGAAGTTAAAATTCTGACCTGGATCCGGAGTTAGCTACAGGACAGAAGTCATTATAGGTATTGCGAGATTTGATAATTTTCACTCTAGTAAAATCTCGGTAAACTTAAGAGTAAAAGACTTTAAAACGTAACAACCCCACTTTAACATATTTAAAAATTACATTGCTCCCTGCTTCCAACATGGTAGAGTTCTACTCCTCGCAAATATTCTTAGAAATATCAAGAATTACAGATAGACATAGATGGGGTGTGACAAAAATGCCATAAAACTTAATGTTTAGGAGTGCTTATATCTTGATTTCGCGTGACATTTCTGAGAACACAAAGGTAGAAGAAGGACTTGAAATTATTACCCATATAATATTTTCAATGGGTTCTGTAGCTCAGCGGAGATGCTAGAGACAGCTGAAACGTTTGCTCCACAGGGTAGCTGGATCACAAGAACTGTTTTGTGTAAATTTGGGTAGAACTAATTATGGTTTCCATCACCATACCCTCGTCGCAAATTGGCAAAGGGCACACCGAGAAAAATAAAATGTTGAAAGAAACAGAAAAATTTTGATTCAACTCTTTATGTATATTAAATACAAGCAACGGTTTTTGGGAGTTCAATTAATCCACAAAAAACGTCAAAGTACATTGATTGATTAAACAATAAATAGTTGTCCACTGAACAAAATGAGAATAGTGGAAGTAGGAAGTAGCCTATAAAAATGTGTTAATATAACATTCTGAAAATGTTAAAGTAATATTCCAAAAATATTGAAATTACTTCCTTGGAATGTTATCGTAACATTTTCAAAATGTTGAATTAAGTTTCTGATAATGTAGATTCAACTTCCTGAAAGTGTTGTGGTATACTTTTTTTAAATGATAATTCAACGTTCTCAAAGTTTTAATGTTACATGTAGGTATATGTTGAGGTAACTTTCTGGAAACTTTTAAGAAACATTTTTTTGAAGGTTGGTATAAATAATCTTCTTTCAAATAAAAAAAAAATACTTACTTTAAAAAACATTTTATTAGCCGGTAAAGATTACCTAATAAAAATATTATAAAAAATTACATCATTTCTTCTTAATAAGAGATGAAAAGTAAAAATACTGAGCAAAACAATATTGTACAATAATATGTACATTGAAAAAGGAAACAAAATAAACATAAACTATTCTATACTCAACTGCCTTATAGGAATATATTCATTCGCGAATAAATATAATAAAATTTAAAAAAACATACCTACTTATTTCTCTGAATGAGGAAATCAAAAGCAAACACACTAAACCAAACTTAAAACTAGAAAAAACCAACATAACGACATATCATTCTTGTACAATACTTGGGAAAAGAAAACAAAACAAACATAAATATTCTTTACTGCCTTATTGGATAATATTCACTTGAGAATGAACATTTTTTGCTCAACGACTTGTACTAATGAAGGAAAACTGTCATACACAACTTATTCCATAATACATAACAGTTTTTGAATTCTGATTTGATTACCCAAACCACTAACCGCCATGTTTCTTGTAAAAACGAGGCGAATAGGTGCTCAGAAGGCCTACTTCAAAAAGGTATTTAATTACTTCAATAGGTACCTATCTAGATTATTGCTCAAGTACAACTTACCTACAGTTCATAAAATGAATACACGACACTAATGAAATTTTATAAATATCGCCAATTTAAGGTATAAAGAAGAGGAAATTGAAATTTGCAGGCAACATGGCACACCAGGTATCAATGATCTACTGCACGCACAATGTCATCCTGTTGCTCTTCGATCTACCCTCTCGGCGGCAGCGCCTCCTGTCCGAAATTTTCAAATACGGAACTAATATTCAACATTCTAAATGTTGAAATAACCGTTTAAAATGTCCATTTAATTACATAACCAAACAGTAAAACCAATGTGTAGAATTTGTTCACTTAACAACTTTCAATTTTTGGATTGATGGCAAATAATAGTAGATTATACCACGAGTCAATATAATAGCCATTATTGCGAGTAGTATACTCTACTTTATTTACGACAAATTAATTTATTTGAGATTTTCAATGAACAAATTTCATCCGTCTCATAATTTTCAATACAAATGCACAAGCACTACACGTTTGACACTGACACTTTTGTGGAATAATGACCATTAATCCCGCTACTCGTCATTAATCCCTGGAGGATTAACATATGTCATTATACTGCCAAAATCACAAATATAATACGCACATTATACATTAGTCGTAAATAAACGTTATTTCGATAGTTTTTTCAAATTATTCTAACATTTTTGGTAGTTCAAACAACAATTCTCAGGGTTTAAATTAAAATAGAATTAACATTTCATTTCGATCAATAATTTTATATCAAATTAATATTTTAACTGTTAAATGAACAAATAACTTTTGACCAATTTGTGATATTACACTGACAACAAAATTTAGATTATTTCAATAGTTTTTCTATTGAATTAACATTTTTCAAAATAACATCCATGGAAATGTTGATTTAACCAATTTATTTTTCTCGGTGCACTTATGGGAAACTACGATTTTTTTATTACTAGTTCCCTACCTACTAGAGGAAGTGTTGAGTGTCTTAGGATCCCTATTTTTGTATATTGTTATTATTAGGTATGCGCACATAAGCTATCGTTATATTATATTGTTGTGAACCAGTAAATTCATAATTTTATTAATCACAATTAAGTTCATTATGTTCACTACATTTCCTCTCCTTAACAAATTCTACCATCTGTCTGGTTTAGTCCCTCATCAATTGGGTATACCCAGTGGCGGCTGGCCCTAAGGGGCCAAGGGGCCGTGGCACTGGCGCAAAATATGTCGGTCCTTTTAAAATATTTTTTTTTTTTTAGTTCAATAGTAATTACAATCGTCAGATCAAATTACTTATCATTTTATAATTTGATCCCGACGGAAAAATTTCTGTCGTTATTATTCCTAAATTTCCTAGACAATAATTTAAGCGACTGACTAAACTAAACTCGCTGGACTATCTGTCCGAGCCCATCTCACAACGGCCCCGCTGCAACACGGCAATTACGTTGGAAAGGGTCACGCCGCGCTCCCAGTAACCAGCTGTTTTTATACGTATAAACGGGGCTACCTGATCGAACGGCCCGGATTAGTTTTTGCGGCAATTTAATCAACACACAACAAGAACCTGGAACAAGCCAAGTGAGCTGGAACAAGTCTGGAAAATGTCTGGATAAATCTGGATGAAGTCTGGAAAAATCTGGAAATTTTTGGAAAATTCTGAAAAGAGCCTGGAAATTTCTGGAAAGGGTCGGAAAAATTCTGCCAAAGGTCCCAAAAGACCTAGGGATCATTTTCCAGAATCCGGATCAGTGTAGACAAGTCTGGATAAGGTC
Organism: Ceutorhynchus assimilis; assembly: GCA_917834065.1. Lineage (NCBI taxonomy): Eukaryota > Metazoa > Arthropoda > Insecta > Coleoptera > Curculionidae > Ceutorhynchus > Ceutorhynchus assimilis. The sequence continues at coordinate 24,626,544 of OU892282.1, read as the reverse complement.
TGGATAAATCTGGATAAAGTCTGTAAAACTCTGGATAAGTCTGGATATTGTCTGGAAAAGTCTGGAAATCTCTGGAAACGTCTGGAAAAGACTTGGAAATTTCTGGAAAGGGTTGGAAAAATTCTGAAAAAGGTCTCAAAAGACCTAGGGATCATTTTCCAGAATCCGGATCAGTCTGAACAAGTCTGGATAAAGTCTGGATTAATCTGGATGAAGTCTGAAAAACTCTGGAAAGCTCTGGATAAGTCTGGATATTGTCTGGACATCTCTGGAAACGTCTGGAAAAGGCCTGGAAATTTCTTGAAAGGGTCGGAAAAATTCTGGAAAAGGTCTCAAAAGACCTGGAGATCATTTTCCAGAATCCGGATTAGTCTGTACAAGTCTGGATAAGGTCTGGATAAATCTGGATAAAGTCTGTAAAACTCTGGATAAGTCTGGATATTGTCTGGAAAAGTCTGGAAATCTCTTGACACGTCTGGAAAAGACTTGGAAATTTCTGGAAAGGGTTGGAAAAATTCTGAAAAAGGTCCCGAAAGACCTCGGGATCATTTTCCAGAATCCGGATCAGTCTGGATTAATCTGGATGAAGTCTGGAAAACTCTGGAAAGCTCTGGATATGTCTGGATAATGTCTGGAAATTTCTGGAAACGTCTGAAAAGAGCCTGGAAATTTCTGGAAAGGGTCGGAAAAATTCTGCCAAAGGTCCCAAAAGACCTGGGGATCATTTTCCAGAATCCGGATCAGTGTGGACAAGTCTGGATAAGGTCTGGATAAATCTGGATAAAGTCTGTAAAACTCTGGTAAAGTCTGGATATTGTCTGGAAAAGTCTGGAAATCTCTGGAAACGTCTGGAAAAGACTTGGAAATTTCTGGAAAGGGTTGGAAAAATTCTGAAAAAGGTCTCAAAAGACCTGGGGATCATTTTCCAGAATCCGGATCAGTCTGAACAAGTCTGGATAAAGTCTGGATTAATCTGGATGAAGTCTGGAAAACTGTGGAAAGCTCTGGATATGTCTGGATAATGTCTGGAAATTTATGGAAACGTCTGGAAAAGGCCTGGAAATTTCTTGAAAGGGTCGGAAAAATTCTGGAAAAGGTCCCAAAAGACCTGGGGATCATTTTCCAGAATCCGGATTAGTCGGTACAAATCTGGATAAATCTGGATGCAATCTGGAAAACTCTGGAAAGCTGTGAATAAGTCTGGATAATGTCTGGAAAAGTCGGGAAATCTCTGGGGCTGAAACGCCAAACACCAAAGGAATTTGCGTGCTTCATTTATTATTTTGTAGAAATGGTAAATGCCTACGTTTGAATCGAGAATAAGTGAAAAAACTTTCTGAGGCGTGTTTTTTTTACAACTTTTAGATCAAAATTTGGGTTAGTTTGGGTCAGTCCAAAAAAATTTGCGCGCTTCTGGGGCTTCTCCCCTGAATGTGTGCACCGCCAACTTTTCTTCTCACCAGCCGCCACTGGGTATATCTACTTTATAACTTTATTGCTTATTCAGGTTTTAAAGATGTGCCTGCTAGAGTTAGTATTACAACCAATGTCCTGTAAACATCAATATCCCAACAAGATGTTTCCATTTGTCGGTACTCGCTACCTCCATTGCGGGAACCCAAATTATTGTATATATACACGTAAATAAATATAATCCATGGAGGGTGTTTTTGCCGCCAAAGATAGAGTACTTTTCCCAGACCTAATTTTATTATTCCAGGTGGTGAGAATTGCCTTGAGAATTATGAATTTAGTTGCCCTTTAGGTTACCTTTTAGATTTTAGAATTGGAGTAGGCAGTCGCTTTATAAGATCGATAGCGAACAGTCGGGTTGTAGCAGTCGCACCTATGTAAGATCAGTTTCGTTCAGAGTTGAAATAAACTAAACCTTCAAGTAATTTCGAGTTTTACTTTTAACTTTATTAAAATACCGGATAATAGGTACAAGGCCTAGAAATAATTCGAGATTACTACATTGGAGTCAGCGGAAAACTCTGGGTTCCTAACATAAGTGGCATCGGTCAACTCCGGTCTCTAACAATATTATCATTTGCCATAAAATAAATGAAAACAATAGTATCGAAAGTAAATTTTCTGTTACAACCAAAGCTTTATTGTTTCAGAGATGCTATGTTATCAATTCCTCGCACCCATTCCTTACGTTTATCAAATTTCCCTACAAAAATCGACTATGAAGCCAAACAATTCACGCCTCAAATCGAAGATTACGCTTTAGTTGGTCAACTCCAGAGCCAGGACTTCGATATTCTGGACCTCGGTCCAGCTTTGGAAGAATTTCTGGCCGACAATGATTGTTGCATTATTTTGGGACCTCAAATTTTAGCTGTGTGGGTGGAAGATGGTATCTATTACATTTTTGATCCTAATGAGCGCGATCAACAGGGAAAAGGTAAGTTACCTACTTGAACATTTTGCGAAAAGATTTAATATATAGATATATTATTTAGCAATCGAAAGGACAGCTATTGTGGGTTCAAACATAGTAAATTTGGAACCGCCCAGTGGAGTAGCGTGTGTCTTATGGTTCATAAACATTAACGATTTAGTGGATTTGTACATGAACAATACTGAAAAATCTAGAAGAGATGAACGATTTTTTTTGAGCAAGATTGCCATAAAGGATTATATTGAAGTTTCTGAGGATTGGCATAATTTCAAAGGTTACTCAACACAATATTTAAACATGAATTAGCTCCAAATAATTATTTTTAGGTATTGATGTATATAAATGGATCCTTAGAGGTACTTTCAGCCAAGGCAGCTTAAGATTTTCAGCAGAATCAAGAAATGTTCAAGGTTCTGCCAATGCTCTGATGTCTCTTGCAATGGCTATTTTAGTAAACGAGCAAGAATGGACTGCAGATATTATTGATGAGGTGAGAAATTTTCACCATTAACAGAAACCCCTAATTAATTTATTTTGAAGATACTTCTATCTGGAGATAGCTTCTATAAAAAATCCATAGAATATCTTCAAGAAAAGGGCCTTCTTACGAATCCCCACTTGATGCTATCTGAGCTGAAAAAAGACCACAAACTCAGAGACAAAGGAGCTTACTTTGAGTTAGAAGAGTGCATAGTTAATGGCTTGATTTATGGAGCACAATTCGAGGGTCTCAGCAAAGGCCTGGAACATTTTTTTAGAGAGAGCGAGGCTGGCGTTTTGACAACCAGAGAAATCTCCTTAGCTTTATGGAAAAAAAATGAAGCTTATTATTATGTTGATCCATATAGTAGGGATGACAAAGGGGTTTCAACCGGTAAGGAAGACAAATACAAAATACAAGAAACAAGATACAAAATACCAAAAATTCGAAAATTTATATTTGTAATTGTAAAGTGTATCCTGTTTCTTTTGGGTTACAGTATTGATACACGTGTTATTTGTTTTTTTTGTCTGTTGTCACTTGTACCTTGTATCTTTAATTTGTGGTCAATCAAATAAATTATGCCATTTTTAAGGCTATGGTACATCATGTGCCCTAAGATTCCTTTTGATACAAGACTTGGCAACATCAATAGAAGCCAATCTAGACCCTAACACCGAAGACTATTTCAACATCACCAAAGTGAACATCATCCTCTACGAGGCCGCAGAAGGATATGCTAAGCCGAAATTAAACAACTATACCAAAATCAATGATAAATCAGCCATTTTAAGAGGCTGGTATAGTGAAAATAACGATAAGTATGAAGAGAGACGTGGCAGACAAACTGTTCCGATGTGCATTTCAGCTGTGGGTTTCAATAAACTAAAACCTGCAGCGGAATGGTCTAAAAATGACATGGACATAATATTAGACAAAGGCGATGCGCTTTATATTGATTCTATGGCTCAAGCCCAGGAAGATCTTGAAGCGAGTGGAGAGATAATAGAAGATGAAGGAGAGAGTTCTCAAGCTGCAGGTGATGTCAAAGAAGCTAAGCCCCCAGAGACAAAACAGCCTGAAAAAATTGCTGAAGATGAGGAGGGCGCTGGCGATGAAGGCCGAAACGAAGAAGAGGAGGCAGAAGAAGAAGAAGAAAATGAAATAGAAGAACCTGAATTGGAAATAACAATTACTTCAGAAAATGTTAAACCAGAAGTTAGTGTAGGGCCAAATATTATAAAACTAGAATTTTCTGAAATAGCTCAAGGCAACATAAAAGAATCTTTGAGAGAATCATTGAAAAGTTTCTTCGGAGAAGAACAAATAGGCGATCATTTCAATGAAGGTTTATTGGAAACCAAACATTACACAGTGGTTCTGTGGCGGGACGACAAGGCTTATTATATCTTTGATCCAATGCCAAGGGATAGAAATGGAATGGTGTTTGGAAAAGACGACTGGGATCCTGAACCACCAGAACCTGAACCCATAGAAGAAGCCGAGGAAGACGAGGATGCAGAAGGCGAAGAAAAGGAAGAAGAGATAGCTACTACCGACATTGAAGAGGAAGAAGTTGAAGAAAAAAGAGTGGTTAAATATTTAAGTGCTGATGATGATGAAGACGAAGAAGAAGAAGGTCAACAAGAAGAAGGAGAAGGTGCTGACGAAGAAGGGAATGTGTAAGAAAAATTATTAGTTTAATTTTGTCAAATAAACATTAACTTCTACTCAGGGAAGAGGACGATAAACCAAGTGAAGAAAAAGAAGAACCGGTGATAGTTAAACCCAAGAAATCTCCATCTCATTGGTTGGAACAAGAAAAATCTGGTCGAGCTTGCACTTTATGGTTTACAGACTTGGACGATTTCGTTAAATTTATTTACGAAAACATTCCTGTGAAGGATCGTTTAAAAACAGATTTTACTTTGAATCGGATCACCGTTATTAATGATTTGAAACTGAAAACCAGACATCGTCACGACGATAAACGAATTGACGCTTATTCTGGACACTGGTACGATTTTAGAGAGTTGGAGCATGGAAAATGGATTTTAAGAGGTATTTAAAAAAAAAATGTTTATATGGAAACTAATAATCATGTTTAGCATCATTGGATGCCTCCCACCAGCTCTTTCCAGAAGCCAACAGAGGCAAACAAGGCCTTATGTGCAGTATTATAGCTTTAGGAGTCGCACATTTATATGAGATGCCTTGCTTTACCAAAGGCGTTCCAGATGCTATGCTAGTTTATGGAGATAAACTATTGACGTTTATGAGAAAGATCAGGAAGAATCAGTTCTTGAACGATCCAAATACAAATTTGAAACAAGATGAGGTATTTGTTGGTGTATAACAAGTTGTGGCTATTATAAAAGTTTGATTATTTCCAGATTGATTGGTTGGTAAAACACGAAAACTTCCAAATCACTGACATACCAAAGAAAATTTGCATTTCGAAGTTTATGTTTGAAGTCTCCATAACTCCAAGTTATGTTCAAGGAGATATCAAAGCCGAAACCTTCGAAGATATCTTGGATGTTAAAAGAGGCTTGAAGAAGTTCTTTGAAACTTGCACCTATGGAATATTATGTGCAAAAAATTTATACGTAGCTATATGGAAGGGCCAAAAAATATTTTACATGTTTGATGGCTTGAAACGAGGTCCCAATGGTATTCAGTCGCCTAATGGTACTGCCTGCATAACCCGATGCTTGGACTCTGATATGTTAGCTGATGTATTTTTGCAGAATCTTCCTTTAAATGGCAGAAATGAATTTGTTATTCATAAAGTAACATTTCAAGGTGTTCGTTTAGGGAAACTGAATCATGAGTTATTTTCTAGGTTGTGTTAACAAAGAACCTCTGCCCAAGAGAAAGAGAACCCAAGGCTATAGTGCAAGCACCAAAAGCGGTAGCAAAATCGGCTGGATTGAAAGTGGTCTTTCCAGGAAAATATATCATTAAGTAAATGATTGTTGTTGATTCAAAACTTTTATTAATTATTGATGATTTTTAGGGGCACTATAAGCCAAGAAGATCCAAGATTTGGCAAAGGACCAAACATTATGAGCGCACCGATAGCTTTAATAGCTCTAACCATGTCTCTGGTTCATAAACCGGAAACTTGGGCCAGGCCTATTATTGATGAAATTGTTGTCTTAGGTGGGAAAAAATATGATTTTTTGAAGAAAAAATTTAAACTAAAATTTATTTCAGGTTCAGAATTGTATGAAGAGAGCGTCAATGAACTAGGATTCGAATTCAATCCTTGGGAAGATAAATTGGATATTTTCAGAGTTAAAAATGTCTTTAAATTAGGCATGGTCAAGGCTAGTTGTGAGCTTAGAAATCGAGATCAGAGGGGTATTATTGATCATCCAGAGTCTAATATGCAGAATCTCCGACAAGGTGAGAAGGGGGAATTCTACTTATAAAAAATACCTAATAATTCTCCCTTAGGCTTAGAGCATTTTTTTGAAGAAAACACCCATGGAATTTTGGTAACGGAACTTTTAACCTTGGCCGTTTGGGAACAGCCGCAAGACGATGGTGACCCGTTGATCTACATTTTTGATCCAAATCCCAGAAGTGCCACTGGAATGCCGTTATTTAGTGGCACAGCTTGTGCTGTCTCGTTTTCCAATGCCAAAATGGTTGCAGATCACATCATAGGTAGCATTCAGATTTTTCATTCAATCGGTCTTCTGCAAGTTTTTTTTAGGTTGTATTTTGGAACCCTCGCTTCGCTCAGGCAGTTATATGATAATGCCAGTTGAAATTGTAGTAGGAAATGCTAGAACTATACGAAAAGAGCTTGAGAAATCTCAGACTAGAAGCAGCATTAATTTTTTGCGCAGGTGCTCCAAGCAAGTTGCTACTGAGCAAAAAAAGACTTTAAGAAAACTTGCTGAAGAAGAGAGAAGACGTAAAGAAGCCAAAAAGCAGCGGATGGTTGGTCGAAATGGATACCACCTTAAAGGGAGTGAGGCACTACTGCGTGGATATAGGAGCCAAAATTCGGATTACTACGATGCAGAATCCAGAAATAAGCAGGATATTCCCAATTGCATTGCTTCAAGTAAGAACTTTACTAGTTTTGTAAGATATTTACTCCATTTATTAATTTTCCAGTTGTAATGCATTCAGTGCTACCAATCGAAGACTGGAATTATCGCCATATAGATTTAATCCTGGATACAGGAGACCAGTTGTATATTGACTCTTACATTGCGTATGGCCCTAAAGATCCAAAGCTGGGCATGGAGAATATTTTAAGGAAGTTCTTAATGAGCAATTTAGAGGTAATATTTTATTTGAAAAGTAAGTATAAATAATACTTTGTCAATTTTAGGTTCATGTGACTATCTACAAACCAATCGTAACCGAAACTTTCTCTCCTAATAAACTGAATGCAATTTTGGAAGCCTTTTTTCAGCAAGAAAACATTTGTATGCTCAGCTACAGCCAACAATGGATCAGTATATTTGTCAAGGGTGGTTTTTACTACATGTTTGATCCGCATGAACGGGATATTGGAGGTTAATTTCTATGCTGGGTTGTCCAGAACTTATATCATTAATTTGTTTTTAGGAGACCCATCATTCGATAATTCAGCAGCTGGTACTGCTGTGGTGGTACGATTTGATAGCATCAATGCTTTGGCGCTTAAGATTGTTAATAATCTTGGAGGGAATATAGAAGAAGCTGAAACGTTTTCATTGTGGATCATTTCTGTGGAATCAAAATAATGTTTTGTGTCATATGAATCAATTTCTTTATTTACTATTTAAGAACTGTGTTGTGGCTAAGGGATTTTAAATATACAATAATTGATATTTACTTGCTTATGATATCATGAGGTTCGTTCTAGAAAATTGATTAGAGAGTGATAGGGACTAAGATCAAGGAGCGTAGAAGCAAGGTTTGTAGAAGCAACAAAAACATGAAGAAATTAAAATAAATATTCGCTACATTTTTCTTTACGCAGGTTATTAATGTTAGATAAACTGATATTTATATCAGTGGACCAAAATTTAATAAATTAAACTTTGATTATTAGCCTATACTTTGCTAATTTTTATTGCAGCTATGGATGACTGAATGTGTTTTTATGTAAGATAAACTGATGAGAAATTGTTTACTTGAGAAAGGGTTTGTAATTCTTTGTCTTTTGATGTTGAGTCAGTTCCTATAGTAAGTTCTATGAGTTCATACGCTCTGCTTTCCACGCTGTGTTCCGTATAATAAATATATTGAGAATTGAGAATCGATAATTAACAAGTTCTTTAATTTCTTAGTCCATTTCCCAATAGGTTATGGGACCAGTGTACGTGTATTCATCGCGGTTATGAAAACCGAGAGTGTTTAGTGTGATAGTGACAATGGAAAATTTGAAACTAGAAAGAAACAAAAGGCTTCATGCTAACAGAGCTTCAACTTAGATAAGACTTCCAGAGCTCAGCAATTTAGGAATAATTATCATTAAGGATATTTTAGACTCGATTTTAAAGGACGCAATTTCAAACCCAATGGTCCAAACACAAAGACACAATTTTTGGATTATAAAAAAAAATGGAACTTTTATTACAGCAGCCAAAAAGGGCATAATTGGTGTTCCCAGTAATATGGGCATACAGGAAAGTCTTGAGGATGTGTTGTACTGTCCAGAGGTTCCTTACAATTTGCTGTCCGTGAGAAAAATGCAAATGACTATTGCTTACAAAAAATGGGAAAAAAAAGGTTCTAGTATTTACAAAGGCGTTAAGCTTATAAAAATTTAAAAAACACTATTATTCAAGCACATAGTGACAATTACGTTTGGGCCACATCGCTGAGGTTTAAATTCTTTGAATTATTATTATTAGAAAAAAAAAAAAAATAAATAAAAATAAAATAAAATAAATCGATCAGGTTATAAAATGAGTATTTATGTGAAGCGTGCATATGTGGTAAACAAGCACGACTTCCATTCCAAAAACATTTAGCCTAGGAAAATAGTCGAAAAATACATGTATTGCAAAAAAAAAATTCCTACCCAAATGAACTTTTCAGGGATGATAGGGGGCGGGTGGGTGATCATAAAACCGAAAGTATCAAACATTCACCCCTCTGGCGTTTTGCGCTATAGGGGTTGAAAGTGCGCCATTGGCGATTACTTGGTACCTATTGATTTTACAAAAAAAATTTTCAAATAAAAGATGTGCAACATTATTTGATCTACAATGTTTATTTAAAGACTTTTTTGATTAAGGGTCGTCTGTGGTCATAAGGGCCGTTTGAAATTTTATAATGAAAATGAAAAATTTTAACCAACGTGAAATTTTTTTCTACAACACATACAACATTTTTGCTTTATGAAGTTTTTACTCACCCCCTGCCGTTTTTCAATAGGGGTAGTTTAAAGTTTATTTATTTTTTCACACAAAAAATTCCCTGTAAAAGTTTTATAAGATTACATTTCCTACAATTTTTCCCAATCAACTTTTTTTGTAACGCACCCCTATTCAGCGGGGGGACACTTCCCTTAGGGAAATTTTAGTTTTTAGGGGTATATATTTATTTTTTTTTTCTTTTCTCGCCTTTAGTGCATATAAAAAGCTGCAATTAACATTGTATTAAAGGGATTTTTTTTCCACCACCTTTTTGTTTTTAGGGGTAGTTCGCTTATTTTCATTTTTACAAAAAAAAGTCATAGAGAAAAGTTGCTCAAAATAATAAAATGAACAAGTTTTCTTAATAATTTTTTTTTGTAAAGTTGAAAATAGACGAACTACCTCTAAAAACAAAAAGGTGGTGAAAAAAAAATCCTTTTAATACAATGTTAATTGCAACTTTTTATATGCACTAAAGGCGAGAAAAGAAAAAAAAAATTAATATACCTATAATCAAAATCTCTAAACCGATACATCAAACATTTGATATAAAAACTTTGAACTCAATTTTTTTAACCGTTATTTTGGTTATTGGCTTTCTTTAGAGTGTAGTTTGGTTTAAAATAAAATTGTTGAGACACCCTGTATAATAAGTTTTGTTTTTAACTACATAAATATCTTTGTCTTTAATGTATAAGTTGCAAAAATACATAACAGATTGGATAAAGAAAAAAAAATACGCAATTTCGCTCACAACAAACCTATACTCAACAAAAACCTCAATATACACAAAAAACATCGTATGTACCACAGAAACCACAGTTTCCATCCCAACTTATTAATATACAACCTAAAAAGGACTATGTACCAACAAAACTTCCTACTAGTTCAGGAACTTTCGGCAAAAACTACAATAATGCCACAATGCCTTGCGAAAAAACACTAATCAACAATTTTCGAAACCCACACCTATGTCCGGAGTTTCAGTGCAACCAAAAGCACAAAATCAACATCAATACCCTTCTAAATATACAATCGAAGAAATTAATAATATCTTTGAAATCGAATTGCCTGATCCTGACGAAAATTTCGAAAATGACGAATGTTCTGAAAATCAAAACTATTATGAAGAGACAAATTTGGAAGAAAATCAAGTCGCAACTGAAGACGAAAATTTTCAGTTACAAGCCTTGGATGCAATGAGTCAGCATTAACTTTAAATGCTTATCAAATCAACCAACTGCCTTTTATTCAAATAAACAGACTATCCACCGTGTAAATTATTAATTGACACAGGAAGTCATGCCTCTCTAATAAGACCCTCAATCGCAGAAGAATATTTTTCAAATTCTATAACTAATTCACGAAACAAATTAACTACTTGCATGGGTACAAGAAAAACGTATAGAAAAATCAATATCCCAATTTTACAAGAATATAATATTCAAAACAACATTGAAATGATAATGTATAATTTCCATGACTATTTTGATGGAATTATTGGAATCAAAGCATTACAAGAAAATAATTTATAGATTTTTCTAATATGCTTCTTTCTAATAATAAAACAACAATTCCGTTTCAATATAGAACAGATTTCGAAAATCAAAATTTTGAGATTCCAAGCAACTCAATCCAAGTATGTTATTTCAATACAAATATAGCTGATGACATTGAAATACTTACACCACCGATAAAAAATGAAAAGTACCTATTATATTCCTTCGACAATAGCCACAGTCATAAACGAGACCGTAGCTTTGGAAGTACAGTGTGGTCATTTTATTCTGATAACATTTTGAATTGTCATAATTTCCTTATTTTCAAAGTTATTTAAATAAATAAAAAAACATACTGTAGGGTTGCTTTCCAAGTTTTAGAGAGGATAGACAAAAAACAAAAGACTAATATATTTTGACATTTATGCACACAAATAGCATTTTTTTAAATGGAACTCCCAGTAAATTTTTAGTTTGTTCGATAATATGTTTCATTCTGATTGCAATATATACAATACAATACAATTGAATACAATTCACTTTATATTTACATGCAGAAATGTTTTATTTATTCTAACTGAAAATATTGATTACCTACACAGATTACCTGCAAAGGTAGGTGGGTAGACAGAATTTTCCATTAGAATAAATAAAACATTTCTGCATGTCAATATGAAGTATTGTATTCAATTGTATTGTATTGTATATATTGCAATCAGAATGAAACATATTTATCAAACAAACTAAAAATTTACCAGGGGTTCCATTCAAAAAAATGCTATTTGTGTGCATAACTGTCAAAATATATTAGTCTTTTGTTCTTTGTCTCCCCTATCTAAAACTTGAAGAACAACCCTATAGTATGTTTTTTTATTTATTTAAATAACTTCAAAAATAGAGAAATTATCACAGTTTGGAATGTTATCAAGATAAAATGACCACCCTGTACATAACTTAATGAATAAGCCTATTATTGTCCCATATAACATAAACAACTTAGCGGAAATAAGTTTACCTTATGCTGACGAACAGTTTGAGATATTTATTATGGAGCAAATGACTTTATCAGAAAGTGATGAATATGCAAATGACCCTATTAAGTCGCTACGTATTAATCATTTAAGCTCAGAGGAATTTGATGCTTTAAAACACGTAATTAAATCTTTTCCTATAATTTTCCACAAGCCAAATGAAAAATTGACATTAACCAATCAAGTCAAACATGAGATTAAAACAACAGATGAAATACCAGTGCACACTAAAACGTATAGATACCCACATGTGCATAAACAAGAAGTAAATTCTCAAATAAAGAAAATGTTAGAAGATAACATAATCAGACCATCCTGTAGCCCTTGGTCATCCCCTGTGTGAATAGTACCTAAGAAAGAAGATGCCGCAGGCATACAAAAATGGAGAATGGTCGTTGATTATCGAAAGATAAACGAAAAAACTATTGTTGATAGATATCCATTACCTAATATTGCGGATATATTAGACCGACTTGGTCGTAATAATTATTTTACGACACTAGATCTAGCCTCAAGTCGAGATGCATGAAAATTCGATACTCAAAACAGCAATTAATGTTGAAAATGGTCATTACGAATTCAACAGAATGCCCTTTGGTTTGAAAAACGCCCCCGCGACATTCCAGAGAGTGATGAATAATGTATTACTAGGATTACAGAATAGAATATGTCTAGTATACATGGATGATATAATAATTTTTTCCACTTCACTCTATGGACACGTGAAAAATTTAAAGAAAGTATTTGAGAGACTCGAGAAGTTTAATTTAAAAATACAATTAGACAAATCAGAATTCCTACACAAGACAGTCGAATTCTTAGGACATGTAATTACACCAAATGGAATAAAACCGAATCCAAAAAAGATAATGGCATTAAAAAAAATCCCAATACCAAAGACGGTGAAGGAAATAAAATCATTTTTAGGATTAGTAGGTTATTACCGAAAATTCATAAAGAATTTTGCCAAATTGACCAAGCCAATGACATCTTGTTTAAAAAAAGACAAAAAAATAATACACAATGCAGAATTTCTTAATAGCTTTGAAACTTGTAAAAATGTATTAATAAATGACCCAATATTACAACATCCTGACTTTAAGAAACCTTTCTTATTGACAACCGATGCCTCAAACTATGCAATTGGAGCCGTTTTATCCCAAGGTCCTGTCGGAGCTGATCTTCCCATTGCATACGCATCAAGAACATTAAACCCAGCTGAATGTAATTATTCGACGATTGAAAAAGAACTTTTAGCAATCGTATGGGCAACAAAATATTTTCGACCTTATCTTTTTGGTAGAAAATTCACAATCTTGTCAGATCACAAACTTCTACAATGGCTTTTTAATGTTAAAGAACCAAGTTCTAAATTAGTCAGATGGCGTCTAAAACTATCTGAATTTGATTATGAGATCAAATACAAAAAAGGAACATTAAACATGAATGTAGACGCACTATCAAGAATTCCTGCAATACAGCTTCATGCCATTCAAAAATCAGATCCAGATGCCAGATTAACATCTTCAGATGAAGAATTTCATAAAAAATTAGGATTAATGCTGAAAGATACACCATTATGTAATGATGAAATCATAGCAAAATACTTTACAGATTCTAAAGTATATCTTCCTAAACAAAGCGAGATAGCTACAGAAAAAGAGATAACAATGTCTGAATAATCTCAATCAACAAAGACAGCATCAGAAAAGGAATCTGAAGAGGAACCTAAGAAAGAAAACCCCAAAATAAAGATTTTATCACAACTAATAATACCTCAAAGAAAAGAGAAAAAAGAAATTCTCACAGAAATAGAAGAATCTTGGAAAACTCAAAAAAGTAACAGACAAATAACACCAATTATTCGTTTTTCAACAATTTCAGCCTTTTCTGAAAATAACCAAACAATACACACGTCTATGGAAAATCCAATATTAGGAGCTCCATATACTAAGAAAAATGTAAATGTATTTGGAAATCAAATTGTATTTCGATATTCCAATAATAACACAATTAGAAAAGAGATAAAACTATTTGCACAAATTACTTACATACAGATGCGAAAGAGCTGCGAATTCGTGGTTCAAGATTAATTTGATAGACATAGGCTGGCCGCACCAATGCCACATCAATGTATTTTGAACATATTTATTATATAAATGCGGAAGCTCAATAATATAATATTATTTCTTTAATTGGTTCACAAACAGCAAAAAAATATTTTTTTCTACCCGCAAAAATATGTAAACACACAGGATGGAACATGCTCACGCACTCGGCCACGTTAATTGTCCTGACGCGGGTGATCTTTATATATGCGTCGGGGAGCTGGCGGCCCGGCTTCGTCACAGAATATCGTCGACGACAAGTATACGTACTTTCGCATCTGTATTAGGTGATCTGTGCTATTTGGTAAGAAAAAGAGAAATCTTTAGAACCTATTGTGATACGAGCATTACAAGAATCGTTTAATTCGAATTCATTTACTTTGTACATCTCGAACTCTTTATTAGAAGACATCACAGACGTTGATCTTCAACAAGAGAAAATTCAGCAATATCATGAGACTAAAACCTCTCATAGACTAGAGGAATCACTGAAAATATTGCAGCCTTAAAGAAAAGATTCTATTGGCCCAATATCGAGAAAGACGTACAGAATTATGTCAAAGTATGCGAGATATGCAATAAAACCAAGTATGAACGTCAACCATAAAAAATCACATTCAAACCAACACCCATTGGTATGAAACCCTTTGAACATATTTATATTGACACGTATATAATCAATAACCAGAAATTTCTGACCATTATTGATAGCTTTTCAAAATTTGGTCAAGCCTTTCCTGTAAATACGAAAACAGCTGTTGAGATATCATCACAGTTATTGAAATATTTTAGTGATCATGGAATACCTCAAAAAATCACATCAGATAATGGAGCAGAGTTCAAATATGCTATAATGACAGATCTTTGTACATTATACAAAATTGAGTTTCATTACACAACTCCAAGAAACCCGAACTCGAATAGTCCAATCGAAAGATTCCATTCGACACTACGTGAAAGTATAACGAGTTTAAAACTCCAAAACCCGAATAAGAGTATTAATGATCTAATGCCAATCGCTATATTGAATTATAACAACAGTACTCATAGTACAATGAATCACACCCCTTTCCAAGTGATTGAAGGAGATTTGAATTATACCATACCAATTGAACAAACGGAAAATAAACTAACAACTGACTATATAACAAATTTGGCAGAATCTCTTGCGAATTTGAATAAAGAAATTCAAGAAAAATTATTAGCGAAACAAACAAATCAAATTAAGTCTTTAGAATCACGTAATAAAAATCGTGAACCTGAACCAGAATTATAAGATCCAATCTTTGTAAAACAATTTAATGGAGACAAGATAAGTCCGCGTTATGATAGCAAAACACAGAATCGTATGCTAAACAAAATGTTAAACGACAATAATTTATTTCAGGTACTCCGAGATGAATCCTTTAGTATTCCTAACTCTCGTTGGAGTCACCCGAGCGTATACATTGATGACGGTAAAAAATCCTATTTTACCAATTTCTTTAGGAACTACTTACGTA
This sequence comes from Ceutorhynchus assimilis, assembly GCA_917834065.1. NCBI lineage: Eukaryota > Metazoa > Arthropoda > Insecta > Coleoptera > Curculionidae > Ceutorhynchus > Ceutorhynchus assimilis. The sequence continues at coordinate 24,611,142 of OU892282.1, read as the reverse complement.
ACAACTCAACATAACACGGCCTATTATCACATAAACAGGACAATTATCATACAAAGTATCCATAAACTGGAAATTACCTTAATGAAATTATCTGACACTCTTAACAAAACAACATGGTCAAACCAATTTGTTGCACTGTTTCAAACAAATATTGAAAACAGTCATTCTCAAATTAAGATTATGAAACAAGTAATCAGAACCTATCAAGACCGAAAACGTAATAAAAGAGGTCTATTAAATTTCATGGGCACAGCACAAAAATGGCTCTACGGAACCTTAGATGAAGACGGCGCAAGATATGATTCTTATATCCAGACGCTCAATGATAATCAAAAGATTCTCAATGAAGATCTAAAAACACAAGCTCAAGTATTGAAACAAGTTACAAAAACATTTCACGATCAATTTTTAACTATTGAATCTAACCAAAATGTTATCACAGGAAAATTACAAACAATTTCCTTGGTAAACCAAAATTTCCACTCAATATTAACTTTTAATCTAATATTGAACAATATCAATACTCAAAGTAATAAAATAAGGAATCTTATTGATCATGTGCAATTAGCAATAAATTTTGCACAATTGGGAATACTGCATTATACTATTTTACAGCATAATGAATTAAATCAAATATTAACAAATATACCCAAAAGTCAGCAAATACCTATTGATTATTGATAATAATCAAGTATTACGAGACAATGAAAACTCAAGTAAAAATCCAAAATGAGTTAATTATATTTGTTATACACACACCAATGATTGATCCCAAGCCCTTTATATTGTATAAAATCTATCCAATTCCTATCCAATAACTGACCATCAGGAATAAGTATCCTTACCTATTACTTACTACGGACATTTACTACAATACTTTATGGGAATGCCCGAAAGTCGAAAGTGTGTACCTTTGTAACCAAGAAGAGCTGAAGCAAGAATAATCATGTGTCTATGACCAGATTACTGATCTACCACAACAATGTTCTTTCACTAAAGTGAAATATGAAAAACCAACAGTGAGACAACTCCCGAATGGACAACTATTAATCATCCCTAAGAAAAGTCTGACTATAGTTATTCAATGTGACAAGACAAACCATATGGAAATAATAACCAATCCAACGCTAGTTTCTTTTGAGAAATGCTTTGTGAAAATACAAAATCAAATATTTTCAAAAACCAGCGAGAACTTCAATTTTGAACTGAAGATTCCAAAAATAGACATCCCTGAACTTTCAGAGAATGAAACAACATTGGAACTTCAAGAAATCAACCAAGAAGACTTAGAAGAAGCCTTCAAGATGACGAAACAGATAAGAGTTCGTTGTTAGAAAGTTTTTACAGGTAATGACCAACGTGAATTCAGGGACACAACGGCCCTGTTTGGGAATCGACCCACTGAGCAGTGGACTCAGGCTTCCCGTGCCAATCCTTGACGCGTTTCGTCCTTGTTAGGACTCATCAGAAGGACATAGGCTGAAGCTCCCTGTCCAAGCAAAATTGAACTTCGTTGACCAGTCAGAAACAACTACTCCGAGGGCAAATACCCCTACCGGCGTTGAACTACACTGATTGGTCTGAGCTTTCGTTGGCAATGAAAATTGTTAGAAAGTTTTTACAGGTAATGACCAACGTGAATTCAGGGACACAACGGTCCCTGTTTGGGAATCGACCCACTGAGCAGTGGACTCAGGCTTCCCGTGCCAATCCTTGACGCGTTTCGTCCTTGTTAGGACTCATCAGAAGGACATAGGCTGAAGCTCCCTGTCCAAGCAAAATTGAACTTCGTTGACCAGTCAGAAACAACTACTCCGAGGGCAAATACCCCTACCGGTGTTGAACTACACTGATTGGACAGGGACCGTTGTGTCCCTGAATTCACGTTGGTCATTACCTGTAAAAACTTTCTAACAATTTTCATTGCCAACGAAAGCTCAGACCAATCAGTGTAGTTCAACGCCGGTAGGGGTATTTGCCCTCGGAGTAGTTGTTTCTGACTCGTCAACGAAGTTCAATTTTGCTTGGACAGGGAGCTTCAGCCTATGTCCTTCTGATGAGTCCTAACAAGGACGAAACGCGTCAAGGATTGGCACGGGAAGCCTGAGTCCACTGCTCAGTGGGTCGATTCCCAAACAGGGACCGTTGTGCCCCTGAATTCACGTTGGTCATTACCTGTAAAAACTTTCTAACAATTTTCATTGCCAACGAAAGCTCAGACCAATCAGTGTAGTGCAACGCCGGTAGGGGTATTTGCCCTCGGAGTAGTTGTTTCTGACTGGTCAACGAAGTTCAGATAAGAGTTCACAATCTAAAAGAATTGTCTTTTGAACACTCTTATTTAAACACATATGTAATCATAGGTTTAAGTATTGCTATTTAATTTTTAATTTTATTGTTTTACTGTTTTAGGAAGTTTAAAACTTCAGAGAAAGGTTGTGCAAATGTGCAAATTGAATTGTCTGATTTGAATTCACAACAATCCACGTTTGCAACATCTTAAGGAGGGAGGAGTTATATTAACCAATTGCCATGCTGATTTATAATCAATTATCTATTTTTTATATGCTTTATTGTGCTTACCCCTTTCCTCTATGGCTTTTTAAATACATTGTTGTAAAGTAAACATCAAATTGCTATGTCGGCAGTAGGTAAATGCTTATTTAAGCCGACGCAGTCCCATAAGGAACGTTCATTTGTTTTCTGGCTTTTGCCTGTAGCAATTTGATCTACGTATTTTCTTTTGTCACCTCTGTATTTTAATCAATAAAATAAATGTTTTTTAAAATACAAGTTTCTGAATCGAAAATATAAGTAGCAGACCTAGGAGGACAACAATGGTTGCATAAGTATTGCAAATAATCCAACAAATCACAAAAGATCAGATCATTTTGATACAAAGTATCATTTTTCAATGGACAGATAGAGAAAGGTGTAATTTATATAAAATATATATACAGAGAAACAACTAGCAGACATATTTACCATACCATTGATGCAAGTAAAATTTGAAGACATTAGAATGGAATTAGGCTTAGGGCGGGTATTATAAAACTACTTTGAGAGTTAACTTAAAGTTTACTTCTGGAATTACATGCAATTCAGAAAGTTAACTTCAAGTTAACTGTCAAAGCAGTTTTATAAAACCCGCCCTTAGTGAATAAGTTAAATGGTTTGATTAGGTTTTTCTGGGTTTTTCCTAATCCCGAGCAGCAAATGCTGAACCGTTATTTTAATTTTCCCCAGAAAAGACACACATAAGGAAAGCAGGCCCATTTATGTTATACTAGGTTTAAGTTGTATTACACTTTAGTATAATTGATCGAATTTTTGAGGTGACGTGTTGGATATGTATATCAGTGAACCAAAAATTAATAAATTAAACTTTGATTATTAGCTTATACTTTGCTAATTTTTATTGCAGCTATGGATGTCTGAATGTGTTTATAATAGTTTTTATATGTAAGATAAACAGATGAGGAATTGTTCACTTAGGAAAGGGTTTGTAATTCTTTGTCTTTTGATGTTGAGTCAGTTCCTATAGTAAGTTCTATGAGTTCACTCGCTCCGCCTTCCACGCTGTGTTCGATATAATAAATATATTGAGAATCGATAATTACCAAGTTCTTTAATTTCTTAGTCCATTTCCCAATAATTAATTTGTCAACTAGGTGGATTCTCGATAGTTTAGAATAATAACACGGTATGAATACAGAAATCTCGCGTGTATCTACCAATTTTGAAAACCTTAAATAATGCTATATTATTTACACTTGACATTTAAATAAATTAAAACTAATTGGCATTGTGGAAATTGATTTTTTAAATACAACATTATATGGCACTTATTGATTAAGTACCTGTTTTGGAAAAAGCAAATAGGCATGTATTAAAAATTTCTGACTAAAAATAAATTGAATATACTTAATTTACTGAGTGAGAATATGATTGGCCATTTTGTGGTGGGATAATATTTAGTAAATTTTAGCGGTCAAAATCAATAATTGATAAATCAATCAAAGTATGTTAATTATAGATCATAAATAAAAGCAGGCACAAGTTCAATGAAATGTGTGAAATTCATCAGTGAGGTCTAGGATTTTTATTAGAAACGAGGTCGATTTTGTTCGATTGAAAAGAAATTATTGGGTTCAGTATATGAGGAATTGCGCTCAAATCAAATCAATTACTTAGATATTAGTTTTAATTGATTAAATTTGAACAATTAAATAAAAAGACATTATTGAATACCTTGGAAAAAATTTATGACTAAGTTTAACTAATTTCAATCCCTAGTAAATAAATCAACGTTTGTATATTTTCGAGTAATAATAATAATAATAATAATTGTGGCAGATAGCGCGACCCAGATTTGGTTCTTACGATATAGTAGAGATATTTCCTGGCAAAATCCAAACAAAATTTGGGTCATAGATATAAATTGTTATCAATAATGTTTGCAGCATCAAAAACTACTCCTTATTAATTAAGTATATGCAGAGGGTTTCGTTTCTCATAATAGGTGGAATTAGAAAAGCAAACCATTAAGATCCATTTGATCGGAAACAATCAGCATATTATGTAGACAGAACTTCACTTTAGATCATAGCAAGAAAACATTGTGTATTTTTTTTTTAAACTAGCCTATAGAAAGTTACCTAATATTCTTATGGTAAATTTTATATGAATTTAGATTTATGGTCTAGCCTTGCTTTTGAGGAAAGAGATGAACGATATGAATTTGAAATAAATAAAATAAAAAGTTATTTGTTGACAATATTCTTGAAAGAATCAAAATTGGTCAATAGGTCAGACAGATATTTAAAAAAGCAATCGTCGATTTTGTAGCGTTTAAAGATATTCTGTGCATTTCGATGATACATTTTTTGGACTTTGTATAATGTTTTTTGAAGATACCAGCAGTAGCAGCAAAAAACAAGTGTCAAGAAACTTAGTAAAAAACAATAATTTAATCAGTTTAATCCAATAAGAATAATAAGCCCAGACAAAAGTTTACGCCAGGTCGACTTTCAACAAAATCAGAAAACGATTTACAAGCCATCATCAATAAACACCAAGATCAGATTTTTTCGGAGTTATGTGTTTTCTGTCTTATTTTATGGTGTTCAAGAATGGATGCTTGGAGGCCATAACAAAAAAATTGGAAGTTTTTGAGACTAAAACAGGTTAAAAATAAAATACCGTGGACAGAACATATATCGACATGAACATGAAAGTTCTTACAAGGATGGACAAAGGAGAAGAAGTGGAAAATACTGTGAAAATTCAAAAACTTGAATACTTGGGACACATAATGATAATGAGAAACGAGAGCAGATTTCATTTATTACAGTCTATCTTGCAAGAAAAAGTTAGGGGAAAACGAAGTGTTGGTAGAAAAAGTATTTCATGGTGAAAAAACCTCAGAGCCTGGTTTGGCATGCATAAACACTTCTGAGCTATTCAGCATACATGCATGATAGCCTACATCCAAAACGGATAGGAAATTTTAGAATAAGAAGATCACAAACAAAAAAAGTTCCGCAGAGACAGTGAGTGCCAATATCTGAAACTATCCAGAAAAATCTCAGAATGTAGCACTTGTTAGTCATGGATTCTGGGATAGGCAAGAACCGGACAATAAATCCACAAAATATTTTTTTCACACAAGTATGAATATGAGTCGCAACCTATACCTAACATCAGAATAATGAGCTTTGTGAAATAATTGGAATTAGTGGTCTAAGTGACACTTCAAGGATACATTTTGTCAGTCCTCAAATCAGGATACTTGGTCTATCAGCAAAAATGCCGACAAAAATTTCCATCTTGGTAGAGTAGTTGGAGAATTTAACATAAGATTCTTCCTCAAGCCCAGCCCTATATAAATGCTAATTCAAAGTTTTTTTAAAATTTATTCTGGTTCTCAACGTAGGTATCGATTAATAGCAGATTGAGAAATTTAATACTCAAATGAGTTTCGAGAATCGAATATTACAGTTTATTTATTTTCATTTACGGCAAAGCCAATTTACAAAAAGAAAAAAAAAACTTCATTACATATTGTAGTATAATGCCCGTATTACATCTGTGTATTTTTTCGTATATTTATTCATGTAGTTCAGGATGACAACTGAAACACTTCAAACGCAACATAAATCAGCATTATGAAAAACAAAATAATGTTGGTGCCCTGAACTACATGAATAAATACACGGAAAAATACACAGATATAATACGGGCATAACATACCCGGGTTCGCTCAGTAAGATTGAACGATGAGAATTTCTATTTCCTTTTAAACAACAAATATTCTCAAATGAAAAACAAATAGGACCTACGTTGTGGAAACTTACTCAATTTTACTTTCTGGACATGCGCCCGACATAGCAAATATTTGGGAAATTTAAGGGAAGTTGTGATATGTAAAAGAAACGAAAAATTTGTGAAACGTCTACTTTATTATTAAAGTAAATCGTACCGTTCTCGACCTAGAATTCTCGAGGGGAAAGAGAACGGCAGAGAAACCCTCGATTTAACATTCCTCAAAAATCGAAACATACTGAGTCATTTTAATAATAAGTGCGAGTCATTAATTCAATAATTTAAGTCAATAAAAGTTTAAATTAGGTACCGTCCCAGTTCTTGTTCTAAAATTTCAATTACACACACTACATTCAATCAACACTACCTATATTCAATACCGAAGAGTTTTTGGTTTAGTTAGCCAGTTTCCCAGCGGATACTGAGGTCCCATACGGGAAGCTACTCAGCTATAGTTGTTTTTGAGCCAATATCTCTAGATTGATTATTTCAATTTGTTAGGATATTCTCTCGTCAGGGTAGGAAAATGTTAGTAAATTCAACAAGGCACTAATGCACGCTCTAAATCCACAAAATCAAAATCTCAGCACAAAAAGACAGCACATAATTGCTTAGGTTATAATTTACTCTTTATGTGTGTTGTTTACAGCATGAAACGATTTTGGTTAAATACACAAACAATGCACATGTTATAAAAAAAAATTATAAACAAACAAAAAATACATAAAAATGAACAAAATAATAAGAACTTGCATAAATTGAACTCTCAAAAACAAAATAATAATTAATCCATTAACCTGTGAACGCTCCTTGCACACACACTAATAACAAAATGGATTGAATAATCAATTTTAATGCAAAATAGATATGAAAATTGAATAATGAATAATTACAGACACGCGTCTAAAGGAACCAGTCCCAGCTTGTTCTCAAGTCTCTCTAATGCCTGATCGCCTCTTCTCTTGTATCCTCTTCGGTTTCGGTACCTTCATTTTCTATGGCGTGCCCCGTTCAAACCTAAATTTGATGGCGCAGACATGGTTGCAACATTTACTTTTATTCAGTAACCGATTTTTAAAAGTTAAAATTTGAAGAAATAATATTTTAAATAGGTGGTTTTCCTCAATATAGTTTTATAACATACCTAAATCTAAGCACAAAACCAACAACATCCAGATGAATTCTTACTAGGTATATACACCTATCCAATTGTTGTGAATTTCAAAAAACTAATACAGCTTATTTTAATAACTATTTAGCAAGCAACGATAGCAGTCTCCTTCTAAAGGCGACATCAGAAGGAGAGCCAACGACGACAATACTTTAGCTGTTTGAGTTGGCAAACCTGAGCACCATTGAGATCGGCTCATTTATTCCATAATTAGTATTATGGAAACAGCTCAGAACCTATAGCCCGCATTAAATCTGTGTATTTTTTCTTGTATTTCTACATGTATTTATGCATGTATAAATTAATGATTTTTTTTACGTGAGCGGCTGTCAAAAGTTTCAAATACACTGCTAATGTTTCAGCTTTACATTCGTGTATTTCTTCATGTATAAATACATGTAGAAATACACGAAAAAATACACAGATGTAATGGGGCTTTATTACCCTCCTTTCTCCTGCTCTCAATGGAATGAAACCCAAAAGATCCGGGCAGTCAGTTAACTCTCTCAAAAGTTTGTAAAGGAAAAAAAGAACCGCCTGAAGTCTTGTGCTTTGCAAGGTATGGATATTACAATACAATACAATACAATACAAAATGTCTTTATTGTGGATAAAAATGATTACACAAAAAGTTTTTGGTAAATGATGGCGACGTTCAAATGAATGCTCTTCCACGTAACCATCATAATTAGAAAGTGTCTTATCTATCTATATATATATATATAAAAATCAAAGTTCACGGGGTATCCGGATATGCGCTCCAAAACCACTTATCCGATTACGATGAAACTTTGGTAGGTTGTTATGGCCATCCCAAGGAAGGTTTGTGGATAGGTTACGCATCTCGGAAAAATAATTTAATTTTGAATTAATTATTAATTTAATTGTAAACAAACTCATTCACATTACATAACAACATAACCCAACTTTTTTTGACAGCATGAAACAACGTTGCCATATTTCATTTATTTAGGCTTCCATTCAACCGACGTAACTTTATTATTTTTTGAATTCAAGAACGGCTGGACCGATCTTGAATTAATACCACGTATCTATATATAAGGTGAATTCGATTGATCCAGATTAGATCGATTTGGGTTCAATTTAAGTGAACTTCTTCTGATCTAGATCATTTTTTTGTTGATGAGGGTGCACTGATCCAGCTTGAATCGAACACAGTGTGGTTCACTTAAATTGAACCAGATCGATCTAATCCGGTCAATCGAATCGGCTATAGAGGAGAGTGATATAGGCTATTTTTTATCCCGAAAAAAAAAAGTTCGGTTGCGTAAAACTCTGATACACTGGAACGCCTATAAACAGCCCGGGGCGCTCTAGAGCAGCTCTGGAGTGCTTAAAATGCGTCACTGAACTCACTGGCAAGCGAGTCTGATATCGGATTTAAAAAAAAAAATTGAATAGAAAATCAACAATAAAATTTGAAAAGAAGTGTATTATTTCAAAATGTATTTACACGCTGGCAACGCAGCGGGTCATTAGCTAGTACAATATATTTATGGGTAAAGATAGTAATAAAGATAGTAATAGAAATACCAATAATAAGCTATAATAATATCCTACATCTAAAAGAGATTAAGAAAATAGCCATAAGCCTACCGAATCACACACACAATCATACCCGTGCGACAGCACATGGCTCTTTAGTTTTCCTTTAAAAGAAAGAACACTGGGAGAGTCTTTGACATCATAAGGGATTCTATTATATATTTGTACTGCATTGTAGGAAAATGAACGCTTGAATAAAGCTGACCGATGTTTGGGAATTCTATGCAACGAACCAGATCTTGTAGCATGGATATGCGTTTCATTCCTTTTTGTTAATTTTTCAAACAGGTACTGTGGAGCCTGAGATTCATTGATTTTGTAAACGAGACATGCCATATGCAACTGAAACCGTTTATCTAAATCAAGCCAATAAGATTCTCTAAAATAATCGGAGATATGGTCATATTTACGTAAGCTATAAGAAAATCGTACACAAGCATTTTGTAATTTTTGTAACGAATGTTGATCAAATTAGCACTACAGCGCAGGTCAGTAAAATACATCACAATATGAAACAGAAGATGAAATTGAAGAATTACAATTTGAGTTCGATTTGAGTATTTAAAATGTCTTCGTGTCTATAGAGCTGCCTAAGTTTAAAGTAAGATGATTTTAATAGATGATTTACATGGGTTAAAAATCTTGAGTTTGTGTCAAGGTATAATCCCAAATTGCGACATTTACTAGTGAAAACAAGATCTGAATCATTCGAGACAAGGGAGAACCTATTATTAGTTGCAAGGAAATTACTGTTTTTACCAAATAGCGAAACATCAGTTTTTGATTCATTCAGGGTCAGAGAATGAGCGCGAGAGACAGTAGAAATAATTTTCAGGTCCTCATTTATTTTTTCAGCTGCTGAATTTGAGTGATCCAGGGAAAATGATAAGTTTGGGAATCGTCAACATACATATGAAGATTACAATATTTTAGATATGAGTTAAAATCAGAAGTGTAAATGACGTATAAAAGTGGACCCAAGATACTTCCCTGTGCTGTGGCACACCCCTGTTTACAGATGCAGCCCCTGAACCCTTTGCTGTCGATTGTTAAGGTAGCTAATAAAAAAGTTGACTGCTGCTCTTGACATACCGAGATAAAATAGTTTTTCACAGAGTAACTAATGGTCCAAGGCGTCCAAGGTATCAAAAGCCTTACTAAAATCGAGCAATATCAAACAGGTATTTAATCCTCTGTCATTAGCAGTAAAAAAGGTCGTCCGTTACCTTTAGAAGAGCCGTACAGGTACTACGCTGTGATACAAATCCAGATTGGCTAACTGGCAAGATCCTTCCACGTGAAATAAAATCGTTTACTTGTGCAACAATCTTTTCAAAGATTTTTGACACCGTTGGCAAAATACTTATTGGTCTGAAGTGCGATATATCAATGGGGTTGCTATTTTTAGGCAATGGTATAATATTAGCATGTTTCCAAGCGTTAGGAAACACGCCAGTAAAAAGACTGGTATTGACAATATGGGTTAGGCAGTCAGCAAGCTGAGGTAGAAGGCAGGTGAACATTTTTAGATTCAGGTTATCTGCACCCATCGCATTACTCTTTATTGAAGCCACAATCCTTAAAACATCATCAGGCGTAGGTAACCGTTTCAAAGACAAATTCTCCATTTTCGGGAATATTGCGTTTATTTCTATAGCGCTCCAGAACATGGAGCTTGTCGCTAGGATCAATCTGGGTGACATTCGGAGAGCTATTTAAAAAGAAATTGTTAAAAGTCTCGGGATCACAAATGAAAGAGGACAGTGCACGAGCATTAGTAATATTTAAAAATTTAAGTTTTCCAAAATTCTTTAGGGTTGCTTTGAAATTTAAATCGAAAATATCCCCTTTTTTCCATTTTAATACAATGATTAACAGTATTTCTCAATTCCTTATAGTAACTCCAGGCTTCCCCACTCTGAGGCTCAAATTACCTGAAATTTTGATTGGTGCAAACCGCATTTTGATATCTTCAACCGTTTAGGCCGCTAGAGGGCGATTCTCGATTTTGAGCAATAGGTATTGTGAATCTTCATATCTTTTTTGTTTATGAAAATAATTGATTTCCGTAAAAACTTTCTGGAATCACTTTTTTTAAGCAGAATTCAGTGACGTTCTCAGTTTTTTTCTATTTGGCGCCGATTTTGTGATATTGACCAAAGCCTGATTTTTTTCAATAGGACACCCTTTATATTAATAGCTCTTTCAAAAGCTATGATTTTTCCGATTTTAATGATATAAAGTTCGATAGGTTTATCTCTAACCGTTTTCGAGAAAAAAATTATTTCGGTTTTTCTCATAAGGAGCAATGTGTTAGAAAAGGACTTTATATCTGTAAGGAAAATGAAAAAGGTCTCTTTCTAACACATTGTTTCTTATGACAAAAACCAAAACAATTTTTTTTTCTCAAAAACTGTTCGAGATAAACCTATCGAACTTTATATCATCGAAATCACCAAAAGCAGAACTTTCCAATAAGCTAATAATATATAGGGTGTCCCATTGAAAAAAACCGGACTTTGGTCAATATTTCGAAGTTGGCGCCAACTAGAAAAAAATTGAGAACGTCATTGAATTCTGTTTCAAAAAGTTCTTCGGAAATCAATTAACCTTTTGTTTGGACGCCGCATCTATCCCTCACTTCAGAGAACAATAAATAGTCCAAATTATCTCTCGTTTATCTAAATTTTTTATGAAGCTTCTTCTTTTCGACAATCAATCTGCGCAGCTCAGTGTTGATGAAACATAGAAAAGTTAGTTGTGTATTTCTTCACTGGGAACATATAAACTTATCCCCACCCACAATGTTTCATAAAACCACAGAGCAACCTGCTCAAGTATCAAATCAATCATTAAACACCAATTACCACTGGCCAAATAACCATTCAATGAAATGTGATTGCCATTTTTAGAATCAAAAAGCACTACTCATATTTAGAACGTTTGCATTCTGCATTATGGCTGAATCTCTTAGATATAGCTGTGTGGTGAACACTAGGTATTACTCAAAATCATATTGGCAATCTCAACGGTGTCTAAATTTGAAAACACCACACCAAGTCGAGCAAACATTCCTGCTATTCATGATAGTGTTTACCTGACGAAAATTGTAATAATTAAAACATTCTATTAAATCATTAGCCGGTGAATTTCCTGCACACTCGTTGGTTAGACCAAACTCATATTGTCAACGTCATTGTTGTTAACCCATTTAACTTCTGGCACATTAACATTGCCCACTAGCAATAAGTCACACCAGATCCACATCCGAATACAAATTCAGATGACCTACTTCGGAAACATCAATAAACCTGTTCAACAGTTGTAACATCAACATTTAGTCTTTGGCATTGCAATTCCTTCCTGGCAGCAATCAGAACTCCTTCACCTCGAACTTCTTGGATGCCCGGTTGATGAACGAACGATCGGTGCGAAACAAATCCAACTGCTCTGGACAGAGCACTGCATTATATACAGGGTGTCACGAAAGGTTTGTTACAAACTTCTAGGGATGGTAGATCTAGTAAAAATAAAACTTTTTCCTTAATAAACATGTGTCCGGAAATGCTTCGTTTTCCAGATATACAGGGTGGCCCGAATTTGAGCCTCATCATTGGTATTTCGGTAACCGTAAGAGATACGGGGTTGGTTAAATTATGGCAAAATTGCGCAACTTTATGACCAATAGAATACCGTTTTGAAACTAGAAAGATTCCGAACACTTCCGGAGATATTCGGAAAAAACCGAAATTTTTTAAAATCGTTTTTATTTTTTCCCGGGCTTATTTGAAAAGCAATTTTAAAATAAATGTCACTTCATCATTGTCACTTCTTCCCCTCTAGTAGATTGTGGTACTAAATTTAAAATTCGACGTTTCGTCTTCAGGCGGCCATCCTTAACTTACGTTTTTTAAATACGAACCTAGATTTTTTATTTGCGATTTTGTCATCTTTGGGCATCCTAAAACCGATACTGTTTATAATTTTTCAATAACACGGTAAAACAGCAGGTCCGTATTTGAAAAAAAAAAATTGATGATGATTCCAGAGGAACGAAACGTTGGATTTCAAATTTAATACTGCCATCTTGTAAAGAAGAGAAAGTGACAATGGGAATGTGAAATTAGCTTTTCAAAAACTTTTTAAATGAAATCAGGAAAAAATTTAAGAAAAATGAGAAATTCATGTTTTTTTCGTATAGTTTTCATTTTTTCCTGATTTTATTTAAAAAGATTGTGAAACACTAATTTCACCTTGCCATTGTCACTTTTTCTTCTCTACAATTTAAAATTTTAAAATCCAGCGTTTCGTTCCTCTGAAATCATCATGATTTTTTTTTTTTTTAAATATGGACCTGCTTTTTTTGCTGTGTTATTGAAAAATTATAAACAGTATCGGTTTTAGGATGCGCAAAGATGACAAAATCGCAAATAAAAAATTCAGGTCCGTATTTAAAAAAAGGAAGTTGAGGATGGCCGCCTGAAGACGAAACGTCGAATTTTAAATTTAGTAGCACCATCTTCTAAAGGGGAAAAAGTGATAATGATGAAGTGACATTTATTTTAAAATTGCTTTTCAAATAAGCCCGGGAAAAAATAAAAACAAAATTTTGTGTTTTTCCGAATATCTCCGGAAGTATTCGGAATCTTTCTAGTTTCAAAACGGCATTCCATTGGTCATAAAACTGCGCAACTTTGCCATTATTTAACCGACCCCGTATCTCTTAGGGTTACCGAGATCCCAATGATGAGGCTGAAATTTGGGCCACCCTGTATATCTGGAAAACAAAGCATTTCCGGACACATGTTTATTAAAAAAAAAGTTTTATTTTTACGAGATCTACCATCCCTAGAAGTTTGTAACAAACCTTTCGTGACACCCTTATACAGGGTGAATCCGAACGTGAGGCTTTTTTTTTAACAGGATGTATATCTCACCAAAATAATTTGTTTGGCAGAAAATTGTTTATATAAAAAATTTAAGATAACGGAGGTACAGCTATTTTGAGGTTAGAGGAGACTTCCACTATGAATCACTTTGTTTACATTTTCTCAAAAAAAAAGCCGCAAAAAAGCCATTATTAGTCCAGCATAATGAGTCTTATTCCATAATAGGTTCTCACAGTTGCATTATTCCATCAGAAAAAATTTCATTTTCAACCCATCAATTTTCGTTTTAAAGTGAAATAGACAAAATTCAGGAGGGAAATGAAGCAACAGACAAATGGGAATAATTTTGAACAATTTTTGTGAAAATTTTCTGACAGTTCTAACAGCCACTTAAATTTTGGTATTTCTTGTCATGTGACACAAATCACCCAATCATGTCAAAATTATACTGAAAACAACCCATGGATTGTTTTCACTCTATGACATTGTCACGGACATTGCTGTCAAAAAAATTTCTATCGGAATAACCCTCGAAGATTGATGAATGCTCAAAAATTTTATAACAACTTTCTCAAGCTTGTTGCTTATAGAAAACAGACCTCCGCTGGCGCGTCGGTCTGTTTTCAAGCAACAAGCTTTCGAAATCTTTTATAAAATTTTTTCGGACAATTATCAATGTCCTTGGGCTATTACTACTGATAATTTTTATCATATTTTCTCTAAGGGCGGGTATTATAAAACTGCTTTGACAGTTAACTTGAAGTTAACTTTTTGAATTACATGTTATTCCAGAAGTTAACTTTAAGTTAACTCTCAGAGTAGCTTTATAATACCCACCCTAAATCTTAGATTATTGAAATTAGATTTTTAATGCACATAACCCTAAAATACCTGTACTTCCGTTATCTTAAATTTTTCATGTAAACAATTTTTTGCCAAACAACTTATTTTGGCGAGATATATATCCTGTTAAAAAAAAACCCTCACTTTCAGATTCACCCTGTATTGTTCCGAAAGCATTATAACATCATAATGACAACATTCAACAGTCTGCCCAACCTCATTAAGTTTAGTTCTGGGACCACTAGCATTATTTTAATAAATCAGAATATGTGTGATGTGAAAAGCACTTCCAGTTATACACTGGCATGATTCACTTAATCTCGTCGGAAATTTTCGGACCTATATACATTGTGCCTAAAGAATGTAAACTCAGAACTACAACCCGAAATAAGCAAATCGGAAATAAAGAGGGCTCTGAAAAAAATGAAAAACAGCAAAGCACCTGGAAAAGACGGAGTCACGGCAGAAATGCTAAAATACGGCGGAAAAACGGTTATCAATACTCTCCATATCCTCCTAAATAAAATACTGAAAGAAAAGAAAATCCCAAACAACTGGAATGAATCCATAACAATCATCCTTTATAAGAAAGGTGATCGAACAGACTTGAGAAACTATCGACCTATAACACTCCTTAATGTAATTTATAAGCTCTTCACAAAAATTCTCACCACCAGGCTAACAATAAAATTCGATGGTTATCAATCGGAAGAGGAGGTCAGAAAGGGTTTCAGTACAAGCGACTACCTATTAACACGTTAACTGCCGCACTAGAGTAAAAAAAAAAGTTTCCAGGGGGCCATCAATATATTTCTCTATTTCCAGATTATGTTAAGTGCGAGAACACATTCTGTGACTAAAAAAACCCAAAATAGTCTAAAGGGTTGAAGTTACCCCCGTGAATCATAAATAATTCACGCAGCCTCAGAAGCAAAATGATAGCTTCTAGGCCACGTGAATTATAGTACAAAGTATACCTACATACATATTTTATTTATTTTTATATTATAAATAATCATTTATTTTAACCACAAGAACTAACAAAAAATTCATCAAGTAATAAATACTTGTTACATTAATTGTTTTTTTAAAATTATTTTCACCTGAATTTAAAACGCATGGCCGTATCTCTAAACCGCAAAAAAATTGTAGGCCATTCACAGATATTTGCTCCCCAGGCCACACTTTTTAAGATCCCATATACTGGCCACAGTCGCGTGCATTATCTGCTATGCAACCGGCCTCAAAAACAAAAACGCTTTGGAATCATATAATAATCACACGGCCCCTTGAGCTCAAGGCCGTGTGAATAATATTTAATGCATATGGCAGTTAACGTGTTAACCATGCAAATCCTAATAGAATGAGCCAACGAATATCACATTCCACTATACAGGGCTTTCATTTCAAAACTTGCCACCTACGTTATCAGCGTAAACGGACAGATTTCTGGAAATCGCCGAAACACGTCAACAAATTTATTGAGAGGGAAGGTTTTTTACGGAAAACTGGACTCCGCCCCTTCAACCCCTTAAGCCCTAGGGCTACCACCCTAAAATATTCAAACGAGACAGCAAATCAAGTGATAGATCATTTCAAAGGACTGTTTAATCTGTACATTTTGCCGTCCTATTTTTTAAATTTGACCTCATTGTGGCAGAATAACACCCATTCCAATGTTTAAAAATGCTTATTTGTCCTGCTTGTTTACCTGTTGCTGTAATGAACAGGTAGGTAAAAAAGCAGGTGTGTTCAAAGATAAATGGGCATATTTAAACATTGAAATGGGTGTTATTCTGCAACACTGAGCTCAAATTCAAAAAATAGGACGGCAAAATGTACAGATTAAACAGCCCTTTAAAATGATCTATCACTCGACCCCCTGTCTCATTTGAAAATTTTGAGATGGTAGCCCTGGGGGTTAGGGGGTTGAAGGAAGGAAGTCCAGTTTAACGTTAAAACTATAGATACACAGACCTTAGACTACAGATACACAGACCTAATAACCAACATATATAGCAAAGCAACATTAAAATCCATGAGGGAACAAAACCAATACCTATAGGAAGAGGTGTCAGACAGGGCGACACAATATCACCCAAACTTTTCAACCCGGCCCTGGAAGATGTTTTTAAAAAACTAGACTGGGAAGAAAAAGGAATTAAAATATGCAGAAAACACTTGAGCAACTTAAAATACGCGGATGATATCGCCCTAATAACTGATAAGAAAGAAGAACTGACGAAAATGCTGGAAGAATTTGACACAGCAGCTAAAAACATAGGTCTCAATATGAACTACGCTAAAACTGAAACAATGACGAATAGAGACGATGACATCACAATCAGAATAGGACAGGAAAAAATAGATCAAGTCGACGAATATATATATCTAGGACAGATTATTAAACTCAACAAAGAAAACCAAACAGCAGAAATCAAGAGACGAGTTAGATTAGCTTGGGCAGCATTCGGCAAATTGAGCTACATCTTGAAAAATAGTAAATATCCACAATACCTCAAAACCAAAGTTTTTAATCAATGTATACTTCCCGTTTTCACTTATGGATCCCAAACATGGACACTTACAAAGTCAAACATGGATAAAATAACAAAAGCACAAAGATCAATGGAAAGACAAATGTTACATGTGAAACTGATAGATAAAAAGAGGAATGAGTGGATAAGAAATAAAACGAGAGTAAGAGACGTTAGAAAGGAGGTAGCAAAACTAAAATGGAAATTCGCAGGTCACAATATCAGACAAAAAGACGACCGATGGAATAACACAAGTATCTTAAGCTGGAGACCTTGGGAAAATAAAAGAAGTAGAGGAAGACTCCAGATGAGGTATGCTGATGACCTGAAGAAGCGCGCTGGAGCCAGGTGGATGAACATGGCAACAGACAGAGAGGAATGGAGAAGACTGGGGGAGGCCTACGTCCAAAGATGGACTGAAGAAGACTGGATAGATAGATAGATAGATAGATACATTGTTCCTCCAGAATTTTCTTAAAATAACGCCTTTCGGCTAGATATCAGGTAGGGAAAAATTTTCCCTGCACTCCGAGTGGATGCTTTGATGCTTATACCTTAAAGTTTATAGATAAAGCAGTATAATTCCTTCAACGTGGAACTCCAGTTAATGGCACTGAAAGCAAAACAAGACGATGCATTATGGACAGATTTAGAAAATGGTGCCAATGGAGCCGAAGACGCACTAGAACAGTTACAAGGGGCCTGACCAGAATATTGCAGAATCAAATCCAAATCAAGCATTAAATCGCTTCGTTTTAATTTCTGGAAAAATATCAACAATGTTTCGATGAGAAATCTTCCAGTTGGAATATCCAGAGGAATAAAGTCCATGCTGAGCGGCATTAGACATATGCATGGTTACAATGTTTACTAAGAACTGAGAATATCCCAAAGTATCAACCGCAAAAGAGAAATATTTACTACTTAAACAACAAACTACGGGATGCAAACTTCAACCACAGGAAGAAGAAAGAGCAATGGACAACCTATACCTATATTTGTAGCTAGTTCTAGCCTGAAACATCATAAGAAAAAATAAGAAATAAGAACAAGAACTGGGATTAGAGATGAAGGTAATTTGAAGAATAGCCCAACTGAAGTGATTGTGGGAAGGACATAATATGGTCATACAACACGTAGAAAAGAAAACACGTAAGTTCCTACGTAAAGTCAACGGCGCCATTCATTCGGCAATAACCCTTAACGGCGGTTATTTTAATCCTTTTAAGCCAAAGGTCAAAAAAATCATTTCGCTCTTCAACGACGCAAAAGATCCCCGTTATGGAAAGTTTTTAGTTTAGATTCAGTTTTGGTTGCGTTTTTTGTGCAGGTAGGTGCCCTTGAACGCAGTCATGACCGTCTTAATGACGCAGCGTCGGATGGTCCAAAATTAAAATTTTCCACGACAAAATAATTCTTTTCTCTATTTTTTGTTTCGTGGTCATGACGAAACGACCGCAAAAAATGTACCTTTCTTCGTAATTTCTTATACGTATTTATTACCTATATTCTAATTTTATTTTATTTTTGTGGTGTTTTCAAGATCACTAACTGTTTTTTTTTTTTTTTTTGTATTTTGAGATAGACATTCGACATTATCGACTTCTGAAGGTTTGGTCGAGGTGTTGCCAATTGTATTTTTGCTAATTTCAATGTATTTTTTAAAGTAGCTTTGGCTTTCTCCTAGTGGGTCTGCCAAAAATGATTTTAATTCTAAGATTTTTATTATTTACCACTAAAACCCCAGAACATACTTCTATATGCCAAAGACCAACTCAATTTCATCACATTTTCCCATCGAATCGAGGGCTACATCCTAGTGTGAGAAGTTCTTTACTACGCATTTTTGGGCTGGTCATGAATTGCAACTTCAGATTTATTCTGTACCTATAACTGCATAGGAAGTTCAAAGCGTTCGAAGGTAACTGCACTTCCATGGTCAAAGGACAGACAAGGAAGGTCCCCTGGTAGGATCGTAACTTAGGCAACCTGAGAATGAAAGCCAGGAAACTCTTTAATAGGGCAAAGATAACGGGAGACTGGGCATATTACACCCAAGCAAGTACCTCACTGACCTGAAGAAGCTTGCTGAGGAAAACAAGGCTCGACTCCTATGGGTTCCTGGCCACTGAGGGATATAGGGCAGATGGGCTGACGAGAGCTGGAACTGGAATGCTATTTATAGGTCGCAGGCACAGTCTTGGAACATCCATCTAAGTATGTATAAAGTCAACACTGGAAAAATGGTAAAAAATACAACATTTGGCCTGTTGGAATACAACACCTCAACAAAATAACGCAAGGGCTATAATAAGAAACTCTTCAACGTGCTACGACTTACGCGCACATAAATGAGACAAGTCATAGGGCTATTGTCTTCTTGAGGAAGCATCAGGAAGCATCAGCACAGGATGGGGATAGTTCCATACTGAATGCAGGGAGGGGGGGGGGGGGGAAACGAAACAGCTTCCCACGTCATATACGACTGTGTGGCCCTTTTATAGTTTATACGAAGTCAATCCGAATAGCATAAAAATTGTGTAGGCGACATCTTCTTATGAAATTAAGCATATGCTTAGGAATTAGAATAAGAATTCTTCGTTTTTGGGAATTTCTAGGCACACGCATATGCTCAATTTCATAAGAAGATGCCAATTCGGAGTGACTTCGTATAAACTAGGTATACACAAAAGATACAGACTCTTCAGAGGAATACAGACTGGGGATAGACTACCGTCTGTAAATCTTGTCCAAGGGCTATTAGGCCTGATACAGGGTAACAGGACTCTTGGAGCGCAAGAAGGAAATTGGGGTACACAATGAGCCAACAGCAGGGCCGGCTCTAGACATTTCGACGCCCCGTGCAAAAGGTATTTTTGCCGCCCCTCTTACCGATTACTTTCCTACTTTGTAGTTGTCATTCAGCATTAATTGCAATAAACAATAACACCTAATGTTTTTATGGAATAATTTTATTAGGTCTGTTTATGCAGAAATCATAAACCAGTCATTGGTTGAAACTAGTTTTCTGACTGTTGCTGACTGTTTTCAACCAATGAAATTCACTCTAACTGGTTTGTGATTTCTGCAGAAACAGACCTATTAATATACTATTTCAATGTAACCTAGAATTTGCGGCAACTCTCAAAGGGCCGGTTTTTCAATAGCAAGTCACCCCTGAGTTAAGCATAACTAGAGGGTTAACATTGCAGACACGTTAATCCTGGAGTTGAAGCCAACCCGCAGGTGACTCACCATTTGAGAAACCGACCCAAATCACACTAAAATATAACCTGCAAATCGATAAGCGGACGCAGGAAGCTAGAAGCGAATTTTCGCGACGAACTACTTCCATGATTTAATGAACAGAATCGCTTTCGCGAGAAACTCATGACATCATATTGAACGTAGTTCGCCGGAAGCATGGTCGCAGCTTCTAGCCAGCGTTCAAATTCATGACGTCACAAAAAGAACTATGGTTCGTCCTGGGATGAACTACATTCGTCGGTTTAGGCTAGCGATAGGTGTTTTCGAGTTTCGTTTTCCGAACTGTTCGCGAACCATCCTGGAACTGCGCAGAACTAGTTGCGTACTTATGAGGTCTGTTTCTGCAGAAATCGAAATCACAAACCATAACTCTGACTATGGTTTGTGATTTCGATTTCTTCGGTTTCATTGGTTGAAACTAGTTTTCTGGCTGTTTTCAACCAATAAAATTCGCTCTGACTGGTTTGTGATGCAGAAACAGACATGTTAAGTCCTTAGAACTACTGTGCTCAGATCGTTTGGAATTGATCAGAGTGTGAAAAAACCCGAACATGTTTTATTTTATTTATTTAGAAAGCTTCCATTTGTGGCACCGAGTCCAGTCTGGCAGTGGAGGCGAACGCGATAATTGATAAAATAAATCATGAAGCTATTGAAATTTGTAGTGTGGTTTTTTTACCCAACAATTCTTCCTGAGTTTTTTGCCGCCCTTCGATTGTGCCGCCCCGTGCAAGGGCACAGGCTGCACGGGTCCTGGAGTCGGCCCTGGCTAACAGGCTGCAGTGCATGGAAGGCCACTGCGCCTAGATCAACCCTATAGCCAACTAACCACTGCACAAGATTTATTCGCAGGATATGAAATCTTGTTATGAAGCATTACATATACCAAGTTTAACATTTTCATCGTCACAATAAAGGAAGTGCCTAACTAGCGTTTATTGTGACTGCTAAAATACTCAAAGTCTTCTGCGTCACTCCATTCGAGTCACTTGGATTTCGGATCTAGACTCAACAAGATTTTCACAAGGTTGGGTTGCTAGATGCTAGCTGCTAGCCTCACCATTAACCCTTTTTTCACAATCCGAGAGCCATTCATCAGCTCTCGTAAGCTTCTGACCCAACTTTTTGACAAAAAAAGAAAAAATCTATTCTAAGGACCATGAACTTGTTATTATTTATTCTAATTCCTAATCATCAAAAATAAACTTTTCTAGCGAAATTTTTCTAATATATCACTCTGAGGTCAAGAATGACCCAATTAGCAAAATAAAATTAATAACTTCTTATCAATTATCAAAAATGCAGTAAAAATTTCGACATCAAACTCGCAATGTTTTAGCAATCGAATATGAATTATAATTTTTGAATTATTTCAGTTGGGTTCTTGCTGTGATTCGGGATAGGATTTAACTCTTTAAAGCCTATTACATTTATATATATATATTTTTTTTAGTAGTAGTAGTAGTAGTTAGTACTTATTGTTTATGTTCGCGAATTAGAAAAGAATAACTATGCAGTTGCTGAATAAAATAGTAACTGCCTTAAGTGGTTTGATAGATACTACCATAAGGGCAATGGAAAAACTACATACTTTTCGAGGTAAGTAAAATCTTAACGATATTGGAGAACTTTTTGACCAGCAAATTTGGTCTGATGTTATGATTATCATTAAAAACGATATGGTTATCCACGCACGTGAAATACATGCGAAACAATTTGATTTTTGCTTCATTTCATGTAAATAGTTATTTTCTAAAAACTGCATGTTCTTTTTTAGTAGATGTTCTTTTTCACAAAAAAGTAGAACAGAGTTAATAAAAAAATCGACAGCATCGTTAGTTTAACTACGAGCGTGCGGTAAGTGCACTCTACCGCACTTATTTGCTAGTGGAAAGTAGCAGTTTACCGCACACTATGCGGTAAAGTTTTCTTTTGGTATTTATAATCAAAAATCGCTTCTTTTTCAGAAATTTCAATGCCTTTTTTTGGAGATATATTTTGTACCTTACACATGCGAACATTGTCTTTACCGTTCTTAGCGAATTGACCTTTGCGTGCACTAAAGTTAAAGAATAATTTTCCGCATTTGTTAGGTAAATAACTATATCGTCATCTTGTACTGTCAGTGTATTAAAACATAATTAGAATAGGAATTGACAAGTTACACTTAACGGCAACGGGCGTTAAAAAAAAAAAACGGACATAACGGTCGCCAAATATACCTCAAGCAAAAAACTTATTTACAAGTTTCCCAGAAACTAACACTTGTTCCTAATGGGAACGTATCATTTATTGTCATATATTGGGAGATTTTTTGTGAAATATAATTCTCATAAAAGTAACTAAATTTGTTCTGAACAGAGCATACAGATTGTTTTGTAGGTACTATCTGCAGTATGAGGAAACATCTAGAACGAAACACGGCCGATAATTGCTATTTATCGGCCTTGTAACGTTAATAAATATTTTTATCCGCCGTAGTTTCGCTTTTGTTTGTTGTCACTTGATTCTTCATAAATCAGTTATGATGTTTCTAGAGCACTCTCCTCTCATTTCAATAAAATAAAGATAGGTATAACCATAACGAAGTTTCAAAATGAGAAACTTAAAAATTCTCTACTAGAATTACAAAATTTCAATAAAATACTTGTTTATTTATTTATAATATTATTTGAGTGAACAATAATGTGAGGAAATAGTTCCGGCCTAGAAACGTGTCTCTTATCGTCCCGATTGCAATTTTTTCCCAAATAGTCTGTTGCCACTTATTATTTAACTATTATGACTATTTTATCGTTAGGTCATTAACCCAATACCCAATGGCAATTAATTAGATAAAGCTCTTTTGTATCAATTAAGTGCCTTTAAAAAAAAGACGGTAACACAGATTCTTTGGAACCTGACAGCTCAGCTTTCAAAAGCGAATGCCCCTAAAGCTTTTGACCGTGTTATTCGTGATATTCCAAAAAACGACAAAAAAATACGATTATTAAAAAACAAGGCCCCTGCTGATGCAAAAAATTTGCATTGACGTCATCAAATCCTTTACGTGTTATCGGATGAAGGAATCAAGCTCTGACGATCAGGAACCTGGTAACTTTTTTGTAGGACTAACTGTGAAATTCGTAATAAAAATCCTTAAAGGTTATTTAATACGTACCTATATATTACGATACTTTGCATAAAGCTTTTCCTCGTCATCACAAGGAAGGCTTTTCACAATTTTCTAATATTGTTGTTTTATTAATAATAACTGCTATATTGATTATTTTCAATGTCAAAACGTCATAGGTAGTGGTTGTATGTTTTGGTTATATTTTTCTCCTTTGCGTGCATATCCGGTTTTTTTGCTATACTCTCTTAGGATGTTATTTATTAGTCTCTGAAATGTTCGTCATAATATTCAATCTTTGAAATGTTCGTCAGTTAATAAATGATAGGTACATTTATTAACTTGTTGTTCAAAACATATTTTTTAAATCATTTTGTTTGTAGAAATTTATGAAAATCGATTAATCAAAGATTTTAATATCTACAAAAGTAACTAAAGCCCGAAAATTCGAATTTTAAAAAGTAGGTACTTATTTATGCGACGACCGGACATTATAAATAATAATTGTGTACCTATTTACTTCAAATCAAGTTAAAATATGCGAAAGTTATACAACCACAACCGCACAAAAGGTTTCCTTGGAAAAACCATGTTAGCCTTTTTTTTTTAAAACTTTATAATAAATTATTGCTACCATTCTATCCTGGGCTTGAATAAACAATCAAAACTTTTCCACTGATAATCTCATTTCAACTCTCAAATCACCATTCAATATAACGAAGCATAATAATAACATTCCCACTTTTCACTAACTTTGTACAAACTGAGATATTCACAAGCATGCTGGAATTTGGAATGTCAGAAGACTCTTGTCTACAATATAATCTAGAGATTTCACTATACGTATAGGTAGCTACGCTTTAATATGTATGGGTTGATGGGTAAAGGAATTAACAAATACCTTCCTGTAAAGAGTTTTTTTCAGTTCATAACCAACGTGATGTCTAAGACATAGTCGTCTTTGTCTCCTGTAAAATCTTTTGTCCTATGCTTGTTGAATAACATACGTATTATCCAGTTTCAGTGTGATTACTCATATACTGTAAGAATTATTCATTACTCAATTATTTTCAGTTAATGAAAATATACTCAACTATTCAAGAGCCAATCAGAAATTCGGCAAGTAGGCAACATAACATCACACGTCAACCTTCAAATAGATCATCTAATAGTGACAATAGTGTGATGTCATCTAGTGTCTATAATTTGTTTTGAAAAAAGCTTAATGATTCCTTTGTAAACTCTGCAGTAAGTTAACAAGTCAGCAACCGAGGGTTGGTTTTTAAAAAATTGACTTTATCAACAATTCGAAATTATTACTAGCGAAAGCACGTAACCATAAAACTTATAAGTATAATAAATTTCAACTGACTAACTATCCTAAGAAAATACATATATTATTTATAATAAGCTGAAAAGCAGAATAAGCATTTTAAATGAGGACTCAGCAAATAGACGTGATATAACTCCTCCCTTCTTAGATTCAACTTTCACGCTAGCGGGGGAGTTGAATACTCCGGTTTTCTTCTGGAACAGGGGTGGACCTCTTCTTCTTCATGGCAGCTTTTACATATTTCATGTAAACCAAGAAGATACAGGCAATAACGATATGAGGACATATATAAGGATTGTCCCAAGGCTGGGCAATCTATTGATTTCGCTGAAGCTCAGTTGTGGGCGTATGTCCATTACTTCTTTGCTCAATTGGTGAAGATCGTCTAACTTCAAATAATTTAGATGTCGACTTAGATTGAGGATCGGCATCATGGCGAGTGTATTTGGTATGTCAGGAAACAGTATCGGTTGAATATCGGTCTTGATTGTCCTATTTTCATTGATGACTATTTTGGAAGCGGTGGCCACTTGGCAACCAATCGGTATTTGAAGCATAAATGTTCCAATGATGTTTTGTACTTCTTTTTGTTGAAAGCACTTGAGTTGGATGGCTTCTTTGACAGGAACAACCAATGTCCATTGATTGGAATCGTCCAATTGATTGATGATAATTTGCGGGACTTCAACTTCGGTTTGTTCGCAGGTGGAGGCATTTTTGTCAGAGTGGAGTAGTTTAATTTCGCATGGGCTGTCTTCTTGGATTTCGTGAATGTCTTCTTTTCCACAAATATGGAACTTCGGAATGACTTCTTGACATTCTTGGCCATAGTATGTGTAGTGCAATTTATTTTTCAGCAAGAATTTATTTCGCGGTAAGACAACCTTAAACTGACTCTGAGAAAGTATTGGAACCGAGTATAAATGAAAGTAATCAAAAATTTCCGAATACATTATTGGTATATGTATTAGGTATGTTATTCTATTATTTTTTCAAAAAGTGGAGTATTTTCCAAAGTAACCGCTAGGGGCATTTGTTGAGAACTTAAACGATGTTGAAGTTTGTTTAATTCATGATAAAGGTCTTCAGTTTTTATTATACTTGGATGCATAATTTTCAATTTTGAAAAAGTTAAGAAATTTTCTATATCTTGTAAAATAGAGTCAGTTATCTCATAGATATTGACTATTTGATTTATTATGTCTTTGATATAGAAGGAATTTTCTCTATATGCTGCCTTCTGTACCATGTGTGCAATTTGGTTAATTTTTGATTCTAGAAGTTTTTCGTAGTGATTTATTTGTTTAATAGTTTGGTTAAATTTTTCGATTACTGTTAGATAAAGCGAGTTTTCTTTCAGAACACTTTCTTGTAAACTATTTTGATTGTTTTGTAATTCCCTAATGATATGCTCGCAGGGACGTAGCGAAGGCCTCTGGTTGGGGGGGGGGGGGGGGTGACATTCTTAATTTTCCCAACTTTATTGAAACATAAAAAATCACATGTAGCATCATACGTCGTACCCATGTTAAGAAGTGGAACTTCTTAATAGTATATTACATTACGAGTGTAGTTGAAAGTGACAAATTTCACACGAGTGTTTTTTCGCACGAGGCGATAGCCGAGTGCGAGAATCACACGAGTGTATGAAAGACGCTTTCTTACGAGTGAAGTACACTATTTTTCCTACGACCAGAAACCAATTTACATCGATTTTCTCTTATTTTATTTCTTTTCATTTTCAACACACGTGCTGAAAGTACTTTCAATCCACGTATTGAAAGTAAATTGTTATGTCAATCACAAATAATGTCAACAGTATTTTCCACACGTGTGCTGAAAGTACTTTTAGCACGAGTATTGAAAGTACTTTCAGCACGCGAGTGATATTTAGCGCTTTCCAAAGAACCAGCTAGTGCGAATTTTGTAATTTTCATATGTGGTCGTAGGAAAAAACTATTCCCTCCCTCATGAACTTGTCTCATACAACTTTTAGACTTAGCATATGAGTCGGGGTATAAAGATGAAAGGCTACACAATAGACAAACGCGCATCTGTAGAGACGTCACAAGGGTTACACGTAACGCTTCTTTCAAATCACTCTCCATTCTCCTCCAAATCAGACCGCCGCATAAGAAGTTTCAGTTCCAAAAAATCATGTGTAGCATCGTATACGTATTAAGAAGTGAAACTTTTCAAAAACTATACCCTCTATACAGCTTTGAGACTTAGCTTATGAGTCGGGGTAAAGACGAAGAGTCCGCGTATCTATAGTGACGTTACAAGGGTATCGGCGCTTGACAATAATAGGCAATCCTCTTTACTTATAATCCTTCGTTAGTGTGAATTGTTCATCGGCTGTCATCGTCATTGGTTGATGTCTTTCTCCGTCTCTCTACGTTAGAGCTTCCTTCTCTCTCATCTCTCCTGTAGCGAAATTTGCCAAAACGTGACGTTACATGATGCGTCTTTCGTCTTTCAAATCACTCTCCATATTCTCCTCTAAATATCAGACCGCCGCCTAAGAAGTTTCACTTCAAAAACTGATAAAAAGTTTGACATGTACAGTCGTGAGCATAAAAAGTGGGACACCCGTTTTTTCCTATTGTAAAACGAGCTCATCAGCTATACCTATGGCAATGACAGAGATTGTCATATTTGACAAAAAAATCCATTGTAGAGAAAAGACTGATTTACCCAAAATAGTGAAAAAGGACTAGACCTGTCAGTCCGGTGTCCCACTTTTCATGCTCACGACTGTATATATTCCAGACCCAAGATTACTAAAGTTAATAAAATCTGTTTTTTTTTAAAGATAAAAGTCAAAATGACATTATGTTGGCAATACAATGTAAAATTGTCAATGTTTTCAAATTTTTTATGTAGAAAAGGCTTGTGTTGCCAACATAGTTACTAAATTTTTGACTTGGGGAATTATCTTTAAAAAAAAAACAGACTTTAGGTTGCCTGATAATGGGTTACTTGATGACGCATCTAATTTGAGGTACCTTGGAGATTTGCATTATGTTGAGGCACCCCAGATGACGGAAGAAAATTATCAGAGGGCTGGAACTCTGTGACGGATAAGGATCGTTTTCCCTATCGCTATGGCACTTGCTGTCTTTTTCTTTCTTGTCAAAATCAATAGAGAGGAGTCGTCAATAGAGATAGAGAAAATATCTCTATTCGTTACAGAGTTCCAGCCCAGAGGCAACCTATACCTCTCTCAAACAACCTTGTTCCAGACCTACAAATAATATAATCAAGTAAAATAAACAATGTATAAAAAACATGTATGAGAAAAATGTTCGAAAAAAACATTTCTTCAACATAAGAGCACAGGATTCAGAGCTTTGCTGAAATCTGAATAGCGAGCGAAGAATGCGCAGAACGCAGAAAGTAATAAGAAGTTTGAATTATCTAATATACTATATTGTCCATCTCTCTCAAACACGACGCGCTTGCAACAACCAGCTATAGATATAACTACGTCGGTTGTCGGTCTTGACTCTCGAATAGTGAATGGTGCTAGTGGCGCTAGAGCCACTACTGTCACGAATGCCACGTGCCACTGCCCCAGGCTAGTGGTGCTAGTGCAGTGCAATGTGCAACGCAAGAGATCGCCCCGACCATTGGGATTTCGTCAACCTGTTGTACGGTGATTTTGCAATTCATTACAACACGTGACACGATCCTGATGTATGTTTATTTTAATTAGTCCTCGCAAATTTTTGTCTACCAATTTTTGCCAACTTTAAATTTTTTATCCAAGTTTTCCCAACTTTCGATATATTTCAGGAACTTGGGGGGGGGGGGGGCGTATTATCGGGTTCAAGACATAATAATGTATCAGGGTGTAGGTGTAATCTTTGATTTTCGCGTTCCCTAATTGGACTGGAATTATGCCAGGATTGTCATCCAGTTTTCTGATGATTATTTGTTCTTGAGTTCCAAACGCGCAGGCAAAAAAACTGAAATATAATATTTATTGTTATAAAGCTAATAAGCAAGCGTATGATATAAAATGCATTTAAAATAGTTAATTAGAGTAATTGTAATATATTATTTTATTCTTAAAACTAGGTGTCAAAACTATATTTATTTCTCAAGGGACGTTTAATGTTACCCATGTGTACTTTTCCGTGGGAAGTCGTTGCTATTGTTTTACGTACTGGGTCAACGGTTTCAACTTGTGTCGGAGGTGTAAACTTACCGGCTAGTTTTTGACGTGTAAGCTTTTTAATGTATATTTTTTGTTCTGGGTGGAATAATGTTGGTTTATCGGAAGTTTCATTAATCTTCAATTTTTTCTTTCTGATTTATAAGTTTTTTCATTGATGGTTGTATATAAGAGTTTAGACTTATTTTTATGTTCTGTGACATAATCTGTCAATAAAAGTTGGTCTAATTTTAGGTCAAATGGATCGTTTGGGCTAATGTGTCCTGAAATAGCATCTATTGGCTTGAATTTAGTCACCGAATGAATGGTGTGATTATATGCTAGGATTGCATATTTCATTTTTTGGCTGATAGGTGTCTTCAGGAAGCCACGATTATTTAGAATTCTTACGTGTTCGGATAAACTGGAGTGTAGTCTCTCGATAACACCGTTAGACTGGGGGTGCTCGGGCGAGCAAATATGA